>CM037876.1:89132329-89732329 GCA_021292165.1 Shinisaurus crocodilurus | reverse complement strand
GGTACAAATTGTGGTAGAAGTAATGGGCCACATTTATTGAATCATCAATAGGGAATCTGCGAAGGGAAAAAGTGCGGGTACTAATTACACCGGCTATCAGCCGGTCACCATTGCTATAGGGCGAAACATCCAGCAAGTAGGGTGATGGCAGCCAGCTCATCCCCTCCTTGCTTAACACCACACGGTGCTGGAAGGTCTTTCCTGCAGTCAGCCTCGCACTGGCTGTGAGGCACCAATACAGGCGAGTTAGGAAGACCTCAGAGACGTGCCTTATCTCGGCACAACCGAGCCGTGAGGCACAACCGAGCCGTGTGGCACTCGGCGGCAGGAGCCTCGGGCACGCCTCTCATCTGAAAGGTGCCATAGGATGATAACCGAGCCCCTAAAACTGCCTAATCCCGCACTTAACTGCCAATGTGACCAAATTGACAATGCCACTAAGCACCCAAACCCTGAAATATAGTGCAGAGTAGGTGAAACAGAAACATTGCCCCCGGCCAATTAGGACAATGAACCAAAATTCCTACTCGGCCCCTGGAAACAGGCGACCAGTAAAACCTACACTGCATTAATATCAGACCATTGTGGTCCGATCCGTCATTCACCCGCACGCAAATTGTTCCCCCCCGCCACAGCTACGCAAGGCTGGGAGGGGCATTTGCATGGTACCCATTTCTAAGTGTATACATTTCATAGATTTCATAGATCATACAGTTGGAGGAGCCTACAAGGCCATCGAGTCCATCCCCCTGCTCAATGCTGGAAACTAGAGGAGGGGTCTCCCATCCAAGTAATAACCAGGCTTGACCCTGCTTAGTTTTCCACGCTCAGACAAGCTGAGCCAGCGTGAGCCACAGGCCTCATATTTATGAGAAAACACACATTTTCAGATGGTTTTTTGAGCCGAGAACTGTATTGCAAAAGTCAGAGAAATATGAAATCTACAGGATAATTACAGTCCAATCTGCACATTAGTCCAGCAGGTCCATATCACGTCAGTTCACATCAGGATTCACAAAGATCAAATTCTTCAACATCCCTGAAAGGAGACCCTTCAATTAGCCTGTGTTAAATACCTGCTTTCCCCAGCTGATTCTCCTTCCATTTTACTCTCCATTCCATTCCTCCCTATTGTGTGATGTCTTTATCTTTAGATCAGCCTTCCCCAGTCTGCCATCCTCCAGGCGTATTGGACTACAACTCCCAGCATTCCCAGCCTGCATATCTGGAGGATACCAGGTTGGGGAAGGCTGTCTTTCGATTGTCAGCCTGAGAGCAGTGCTTATGGTCCTTCTTAAGCTAGCAATTTATACAGTGCCTCATGGTTTGGGGAACTGTATTATTAATGTTATTATTTATGTATTATTTATTTACTTATTTATTACGCAAATTTATATAACGCTTTCCAGTGAATGATCAAAGTGGTTAACAAAAATGGCAAAACCTTAAAATATAACAATAAAAGAACAAAAAACTAAAGTAATACATTTTTGGGCGCAATCCTATGTTCCCCTGACCTTGTCTGGGGAGACGTAGGATTTGGCCTGGAAGGCGCTGTGACCTTGGAAATCTTCTCCAAGATCTTGCCACCTCTCTCCCCAAGCCCCACCCTTGGCCTGGAGGACACCAGGGGCTTAGGGAGGAATCAGAAATAACAAAGGGATTCTGATCAGAGAGCAAGTGGCACAAAGGGGAATCCCTTTGTTATCTCTGATGACAGCTTGGAGATAACATGGAGTTTCCCCTAGGGGAAGGCACTGCACACGATTTAGTGCTGGTCCTGCAAGTGCTGGCCAAGTCCTTTTCTACACTGCTCACACCCTGATTAGGGAGGGTTCAGAGGGTCGTGGGCACCCTCAGAGAATTGCACTGCCCAAATGTATTACTCTTCCTCTGTCGATTATACGTCATTTGATGGTGGTGAAAGTGGAAACTTTCCTCTTGCGTTTATTTTCTAATTCTTCAATTTGTTCTGCTAATTTCACCACATGTGCAATGACATAACCACTGACATTATTCTTTAAATGACTAACTTTATTTTCTCATCACTCATTTGACCTCCAGTAGTTTTTATTGCTTATCCTTTGTTGTAAATATAGTGGGCCAGTATCCAAAGTTCAGATAAGAATATTTATTTTAATCTACCATCACTTTTAATTGTTTAGTGCTGTTATTCACATTTGTAGAATTAGGCTTCTACGCAATCTGAACATCCATTTGGTCAGTAGGAAGAAAAATTCTGTAGTTTCTCTTTTTCTTGCTGGCCATAAGAAAAAGCAAATAGATGAATTAATACAAACCAAAAGCAACAATGTCACTTGTTATGTGACCGGTTATGTTTTAACAGGTCTAGTTGTAGTAACTTGTCTCCACTAATTAAGTCATTATGTTAATTATGTGAAATGTTATGTTTTTATTGTATTTTATACTGTATTTTATTGTATTTTATGAATTGTTGTAAACCGCCCAGAGAGCTTTGGCTATTGGGTGGTATAGAAATAATAATAATAATAATAATAATAATAATAATAATAATAATAATAATAATAGACTAAACAAAAAATAGGTTCCTTCCCAGGCTCTGCCCCCTTTCCCAAGCCCCTCCTACTCCCCAGGGCTCATTTTCTCTCTGCAAGCCTTTTATCTAGGAATCTCTCTGTTATCTCTGATCAGAGATAACAGCAGGGATCCCCCTTTGTGCACTGTGCATTGTCTATTCGGGACAATGACTGGTGTGTGACTTGGCTGGACTTGGTGGACTTGGCTCCTCCTTACTTGGCTCCTTCAAGTAAATGAGTACCTTCACCATCCCTAAGATTCGGAGATACAGTAATACCTTGGATTACGAGTAACCCGGTGTGCGAGCATTTTGCAAGACGAGCGAGCCAACATTTTTCAAAAATTTTGACTCGCTAAATGAGCGAGGTCTTGCAAAACGAGCACACTGGGTTACTCGCTGCCAGCTCCCAGACGGCTCCACGCTATGTGGAGCCACCTGGGAGCCAGTGCAGAGTGAGCTACCGCACCTGGCCTCTGTGCGGCTCCCTGCCATGGAGCCGCGTGGAGGCCAGGCGCGGCCGCTCGCTCTGCAGCTGCCTCGCGTGCTGCCGTGCCGGATCCCGGGCTGGGAAGCGGCACGGCAGCGCGAGCGCCCGCAGAGTGAGCGGCTGTGCCGCACCTCCCTGCCAGGGAGCCGGCAAAGCACTTTGCTGGCTCCATGGCAGGGAGCCGCGTGGAGGCGCTCCCGCCGCTCCCTACCTTTTCCAGCAGCGGCTTGCCTCTCTGCGGCGAGCTGGCTGCACCGCCGGCACCGGTCCCGTCGCGTCACTTCCGGCCCCGGGCGCTTACCAGCCCGGAAGCCGGCACGGCAGTGTGGGAGGCGCCCGCAGAGCGAGTTGAGGCGCGGCGCAGCGCGGCCGCTTGCTCTACAGGCACCTCGCGCTGCCGTGTCAGCTCCCAGGAATTCGTTCCACAACCATTTAATCACTGCTTTGCCGGCTCCCTCCATGGGGCTCCCTGCCAGGGAGCCGGCAAAGCACTGATTAAATGGTTGTGGAACGAAACATCTGAGTTCCCATTATTTCTAATGGGGAAACTCGCTTTGATATGCGAGTTTATTGGATTACAAGCATGGTTCCGGAATGAATTATGCTCGTAATCCAAGGTACTACTGTAATAGCAGGGATACCCCTTCACGTGCTGCATTCCGTCCCAATCAGGATGATGAGTGACACATGAAGCAGCTGTGATGTTATGTTATTTGGGTTTAAATTTAAAGTGTATAGGTGGTAAGTATAATGTGTTTGTGTATTAAGTATAAGTGTGTATTCCTGCTGTATCTGGGTGAGTGAGAAAGGATGGGCAGGAAGAAGGGTGTATTTGCAAGTGTGACATGATTGGCTGAGAGAGTGAGAAGGGGGGTGGAGCCTGTGTTATATAAACAGTGGGTGGTGCTGTTCAGGCAGAGGGTTTTGTGGGGATTTGTTAAGAGAGTGCAGGGGCGAGAGGAGTGCGTGGAATGTGAAGTGCCGTTTGGGAGTCTGGAGATAGTTGAGTGATTATATTAGGACTGTTAAGAGTTTAGCTAGTGAGTGCAGGGATTGATATTGGGAACAGTTGTTGAGGGAGGACTGGTACTAGGATGAGAGAGGACATTACTTAGGATTAACTGAAACTTACACATAAAACTTGTTTCCAGAATTTGTTGTATTTTAAAATAACCTTTCCTTTGTTATTTGAAACAGCCTGTGTGGGAAGCTGTGCTTATTGTACTGGTCAAAGAGGTATAAAGTAAGGGATTAGACATCCCAAAGGCAGTGTGAGAAGTGTGTAAGGGTTAGTGGAAAAGAAACCCCCAACCATACGTAAGCGCATCCAGAGATCCCAATAAGGAGGGCAAGCTCGAGGCCCTATGAGGGGTGGGATGTGACAGCAGACCCGCAAGCACCAGCCAAGTCCATTTCTGTGTGCAGAGAGAAGCACAGAGCTTCATGCTTCTTGTTGCATGGAGGAAGCTAAAATGGGTGTCGGGGAGGGGGTTGGGCTTGATGATGGCAGAGGTGGGGCTTGGGCTTCAGGGGCGGGGGGCCTGCCCAGTGACATCATCCATCCTGCTGAATTGATCCCAGGAGGCAACCCACCCGCCGGGACCAAATATGCTCCCCACCTCTGTAGTAAATTAATCACTTGATTAAATGAATGACTTCATTAGTACACAACTAGTCAAACAGAAATCCATATGTACTGAATTAAATATAAACCAATTAAACAGATTTGTTCAAAACTATAGACTAGATGTGGGGGTTTAGTGTTGGTAATACAGTGGGCCTTTTAGTCCATAGCCAGAAACTGATTAGCAGTACTTTGGAAGGGTTTGGGGCCTGGTCAGTCTGTGGAATATCAAGATCAGTGTGAGCTCATCACTGTCAGAGTTCTCAGGAGAAAACAGGCGGTAGCTGACTTGTTTCTCCCATCCAGCTGCAACTTTGACCTTGCAGAGACAGAAGCTGGCAGCCTTCTCTGGGAACTTAACAGGAGGGGGGAGGGGTGGTTTGCAGAGGTGTCACTCTGGTTGAAGCCTCACCCCTGAAGGGTAGAAGGGAGACACCCAGGTGGGATAGGGGCCTCGTGGATGGGCCAGTTTCCTTGTCAATTAGTGGTTTGGAAGGAGGGTTAAGATGGCCACACCTTCGCTTTTAAGTCAGTGCTTAGCCTCCAGAGCCTTTGCCAGGAACATCTCTCTCGTCTTCCCTGTTTGGATCTACAGCCAACTGAGCTATTGGGAGCACTCGGCACATGGACTCTACCTAATTCCGACTTTCTTCTCTTTGCACTTTTACTGTCAAGAACCTGCCATGAAAAGGACTGTCGTACTTTTCATAGACGGTGCATTCTTGTGGTTATGGATGTGTCTTCATTGAGGAGCCCAGAGCCCAGCTGGCTTGGGACTGATTCCAGACTCCTGGACATTCCTATGCCTCGACCCATGTGGCGTAGAGATCCCAAAGCTGAGAGCTTTGGATGTTGGAATCTCTGCCTGTGGGGAAGTACTTTGGACTCAAATCCAATCTTGTTTTGGACCCTTATTTTCAAGAGGCCTGGACGCACAGTGCCCAGAGGGGCCAACTGAAGTGGCAGGGTTGGTCTTGACCTCTGTTGGGGTGTGCATGCTGGTTCAGGTCCTCTTCTAGAATCCCTTCCCTTGTCTCATGGGCAATAGAACTCAGATCCTTCCCCTGTCAGAGGAGCAGCCAGAAGTTGCTCAGATCCTAAGGCCAAGATACACAGCACCCTGGAGGTTCCAACTCAGTGGCAAGGTTGGCTCAGCTCTCTATGGGGGTGTGTGGGTAAGTCAGGCCTAGTCCTAGGATCCCTCCCCTTGTCACAGGAGCACCTGGAATTGTCTCTGATCCTTCCCTTGTCTGAGGAGCAGAGGGAATTGGCTCTGGTCCCTTCCTTGGTGTGGAATGTCAAGGAATTTGGTCCCTAAGAGACATTCCAGTCCCCTACCTTGACATGGAAAAATTTCAAGTAGGGGTGTTAATCCTACCTTGGGGGGGGTGCTCGCCTTTTCTCGGCGAGCACCTCCCCAAAGGCCCGAATCCCCGCACCGCTCGATCTGCCGCGCTGGCAGTACGGGGTCCTGTCGCGTCACTTCCGGCTGCCAGGAAGTGACGCGACGGGACCCCGCGCTACGTTTTCAGCGTAAAAACCAGGGCAACCCAGTATAAAACGGCCGCAAATAGCAAATCGTGGCCATTTTAAGCTAGGTTGCCCTGGTTTTAGCGCTAAAAACATAGCGCGTTTCCTGGCAGCCATAAATGACGCGACGGGACCCCATGCTGCCGGCGCGGTGTGGAACGGTGGGAAGAGTGGCGGGCAAATAAGGCGCGCGAGTTATAGCAGGTGAACCAGGTGGTGTCTAGAGGACAGCCTGGTCCATTTTTCTTGGATGAGTTTCAGTTGGTGCAGCTCAAGGATGCTGACAGGGTGCTTGGACAGGTTCATGAAACCCTTCGAAGGCTAATACATTGAGTGCATTAGCCAATCAACCAGAATAACCTGTAATCCAAAATATTCTGAATATCC
The DNA here is from genome assembly GCA_021292165.1 of Shinisaurus crocodilurus. Lineage (NCBI taxonomy): Eukaryota > Metazoa > Chordata > Lepidosauria > Squamata > Shinisauridae > Shinisaurus > Shinisaurus crocodilurus. The sequence goes on along the minus strand of CM037876.1, from coordinate 89,725,741 downwards.
TATTGACTAGACAATCCATATCATAATAACATGTTGTATTTTAGAAAGCTCATAACAAGCCAACTCTGCATTTCTCAAGCAGCAGTTCACAACACCATTGGCATTGCATTTAGCCAGGCACAGCAAGAGTAAATTACCAGCAGGAGCAATACACACAGCAGCCTTAATTAACTTTGAGCTAATGTAAATATCTATCTGTATAATGTTCCATGTTTGTGCTTCTCTTGAACTGCTTCACTGGCATAGACAGGAGAGGATTTTTTCAGAAAGTTGAGAAGGAGGGGAAGGTGACAGTATATGGACAATTTGTGACCTTTCATCTGGGAGAAAGCTCCCCAAATGTCTCCTCCCCTGGAAACAGAAAACACAAGACTGTTCTGAGTGTGCAGATTTAATTGCATTTGTTATGTTAACAGCTAACAAACCAATTACCTCCCTCTTCTCACAACTATTTGCATGTTTAAACCTTTCCCCATTGACACGAAGCCACTAAGCACATTCAAACTGTTGCCTAGCAACTAAATGTCTATGCATTTATTCATCTTAAAACTGTTGTGTTTTCCTGATCTAATTTTCCTTATATATTTGCAAGGTATCCCGAAAAAAGCTTGTAAAGTCAAAGTGATGATCTAACACCAAGATGAAATGGCTGTGCAATTTAATAGGAGATTATTTATTTGGTCACATCAAACTTCCAAATGTGGTTAAAGGTATGAATATCATTTTAGGGGGGACAAATTGTACTTTCTTATACTTAATCTGCATTTTAAAATTAGGCCAAATTTAATTTGGCAAAGAATATAAACAATGTTTATATATGGCAAAGAATATAAACAATGTGCACTGCCAGTTAAAGCAGCAAACAACAAATTCACACGGTTTGAGAAAGAGGCAACATACTCAACAGAAAAGTCTTTGCATCATCATCATCATCATCATCACCATCTGCCCCAATTCCTAATACATTCTCCACTTTAGATTTCAAAATGCAGTTTTTAAATATCTTTTGCCCTCCAGATGTTTTGGCCTACAATTCCCATCATCTCTAACCATTGGCTACACTGGCTAGGACTGATGGGAATTGTAGGCCAAAATGTTTGGATAGCCATAAGTTGCCCACTTCTGGGCTATACAGTTAAGTGATCGATTTAAGCAGAATTTGGAATCTCCAATTATATTTCATTTTGATATACAGCTTTCCCTTAAGATATAATTTTGAATAACATACATGGGAAGTGCAATCCAATGTGGCTGCCCATAACCCTCCAAATTTGGAGGATCACGGGCATCCAATGGAGGGCGGGAGGAGCATGGAGGCAAAGGTTCTTTCTGTACTGGCTGCGAGGGTGGGCGGAGTTCACTCCAAAGTTGGAGTCCCCACTCTGACCTCAGAGTGGGGACTCCCAACAACTATGGCTGGCTAGACTCTGTCTAGCGGCCATAGGATTGTGCCCTTAATTAGTAAAACAAGGCACAGTTTAATATCTCTACCAGGGTTAATGTGAGTTGAATGGAGAATGCTCATAAACAGCATTCACTCTGCATATTTTCTGGACATTGTGGAGAAAGTGCACATAGTAGTACCATGAAAAGGGAATTCTGCATATTTTCTAGTCAAAATGTATAGTGCTCAAGAAACTCTGGAGAATGTGGATATGTTGGCCGAATAGTGTGCATTGCCTGGCCAGTATACAAAATCTCCAAGATACATCATAGAATACATCAATTTAACTGCTAATTGCAACAAACTGTAATTCCCCCAGAATGCTGAATCATGCAATACCAAAGTATTGAGTCTTGCTTTGTGCACTCTACATATTATTTGCTGAGTCATATCAAACGATTCTGAATCACCATGCCCAAAGTTATTACCTACAACTTTGGTGAGTTGAGCATTGCATAAGTGCTGGACCATCTTCTGCAAAAAGTGATGTGTAATACTCAGAAAATGCTCAGTCATAGTCTGAAAGTGTCAGGTTGGGATTTGCAAGAATGCTGACTAACGGTTAGAAAGTGATAATTAGGTATAGCCAGAAATGACTATATTACTTGGTCAACATGCATATTTTCCAGTAAATACTGTATACACTGTCTCAGACTCATCAGAATTTTCATTCATTGACAGAATTTTGTACATGCCCAGGCATAATGTCAGAGAAGTGAATTAATTGACAACATAAGTGGGGAAATTTGTATATTGCTCAGTCAGTATGGATCATCTACAAGTGTTGGAGAATATGCACAAATAACTAGCAGTTGTATAGATTCATCTGAAGGTTTGATGAATCAGGATACATATAGCAACATGGCATAATTCTACTGGTTGGTGTCACCCAGAAATAATAAAAATAAGTGTTGGAATTATGAAAAACTAAGTTCAGATAACACACCCAAGATAGAAGAAAGGATGGTCAGCTGGATCACACCCATTGTATAGTACCCAGGTCTTTGTAATGTATAACTAGTTCGTAAAACAGATTCTGCCATGAAGTTTCTTTAAACCACATCTTTATCAATTCTGTCACACGCTAATCCAAGCACAGTGCAAATGAGAAACTCCAACCTCTTCTGGTCCAGGAAAAATGGTTGTTTAAAAAGTATAAATTCACTTACTGTCTGCAAAAATCCTGAGTCATTGTCAGAAAATGGTGAGTCATGCTCAATCTGTTCTGCATATTATATATCGAGCCATATGATATCAAATAATTCTGAACTGGTAAATCCCAAGTTATGCTCTGTAAAAAGTGCCAAGTAACCCTCTACAAAAAGGACTGTGTCATGCTCAGACAATGCTAAGGTGTAGGTTACAAAACCACCTTATCATCTGCAAAAGATATGTGCCAAGAGTGGTCAGAACGGGCCCAAATCATGCTCTATGAAATTAGTAATCATGCTCAGAATGCATTGATTTATGGTAGGCAAAATGCTGAGTCATTCTCAGCCTAGTCTGCATATTCTGTGCCATTTATATCAAAGGGTTCTGATCTGAACCACCCCAACTAGGCTATAGAAATGTGATGCGAAAGTAATCTATTGCCCTCTACAATAAGTTCTGTGTTATGCTCAGAAAGTACTAAGTCATGGTTTGCGGAAGTGCTAAGGAATAATTGGCAAGTGCTGAATGCTCTGTGGAAGATGCCAAATCAATTTAACTGCTTATTGCAACAAGCTGTAATTCCCCCAGAATGCTGAATCATGCAATACCAAAGCATTGAGTCTTGCTTTGTGCACTCTACATATTATTTGCTGAGTCATATCAAACGATTCTGAATCACCAGGCCCAAAGTTATCACCTACAACTTTGGTGAGTTGAGCATTGCATAAGTGCTGGACCATCTTCTGCAAAAAGTGATGTGTAATACTCAGAAAATGCTCAGTCATAGTCTGAAAGTGTCAGGTTGGGATTTGCAAGAATGCTGACTAACGGTTAGAAAGTGATAATTAGGTATAGGTTGTATAAGTAAGCAAGGTTTATATCACTGTTAAACGGTGTCAAAAATTTATCATCTTGATGGAAAGAAAGTTCAGTAAATATTAATTTAGAAGATTTGCTTCCCAGGGGCAGTATCCAATAGCGCTGCTGCACTCCCACTGGTCCCGTTGCCCATGTGGGATTCACTGCTTGCACACCAGGAACTAGAGCTTCTGATAGTAATCCTGGAAATGAGCAGAAACGCTCATTTCCAGAGCAGAAGCTCAGTGGAGCTCCCTTCTGCAAGCTCCGCTGACCTGCCCCGTTCTGGAAATGAGTGTTTTGCTCATTTCTGATTGCTGCAGGAACGGCTAGCTTCCCATTGTGCTAGCAATGGTTTCTGCTAGCACAGGGGCATCATTGGATATTGTCCCAGGTATTGATGGTTTCATCCATAGACTTTTTAAGCTGGTGCAGTAGAAGTTAAATTATCTTTACCACAGTATCTTTGCCTGGGATCCTATGTAAGTTCACCAGTCCACTGATGTCATATACTATTTTATGGTGTCCAGCTGGTTGATACACCCTATGCTAAACATTTATATGATGTTGTATCAGGAACTGAACCATAACCTGGTTTATGTGCCTGTACACCACCTTATATGGCTTATAATGTGTGCCATGAATATTATGATAATATCCAATCTCTCATGGAATGCATCATATCACAAGTTTACAAAGTGTGGCCTATTTTGATCCTGATCTTGATTCAAGGAGATCAGAGTGGCATTTCTCATGGCAACAATCCTGTGAAGTAGGTCCAGCTGAGCAGGAGTGACTTGTTCAGTAGCAAAGGGATTTGAATTTGGGTTTCCCATCTCCAGACTCAGTACTGTAGCCACTAAGCCACACACTGCTGCTTCTCAAATGTGTCATGTATGCAAAAATGTTTTGTTGTCCAAGAGGTGACATTTCTCCATGTTCTTCAGTGGCCTTTCCCCAGGTTCCTCTGCTTAATGAAGTGAGATCTAATAGGAACAAAACAGGGATTTTCCCATAATGCCTTCATAGATTTCATAGATCATAGAGTTGGAAGGAGCCTACAAGGCTATCGAGTCCAACCCACTGCTCAATGCAGGAAACTAGAGGAGCTGAGGAGGGGTCTCCCATCCAAGTAATAACCAGGCCTGACCCTGCTTAGCTTTCCACGCTCAGACAAGCTGAGCCAGCGTGAGCCACAATCAGTAAACTCCCTGCCTAGGATTTGAAACCCTGCAAGGGGGAGCAAATGTGGAGTGTCAGAGAGAGTAAGGAATACAACAGATATCTCACGTTTATTTCACCCAGACCCCCAACCTGCCTTCCTCTGGGTCAAAATATATGGTTGAACTTGGTTTCACCCCATCAGATATCCTAAAGCAGGTCATGTATTTGCATCAATTTGCAGGGAACCCAGATTTGTGTTATGGTCTTCAGCTGAAATTAGCAAGGAACTATGCTCCCTGGATTCCATACTGCAGCCTCTGCCAGGAGGGTGAAAAGAAGTAGATTTGATGCCTATTCCAAATCTGTTAACTAGTAGGTGTGATGGGAGTTGTAGTCCAACACATCTAGACAGCACCAATTTGGGGAAGACTGGCCTAGTGTCATAGATCTTCTGGTTCCATGTGAGATATGACCTACCTGCCTTCCTCATCAACTAGGGCAAATATTAGAAGTTAGAAACAACATTTTATGTTTATTTTCTCAACCTTGTATATTCTTTGTTTGATAATAGAATTCAGGACAATGGGGAAATTATGTGTTCTTTTCTCAGTAACCTTCTTTCACCATCACATTAATGGTGTTGTCATTGCCATGCTTCAAAAAACATACATACTGAATCTCTAGGGGATTTGGGTGGACAGAGACTGGAAGCTGGCAGAGCTGGTGTACCTTGGTACCCCAATTAATCTTATAGGAGGTGGCAGCTCTTGATCCTTTGAGTATTTTAGGATGGATTTAGTCCCAGTAATAAAGCTAGAGCAACTAAAAATCCATATGATTTGGCTTTCCTAGTGACCCTCTGGGGCGCCGGATGGAGGAGAGCAGTAAGGACCCTTGGAAGGGCCCCTGTGACATCACCAGGGACAGGGAAACAATGGAGGACAAAGCCTCCAGCACCCCTTCCATTCCTGTTTTTTCTCTGCTCTTTATCTCAAGGAGCGCCTCCAGCAACATCAAGTAGGCCGCTCAACAAGATCTGCCACGGACGGCCTTCTCCCTGTCCCATCAGCCAGAGAAACCAGGCTGGTGGGGACTAGGAGGAGGGCCTTTTCTGTGGCAGCCCCCAATTTATGGAACTCTCTCCCCAGTGACTTCCGCCATGCCCCTTCCCTGATTAGCTTCCTCTGGGCATTAAAAACGTGGCTTTTCAGGCGAGAATATGGGAGGGTTAGGATTTTAAAGTTTTGTACTGTTTTTAATTGTGTTTTATACTGTGTGTGTGTGTGTGTGTGTGTGTCCTTGTATTTTATTGGATTGTACATCACTCAGAGTGGCCGGATGTCTGGCCAGATGGGCAATTCATAAATATAATAAATATAATATATATAATATATATGTCCTCCTTTGGAAGCAGCTTTGCTTCAGAAGTAAAGGCAGCGGGGCATCATTACCCCCATGTTAGCATGGGATGTGTAGTCTCAGCTCTTTGTAATCCAGGAAGCATTTGTGTTGCCCTGCCAGTTGGATAGGTACTATACAGCCTCATGGGTAGAGCCAGAGGTTTCATCCTTTTAATGGAATTAACGTAGCTGTCAAATGTGTTTGGAAACAAAGCCAAGCTACTACAGTCAGTCCTTTGACTTGATTTTCAAATAAAAGTATCTATGACTCTGTCTTCCTAAGTTTCAGAAGTGATCACAGAAAGAGTTGCCCACGCGCCAAAATAATTATTGCTGCAAAACTTTTCACCTGAGAATCTCAAATTAACCAGCAGCACTGGATCTATGAATAAGGATTTGTCTGTATGAGTAAAGGGCTTGCAAGTTGCAACAGAACAGGACATTACCCCATCTTGAAATGTCGGAATGTGTAGAGGAAGCCAAACAGTCCTTAGATTTCCAAATCTCCAGCTGCTTGCAAGCTATCTCTTTAAGTCTAGACTGATTTGCTGTTTCCCTCTACCTGCAAAAGCTTACGGTAACTGGAAATAACTTCAGAATCAGGGACTTTAACCTTACTAAAGGCAAGAATCTTTCTTTTTTGGTTCTTAGATCCAAATGCCAGGAAAACGTACTTGTGAGAGGAGATTTTTCCAAAGTTATTTTTTTCCACAGATTTGTCCACACTTCAAAATATGCATAGGAGACACAGCAACCATGAGAAGGGACAAAGTGGGTGATTCCCTTGTAAAGTGAGGGAGGGAACATTTATTGTTCTTTTTGTTATTCATTTGAAATTCAAAGAGACTTTGTTGATTTACCCAGGTGTTTGTCTGAATCCTTTAATTTTCCACTCAGATCTTTATTCAAGCAAACCTGGTCGCCCCCCCAGCTGCATCTCAAGGCAGGTTTCCCCAAAGCTTAGAGGCCATTGTGTTAAAAGCTCCACTTCCCAGTGTCACAGTTCTAACCTCTCATAAGGAGAGCATGCAAAGGAGGGATTGATCACCTGCTCACAGTTGCCATGGAGACCGATACAGGGAGAGGCTGTCCCTCAGGTATGGTCCCAGGCCATAGGTTATTTCAATAACCTACAGTGATTAATTTGACATACAGCTTTGATTAACTCTAGAATGCTTAATATTATCTTGTCTAGTCTCATTCTATAAAAGGCTCTATAATGGCAGGATCAATTAGTTTCAATTTCCATATCAATCAATCCAGATGGTTCTCATTATTTGCTACGGATAGCCACAAATTGAATTTTTTTAACCCATAATTCACATCATGTTAATCGGTGATACTGAACTGTTCTTTTGTAAAGTAATTGGAGCAGGAAAAAGACGGCCTTCTGATATACTGAAATATTCCTCCAAACTTGGCAATCTCGAAATGAAAATGATGCAATCTATTTATGAGGAACACATGAAAAAGCATTCTCTCCTCCCCACACCAACTTAAATTAAAAATATATGAATATTTGGTAATTCTATTACTATTTTGATTTTGCAGATATATGCAAGAAATACTGATCAGCTACTACCCTACTACCCTCCCCCCCGCCATTAAATGCCTCTATATACAATATAGAGACAACTATATATACAATCAATTACCACAATCTGGCAATAGAGATTTCCACACAGAAACAGGTTTACGGAAAAGCTAATTACCTTTGTGATCTTCACAGGATCTGGCATCCTCACAGCCACCATAGTATTTGCAGCCTTTATGCAGGTTTAGCACTGGATCAAGGCCAATATATTTTTATGCATATAACATTATGTGCTAATCTTTGTGCTAATTATGTTCAGAATGAAAAGGTCAATACATCTAGTTCCTCATGCCCAAGGGTGCTTTGGTCTTTATGCCACATGGTAAACTACTTTGGAAACTCATGGGAATGTTCAATAACAGTTTGTGGAATGGTATGTATGGGCATGTGTGTCTGCCCATTTTTTAAAAGTAAAAAATCTCCAAGCCCTCTGGCATACCTAAAATAAGGATGGATGAATCTGTCAATCTCTCCATTTCTAATTTTTCCAATTCTTAGTTCGTTCGGTTCTGTTTCCACATCAATTTGCAATACATACCGGTACTTTTTAAGTCTTTGTATTCATTGTCGTGTTCGTTTCTCCTAATATACACATGATTGTATGCATTTTTTGCCTATTGTACACATATTGCAAACAGTTTCCCCATATATATATATATATATATATATTCTGTATGTTTCCCCCCTTAATATTTGCATTTTTGTGCATATTGCCCCCTAATGTACACATTTTTGTATGCAATTTTTATTTGGAAAATTGTATCCAAAAATTCTGAGAAGAGTGAATATCAAAAGATAACTTTGTTCCAGTTCATATATTTATAGGAGTGCACATCTGTTAAATTTGTCTCAAAAAGTGAATGGGACAAAATTCTTCCCCATCCCTAGCCTAAAGTAGCTCTTTGGATCCTGGACTCATAGATTCATAGACCATAGAGTTGGAAGGGGCCTACAAGGCCATCGAGTCCAACTCGCTGCTCAATGCAGGAAACTAGAGGAGGGGTCTCCCATCCAAGTAATAACCAGGCCTGACCCTGCTTAGCTTTCCACGCTCAGACAAGCTGAGCCAGCATGAGCCACAGGCCTGTATGACTATATCATCATTACTTTAGTTTTCATGTTTCATTCCAAAATGTCAGTTGTATTAAATAATCCTGAAATGATTGATGATTGCTTCCTGCAATCTGCCAATGAAATTACAGATCAAGTAGTAGGGATAAAAACACAGAGAGATTATCGAAGTAATGGGAGGCTGAGTGTGGCCCATATCTAGTATACACAAATATTTGGGGTAAATTCTGCTGGGAATGCAACTCTCACGTAATGCCATGAACATATGTGCCATTAAAGTCACTTGGGATGTAGTAAAAAACAAACAAACAAACAAACATCAAACAGTAAATGCTTCTGCATATTTTTGATCTCAAAGGCACAGGGAGGGTATCTTAGGCTTCTGTAGATTATGGTTTGGTCTATTATTGAAGAGGGGTTGTGTCTGAATTCTCTGCACTTCTCATGAGGGAGTGTGCTTGAACTTTACATGCTTGAATTGTTCAAAAACAAGGGAGGCAAAGTGTAGTTATACTGGAGTTACTGCTGGCAAAAAAGAGTGCTATTTATTAGAAACAAGGAAGGACGAGGAGTGTGTGTGTGTGTGTGTGTGTGTATATATATATATATATATATATATATATATATCCATCCCCAGCTTGAATACTGTGACCATGATATCCTCCCTCAATGCTTAGGGCATTTTTGTCCTTTATGATAGGTGACTCGCTCTTTCTGACTGGCTTTCCAAGGTCACTAAGCTTAAAGAGGAGTTGTGGTTTGTGGGGTGGGTGCTGTTAAATCAGGCCACAAAATCATGAGGTGTGCCTGAAGCACAGGTCTGCTTGCCACATCCCCCAAGAAAAGATTTAGTAGGGCAGGGCTATAGAGGCATTGCTTATGTGAACCAATTAAACGAGTGAGGTGAAAAACCTTCCATAGAAATGCTGCTTGTCATATTAAAATGCTTGCATCTTCCCTCCCATTCAGCTGCTCACCAACACATGCAACACCCTTAGCCACTCTCTTAAGAGCCTGGCTATGCTGGCAAAGTGAGTGCAGCACAGCTCCGTCTACTGAAGATCCTGATGATTCCTTGCCAACAAGCAGAGAAATATAGAGAGGAGCATATTCGAAATAGAGCTCCGCTGACACTTTTTGGCTCACTTTTATTTGGCAGTGTGTGGGAGCCAGGTGCAAAAGACTCTACTACTGAAGATTGGGGATGGGAGAAGTTCTCCAAAGTATTGGAGGCAGTGGAGGCTGGTGACTCCAATGTCAGTGGGGCTGCATATCCGCTCTGGAAGTTTAGTCTGAATCTTTAAGGAGCTATCTATGGTGCTGAACCTACTCTTGGGGATAGGGCTCAGCACCATGGATAGCTCTTTAAGGTTCAGAATAAAATCCAGAGCGGATATGTAGCCCCACTGACATTGGAGTCACCAGCCTCCACTGACTGGAAGGGTTACTTACCTGACCTTAGAGAACGAGGTGGCTGTGGGGTGAAGAGGGATGTTCCTTGTTTTCCTGTTGAAAAAACCTTGTAGGTTCCTTATACCGGAACTGCAACAAGGCTTTCTGCTTTGCAGGCTCCAGCTGTGTTTCCTGGACCAGAATGCAATTGGAATGAACATAGCATCATTCCCACAGTATTCGGGAAACATGGCTGGGTGCTGTGGACCAGCTAGACCAGTGGTAGGCAATCTTTTCAGACCCATGGGCACACTTGTCATGGGGTGTGTGTGTGAGGGCACATTTGTCCTGTGGTCATTTTGGCGCATGGGCATTTATTTTCAGGATTCCCTTTTCTTGACCCCCCCCCCCCTTTCCAGGATTCCTTTTTCTTAACCTGCCTTTTTCCTCCTTGTCCTCCTCTCCTTCCTTCCTGTTCAGGGTTTTCTTCTCCCACTATCTCTCTTTTCTCACCCGCCCATCATTCCATCACACCCCCACTGCCACTTCTGCCTCCCACCACACTCAGCTTAGCAGCGAGGAAGCAGGAAGTTGTCAGATCAGGAGATAAGTCTCCCAGTCTGCTGACTTCCTGCTTTCCAGTTGCTGAGTGTGGCAGGAAGCAGAAGTGGCAGTGGGGGTGAGTGGGGTGGTCAATGTGGGTCCTGACAGGTGCCAGGTTGCCAACCCTGGAGCTAGTCCCTTCATAGTCACTGTATGAGTGGCCACAGTTAGGCTTTACAAAAAAGGAAAGAAAAAAAAAAGAATGCCCCCTCCACCTTGTCTTCTAAAGTCCTTTAATCATCCTCTCTGCCCCCCCCCCCACAAACTTTGGGGAAATTTGCCCAACACCCAGAAACAAGCTGAAAATCCTCCATTTTGTAGACCTCATGAAAATGAGGGGGTGGGTTTTTGGCACACCTTTAATTCAAGCATACAGGCTGGTATGCATACAGGTAATTCAAGCATACCTCTGGCTGGTCCATTGTTTATCTTTGTGTATCTCACTCCTTAGTGGCTGATTTTCTTTAGGACTTGCCCATACAGAATCTCTAAAATGTTCCTTGGGTTTTGCTTTGAGCATAATATGGTGACAATGTTGCTTGATAGCCTAAAATACGAATCCCTTAGCTCCCAATTTAGATTGGTTTATAAAGTCAAAGGTTTCAACATTATAATTCTTAAACTAGAAAAAAAAAACCTAGTTAACTCAGGCATAAAAAATAATATTGGTGTTTAAACCACCTACCTAATACGATCATTACACTAAAAAAACTTTGTTTCAAACTCTGAATTTTAGGAAACTGGAATATCAGCATTTATATGTTGCTTCTGAAAACTGGAATTCTGTTTGTATTTAGAACAGATCAAAAACCTTCTACAAGTATCCTAGCCTTTTACTACATTTTTCTCACCTCCCCCCCCCATAAGTGAGTATTCTGAAATGCACCAGGGAAGGTGCATGGTGAGAGAAGTTCATTTGAGAAATATAATTCATTTATGATTTCATGCCTCTATTGAGGATTTGAGGCAAAAGATGTTGCTGCTATATTTATGCGGTGCTGCAGTTCAATCTATTTTGAACAACAACATGCTATTGGCAAGCCTTTAATTTTCTCCACAGGCTGCTGTGTCACTCATCAGACAAACTTTGTTTCACTTACTTGGATTCAAGTTCTCATAACTGTTTGTCTTTAGAATATATCCAGGCACAGCAGCAGTGGGAGCATCACCACATGATGGCTGTAAGTACTAGTTCTGATGCTGTTTGAATGCAGAGCCAAGAATCCCTGGAAGGAGGGATTGGCTCCCTGGAGGAGGGGTTGGTGGTTCATCCACTCTCTCCCACACATAACTGCCCCCTCCATGTGATTAAGGGGAAGCAGAGCCCTGCCACTGGCTTCAATGTTGAAACAGCCTCACCACCAGCAGCAACTAAGGCAGCCTTTACCAGCCTGGTGCCCTACAGATATGTTGGACTGCAGCATCCATTATTGGCCATTCTGGCTGGGAATTATGTGAGTTCCAGTCCAAAACATCTGGAGGACAGCAGGTTGGGAAGGCTGATCTAAGGCCCGAGTGGAGGTTTTCCATCATCGTCCATTCCCACCACCCCCCATGAGCCTTCATAAGTCACCACAGCCTTTTAAAGAATCTCATTATGTGTTATGTATTCCTTCTGCACCAGCTGAACTTTCGAAAGCATCTCCAGAGGCAGCCCCAGCCCGACATACAATGAACTGCAGTAATCCAAATGGGAGCTTAGCAAAGCACGGGTCACTGAAGCCAAGTAATCCATCGTCCACATCTAGATCAGGTCACAACTGAAGCCGGTGAAAGGCAACCTGTGCCTCAGGACCTACCTGTGTCTCTAGTGACAGTGATGGATCCAAGAGTTACCTCCAGAACAGGCTGAACACCCCAAATCTGAACAGAGGAACTGCCCACGAAGTGCCTCATTGTGCTGGTCCTTATCCAGTTCATTGCTGTAGCCAGGCACTGATCCAGCACTCTGACGTCCACACCTGAATCAGATGAAAAGGAGAAATGGAGCAGGCTGATGACAACATACTCGAAATGTCCCTAAGATGGCCTGACTCAGCAGTGTCATGTAGATCAGGAGTGCACAACCATTTTGGTCAAAGGGTTGTTGGTCAGGACTCAGGGGCCACATGTGTGCATGCGCGTGCGCACACACACAGACACTCACTCAGGCACACACATTAGTGGCGGTAAAGCAGCAATCCCAGCAGCAAATATGTTTAGAGGTCATGGGGGTGGGGTATACAATTCTCAGCATCATTTACATCATACAGAACAGGATTGTACTAAATACTGAGAGTTTCTGGGTGTTCGATGTTGATCTTTATTACACTATGTCAGCCTTCCCCAACCTGGTGCCTTGCAGATGTGTTGGACTATAGCTCCCAACATCCTCCAGCCAGGATGGCCATGCCATGCTGGCTGGGGATGATGGGAACTATGGTCCAACAGATCTAGAGGCTACCAGGTTGGGGAAGGCTAAATTATGTGATTAGCAGCCAGAAATGAAACTGTAGGTATTAATTCATAATGTTCACTTCCATTTACAGAATTTGTGGAATTAAGATATTTAACAGAGCATGAAGCTCCTAAATGAGGCTGTTACATTTTTTTACAAAAAGCAGAAATCATCTATTAACAATGTCTTACGTCCATTTTAATTTGTCTTGGTTATACATTTGCTAGAATATTAATCAATCATTAATTCTAAATGATAAGATGTTTGGGCCTGCCCCCTTATGTCAGATGTGCATGGGTAGCCTGTGGGTTATTCACTAGTGAAGGAAAAGTACTTTGCTTATGCATAGAGACAGTGGCTTTAATATTACTTCTAAGGCCAAGACCTTGTATTGGAAGTAGTAGCCGAGTCCTGGCTCAAAGTGCTTTGCATTCAGAAAAATTACAAATGCTAAGAAGAATGCACTGGTGGGGTGGGTGGGGGGTGGGAGAAGAGTTAGACTAGTCTTCCCCAGTCTAGTGCCCTCAAGATGGACTACAACTCCCAGCATTCCTAACCATTGGCCATTCTGGCTGAGGTTGATGAGAGTCCAAAACATCTGGAGCTCTAGATAGGTTCAAGGAAAGAGTGTGCAGTCACACAGTGGTGATGGCAAGTGAAAGGAAGGAAGGATTTCTCCCTCCTCAACATTCTGGCGCTTAGCATTAGTGTTATGTCACATTCCATGTGCAAGTAGCTGCTGAGAAATGTAGTTTTCCCAAGGATGTCGCAGTAGCCCTTGGGGAAACTACATTACCCAAGGGCTATTTTTTTATCAGGGGTCAGCAGAAGACTTCATTCCCTTCCTTTTGTTTACTGCCGCTAGTTGGGGGTGGACTCACAGGGTTGGGTTCAATTGGAATTCAGATAGCTTGGCTTATTTCTGAGCTTATTTCCTGATTTATTTATTGAGAAACAGCTTGGGTTATTTCTGAGCAAACCAATTTGAGCTGGGGGGAGCTTGCCTTTCATAATTTCAAACTTCTAGCTGTGCACAGTCTCTGCTGGGTTTTAAAGAGAACAGGAAAACTGTTGGAAGTTATTAACTGGTGAATTTTGGTGAAAGATACTTAAGAATGTATAGGAATATAAGCAGTATTATCATAGTATTTTCCTCCATCTCAAGCAACCATGGAGGAATTCTGCAGTGAAGATCATTATCAAATATAGATGAAGTATAGATAGTTATGTTCTCAGCCATGTGCATCCAGGATTTTAATTTTATCTGTATAAACACCAGAGCACAAAATCAACATTAGTACCTGTATTATGCACTGGGAATGAAGAACATAACTCTAAAGGAAATGTTATCACTAGGTGACCTCATTTAAAACGAACAAATGCTTGCATGAATGAATTCTCATCAGATAAAAAAGTAGGTTTATTTGTTTAGGAATATTGCAAGGAGTGATATTACATTTTCCCCATTTACATGGATGAATAATTTTGTGTTATCATAGTGCAATGTTGGTTTTATGTGTCCAGATGCAACACTGTAGTGCTAGCAATCTCTTCTAAATTAAAACTTCTTTTTAAAAAATTACACAGATTAAATAGTTTATACCGAAAAACTAAATTTTATTCTTGGTATTCTACAATGAGAATTAAACTGCAGGAAAGTAACCTACCACAGTACCCTGTCTTTCTGCTACTGCAGACTTTCTGGTTTATTATTACACAGACTTTTAAAACAAGAGCGTATGCTATAAGGCAAGGGTGGGCAACATGTGGCCCATGGGTTGTGTGGAGCCTCCACTGAACCCCACCCCTCCAAAATTGTAAATAGTACAAAAATAATTTGGTGGCATGGTGGTAACAAAAAACAATTGCTGTCTGATCAGAAGCTTCAGTTCACCCTTCTGAACCCAGAAAATGTTCAAAATCAATGTAAACGACTTATGGTTCAAGAGCCTTTTCTTCCAGTGGAGTCTATTCAGTTATTGGAAGTAACGGATACAGCTGTGGGGAATGTACCTGTGCAGGGACAGAATTGAAAAAGCCAATTACTGACATCGTTTAGCTGCCCTGGAAGTTCCTTCAGCCTCCAATGGGTAAGATGAGTTAGGAGGTATCATATCGGGAGGGGCTTTAGCTCAGTGGTAGATCACTAGGTTTGCATGCAGAAGGTTCCAGGTTCAATCCCTGGCATCTCCAGGTAGGTGAGGAAAAGCTCCTCCAAGAAACCCTGGAGAGCCACTGCCAGTCAATGTTGACAATATTGGGCTAGATGGACCACGGGTCTGGCCCAGTATAGGGCAGCTTTGTATGAGTTCAGAGCCCTACACATCTTTGTGTATACAGGGGCAAGGGGGAATAAAAAGAATGGCACTCTGGTGAGGCAGATATTGCAATATTTGTTTTTATGTTTCTGTAGCTGCCCTTAAGATCTTTCATCCAGTCTCTGCAATGCTATGAATCCCTGCTGAAGTTTCATTCCATCCACTGGGAAATGTATCAATTATGGTCGCTCTCCCCGAGTGCTTTCCATACTTCTGTGGAGAATTCAATAAACATTTTCATTTAGACTGTGTCCCAGGGTCACCCATGTTGACAGCGGGACTTCATAAGGGAAATGGAGGACAGAGGACTGGATAATTCCCCTCTGATTCTCCAGATCCACAACCCATAGCATAAAACAAATGTGCATCACTTTCCCATCTTTATGCTGCAACCATATAAAGTTAGGCTGGGGGCATACATAAGGTATTGCCAAACAGGAAATACATCCCAGGAATATGTGTGAAAGTGAAAAACAGAAACACTGGAAGGAACAGAATGCTCTATGTTGTAATATTAACAGTTGGGGTGACATGACAACATTGTATAAAGGTGTGCTGTTATCATGTATTCAATGCAACCGTACACACATAGGATGACCAATATATATATAGCAATACAGGCAATCTGTCTGCATAACAGAACATCTGGCCAGATTGTCAGTTACTGCAAAAGAAAGGTCCAGCTAGAAGAGTGGGGCCAGTTTTACAGTTCGCATTTCTGCACACATTCCTTAAAGATCACGTATCATTGGTACATTGAGGCCAGCGAGCCTCGAAATTCTTTCTTTGACCTTACAAATAAGTCTCTGGGTATAATTTCAGTTTTGTTAGCTGTTAGGTTTACTGCAGATAAGTAGATTCAGGCAGAGCTGACACCGAGAACCAAATCTAGTGCAAGTTCAGTGAAGTGTGGTTGTTCTCCCAGGGTGCTGATGTCAACATGGCAAGGCAATTTCTAAACAGGGCGAAGTAAAATGCAATTATCTACACTTGATATAGTTATTTCTCTTCTCTGATTCTGAGGCAGAGAGCTGTGGGAAGGATTAACAAAATGTAGAATTCTTTTCATAGGTTTCTGAGCACTCCCTGCAGTTGTTGAATGATGCGTTCCTCTAAAAGGACAACTGTTCATTGATTTTTGAGCTCTCCTCCATTTCTTACTATTCCATGTCTAGGCCATTACTGCAGTGGGCCCATACCTGAGGGAATACGTGGGCCCAAGTTGGAGGGGCAACACATGGGATGATACAGGGTTGCCACTAAAAAAATATTTTTCATTTCCCTGACTTTCCCTGACCACCATTCAAATATAACCACAAGTTAAAAAATGAATAGGCCGTGTTGCATTAATGCAAGGCTTGATGAAATGTTCCACTCTACAACTACACAAGTTTCAACTGCAAAAATATTTGTCAAAGTAAGGCCCTGTTGCCCTGGTTTCTACGGAAAGGCCGCAGCGCGGGGTCCCGGCACACCGGCGCAGGGTCCCGTCGTGTCACTTCTGGCCAGCTGGAAGTGACACGACGGGACCGTCGCGGCCGGCTCGGTGCAGACTGGCGAGCGGGGCCCGGGACCCTGTAAGGCCCACTCGCTTCAGGCGGGCATGAGCGGGGCCGATTTCGGCCCGCTATGCCCGCTCGAGGTGAGCGGTTACATCCCTAGCATTCCATACACAAGCATGACCCAAAAACATGCTCATCTTTATATGTAAGTTAAATGCAGTACTAGCAGGTCAGGATGAAAACAGATGTTTAAAGTTTGTATATTGCTAAACGTTTAAACTAGCCTTGCTTTGCAAATGCTACAGGCAGACCTTAGAAATCATGCAGGGACAGAGCTCAACAAGCACATTAGGCTGGTTGCTGGGGGTGGAGCTGAGAAAAAGGTGGAGCTGGGAAAGGGCATCATTAATGCCCAGGTGGCTGCCACACAGCTGGACAAGGCTGCAGTAGCAAACGGCAGCCAGCACAAGTGATGGCAGGGTAAGCGGGGTGTCAGAACAAGATGTCCATGTCCATTGTAACAAAAGAGAAGACCCTTTTCTTTCAGGACAGGCTGGGGGGAAAATGAGGCAGTTGAGTGACAGGAGCACCAGGAACTCTTGCCTGAATCCAACTGGAAATGTTCCTGCCTGCAATGATCTACGATGACAGTGCTTTCTTCCTGGTAGAGTCCTGCACCACTAGGCCTTCACGGGGAGGTGTCATGGCCCTAGACCAAGATTCTTCTGAGACTGAGATTTTTTAGTGGCAGAGACTATGAGGTGGAGTCAAAATGAATTACTGGCCCTTCACAAGTGGGACCCTCCAGCAATCACCATGGCTCCCACACCCTATCTTTTGATCCCCTGAGTTGCTGCTGCCCATCTGAACCTCAGACTCCTCCAGGGAGCATGGTGGCTCTTGGACCAGGAAGTTGCAGCTTTATGACATCAGCAATAGAACCTCCAATAACATGACTTGACAAAGTAAATGGACATGATGACCAGCAGACGTATGTGGATGGGGGCAGGTTTATTGGGAAACACTGTGTATTTTTTTGCAAACTTGAGCCTAATAGTGTGTTTTTTCACAGCTGCTATACATTTGAACTGAACACACTTGTCAATATTATGAATGAATAGAATCTGGTTTTAATTCTGTGCTACTGTGTACCATGCAGGCTCACTGATGTAGCCAAACAGCCAAACTATTCATTAATAATCAGAAGTTCAAATAAGGATTACTCATTCACATATGTTTACACTGAGATACGTCTACATCCAGGAGAAATCTACACAAGCGATTATGTCAATAACCACAACTAGAGTAATTGCCACTGTCCTCAAACCAGCGAAGAATAACCAGGACTCCGTTCCATTGAAACTAATGAAACCAGTCAATCATGGCTAATCAAAGTCCCATTGCTTTCAATGGGACCTTTTTATTAACAGTTTTAGCTAGCTTTAGGTTTATTGTCTGGAAGGTTGCTAACTACAAATGTAAGATCAATATTACTTAAGCACATACATCTCTATGACATATTTCTTCTGGTAATTTCTATGGAATCATAACCTGTTAGACTATGTGAGGCTTGGGAGAGTTTGTTCAATCAAGATTGAAGAATGCCTCCTCTGTGAATATTTTTCAAATTCTTTCAGGCAAAAGATGGACTCACCTCCACACACACGCATGTCACCATCACTATCTTGTGTAATTAAAACAATGAAGCAGGTATGGAACATAGTTCTCTTCTGTGTCTCAGAAATATAATTTATTAAAGCCTGGAAATTATTGCTCTTGCTCTAAAACCCTGGCCAGAAGCTAATTTTTAACAGGGTCATGTTTCTTGCAGCTGGAAGCAAGTCGGCACACAGTCAGGCACTCATGTTCATAAAGTGGCATTGCCACCACCAAAAGCCAAAGTATACCATGTAACTTAATAAGACTGTTCCTTGCCAGACTGTTGGACAGCTCTGAAAACTGGTCCTTTGGCAAGATTCAAACCTTTCTTTTTTCTTCCCCTATCAGTCCTCCTTGCTGTACTGGTTTTATCTCCAGCCCTGGCAGGAGTGTGTGACTTGCATCCCAGGTCCTAGGAAAATCAACTGACCATCAATGGTCATTCAATGCACAATCCTATGCATATTTAGACAGAAAAAAAGTCTTACAACTCCCAGCACGGCTGGCTGGGGAATGCTGGGAACTGTAAGATTTTTTTCTGTCTAAACACACATAGGATTGCGCCCTTAAGCATGATTTGTCATCAAGTTATATAAAAACCTGGATAGATAGCTACACTACAAAAACATTAACATAGTGCAATAGCCATGCTGTTCTGAGTAAACAAATTGCCATCTATTAAGTCCCCAAAGCAGTTTTCTACTTTAAAAAAAAAGTTATTTCACTGACTTTATGTAGAATCATCATCATCATCATCATCATCATCATCATCATCATCGATCCAAAAGATAAAACATGTTGTTATACTTTATTAGCTGTTTTACTCATCTCACAGGCAAGTATCAATGAGAGGTCTTGAAAAGATGTTGGTAATGAAACTCGAGGAGCAAAATATTGATCACAAGAGATTTCGCCTTTCCCCCCTCATTTGGCCATGGATCATGACAGGCTGTGTTAATCATACCCCTGGCGTTGGCATAGAAATACAATTTTCCTCGCTAAACTGCCATTCAGATCAAACAAAGGGCTGCAACTCATATTTCCATCATCACTTGGGGTGAGAATATGATTTTACAAACCGAGGGACACACACACATTTTTATAACAATGGCTTTATAGCAATGCAGCGTCACATGACAATCATGAACACAGCATGGACACAACAATTATGACAACTAGGTTAGAAATGGGTAATTGCTCTAGCCCTTTTCAGATGAAACCCCTCCATCCCTGTTCAGTGAACACATTCACATTTGCTGGTCATGCCCCTGATGCCTGTAACACCTCGGGTAGGAATGGACGGATCCGTTAATTTTGTTCTCACTGAGATTGCTGGATTTTCAGGCTTAAAAACTTGTTAGAATGAATTTCTCACCCATCTCAAACTAGGGATGGGCAACCTAGGGACGCATGCCGCCCTCCACCTAATTTCAAAAGCCCTCTGCAAGAGAACAGTCCAGACCTCTGGCAAAAGCAATCTGTTCCTCCCCCAACAGCCTGCTGGGCGGAGAAGAGGGAGGGAGGAAGAGAGAAAGGAGTGGGTGGCAGAAGAGAGCGAGAAAAAGGCTCTGCCAACTTTTATCACTAGGCCCACTCAGTGCTGACAGGTGGCCCCTGACATCACCTCCGAGGGTAAGGTTCTGTACTTTTGCTGCATGCATGTATAAACTGCACCTGTGCCTTATGGTCTCACACAAGCACATCAGCATCGCTTGCTCATCACATCTTCAGTGATGATGTATTTGTGATGTTCTTATGCTTGCACATACAGTGCTTTTGCTAAGCACCAGGGAGCACAAGTGTAGAGGTTCTTGGGTATGTATTGTTATGCATATAACAATACTGTCTCAGGCAGTGGGGGAAATGGAACAGTAAAGATCACCGGCCCTGATAGTAGTGTAATATTCCACCATGAACAGTA
Organism: Shinisaurus crocodilurus; assembly: GCA_021292165.1. Taxonomy (NCBI): domain Eukaryota; kingdom Metazoa; phylum Chordata; class Lepidosauria; order Squamata; family Shinisauridae; genus Shinisaurus; species Shinisaurus crocodilurus. Next base: position 89,705,226 of record CM037876.1, on the reverse strand, counting down.
TTTGCTTATTGCAGGGCTGGGGAACCTGTGGCCCTCCAGATGTTGTTGAACTTCAGCTCCCATAAGCCCTAGCAAACATAGCCAATGGTCAGGGATGCTGGGAGGGATGTAGTTCAACAACATCTGGAGGGGACCAAAGTTTTCCCCATCCCAGGCTTATTGGGTCTCATAGGATTTGATAAGTTCAAAGGCGTAAAATGATTTCCATGGTATTAATGCAGATCATAGCCATACAAGAACTCAGAGTCATCAAATGAAATTGAATGACTGTAAGTTCAGGATAGACAAATATATATACATATATTATTATTTAATTTTAATTAAATTAATAAGTATTAATTAAGTATTTTTAGCAGCTTACCAGGGCTACTCCCAGGTCTGCTTTGAACACATAAGTTAATTATAAATTCCACTGAAGGCAGCTGTAAACATAAAGGTCTTTAGTGCTCACCTAAATGCCTGCACAGAAGTGGTTAGGAACAAACCAATAGAAAGGGAGTTCCACACTGTTGGGGCCACCACCAAGAAGGTCTTTTCCATTGTGCATGCCTACCTAACAAATCTTATTGGCAGGCACTCGAGAAGGACCCTTTAAACAAATGTAGATCTTAGTGTATGGGAAGAATTATTTGGGTGAAGTTGATCCTTCAAACAGCCTGATCCCAATATTACTGTACTTTGTTCATTGCATAAGCACATGATGTGGTGATGGCCACTGCCTTGGATGGTGTTTTAAAAAGCATTATACAGATTGTGGAGGACAGGTCTATTAGCATGATAGTTAAATGGAACCCCAAGTTCAGAGGCAACATACTTCTGAATACAAGATTTGGTGGGACCAAAACAAAACAGGAAAGGGCTGCTGCCTTCCTCTCCAGTTTGTGAGCTTCCTGGGGGAATCTGGCTGGCTGCTCTTGGAAACAGGATGATGGTCTAGATGGACCTTTGGTCTGATCCAGCAGGCCTCTTTTTCGATTGTTATTCATCAGTTTTCTGATACTGCAAAGCAAAATTACTATTGACTGGGCGTGCAACCTTGGTGAGTTAATTACTTAATGAAAGCTGATTATATTTATTTAAATAGCGCTGTCAATTTGCACAAAGGTTGTTGGTAACAGAATGATTGTACCTACACATTTTAATTGATTCCAGAGAGATCTATCATGCTAATTAAGAGGCAAAGGCTTCCTCAGTCAATCCGGTAACAATTATGTCCCAAGGAAGTGTGTAGACCAGCATGTAAGACACAGATAGCCTCAATTAATTATTCACAGTGGCTCAATCCAGTTTGGCATTCAAAAACGGCCAGAGGTAGAATTAATTGTTGGAAGAGATAGTCAAGTAATTTTAGCACAGCATCCAAAGGAGGAGAGTGAATAAAGTGTATTACGGCATGCTTTTGAGAGTATAGAGCTTCTTGCCAGTGCATAATGTTATTTAGGACACAATCCTAATCATGTTTGGACATAAAACAACAACTCCCAGCTGGAGAATGCAGGGAGTTGTATGATGTTTTTCTGTCTAAATATGCATAGGATTGTACCCTTAATAAATCAAGGCTGCTTTCTTAGATGTGTTCTATAATTAGGGCTGAGCCAAATGTTCACTTTTTGATTCCAAAAGGACTCTGCCCTCTATGCTGAGGCATTTAATAGCTGCAAATAGCACGTGGGGTGGTGGTTATGCCATCTTTTTACCCAGTCTATCTTTTACATCTGTCTTAGCTATTTAAGTAATTTTAAAAGTGTTTTAAAAATGTTTGTGTAAATTTTTCAATGTTTTTATTGCTTGTATTTTTTAAAATACTGTATTTTATTGTAAAATTGTATTTTTTATTATATAATTGTATTTTATTGCGTAATTTTATCATTGTTGTAAACTGCCCAGAGAGCTTTGGCTATTGGGTTGTATAGAAATGGAATAAATAACAACAACAACAACAACAACAATAATAGAAGCAATTTCAGACTCTCCAAACTCTCCTGACAGCTTCCATCATCCTACCTTTTGGGAGTAGCTGTTCAGACCCACTGTGCCCCCACTCTGCTGCTCCTCGGTGACCTGGTTCACATGACTTCAGGGTGCTTAATACGCCACAGTGCCTTGTTAACCACTCTGCGCATGCCAGTGGTGTGATTAGCAGCGTGGCTTCCCATGTTGTGTGAACCCGGCCAGGGCGGCTTGCTGCCATGGGTAACAAGCCACCCAGAACCCATAGGCTACTAATATCCCCTCAGCCTGTGTGGCAGGGGAAATTACCCACCGTGGCTTATTTCCCCAGTCGCAATCGTGCAAACTGGGACTGTGATTCATTCCTCCTCAAGCGATCCTAGCCAATTGTATATTTCATCTTATTTGTTTTAAAATACAGATGCCACCTTTCAAAACAAAAGGCTTTCTCAAGGTGGCTTACACTTAATATCATAAAACATTTAAAATCAATCTATAAAAACATTTAACTCTGTAAAAGCAGCAGCATGAAACAATTTTAATTAGAACCAAAGAAACAAAACAAATTATCATTAAAAGCAGAGAGAATGACATTAAAAATCCAACTCATTATTTCAATAAAAAGCAGATTGAAATAAAAAGGCATCCAAAGCCTACTTAAAAGCCAATGGGGAAGGAGCCAAACTTATCTTCTTTGGAAGGTCCACCAATGGAAGGGCCCCATCTCTTGTGTCCACTAACCTAACTGATCTTATGCCTGTGTACTCCAGTTGCTGGGGAACATGGGCGGGAAGGTGCTGTTGCACTCATCTCCTGCTTGTGGGATCCCGTGGGCAGCTGGTTGGTCACTGTGTTAACAGAATGCTGGACTAGATGGACCCTTGGTCTGATCCAGCAGGGCTCTTCTTATGTTCTTAATGGTGGGCCTCCAAGCCTCTGTGGCCAATTTTAAGGCCTGAGCAATTTCATATGGTTATGCTCATGTATGGGATATGATGTCATCATGGCACTATGTAGCTTCATGGCTATATGCTAATGTCACTATGCAGATGAAACCCATTTAAAATGAGGGAAATGCATCGATAGTGCAAGGAGAAATTGGGATCTTTGAAGAATAGATAATATGTTAGATCCAGGATCGGTCCGCCCTCCAGCCACACCACAGTTCTCCCTATTCAGCAGGGTCTCCTGAATGTCTGTGTAGTATTTTGGGGGGACTGGAAGGGCTGTCATGGGAAGGAGGGGGCGGGGAAGTCCACTTCCACCAGTGCAGTTGATCCATCATAAATCTGAATCCAACCCATTATCATTTTATATGGAAAGGGGGCACAAAGCAGAGGTTTGAATTTTGAAGCACACATTGCCCCGCCCAAGAAAGGACTTTAATGAACTGCCTATGAATGTGGAGAGGCAGATTGCAACCAGTCTGGAAAACAATAAATATAGGAAAGATTTAGCTTATAAATTTAAAACAGGTGACAAAACCATTTAGCCATTCTATTGTACTTCACGGTTTTGATTGTGAAGCGCCCAGAGAGCTTCAGCTACCGAGCAGTATTGAAATGTAATACATAAATAAGTAAATAATCAATAAGAATAAATGAACAATGATAAAACATACATGTCCAATACCAAAGTACTATCGATTAGGTCAGAGATCTCCAAGGCCAGGCTGAGCTGCTGCTGCCCACTGTTTCAAGGTTGGTGGACTGCATGCATCCCACCAATTCAAACAGACTCTGCTTTCAAGCAAATTTAAGGCGCAATCCTAAAAATGCCTACAACTCCCAGCATGACCCAGCCGGGCGGGGAGTGCTGGGGCTTGGGCCTTTTTCTGTCTAAACTTGCATAAGATTGTGCCCTTACATTTTATTTAAACAAAGCCTTTACACTGAGTGCCCTCAGGCTGCGGACTCTCTCCCCCCAGGCCAGAAGCAGTGGGTGTTGCCCTTGACTACTTCCTGGTTCCTCCTAGGAAGCACAAACCCCCTCAGGCTGAATCTAGCAGTTCTTTCATGTTGTTATACCCATCAAGCTATTTCCCCCTGTGCAGGCGACTAGAGTGATTCCTCCATTTACTTGTACAGAAGGGGGGGAAAGGGCGTAAATGGGCCAATTATGGGTGTGCAGCGGTTAACTAACAAAAACTTGTTCGTTTACACTTGCAAACAAGTGTGCGAACAAAAACTTGTTTGCTTACACTTGCAAGCAAGTGTGTGCGAGGGAAGGTGAAGCTCGTGAGCTGTCTGTGAACGCAAAAAAACAGAAAACAAATTCAGTCGTCTGTGAATGCAAAAAACCAGAAAACAAACTCATGAGTTGTCTGTGAACGCAAAAAACCAGAACGGTGATATCCTAGGGTTGCCCCCTTAGTTCCTCAGGTGACTTTGCTCAGTTTGCATGCTCTTTTCCATATGCATTTCTATGGCTGAGTTTTAGAAAGCCAGAAGCCCAATTTCATATATCATTTGGAAAACAACTTTATATCATTCACATTGTGATCCAGGCTGGCTTTTTGAAATTCTATAAACATGCAAAACTTTACACTCCACCAGCATGCTAAGATTACAGTCTGTAACTGGTGTGGCATAGCGGATACAGAACTAAACTGAACCAGCATGGCCCAGGCAGGGCCGGCGCTACCACTAGGCCAACTAGGAGCTTGCTTTTAGGGGGTGGTGAAGGGGGCGACTCGTCTCCTGTGGCCGACTCTTCCTCGCCGCCCGGATGCTGCGCGAGGCTTGATATGTCGCAAGGCGGCCGGGCGAGAAGCGGCGGAGACGCCCCAGTCAATCAGGTCACGCGGGGGATGCGGGAGGCTCGGTGTTGGCTCAGCTTTCCTCGCGGGGGGGGGCGCCTCGCCGCCGATAGCCAGGGCGCCTCCGCCGCTTCTCCTCCAGCTCGCACCCCGCTCTCTCCGCGAGGCTGCCTGCTGTAGCAGTGCTCCCCAGGCCCAGCGCTCGCCATTAACTTCTGTCCCCGGGCAGCGCAGGCTGCCAGCCGACCAGGCGGGAGGAGCTGATGCTCCGTCCTCTCCCCGGCGCTCCGGGGGGATGCCCAAGCGGGGTCCTCGGCGGGTGCAGGGCAGGTGGGGAGGCCGGGCCCGAGCCCGGCTAGAGGAGGAGGGGAGGGGGCAGCCGCCTCCGCCTCGGGACCCTGTCTGCAGGGGGCGGTGCTGCCACCGCCTCGCCTCATCTCCAGAGCGCACGCCGCGGCTGCCCGGCTCCGTGAGTAGCGTTCGCGCTCTCTCTGCCTCGGAAGTCTCGTCTCGCGCGGCCTCCGATACTCATGCCATCCGATCCGGGCCCCAGCACCAGAGCGCTCACGGCCCAGCCCGAGGGGGTGGACCCCCGCGGGCTGCGGCATGGAGGAGGAGGCGGCATCGCATGGGACGGGCTGTGCTGAGCGCGCTGCTGCTGGCCAAGATGCTGCTGCTGCTGCTCCAGGTTTGCAGAGGGCTGCTGGCCGTGGGGGGGGGGCGCTGGGCGAGCAGGCATTTTAGGCTGCTTTGCTCCAGAGCCCACCCACCCCACCCAAGGGGGGGCGCTAAATACCTGACGGCCTAGGGCGCCAAACGGCCTTGCACCGGTCCTGGGCCCAGGTTCAACTCTTTCCTGTGCCATGAGCTTACTAATTGGTCTTCAGCAAACCATTATTTCTCAGACTCAGAACCCCCCCCCTCCCATCTGTAATATGGGGATAATATCCTGACCTACCTTCACAGGCTGTTGTAAGTATAACTGAGATAACACATGTGAAACATTTCAACACCAGGAAAATCACTACATTAATGCAAATGTACTATTATTGCCATCAGTTATTTCATATGCTGTACATGTCACTACAGTTCTCAGCAACACTCATTATTATTCCCATTTTATAGATGAGGAATCACTCCATAGGCGTGTATAGGGAGCGAAAAAGCCCCCCTGCCAAAAATCAGCTGCAGCTGGAAAAAAACCCTGTTGCCCCAAGCATCCTTGCTGGTGGGTGCACTTCGTGCGCCCCCCGCCCCTTTAGTCATTGCTCAGCAAGGAGTGTGCTGACCAGGTTAAGCAGAGCTGGTTGGGGCATGCTGGGAATTGTAGGCCTTTTTTCTGTCCAAATTTGCATAGGATTGTGCCTTAATTCAGTCTAACCCAACCTGGTGCCCTCCAGATGTGCTCGACTGTCTACAACTCCCATAATTCCCAGCCAGTTGTCTGGGAATTATGGGAGTTTTAGTCGACTCGAGCACATCTGGGGGGCACTAGGTTAGGGAAGGCTAAACTAAATCCTTAGCTTGTAGTATTAATATAATGTATCCACTGTGAGCTGAGAACAACTAAAGATGGCAAGTGCTCCAGCGCCTTCTAGGTTACATATGATATGGCACAGACCATGTCAGCCTGTGGTTTCTAGGATTAGACATGCATATTGGTTTGGGTTTGGGTTTTTTTTTTTTAATTAAAACCTTCAACTTCCCAGCCCAAGCTTATTTTACTGAGAAAAGCTGCAGTCACAGAGGTTTCTTTGTAATAATTGGATGAGTTTTTATGATCTCTTTGGTATGCCTGAAGAATATATCAGTGTATATACACACTGGCCAAAAGCATAGTGGAAAATTAGATCCTCTAATTTGATTTCAGTTGAAAGAAACCCCCTAATGAAAGGAAATAATTTCATTGTAGGCTATCAATGCATGCTTCTGTTTATATTCACAATATAAAAGCTTTCCCTCTCCCTCTTATGTAAAATGTCTGCCCTTGGAATATGTTGATAACCTTAGAAAGTAAACAAAGTATGTATTTGTAGAATAAATGGAGCACATACAATGGAACTGCACTGCAGAACACCTTGAACATCTCTGCCAATCTGCTTCACGCTTGGCCTAAGGACTCCTATCTTTCAATTTTATTTTTATTTACGGTGTATATTGTTTTGATCTCACTCACCCTGGTGTGTATTTTTCTTCTTCTTCTTCCATAAAACCTTGACTCCATCCAGGAGAATCAAGTGGTAAAGTCTTCCTGTACAATTTCAGACTAGAGGAGGTGGCGGGAGAAGAGTTACACAGTTCATTGCTCCCCCACAACAACCTCCCCCCTTTCTGTACATAGAAAGAAAATATGTCAGGGAGAAGGATTCAGCCTAGCCTTCTCCCTGACATGCTATTTTTTTATGTGCAGGGAGGTTTGTGTGGGCAGCATGTTCTATAGAGGAGTGTTCCAACGTGTAACCCACTCCCTCTGTAACCTCAAAGGGTCATTTTGGAAAAGTATTACCATTTGAATTTCTTCTGGACATAGATGAGCTCATAGTCTCCAACTGCCCCACGGGTTTTTGGGACTGTCACGAAAACCCTTAAGCCATCCTGGCTTCTCACTTTGTCATGCAGAGTCCCGAATTCCCCTGCCTCCCGCAACTGCAAGCTACTTTAAAGTGCTCTTAAAGGGGCCATGCCATGGGCAAAAGTGCAGCTAAGCTAAAACTGCAAACTTAGCTGCAATTTTGCCCATGGCATAGCCCCTTTAAGTGTAGTTCTTTTGGGGCTCGAAGAGCTCCATGGGGAGACAGACAAGGGGGTGCGCGTTCCGGAAACGTGCTTGTAATCCAAAACACTCTTATATCAAAACGAATTCCCCCCAAAAAAATTTGTACAGAGATTTTTAATTTAAGCCGTACTACAGTTACTTGTATTGCAAGACGTCGCTTGTATATCAAGTCAAACATAAATAAATAAATAAATATTTAAAAATTTGCTTGTCTTGCAAAACGCTCTCAAACCAAGTTACTTGCAATCCAAGGTATTACTGTATATATAACATAAATAAATAAATAAATAAATAGGCATGCCTAGATGTTCAGCTCTAGTTACCAACACATTGAATTAAAGGATGCATTTCTGCACAAAGAGAAAATTTGTAGGTGGGCCAAATATCATAACATGGCAAATACTGACAATATAATAAGAGATAAGGATAAACACTTAATAACTATAGCCTTTTACCCATTATTGCAGGGAAATTAGGGAGAGACAGAACATAAGGAGGATCAGAAAAGGAACATATAGATCTAGCATCAGAAAGAAAGTAGTACTTCAAACAGTAGAGTGAAGTTCAAAGGCCTGAGTACAGGATGCAGGAGAGCAAAGAAAAATACTGAGGGTTCAGCACCAGTCAAGGTTTTCAATTTCCAATCTTCTTGAGATCCAAACCCTGAGAGGGAGGAGAGTCATGACTGTTTGTTTGTAATGAAGACTTTTCACCCATGTTGTATTTATTTGTTGATTTATTTATTTAATAATAATGTTTATTTTTATAATAATGTTGTATTTATTGTTAATGTTGTGTGTATACACACACACTCACAGTTAGTTGTATTCATTGATTTGGGGTTTTCTTTTTCCCTCAGGCTTCCCTAAATGCAATACATAAATTCAAAGATTTCTGTGTTTAAAATACTGCAGTTCTGTGTGTTTCCTCTAATAACTTTTGTACTTGACCATGTCCTTTGGTTGCCTGGCCATACCCTTGGCCACGCCCTCATGTTGCATGGCCACAACCTCTTGATCACATCTTCATGTTGCTTAACCATGCCTCACAAATTCACGTGTATCCCTATTTTCATCTCTGAAATGGTAGAGGGTATGTGAGCTCCGCTTGCCCCCCTCACACCAGACTGGCTCAGGGAGGAGCTGAGCTATTCCACCCCAAACTGGGGATTGGTTCATTTCTGAACATGAATTCTCTAACATCCACCTTACCCCTGTGAGCCCCCTAAGACCTTCACCTACGTAGTTCCTTTCATCTGAGCCCAAGTTCCCAAGCCTTTTCTCCTCTAAATACTTACCAAGCCAGGGCAGCAACTGCAGTGCTCCAGTAATGAGATAATGGGGTAAGAGGGAGATCTTTCCCTCCATCCCGTCTTAGGTGCCCTGTAATGTTCCAGGATAAAAAGCCCCAGTGACCCCTGGGAACTGTAGTTTATCCAAAGGCTATGGCCATTGCACAAGCTACTCCCAGGGTGAGAGCTCACTCTGGGTGATTTTGTTTGTCTGTATGGACAGACTGGGGATGGTGCAACCGCAGGTATATGACACAGTGCAGGCTTGCATCAAATGGAGATTGGTTCTCTCATATTTTTATAACACGTTTTTTGAATCGCTGCCTAATCTGTTCAAGACATACGTTATTTTCTGACACCTTTCATTTCTATAAAAAGATGCCAAAATCAAGACAAACACAATTTTTTAAATCATAGATACAACTCTGTTTTTTTCTTCTTAATTTCTTTTTTTAAAAATCACAAAGGTCTCTGCATAAATTAGAACCATTGCCATGGAAACAGAGTGGGCCAGAAATATTTATAGATACTGCAAGCAATCATTTTGTGTTTAATACTTTAAAATGTCAAGTAACACATAATTTCTGAAATGAAGTGAGATGGGTGGTTGTTTTTGTTTGTCCATCTGGCATATTCTTTCACTTTTCCTTCAAATATATTGGCATTTTGATTTTGACCTCCAAGGGAAAAATATATCTATCTACCTTTAACTGATCTTTAACTATATATATACAGTAATACCTTGGATTGCAAGTAACTTGGTTTGAGAGCGTTTTGCAAGACAAGCAAATTTTTAAATATTTATTTATTTATTTTTTACTTGATATACAAGCGACATCTTGCAATACAAGTACTGTAGTACAGCTTAAATTAAAAATCTCTGTACAAATTTTTTGGGGGGGATTTCGTTTTGATATAAGAGTGTTTTGGATTACAAGCACGTTTCCGGAACGAATTATGCTCTCAATACAAGGCATGACTGTATATATATATATATATATATATGATTATTTAACAGATACTGAAATACATTTACTAAACTTGAATACAAATAATTTGTCTTAATCTGGCATGCTGCTATGCCATGTAAGTCATGCCATTTTGTATGTTTCATAGCTAATTTGCTTACATGGCCTCTCAGAAGAGACAAATTCCCTTTTCTAATTTTAGTACCTCGCAGATACTATATTTTTGAGTGTTTCAAAAATAGAAACACTCAATGCTTAATTGGTTCAGTTTCACTCACAATAAAATTTATACAAGCCTGCAATTGTTAAAACATAATTTGAAAGAACAAATTACAATAGAAGCTGAACAATGATTTCCAACAATACAGTGTGAAGCTGCTCATGGTTGTCATGGGACTTAGTAAATATAGAGGGTGAACACTGAATTGAGCAAACATACACAGGGTTTAAGATTCATGCTGAGGACTTTATTCACCGCCTGACATATCCTAACAGGGCTGCCAAGTACTGTGGAAAGACAAAATACTAGTTCTGATCGGAACTCCCATCTGTTTTTTCGGATCCTGTGTGAAGAGAATTCCACATGAAAACCCGTGCTCAGCAGGAAAAATGAAGTGAAGGGTGAGATGTCTGTACTTTTCATGCAGACATTGATGTGAAGGCAAAGTGAATGCTGCTGTGAAGGTTAGAAACCATGAACAGGGGCAGGCGGAGTGTCCTTAGAACTGCTTTCTGGAAAACAAGGAAAATAAGTGAGAGAAGAGAGTCATCCGTGAGGGACAGTTGCTGACAGAGAAGAATAGCTGCTGGTGTTTCTCCTGAAATCCTCTCACAGTCGGCTGCAAGGTATCAGGCGGGGTGTATTGTTCTGGCTAGCGGTGATGCTCCAGCACCAACTCCCTTTAGCTGAGCTTTGACTGTGTGGAGCAAAACAACAGGCATGACAAGCCCAGGCACTGACTCAGTGTTGTTCTCCTACACTTCCCTGCAGAAATGAAGCATTATTATTCACTCTCTCTCTTATAAAAAGCTATAATTCAAGCATTAGGAGAAATGAACTATCTCCTGTGAGAAAGTGTCAGAAACTGCCTAGATCTGTCTCACCCACCTGTTGGCCCCCAATCTCCCCCTCAGGCATGGCCTACGGGGCAGGCAGAGCATATTTCTCTTGTTGCTTCGTATTTTATTATTTTAATTATTACATTTCTATACCTCCCATTAGCCCAAGCTCTCTGGAAAGTTCACAAAACAAAAAATGGCTAACCACAAGTGCACAGGTGTTCAGGCCCCAAGCATTTGTGAGGGGGGCAGGAGTGGGGCACACTTTACCAGAGCCATGGGGGGGGGCACATTGGCTGCCAGCCCATTACATAGAAACACCACAATTTAGTAATATGTTTCAAAACTGAGAGACTATCTTTTAAAATAAAATAAAATTGTGCAGCCTGTTAAGTAAAGCTCAGTGAAGCAAAGGAGAGCAGATACACTGAGCTGTGTTCCCAGTGATCCTTAAACAAATCTAGATTAAAAAACCCCACACTTAAATATAAATATAACTTAGCCTCCAGCGAGCTGCCATGCAGTTTTACCCGAGGTTGATTCTAAAGTCACAAACTAAAGGGAATACTTATGTAACTGAGAATGGCTAAAATTATCCATAGCAGAACAAAAGGACTGTGTGGAGAGTACCTCTTTACTGGCTCAATCAATAAATAGAAGAGATAATATATATATATTTAAATTTATAACATTGTGGTTGAATTAGCAATCCTAAAGTCCCACTGATTTCAGGGGGAGAGTTAAGCACATGCTTTTCAAATGGAATTAAAATGGCTTAACTTCTGGATTGAGTCCCAAATTATATTAGAAGAAGTGGGAACAGCATCAACTGTGTTGACAGCCTGGCCCCGATTTTGCATCATCTACAATACCCCATATCTATCAATACCTTATATCTATCATCATTCTGTGGGGGGAGATGGAAGACAGATGACTCCACAAAATAACAGTGAAGACAATTTGGAGGAAATTCTGCGAAGTGGCCTAGCATTTCTAGGGGAGCAAGGAAAAGAAAAATTTCAGGACTTTTTGTGAGAAAAATGTTTTCTGAGATATTTTGGCTCAGCTCTAGCTGTCATTTTTCAGGGTTCAGCACCTTCCTCAGAATCTGCCAAATGTTGAATTTCTGAGGGATGATTGTGGATAAATGCAGGTGCTGATAATACTGCTCCTTCCCTGAAAACCCTGTAGCAGGTGCGAGGGAGGGGCGGCACTGTTGTGTCCAGCTCCAGGGAGGTGGTGGAGCTGGTGCTGTGCCAGAATCTCTGTGCGTGAGTTTTCTTTCTATTAGACATCACTCCATTGCTCTGCAGTCTCCCAGGCCCCCTGTGCTTTCTGATCTGAAAAAAGCCCTATGGATGGAATTACCTCACGATGTCTTCTCTGGCCTTTAATTGAAATGCAGGAAGCTGAGGAGGCTACAGGCTGCCAGACAGAAGATTGTACAATGAAAGACCGGATGCTTGTACGTACCTCTCAGCCACCTCATAAGTATAGTAAGCACAGGAACCCTGAACCCAACCCATGAGAATTTCTTTGAAATTTCTTTTCCTTTGAATTTCTTTTCAAAAGCAATGTATGTTTTTCAAACTGAATGAGAATGGTAAAAAAAAATAATAATGAAGAAATTTCCAGCACAGCACTAGTTTTACATTTCTTTTAGAAACCATATTGCTACTGATGTCTCCCCCCCCTTTTTTCTATTTTACATTTTGCACTTCTTTGTTTTTAAAACCGGGGGCACCATGTTAGATTACAGTAGGGAAAGGGAGGTGAGAACAGTAAGATCCATTATTGCCGAAAATTCAGGGTAAAAATGGAAAAACAGCAACCAAACAGTGTTTATTATTCCCTTTCTGATACCTTGGGATATAACTATACAGTGTTATCAGCACCGGTCAAATATTCACCCTTCTTTTTAAGGCAAGGGGTTTGTGCCTTTGGTATTGATGTAGTCCTTCCTGTTTGGCTTCTTCCAAACCACAATTCTAGCACTGGTGACACAGCTCTTCCTGGAATTGAGTAGGGTATAACATGCAGGGTTGGAGCCAGCATGGGGGTTTCATTGAAGGGGATGAGCATGCTGTATCCATTTCATTTATTTATTCATTATATTTATACCCCGCCTTTTTTCCTGCAGGGAACCCAAGGCAGCTCACATAATCCTCCTCCTCCTCCTCCTCCTCCTCTCCATCTTATCCTCACAACAACCCTGTGAGGTAGGTTAGGCTGAGAGTCAGTGACTGGCCCAAAGTCACCCAGTGAGCTTTCATGGCCAAGTGGGGACTAGAACCTGGATCTCCCGGGTCCCAGTCCAACACTCTCACCACTATGTCACACTGGCTCTCTCTCTCTATGTCCAATCTGCCAAGTGACACAACACAACCTGAATTGTAAATAACATGGCTCATATCAACAAACGGGGGTATCTACTGCTGAATGCCATGTTTACACGATCATACCCAGTAATGAAGCAGAATGCTGAATTGCACAGAAGCACTGATTTGGCAGTTCTAGTGCACTGAGGGGCTTCTCTAATGCACACATGGAATTCCACCAGAGCACGTTCTTCCCCAGTATTGGGCAGGGGGACTTCGCTTATGCAATGAGCCTACACATTGTGGCTGCAATACAGATCAAAGGTACTTGGTTAAACTGCTTCCATGCAAGCTAGGGGCATGCCTGAGAATAAAATGGTAGTATGGCCCTCTTCAGGATTACATGTAGGAATGCTGCCCCACATAAAAACTGCCTGTAGGTAGAATATTAGTACGTCAGGGAAAGAGCTATAACATTTCTCTCTCATGTTAGATTTTAATGTGCAGGGCTCTCTCTCTCTCACTCTCAACACTCACACACACACACACACACACACACACACGAGCTTTTAATAATGACATCCTAGACCTCAATCTGAAATGGTACAGTCTTACCAGAGTTGTTCATATTATACTAGCTGTTGCCCGCAGCTTCGCTTGCATGGATTTTGGGATTTGGTACAAAATGGCCACCGGAAAGATTTTGCGTAAACCGTAACCATTCTACAGGGTTACCTTCGTCACTGAATTTTGAGTGAAGTTCACCATTACGATAAACTTCAAAAACTAATTCGAAAAGCTGTCCACCTGCTGTCAACTCGCACAAACCACCATAAGTATGGGGTTGGGACATGTTGTCAAAGTATGCATCGGCACTCGCATAGGTGTTATCATCACTGTCGTGGGACATTATAGAGAATTCATCCCAGTTTTCAATGACATGATCAACTATTTGTTCACGTACCTCCCTACCTAGATTTTGACTGCCATACATAACGTAAGATAGCGCCCGGAATAGGCACGCTCCATCACCTACAATTGGTACGACTGTGTGTGGTATTATCACACCATTTACATTTAAATTTTCAATTTGCACTATTAATTTTTTTTTATAGAGAAGAAGAAAAAGAAATAAAGCAGGCTTAAAAAGGAAAAAAGCCCCCCCCCCTCCTTGAAGGCCTGCGAGAGCTTTATGGAAAAGAAACAGTGTGTCTGACTGAAAGTGTAACATTTAGGCTGGGTGCTGGCAGCAGAAAACTTTTCTGACAGGAAATATCTGAACTGAAAGTGAAATCAGGGTAATCCTGAGAGTCTTCAAGCTATTCAGAAATAAGAACTGAGGAAAAAAGTTAACAATATCTGAAAAAAATAAATCATGGCTCCTAAGAAAGCAAAGCATGTGTCTGAAGCCCAAGAGTCTGAAGAGGCAGTATTCCCTGGGGGAGGGGAAAATAATGGAGCTACACCTATTGCCTCAGAAACTGAGAACCCAGAGAGTTTATAAGTTTGGGAAAACAAATTAGAATTTAGGAAAATGGAGCTTGAGGGAGAAAAGGAGGAAAGAGAGAGAGAGATGAAAATGAGAAAGCTTGAAGCAGAGAGAGAAAGAGATAGGGAGTTAATAAATTATATTCGGGGGCAGTGAGAAAGGCACACAATGTCTACCCAGCGTAAACACCACAATAAACAATAATAGTATTTTAAAAGAGTGTATCCCCCACAGACAAATTATCCCAGTCAGTCAGGACTTCTTCCTTTATATATATAAATAATTACAGTTTAATATTAAAGTAATTGTAAACAGACTAATAATAACATATTTTTTAATGTGCCGGACGGACGCCCCACACAGAACAGTCAGTCAGTCAGTCAGTCAGTCATTAAAAAATTCTCCCTCCCTTAGGGATGGAATTTTCAAAAATCCTTCCTTAGTGGGTGCCTACGTCATAAAAACAATGTTCCTTCCAAATTTCACGTTCCTACGTTAAACGGTTTGAGTTGGGCGTTGATGAGTCAGTCAGTCAGGACTTCTTCTTTTATAGACTAGCTTTTTTTACCTGGTGTTGCACGGGTCGTCATTTTCCTATAGGCACTATGTGTTTGAAATTCCTTAAGGTAGCTGACCGCTTTTTTGAACGGCTCCATAGGAAAGGTCCCCTGGGACTACACAATGAAATCCCTGCTCCCCCAGGACTACCAGCTCCCTCGGGACTACACAATGAAATCCCACAATGAAATCCCTGGGACTACCTGCTCCCCTGGGACTGCACAATGAAATCCCTGCTCCCCCCCCGGGACTACACAGTGAAATCCCTGCTTCCCCGCCCCAGACTACACAATGAAATCCCTGTTCCCTTCCCCCCCGGGACTGCACAATGAAATCCCTGCTCCCCCGGGACTGCACAATGAAATCCCTGCTCCCCTGGGACTCCACAGTGAAATCCCTGCTTCCCCCCCCCTCGGGACTGCACAATGAAATCCCTGCTTCCCCCCTGCGGGACTACACAACAGTGAATTCCCAGCTCCCTCGGGACCACACAACAATTAAATCCCATCTCCCCCCCAGGACTACACAACAGTGGAATCCCAGCTCCCCCCCCGCCGGGATTTTCCAACAATGTAATCCCAGCTTGCCCCACCAGGACAACAATGAAATCCCTGCTTGCACCCTCCCCCTCGGGACTACCCACCAATGGAATCCCAGCTTGCCCCCCCCCCAGGACTATCCAACAATGACATTCCAGCTCCCCCCCCCATGTAGGCCCCGGCTGCGGTTCATGTGACCATTTTGTTTGGACGTAGGAGAGATTTGCATATCCACTCCTGATTGGGCCCCTGTGGCAGTGCATACCAACATTCTAAATGTCATTGGAGTGATTTGCATAACTGCTCCTGAATGGCCCCTGCGAGCATTCCAAGTGACGCCATTGGCTCTCATCTATTTTGGGCCATACAGGCGTGGCAACGGTTTTTCGGAGATTTGAACCCACCAGTCTTTGTCCTTGGGTGATATTGAGTATGCGTGCCAAGTTTGGGGCGGATCCGTCCAGCCGTGTAGGAGCCTATGCGACGCATGCAAACCGATCAGGACATACGGACATGCGTATGGACATACGTATGGACAAACTTTCACATTTATATAGTAGATTACATATATTAATTGTGATCTCAGTTATCTGATTGCCATAATGGCACAATCCATGCAGAACAAGGAGGTATCAGCAGACTTGGTGGGGGTACCCCAAGTGTTTGGAGAAATACAAAAAGACTTTAGAAAAATGCCCTCCCCTAAAAATGCCACAATGAGCATGCCCAATGAGCATGGGCTGGAGGCAGAAAACCAGTAGGAGGGCAAATGAAAGAGAACAGGGGTGTAGTGAGCCAGAACAGGAGCACCACAATGTTTTGTTGCTAGTTCCAGTTGTGATTATTCTGATTTGTGTAGTGAGGGTGCAGTGGGACAGGGGAATGAGAGGTGAACCCTATGGAACTTTGATTGTGATGAAACAATGATAACTTCAGATTCTGCCACTTTTATACCACAATGTGGTCCTTGAAGATTATCCATTGACAAATATGTGGACTTTCCCCTTTGATAAGAACGAAAATATTATCTCATGATCATTTAGGGATTTCAAGGTATCATTATAATTTCCCCAAAAAGGCTGAATGAGGCTGCCTAATGAAGAAAAATATTAAATATAAATCATTTGATGTTATTCTTCAACCATAATTAAGATAAATGCCCCAATGTTTGGATTTTATGTGTCTCAGTAAAATGATGATAAATGTTCATTCAACATTATTTCAACATAAACAGGATCTCATTTTGCAAGCTGTTTCATAATATGCTGTATGTAATTTCTTTTGTCCTTCAAATTTAAAATGATGCAAAATAACTGCAAGTCCATTATGTTGTGTAACGAGTACATAAAATGAAGCCTGTTATGGAGATACTATGAACTTGTCACACTCTGTTATAAAATGTTTGAAAAGGTCTCATTCCGTCTTCAATGAGGGCCACAGCCCCCCTCTACCACTCACTCCAATTAGATGCTCTGATTCAGTAGGACCACTGTGGAAGCAGCTGAAGATTTTCTGATAAGACTGTGGTCTTTATTATCTGCTATTGAGAATTCCACCCCAACTCCCAGCTGACAGGTGATCAGCATCAGTCTGAAGAGGGCTGTATGTATGTGCACAGGGCTCCCTCTATGACAGAGGTGTCAAACATCAGGCCTGTTGGCCAAATCTGGCCCTCTGTGGTTCCCTAGATGGCCACACCCCTTTGTTTACAAAGCTGTGATGAACACAAAGCTATGAAGGAAGCAGATATGGGGGCATGCAGAATATGAAGGCATAAAGCCCCAGAGAGTGCTGTCCTGAGGCTGAGCTGGACTCCAAAACAATGCACCTTGATTCTTTTAGCCGAATCAAGTAAGGTTGACTGCTGGATCAGGCACTGGATGCTGCTTAAGTTGCAGTTGGTGCAGCTGCAGCTGAAGATAATTTATACAATGGGACTATAAGCTTATTTAAGAGTAGAAAGATTGTTCTTAAAGAACAACAACAAACAGCTTTGCATTACCTAAGCTATTTAAGGCACTAGCTACAAACTTGCTGTTTGTCTGACGAGTTTGGATCTTTGGAGTCACTTGAAGACTTCCTTCTCGATTTCAGTACATCAGAGTTGCTCACACACAGACATACACTTGCATTCTGTTCCTTCCATGCAGGGCTGGCCCTATCATTACACAGAGTGAGGTGGTTGCTTCAGGTGGCAGAAGCCATGGGCCAGTGGTGAGGTGTTGGAGAACAGACCCATGGGTGCTGCACAGCCTGCCTTGCACCCACGAAGCTACCTTGCTATCCTCAGGTGTGGTTGGAGGACACTATCCCATCTCCACTGTTGTCAGCTATCATGCCGGTCGATCTCTGTACATAGAATGGAGGGGCACCGTTTTATCCTTTGCACAGGCAGCAAAAATGTCTTGAGGCCAGCTGTGCTTCCATGCACATATAGTCATAGAACCACTATCATTACACATGGCAGATCATGTGTCAGATTAAGGCCGCACTCCTAAACACCTCTATTAAGGAGTATGCCCTACTGAATATAATGGGGCTTAGTTTGAGTAAACATGCATAGGAATGCATTGTAAAATGTAGGGCTGTCTGGAAATTTTAGAAAATTGACAGATGCTTGACAATTGAGGAATTGTGTTAGTCTGAATGAAAATTTTGGGGGCTTACCTTGTAATGTCTTAAACGTTTCACCCAAGGAAGATTCTCTTTGAATTTTGCTTGAAGGAAAAGTTTGGCTACGGCTCTAATTAAAAACACAGCATTTGTTGGAAATAGTGGTACAATAAACACACAATGTGCCTGCCCACCTCATTCACATTCTTGCAGCCAGGTTGATCTGTTGTCACTGGCACCAAACAGCCCATTGCAGGATGGCTCTTGAACTCCTAGGTAAAAAATAAAACTGGCTTGGAGGGTAGGAAAACTAATAAAATGTACACTAAAAGCAAGATTCATTTGTTGCTTAGTAAAAAAACAAAACAAAACTGTAAAGGCAGCCATAAGTCAGTAGGACCACATTTTTTTTCTTTAAATTCAACAGCTCTGCCTTAATTGATCTGTCAATTGGGCTCTTGGTTGTGTGTGTTTAAAAATAACATGTAATGCAAAAATCAATTTGGAAGGCAAGGCTATGAAATTCTTCTGGTTTAGTGACATTTCCTCC
Source organism: Shinisaurus crocodilurus (assembly GCA_021292165.1). Classification (NCBI taxonomy): domain Eukaryota; kingdom Metazoa; phylum Chordata; class Lepidosauria; order Squamata; family Shinisauridae; genus Shinisaurus; species Shinisaurus crocodilurus. The sequence continues at coordinate 89,686,357 of CM037876.1, read as the reverse complement.
CCCTCTTTGAGGCTTCAATGGAAGATTTTGTTCCACCTGCAACAAGCAAAAAGTGTTATTGATGCTAAGGATACTTTATATGCATTTTTAAAAGCATGGTCCCTCTCCATTTTATTTGGAAAGTACTAAAACCAAGAGATTAGAGCTTAATGCTGCAGGGAGATTGCATGGGAACCTGTTCCACTTGCATGGAAAGGAGTTGATGGGTAGGTTGATTCCTACTTCCTTAATATAAAGAGGGAGGCAGTTTAGGGCTCTATGGAGTAGGCAGAGCCCAGATAGCAGAAGCATTTGCGTGTCTTCCAGCAGGGATAGTCCTGCACATATGACCTGAGATCAGTAACAAAAAGGAGGAAGGTTATAAGTAAAACAGTGATGGAAGCGTATAAAAAATTGTGGGATTCATGAAAAGAAGTAGTTTATAAAGAAGCAGTTTTTAAAGAAGTGAAATATAATAATTTAATGTGGATTGAGTGGGGAGGGATTGGGATGGGTTTATGTATTAATATTGTTAAGCTTTATTTGTTGTTGCTGTTGTTGTATGTATTCTGTTTTTGTTTTTTGGGTGTGTTTTTTGAAATGTAATAAAATTGAATTAAAAAACCCAAACAAACATATTTTATATGTGTTTTATATTTTAAATTGCTTTTATGATGATTGTTTATCATACAGTTTTAATGTATATTTTTATTAGTTTGGTTATATTGTAAGCTGCTTTGTGGAGGCTATTTGCTTGGAAAGGTAGAATATAAATAAATAAATGAAAAGTAAGGGTGTTGTAGGGGGTGGGTGATTAATGCATGGCTGCTGTTTTCCGTGAAACCCATAACATTTAGCATGTCTAATTTCGCACTTTTGCACTGAAATTTATACTAGGGTTTTTAATGTGATATTAGCCAGAAAATTCCATGTTATCGTCTTACCTTAAAAACAACAAGCTATTTAATCTCCATTTGTTTATGACTACTGTGCAAATGGATAACATCACTGCTTAATAACACACCAGAGAGTGCATTAACCTCTCCCTAATATAATGCAGTGTCAGCACCGAGGGTATGATGTCCCCCGGGGAGAAATTTAACACAAAATGTGCTTTGAGTTGCAGTTATAAAACCAGGCTTTCAGTTTTATGTACTTTCTACAGCATTTTGGCAATGCAAAGGTCAGATAATGATGACAGTGATGGGGATGTTTACTTATCCATAGTGACTTCCATGTTAAGCTCAAGAAATAACATTTAAAGCGTCCACAAAACCCGACCAGTTGATCGGTGGCATTATCCTGATTTTTCTGAAGAGGAAGTCAGAGTAAACATGGGCAAGATTGAATTATCCAAAGGCACAATCTGCTGGAGATACAAATTAGGTCCACCAGACTGTGGAGAAAGACTGGACAGAAGAAACCCAACGCCGAAATGATATTTATATGCCTCTTTCATAAGTTCAAGTAGTGACTGGGCAGCTGTGTAATTTGCAGTGTTTTCAATGAAAGCATCCTTTAAAAAATATTAGGGCTGAGCTGACACCCTTTCCTCTTCACATGTGAAGAAGCACATTCTGGTTTTTTTTTTGCGGGGGGGGGGAAATACACTTGTTACAAAATGTATTCGTGTTTCAGTGCTGTTTTTCTCAGCATCACTTTCCTCCTCTTCCTTTGCCCTGAGGATCAATGGCTTCATTTGCTCTCTCACTACTGTATAATCTAATTGGCTGTTATGCACTAGCACCACCTATCTGATTTTGTTGATGATGTTATACAATAGGACCTCTGATGCAATGACATTATAGATGCCTGTAAACAAAATCCTGTGAATTGCCAGAACCAAGGAGAATGGATGTCAGTGTGTAGAAATGAGGCCAAAGATAGTCAAGAAAAATAAGGGGGAAAGGGCATCAAGAAGTAGCAGCAGCCAGGGGAATAACTGGCTACTGTTATTCATGCTCATCAGGTAACATCCATATTCGAATACTGCATTGGGTGGTATCTTTGCGCTAGCAAGGTGTGTGTTTTTTTTACAACTTACCCTACTTAATGCAACCCTATGTGCAATATCCCATACTTTCCTAGACAGTTCCCCAACTTTCAGTGACAGCTTTGGGGGGCACAGAGGGATGTAGTGTGTGGTGGGGTGGTGGGGGTGAAAATCAGCCTTGTGCAAGTGGAAGTGCTTTCTACTAGCATTAAGCCAGTAGCTCATACAACCAAATTTGTTGCGCATGCAACTGCCTTTGAAAACTATCCAGGAAACTAGGGATGGACAGATCTGTCAGCCTTATTATCATTGAGATTGTTTGCTTTTTGAGGTCAAACTTGTTCCATCCTATTTCTGCATGAGCCTGCAATTTTATTTTATTTTTAAAAAATCCATACAGAAATCCATAAATTGTTGTGTGCATTTCCCCAAATTTGTGCATTTTGTATACATTTTTAAACATACTCTTTTCTCCTCAAGTACTTCACATTGCTGAAATTCAGTTTTGTGTGCACTTTCCTGAAATATATGCATTTTGCCTGCACTTTCCCCTAATGTACACATTTCCCCCAAGACAAGCTGCATTGGAAAGCTCGCAAAAGGGCAGATTTTGGAGTGCAACTCTGTATCGGCTCACTGAAAGGCTCGGGAAGTACAAATTGGGTCAATCCATTGAAAGAAGAACAGATGGAGCAAAATGTTCACCTATCCCTATCAGGAACTTCAATGGTCCAAAATACTGCTGCTAGATTGTTGATCGGGAGTGACCATAGCACATCTCATCAGTCAGTCCTTTTCTAACCACAAAATGCAAAGTCCTGGTTTTAATTTTCAAAACCATATTTGGCTTGGGACGCCTGGCATCTACTTGCCACCAATTCCAACATGACCCTGTCTCTGAAGCCTTTCTCCAGGTGCCCTCTTGGCTTCTGGGGTTAAGTGGGTGGTGACTGGTGACTGGAGAATGGGCCTTCTCTATTGGGACACTGTCTATGGATAGGTGGGGAGGAAATTCATTTAGTTTGCATTTGAATGCATGCTTACCTAACTTTGAATCTATGCATTAACCAAAACGCAGTTACCCTTCAAAATTCTCACTGCTCCGAAATTTGCAGTGGACTTCTCCAATAAAAAGAAATGCATACACACATGTGTATATTAGGAAAAAGTGCATGCAAGAATGTGTATATTAGACAAAATTGCATACAAAAATGCATGTATGAGGAGAAATGTGCACAAAAATGCATCATCGGGGGGCGGGGCATAGGATACTTTGGATTCCCAGATCCGAGGTCAGAAATAGAGCTCAGACCTTGGAGCTGGGAATCCACACTCCAAGCCTCCCCCTCCAGCCGATGTGGAAAGAACTCTGCCGGCTGCCTCTCCGAGGTTGGGAAAATGACCTAGAGGGGGTAAAGGGGACGTTCTGGGCGGCAGGGAAGGGAGGAGACTGCAGAGGCCAGACTATGACATATCCTGTGTCCTCTGCAGCCTCCTTCCTTCCTGCTCTGAAGCATCCCAATGAGATGGCCGAAAACAGCCATTTAGCTAAAATGCAAAGCAGGAAGAACGGGGAGCTAGAGATCACCTCCGCCACTCCTCCTGCTCTGCATAGGATGCTCATAAGCCCCCGGGTTCAGGGGCTTACGAGCTTCAAGGGCACAACCCATAGGACTGCACCCTAAGTCAGTTTTGTTTTGTTTCCTAATGTGAATATAAAACCCACAGGGTTTTCCAGCATACTTCTCTTCTGAATTCTGTCCCACACTAGCAGCTACCATATGTGATACAATAAGAGGAAGAGAGGCTCAAATGCTGTTTTAAATGTCACCTTTACATGAAAAAGTGACTGTAGATTCGAGACTCCAGCCCTGGTTACTGAAAGTCACATCCAGTTGCCATTTGGTTGGGTCCTTTCAGACCTTTTTGGATAAACATAAGGATTAGAAACTTGATCTACTTAAATAAAAGGCCAGCTTCTCAGGATTCTGTGGGAGGGTTCAGACTCCATTTAGGAAGCTATTTATCCATTTATTTGTATAAATGTTAAATAGATAAAATATATATATATGAGTGCATCTATGATTGGTGTATTTGTCACAGACATGCAGATTGCTAGACCTGCAGCCCTGGAATGTGTTCAGGCATTTATTTCTGACTCAGCTGCTGTCAGTGCATAATTTTTGCTCATCAATTCCCCCCATTATCCCTCCCTTTTGAACAGGTGGATAATGCAGCTAAAACGTTTGTAGGCATTGATCAGGACTAAGTGGCTGCCCCCACAGGGCGGCTCCTGTTCTGCAGATCCACACTGTTTTATGTCTGTGCTTTATTTCTTTACATCAGGACTCTGGTAGTGATCAGACAAAGCTTCTGATCTGCCTTGGGCATATGATATAATCCAAAATAATTTGGGAGGGATATTTTCACAGAACCATCTCCTCAGAGTCCAGAGTACTTGAAGAGCTGCATGATCATTGTCATTCCATGAGCAATAACGGGAGCTGACGAGCTGTACTTCTAGTTCCCTGGGCAAATTCGAAGGAGTTCAGTGAGAAGCATACACACTTCATCCATTTTGCCTGAGCTTGCTTTCTTCTGTGTGTTTTTTTTTTTAAATAAATCTTGGTATCTTAAGCTTGCTGAGATTTAAATAATAATAATAATAATAATAATAATAATAATAATAATAATAATGGACTTTACAGCAAAATTGCATCCATGTCTGTGCAGGAGGTTCTGCACTATTTCTCTCACCTTACACCCCCACACTTAACACAAGCACATGGACCCAATGCCTTTAATGGGCATTTAAGTTAGAAAATGTGTGTGGTCATTTTTATTAGTAGAAATCTTGAGGATTTCTCAGATCCATTTAGTTCATTTTTCTGCAGCTCCTTAAATTGGGAAGGGGCAGCAGGGGCAGCCCAAGACGTTTGGCTGCCCGAGGTGAAGGCCCTCCAGTCCACGTACAGCAGCCAACCAGACGGGCAGTTGAATCTTACTTCAACACTGGAACGAGACAGTGGACCTGAGCACAGTAGGCTCACAGTTGTCCCCCAAAAGCTCGATGCTGCTACCTGCCTCCCAGCATCTACTGTATGAGGTGGCTGTTTTACTTTGCCTAGTGGCAGCATCAGCCCTGGGAAGCAGGGATGGAGGTTAAAATATTATCATGAAGTTCATGAAGAAGACTGGCCTAAACACTGGGAAATCACGATCATTTAATTTTAATTTATTGCATTGATATCTCACCCTGCTTCCAAAAAGGTCAGGGGGGCATACATGGTTCTTCCTGCTCTCCCTCATGTTGTCCTTATAAGAACCCTGTACAGCAGTTTAGGCCGAGGGATCCTTATTGGCCCCAGGCCACTCAGTGAGAGCTGCGTGGCTGAATGGGGCTTTGAACCTGGGACTTTGAATTGGTGTTTTTTCTCTTTAGTTCTGCTCCTCTCATTTCCCTTCCACTTGACCATCATCTGGATGAAGCCAAGACCTTTCAAGCAAGGATGCACCATGTGACTTCTTCTGCACCAGTAGATTCTCCATGCAGGAAACTGAAGCTGCAACAGGCACTCACTGTCTGGATCCATGGTCTTTTGTGGTCGCGATTGTGGCAAGCAACAGCAGGCACCTAAGCCACTCCCTGTTGATCATACTGATACATGTGGACTAGCAGCAATCAGCATGGAGACTGGCCTCTTTTCTCTGCCTTTGCCTGCCTGCAGGTGTTTGGCATGCTGCATCAGTATGCCAGCACCCACTGTGGCAATGTTCTTCTCTGCAGGCCAAAGGGTTACTGGCAGCTCTCAGTCACCTCAAGTGCAGCCTTCTGCCTCTCTCTCTCTCTCTCTCTCTCTCTCTCTCTCTCTCTCAATGCTGCTCACTCAAGGCAGGGACTCTTCAGCTTTGCTTTGTTGTCTGCTTTACTGGCAGGCCGGCTGCTGTGATTTGGGCTATTAGAAGATGCTTCGGGGATGGGAAGTCAGGAGACCTGCCATTTGCCAGCAGTAAGGTGGCTTGAAGGGGGTGGTCAAAGAGGAGAATGCAAGAGCAACCAGCCAATTAGCTACAGTGGGGAAGGAGCCCAAGAGGCAAAGAGCAATGTGATTGGCTAGCTATAGTAGTGTACTGCTCAGGTGCTGGAGGTGAAAGGGAAGTTGGGATGCAGAGATGTGTGAGAGAGAGAGTGCAATGTGGACCTGTGCTGGGAAATTTTGCAGCATTGAGTAGAGCAGAGTACTATCTCGGTGACAAGAAAAAGATCCATCCTAGAACAAGGACCAAGTGAGCATGTCGGAAATTGCCTCCCGATGGCTGAGTGATGACTGAGGCCTTGCTTGGACAACATGAAGGGGGAGGAAAGGCCCCAAAAGGCCTCCAGCTGAGTCCAGCACACTTGACTGGGAGAGGGGAAGAGGAGGGGCCCTCCACAACCTGGAAAAAGCCCCCCCCCCACATGGCATTGGTGGTGATGCCTGGAGCTAAAGTGACTCCTGCTTGAAAAATAGTGAAGATAACTACATTATGGCATTACAATACCTAGAAAAAGCCAATCTCCGGCAGTGCTCTTAACTGTTCTCTTCCACTGATTTTCACAAAGGGTCTTTAGGTGTAGCTGTAAATGAATCTGCGGAACACGATGTCTGCTGGTATGGCCATATTGCAGACATAACCCATATTTGTCAGTGGAGCAAACCCATGCACTGGTGGTTGCATCAAAAATCCCTTATGGCCACATTCAAGAGGCCATGGTGATGATGGGTAGTGGCGTAGTGCCTTTGGCCTCTATCATGGGCAGCTGGAAATCTGTTTCACTGTTCTTGTTTTTAAAGTAAACTGTAGGTGGCTGCTTTGGAGAGGAAAACATTTCTGAAATCCCTGTTTTAAGCCTTTGTTTCTCAGATCTCTGAATAGCAGCATGCAAGTTCAAGTTATGTAGCCATGTAATGTAGACATAAATAAGAAAAACATTTCACACAAGCCGCTTCTTTTTAAATGTACAGTATTTGTCCATGTATAAGACTATACTTTTCCCTAAAATTGTTAGACTAAAAATTGAGGGTCGTCTTATACACGGAAGTAAGCCAAGGAGAGAACCGCGCGGTTGCGAAACTGCCCAGTGGGGGGCGTCTTATACATGGGGGCGTCTTATACACGGCAAAATACGGTATGTACCCCAGTGGAATTTGCACAGTGCTCTGTTCACGTAAGTTTCAAGAGCATGGTGTACTGTTGCATTAATATTAATCCTAGTGTTAGTATTAATAGCTTGCAGCTTTCCAAAGCTACTCAGTCGTACTTGTAACATTTAACATGCCCATCTCTCGAAGATCAAACTTAAGCTTCAAATACATACATAACATGTATTTTGTTATATATATATATATATATATATATACATATATATATATATATAAAACATCTTTTCAGTGGTGGCTACAATGTGAGTCCTTCTCAGGATCTGTGAATATTGTGTCAATTCGTGAATGCACTTTGGAGGAACTCGGCAACAAAAAAGAAAAAAGAAAAGAAAAAGTGAATTCATCAAAATAATTTGAAAAACCTATTTGTTGGAATCAATCGTTCCTTGTAGGAAAAAAGGCGGGGTATAAATGTAATAAATAAATAAATAAATAAAATCACCAAGAATATTTCTGCTTTATGTGTTTTGGACATAGCTGGCTGCGTGAGCCTGATGCATTTTGGCACGTGGCACCTGGGCTGAAAAATCTAAATGGTACCCGTCTCCCAGTAATATTATATGATCATTGGGACGGCAAGGTTTAATTGGTGAAGGGCGCAATCCTAGGTGCCTCCTATCCGCTACACTCCTCCCACCCTCAATAGGATGCCCTTAATCCTCCAAGTTCGGAGGGTTACAGGCAGCCTCATAGGATCACGCTGCCCATGAGTAGATTAATCAATTAATGGTTTCATGAGTAGATTAATCAACTAATTGATACAGGCCAATTATACTGGTGGAGCTGCAAGCTAAGATCATGCTTATGTATTGCTGAGGCCATTTTGGTTCTTATCCAATCCTTTAAATGTGCTTAAATTGGCAATCGAATATCATTCGAACTGATGGTATTTCCCATTTCCCCCAGTTGTTCGATGTATCCTAGCCTGCTGTTTTGTCTGGATACATCCTGTGGCCAGCTGCCTGGTGGAACTTGCTCAGTTGTCACAGTGGTGTCCCTGCTAAGCTTGCTGAGCAAAACTGAAGATGAGATCTACCACTCAACAGAATGATATTGCAACTCAGCAGTGGGTCAGTTTCCTGTTGTTTTCCTGCTGTTACTATTGCCCAACCTATGTCTCTTTTCTGTAAAATATAGGAAAACTTTCCTACACTGGAAAGTTTGGGGTTCACTGGATCATGGGCTCCAGCCTTTTATCAGTTACGACCCCTTTTCATATCATTCTATATCCTGCCAGTCTCATCCCAGCATATTCCCTTGTGAACAACATGAAAGTCACATTTAAAGAGAACGAGTTGGTGTTGTGTTCTCTTTTCTGTTATATTCATTTTCAGAGGTTACTCTTTGGCTTTTTATACTCACATTGAACTTCCTAGTTTCAGTCACATTTACACACATCTAGCACTTCTGTTCTGAAAGCAATCCCGAACCAAGCAGAAATGACAAGACAGGTCAGTGGAGCTCCCTTCTGCAAGCTCTGCTGACCTGGCCCGTTCTGGCAATGAGCCTTTCTACTTGTTTCTGCTTGTTTTTATTTATTTATTACACAGATCTGTATATTGCTTTCCAATAAAAAATATCAAGGCAGTTAACATAATAACAATATAACAATAAAATGTAATCAAATAATTACTGTTGAACAATAAAACTATAGTTATAACTGTCTGGGACACACCTCAGGGAAGGCTTTCCTAAAGAGGTAGGTCTTAAGCAGGTGCCCGCAAGTAAAAAACTGTAGATGGCTGCCTGATGTTACTAGGGAATGTGTTCCAGAGGGTGGGTGCTGTAACACTGAATGCCCTGTGACTGAGGTGAACTTCAGGAGTGTGTGGCACCATCAAATGCACTCCTTCTGAGGATCAAAAAGACTAGGCAGGGACATAAGGGGAACCACGAGCTTCCCATTGTGCTAGTGGTGGGTCCTGTTAGCATGGGGGCAGTGCTGGATACTGCCCGTAGATGATAATGACTGAATAGCACAATGATTTTCACTATTTTTCAAGCAGGAGCCACTTTGGTTCTGGGAACTGCCACTGAAGCCACTTCGGTGCCTTTGCTGGGCGGGGGGAGGGTCTTCCTCCTCCCTAGTCAAGCGGTGATGCTGTGCTTCAGACTTGCGTGGAGGCCTTTTTGGGCCTCTTCTCCCTATTCCCTCTCCATGTCATCCAAGCAAGGCTTCATTGATCAGTCACCAGGCAGGCAAATTCCGCCAGGCTCACTTGGTCCTTGGATTGGGATGGGTTTTTCCCCCCTCCTGCTCACTGAGAGAGCGCTCTGCTCTACTACCCAGTGCTGCAAAATCTCACAGTGCAGGTCCACATTGCTTCTCTCTTGCCTGCACATTCAGTCCCCCCCCCCCACACACACACACCTCCTGTGGCTGCACAGTGCACCACTGCAGTTAGCCAATCACATTGCTCTTTGCCTCTTGGGCTCCCCCCTCCCCCACAGCTAATTAGCGGATTACTCCTGCATTCTCCTCTTTCCCCTCCACTTCAGCCACCTTGCAACTGACAAGAGCCAGGCCTCCTGACTCCCCTTCCCTGAAGCCTCCTTAAGTTGCCCAGACTATAGCAGCTGGCCCACTGCTAAAACAAAGAGCAAGACAAAGCTAGAGAGCCCCTGCTGAGAGGGAGCAGCTACTGCAAAAAGAGCAGTAGTGGGTGAGTGATTGAGAGAGAGAGAGAGAGAGAGAGAGAGAGGTGGAGGGCCACACTTGAAGTGATGGAGGGGCAGGGCCGGTGCTACCGCTAGGCAAACTAGGCGGTTGCCTAGGGCGCGTGGCTGAAGAGGGCACAGAAATGCTGCGCCCGGAGGTAGTGGTGGGGCTGAGCCTGGGCGCCTGCTGCCGCCACCCCCTGCAGCCGCCAGACACCTCCCCCACAGCCACCGGACCCCCCCGCAGCCACCAGACCCCCCCGCCACCCCCCTGCAGCCACCAGACCCCCCCGCCACCTACCTTCTCCACGCCGCTGCCGGAGCCCCGCCCGCGCTCTGTTTTGGTGGGAGGAACCAGGGCAACAGGGCTTAAACAACCCTGTTGCCCAGGTTTCCCCAGCCAAAAACAGAGTGCGGGGGTCCCCTCGCGTCACTTCCTCCTCCTTGGAGGTGGCGGCGGCCAGGGTGGGGGGGGAAGGTAGGTGGCGGGAGGGTCCAGCAGCTGCGGGGGGTGGTGGTGGGGTCCGGTGGCTACGGGGTGGTGGTGGTTTGCAGAGCAGGGCTGCTTTGCTCCGGAGCCCCCGCCGGCACGAGAGGGGGGCGCTAAATATAATTTCGCCTAGGGCGACAAACTGCCCTGCACCGGTCCTGTGGAGGGGGCCACCAGTTGCCCTCAGGCCTTGTAGTGAAGATCAGTGGAACAGAGCTAAGGAGGAGGCCCAATGAAAGTGTTCCGGGAGGGAATGTCGAGCATGCATAAGGAACAGCAAGGGAATCTTTTAAGCCAACAGGAGATAATAAGTGAGCTGAGTGTAGAAGGGTTGGAGGAGCAAGTTCAAGGGCAGGATAAGATCAGGATTTCAGAGCAGAGAAATAGGGAGGTATAAAGTTATTGAGTTCTACTAGGTAAGGATAATGAGCTTGTGTTGTACATGTCATGGAAGAAGGAGGTGTTGCTGAGAATGAGAACTTAAATTGCTAGACGCTCATAATACTCAAGTGATGACTTGGGCTTTAAGCTGTATAAGAGACTTTAGTCTAAAATAATTTCAAAGGGATAACGTAGCTTATAGTCCTCTTCAAAGCAACCTGAAAAGGTTTCAGACTATGGTAATTTCTCTTTAAAAGTCAAGCTCATCTGCATTTCAGGCATAGAGGGCAAGTACATTTCCTTTGAGTGGTTTTCTAAATTAATTTCTCTTAGGTGCGTTTCCTGTTGAAATGAATTGCCTCTGAAACAAAAGTCAATTAATATTAGGTTCAAAGATGGTGCCTATCATTCAAATCAAAATATTCACAGGACATTAATTATACAGTTTTGCTGGGAGCATGGACAGAATTGTCAGGGAAGCATGACTGACAGCTATTCTTTACATAAAGTTGCAAAGTTCTTGTAATAGTTGATGGGGGAGGATCAACATGCAAACTCTAAAAAAGAAAAAAAAGAGAAGAAAACCCTTAGTGAATTGTTAAATATAAAGAGAGTCATCATGCTATAAATGAGTCATATGCCTCAAATGGCCCCATGTACTTCCATCTCGGATTATTGTTGGCTTGAAAAATTAATGGCCACATTTTTAATTGATGGGAATTGGTGCAAATTCCTTGAATCTTACTATGTTTCAGCTTTTCCTTATGTGGAATTTAATTTAACATGCAGTAAAACAGGTTTGGGGGACCTGTGGCCTTCCAGATGTTGTTGGACTCCAACTCCCATCATGGCTGATCATTTGCCATGCTGATGGGAGTTGGAATCCCACAACCTCTGGAGAACCATAGGTTCTCCAGCTCTGCAGGAAACATATGCCAGTATTGATAAGGCAATTGTTTTTCGCAGTCCTGTAGGCAATATGAAAATCACCAGAGCCAATGGTGCACATGTCGGTTCCTCTCTCCCCATGTCATCCTTTGGTCAAACAGTATTTACAGGTTTTGGAAGCAGTACAAAAAGCTACACTATCTGGGCCGGTTCGCACGACCCTGGCTGCGAGCTGGGGAGGCACCACGGGGTCGTCTGCGGGGTCCAGCGGGGTGCCACAGATGACCTGTGCCCCGTGTGCGTGGGCAGACCCCGGTGGAGCCGGCAGTCCCCGCACCACAGTGCGGGCCTCCCGGCGCTAGGGGGCAGGGACTCTGGATGCCCAGAGGGGCCGTTTGCCCCTACAGGCTAGAGCGGCCGCAGCTCCGGCCGCTCTGGGCTGCCGCCTCTGTGCGGCCCCCGCGGGACGGCCACCCGCTGTTCGCATGGCAGGGTGGCCACGCGTGGTAGTGGCTTACTGCTTTACCGACCATGGTCACTTTGCATGTGTTCCACGTGCGGCCGTCCTGCGGGGGACTTCTGCTCCCCCGCGGTTCCTGTGTCATTCGAACACACCCTCTGAGTTGACCACAGATGGATGGGCGAAAAATGAATATGTATACCAAAGGTGCAGATGATATTGTCATATTGTCTTCAACATTCTGAAAAGCTATCATCAGTAGATATCTTAATACCATAACTGGCGAGGGGGGAGTGATTAGTTTGTTCCATGGCACAAAAATACTGCTGATACAATGGCTGCCTTTTTGCCTGTTCCATGTTCAGTGGCCTCATACCATGAATATTGCTTTCAGATTTCCTGATTGTTCAGAAGAGCTTGACACAGGTTGTGGACTTGGAAAATGGCAGGGATGTTGAAGAGTCCTTGGTCTCGAGTCATGAGTCGAGTCATGAGTCTTTGGACCCGAGTCTCGAGTCTGAGTCCGAGTCCTTGGTCCAAAATGGTGACTCACGAGTCACGAGTCACGAGTCACTCCCAAAGCTGACTCCACGAGTCCCTATTAAAATCAATGGGGGTTTTTCCCAACAAAATAAGGCTACTTCAGATGTGTGGTTTAAATAAATTCTAGGCACAAGTGTGCCTTTTTATTTCAAAACTCTGCAACTGATTTTGGCAAGAACAGACCAGGCAGAAAAAACCAAAATAACCAGGCAGGCAGAGGAGGCAGGGAACCCCAAAGCAGGCAGGCAGAGGCAGCCAAACCCAAAATGTCTGAAAGGTTGCATTTTAGAAAAATGATTTTAAAAAATAAACTTGCTGTACTTCCTAAAACTTATCCATGTTGCATTTGAGGAACATGATTTTTTCTAAATGTTTGGCCCCCATTCTGGAACGGTGAGATCTCATCACAATTCCACCTTCACTGAACACCCGCTCCACTGGTGATGAACTTGCTGGAACCAGAAACACACTCAGAGCAGCCACACAGAGTAATCTCAGGTCCTTCTTCTGCCTCTCCCAAGTACGCAACACATCAATCAAAATAAATCTTGACACACTGTTGGGGCTGCACTCCTGGTAGCCGTCCATAGTGGCTGAGCAGCGGCACACCTCGCTTCCATGCGCTCTTCGCCGGCAATCACGCTCCTCTCCACTCCTTCTGGCACAGCCCAGGGATGTTGAAGAGTCCTTGGTCTCGAGTCCCGAGTCGAGTCTTGAGTCCCATGAAAAATATTGGGACTCGAGTCCGAGTCGAGTCAGAGGGGGGACTCAGTCCGACTCACGAGTCGAGTCCTCGAGTCCGAGTCCCCATCCCTGGAAAATGGAGGATAAACTATGGATGTTGTGTGGCACTGTATGCTCCTCACACCCCTTCCTTACTTGGGGTTCTTAACAGGGCTTATGGTTAAGTGGCCTTGGAGACAATGCAACCTCATTCTTGGCACTGATAATCTCAGTCTTGCTAGAAGGATGGAGATTAAGTGCGCAATCCTGTTGAGATGCCCGTCAGCCCCTGAACTCAGAGGCTTACGTTACAGCAGGGATGTTGAAGAGTCCTTGGCCTCGAGTCACGAGTCGAGTCACGAGTCTTTGGACCCGAGTCTCGAGTCGAGTCTCAAGTCCAAGGTCCAAAATGGTGACTCGAGTCGAGTCACGAGTCCCGAGTCACTCCCAAAGTGGCGGCCCATGGAGGGAGCGGGAGGGTCTCCGCGAGAGGAAGAAGAGCTGCCCTTCCTCCCGCGGAGACCCTCCCGCTCCCTCCATGGGCCACCGCTGCCGCCGCCGCCCCCACTTACCATAGGCGGGTCCTTCCCTCGTCCCTGCTCCTGCCGCCGCCGCTGCCACACCAGGGACGCATTACGAGCCCTCCCTGGGTTTGTAGTTCTCCGCGGTGGCGGCGCGGCCCGATCTCGCTCTTCTGAGCGGTGCGGAGAGTGTTCTCCATGCCGCTCGAGTTGCCGCCGCCGCCGCCTCCGCCTCCCGCTCACCGCCATCTCCCTCGCCGCCACCATCGCATGCAGTCGCCCACGCCTGCTTTAAACATAGCGGCGGCAGCCAAGCGCGCCGGAGCAGGGTCCCGGCGCGGCGGAAGTGACGAGAAGCTTCCAACAGATATTATTACGTACTGAGAGACAGAGTGCCCGAACCCCCTTTCGCCACACCTCTTAAATCTCCTTCGGGGCTTGACTCCGAAGTTAGGATTCGAGTGTTTTAGCTAACAGTTACGGAAAACACTGGAAGGAGGGCGCACAGAGGGGTCAGCTCCAGTTTAATTTGCCATAAGGAAATCAAATTCCTGCTGATAAATTATTTAAAAGATTTCGAGGGGGGGGGGAAGGCTCCGGCTTTTCTCTGCAAGCTTAAACTTGGACGGCAAGTCAGTTGTGTTAACAGGCTCGCACGCCTCTCTGGAAGGAAGCCCTTATAAACTTGGGGAGGAATTTCAGGATCCTCTTTTATAAGAACGGGGGTGGGGTGGGAGGGGAAAGGGCACTTGATACTTCCCAATCTGAGGCCAAATCTGCAGGCTGTACCGTTCCCACCCCCCAAATAAATCGAATTCCAGTTCTGACAAGCTTTCTACTGTGTGTGTGTGTGTGATTTAAGAGGTGTGGCGAAAGGGGGTTCGGGCACTCTGTCTCTCAGTATGTAATAATATCTGTTGGAAGCTTCTCGTCACTTCCACCACGCCGGGACCCTGCTCCGGCGCGCTTGGCTGCCGCCGCTCTGTTTAAAGCGGGGCGGTGGTGCGGGCGAGCCGCAGGGAGATGCGTGAGCGGGAGCGTGGTCCCGGCGCGGAGTCCGTACCTGCTCGGCGCTTGGCTGCCGCCGCGTTAAGTGGCGGCGGGCCCGGACAGGGTCCGGCGCGCTTCGGCTGCTCGCGCGGGCTCTGTTTTAAAGCGGGGCGCGGGCGGCTGCGTGCGATGGTGGCGGCGGCGGAGGGAGATGGCGGTGAGCGGGAGGCGGTGGTCCCGGCGCGGCGGAAGTGACGCGCTGGGACCCTGCTCCGGCGCGCTTGGCTGCCGCCGCTCTGTTTAAAGCGGCGGCGGCCAAGCGCACCGGAGCAGGGTCCCGGCGCGTCACTTCCGCCGCGCCGGGACCCTGCTCCGGCGCGCTTGGCTGCCGCCGCTCTGTTTAAAGCGGCAGCGGCCAAGCGCGCCGGAGCAGGGTCCCGGCGCATCACTTCCGCCACGCCGGAAGTGATGACGGGATCGGCGCGGGCGGCTGCGTGCGGTGGCGGCGAGGGAGACAGCGACGGCGGTGACGTGAGTGGCAGCGGTGGCGGCGGTGGCGGAGTCATTGGGCTCGAGTCCCGAGTCGAGTCTCGAGTCCCATTGAAAAAATTGGGACTCGAGTGGGACTCGAGTCAAAGGGGGGACTCAGTCGGACTCGCGAGTTGAGTCGTCGAGTCCGAGTCCCCATCCCTGCGTTACAGGCATCCAATGCAGAGTGGGAGGAGCGGTGGACGTGAACTTTGCCTCCCTGTCCGCTCTGCTTTTTCGCTAGATGGGCTTTTTCACCCATCTAGCTGGACTGTCTCAGAGGGTGAGGGAAGGAGGCTGAAGCGGCTTCAGGATAACCCATATCCTGGTCTCCCCAATCTTCTCCTCTCCCTGCCCTCTTTTACCCCTCTCTAAGGTTGCTTTCTCTACCCCAGAGAGCAGCTGGCGCAGTTCTTTCTGTGCTGGCTGTGAGGGGGAAGAGAAATGGAGCTCTGGTTCCCAGCTGCAGGGTCGGAGTGCAGTCTCCAGGCTCAGATCTGGGAGTCCGAAAAACCCTATGGCCTCTCTGATGCTGTTTAGGGGCCATAGGATCACTCTCAAAGTAGGTCTGTTTCCTTCCATTTATGCCCCCATCACATCCCAAATCAACTTGCTACTCGGATTTTTGTTCCTCAAGTAGTGGAGGAAATCACTAAAAGCAACTTTCATAACTTGGAACATCGATTTGTATAAATAAATAGCTTAGTAAAAGAAAAGGAGGGACTTTTTGTATTTTTGTTATACTAGTCCTGAGGTAGAAGTATTCCTGTCAGGGCAAGGCCAAGATATTTTGGTGTTTGAGAAGGAAAATCCAAATGGTATTCCCTTCCTGCTAATTAGATTGGAACACAATCCTAGAGCTGGGAAAAGAATGCCCTTTCAAGTTCTTATAGGCTCATCCACAGGTCATTGTGGGTATTTTGGCAACATTTAAAGAAGGGCCAGTGAAAGTTATTAAAATTTCAGAAGGGGGGCTTGCTAGTAAAAGTGGGTGTGGCACCATTTTTTTTCTAAACCTGTTTTTAACAGAAAGTTTCCTGGCTGCTTGAAACTGCCATGCGCAACTGCAGTGGGCTGCCATGTTCTCCTATATTGCCATGTTTGGAATAACACGATGTCATGACATAATTTCATTCCGGATGCGTGGGGGGGATGCCCCCTACCTGCCAGTGGGGACTGCCATCTTTCACCAGGGCCAGCCCTTCCATGCGGTGGGGTGACCCTCCCCCCACCTCAGGCAGTGTACCGGGTAGAGTGGCAAATTACACACTGGCCCCCCAACCAGGAAGACACCCCCCCTGCCACCACCTCACGGTGCATGTTCAAGAGAGCCCCTCTGACTGCTCTCTTGCTGTGGCATTTGCCACAGTGTTAGACAAGGACCAGCAGAGCTCTCCAGAGCTATCTCCCGCCTCCAGTGGCATTACAGCAGGTGCTCTGGAGAGCTCTTAAAGTCCCAATCTCCTGCTGTGGCTAATCCCATAGCATGAGAGTGGCTGATGGCACTCTCTGGAGCAGCTGCCTTCCCTCTGTTTTACTCTGAGGACCCACTCAGAGGGAGACAGTGGGCTGGCAGGTGGACTCTGTGAAGCAGCCGCATCGGCTGGAGAAAGTGGCTGGTGTGGCTCTTCAGAGAGCTGGCCAGGCCCAAATGCCTGGCTCAGGGGGTGTGTGTTCCTTCCTAAGAGCCAGGCATTGTGGGAAGGGTGGCTGATGGATGAACCAGGATGGTCACCCCCCTTGGGTTGATGTTATTCCTGGGAAGCAGGGGGTGCAGCTTCCCAGTGGCTCTTGTTCTCTTGTCTGATGAGAGAAGGCAACATGTGCTTCCCTTCTGCTCTCCTCCCAAAAAGTGATGACAGAACCCAAGGCAATTCTTAAATATTAGATTTTACAACTATTAAAATAGAGATGGAAATACAACTGAGATAGGTCTCAGGGATCTGCACTTCTAATGTCAACATTGCATCATGGTGATCAATAATTCATTATTTGGGGGACATGGTTGACCAGGAAGAAATAGGTCAAGCACCTTTAGACAATTTCCTTCAGTTAAATGGGTATAAATTTAGATTTGAGACTGAATATCATTTACAAAATTGTCACCCAAGGTAGGGTGTCAAGGATTCATGTTGTGGTGATGTGTGATTGAATGTAAAATGTAAAGGCCTCTCACATGGACATTCCTGTGGTAACTGGACAAATAAAAATGCAGAGCTGGAGCAAGCCAGCCAGTGCCTCCCAGATGTTTTGGACTAGAACTCCCATAATTCCTGACCATTGGCTATGCTGTCTGGATTTATGGGAGTTAAAGTACACATCTGGAGGGCATCAGGTTTCCTACCCCTGATATAGAGGCATTTCCCTCTGAACATATAGAATGCAGGTGACTGGGACTCTGCTTCAGAGTGCTAATCCTCTGCAAAGCATACGGGAATAACAATTTAATTGAAACAATCTGATAGTAATTTCATTAATTTCCCACTCCAGTACCAATGTAGCCCCAATCAACATCCTGTCTAATGGGGTGTATCTTAATTTTCCCAAAAGGTTTACAACATTTGTGAGTCCCTGGGAGATGGACAGCCGCTATGAACATCTCTCTGCTGCACAGCCTTTCTGTTTGAATCCAGAGTACTATTGGATCATTAACATCTTGTCTTGACCATGGCTGAGAGCCCACTGGGCACCATAGAAGCCTGAGGGCAGTGTAGTAACTATACTGTAGTTGGTAGCAGGTAATGTTGGGCTGGAGTTGCAGGACCTTGGATAGCTCCAAGTTATCCAACTTGATCTGACTATGCCTGGAGTCCAACTGAGGCCCCTTTATCCTTCTTTTATCCCTCCTGGTCTGGGCTGCCCCTCCCAGGCTCCACCTCCGCTGAAGAATAGAAGGCCTTAAAGGGGTAGTTCTCTGACCTGGAGCCCAGTACTCTGTGGTTTGTGTGTTGGCTGTGCTAACAAGAAGCCACTAGGGAGCATATGGCCTCTAATGTAAAGCAGGGTGGTGGTGGTTCTTCAGGAGAATCTGGCTCAGAGAGTGTTGTCTTGTATGTGTGTGTGTGGGGTCATCCCAGTCTGAGAGGGTATCTCTGTCTCAGTGGCTCCTGTCTGATTATACTCAGGCTCAGTGTTGGGAAATGGGTCTGGGTCCAGTATCCCTTAAGGCAGTCTTCTCCAACCTTGGGTCCCCAGATGTGTTTGGCCTACAACTTCCAGCATGCCCCAGCCAGCTTGGGAGTTGTAGGCCAAACACATCTGGGGACCCAAGGTTGGAGAAGACTGCCTTAAGCTGATGCTGCTGGTCCTCCTGGTCCAGCCACTTTCTCCTCTGTGTCATGGACCAGGCTGCACCACAGGATCGGGGCCATGATAATTAAGAAGGACAAATGGCAGGCAATGGTTCCTGAGAAATGTGTGGGACATAACATATCACAAAAGGTCCTAGGGATGTATCTTGTACCACCATGTTTTATGAAAAGGCTCATATGATTTATTTTAAAAATGTTAATACCAGTAAGCTTGGAAGTCTAGCCTAGTATAGAAGATTGGTAGTGTGGGACACTGCAAGACTAATTATTTTTTTGTATTAAAATAGCAAACTTTCAGATGAAATTATTAATATGCCAGGTTGTTTGACTCATGCCATATATGATTTATTTGGATTGGGTGATTCAGATCAGTCAGTATGACTTGATAGGACTTGACACAAATCATCACCATGTAATAACTTGTATGGTACATCAGACTGATATAGAATCATAGAGCTGTTTGGGGCACAGCAAGTCATCTATTTGATCTTTCATTCTGTCCTCAGACATCTGCCCTCAGATGCTGGTGAAGAAGAGGCAAACATAACGACCCTGACAGCTCAGATTAGAATATACACCACTCCAGGGTGAAAAGTCCCAGTGGCCATTGGAAAATGTAGTTTCCCCAAAGGGCTATTGCAATGGGAAGGGGTTTGGCAACTTCCAAAGTCAGATTAGCTCAGAAAAATAAACAGAGCTATTTCCAGTTTTGAGGGAAAGCAGGTCTATTTTTTTCTGAACCAATCCAATGCAAGCCCCAGGGAAGTTGTCCTTCTCTAACCCTGGCAGCTACCGGGTAAAAGTTCTCTTAAACTAGGAGTTTCAACAACTTCTAGGTATATCAGATGGATGCAAGTAATTCTGTGGCTAAACAGCTCTTGTATTTTATTTTATTTTTCTTTTTTCTTTAAAAAATATTTTTATTTATATTTTTTTCAAACAATACATAAAACAACTAAATAACAAACATACAACTTATATAGTGCTCCCATCACCACGGGACCAAATGATACATTCTATCTCTATAATCAATTGTTATTCATTATTCCAAAAATACAACATATCTTGACATGGCATGCTCCCTTTCCCCTTATTTAACACAAAATCCAAAAATAATCCCCAAATATCCTTAAAATTATTTTTCTTAAGTTGTCCCTTTTTACATTTGATACTACAAGTCAACATATCATTTAAAGCCATATCCCACACTTCCTTATACCAGTCAGTAATAGAGAAAACTTGATGAACTTTCCATTTTCTTGCTATCATTAATCTACCCGCCGTTAACAAATTTACAATTAATTCTTTAACATTTTGAGGACCAGCCACCTTTTCAGTTATTGATAACAATGCTAATTTAGGACAAACCTCTAAATCAATAGCAATAATTTCCTATATTTCTTCAAAATATCCGATATTTCTTTTGAAGCTCTTGTATTTTAATGCTGAATATTAGAAAGATTTCATAAGAAATTTCACAGTCCCTATGCTGGATTGAGATCTTTTTAGAAGTTATTTCTGGGCTGGGGGAAAAGCACTTTGGGAGTTATTATAATTCCAAAAACAAAAGTAATCACAACAAATGCACTGTACTTTTGCCATTTACTGTTGAATTCTATATGGGAGTCAGCCTTTGAACTTTGCTGAGAATTTTGACCTCTTACAGAAATCTCTTTGAGTCCACCCCCACCCCCCACCATAAATGACATCTACAGATTGTTGTCACTCCCTCTGCATCAGTTAACTTAACTTAAAATTCTATTTGTATGTACCATTCTCTTTGTGTATCCTCCATATTTGAAGTACTAATTATCCTCTTTTACAAGGACTGCATTGCTTATTATTTCAAAGTAAAAAAAGACTGATGATCAGCCCTGTAGTTTGACATTGTAGAGATGCTTATTTTCTTTCTTGATCTATTGCTCTGTCATTCGGTGAAGTAATATAAATGCATTAAATGCCCATTAAAATGCCCAGAGCAATGTCCTCAAAGATAAATGATCAACTTTACTGATCATGCTTAAATATTTTCCATTCTGGAAGGATGAGGGAGACATTTGGCCTTGGTTCACATATGCATATTCAGTCCTTGATTATTGTAGCATCCACTGAAGTCTTACATGTGTGAATGGGCTATCAAGATACGACGTCACAGATACAACTTTCATATAAGCCTCCACAGTTTTAGTGGAGTCAGTTCCTCCATTCACCTGCCAGTTATCATTGTCCTCTTCTGATATTCTTTGTGCATTCAATGAAGCTGTGTGATGTGGCATTGTGGCAACATGCTCCACCCCTAACCCATGAGCATTGGATGTTAGGTCTGTAAAGAGCATCATGCATACAACTATATGCATGAGGGCTTTCTCTGCACAATCAGGAACCCTGCTTTTGCAGGGTTCCCAATCATATAGAGAGACCTGACTGCCTGGTGGGGGCCCTTTTCAGACCTTAAAATTAATGCTCAGAGAGGTCAGGTGCACATCTCCCTCCCCCCATGAGCATTCATAGGAAAATAGGAACCTAGCTCAGTATTGTTTACACTGAGTGGCAATGGCTCTCCAGGGATTCAAACAGGGGTCTTTCACAACCCTATCTGGAGATGCCAGGAATTGAATCTAGAACCTTCTGCATGTAGTCATGCACTTTACCACTGTGCTGCAGCCCTTCATTGAACAGGTGAAGATTGTCTGAAAGGGGCTGAAGAGTACAGTTCTGGAAAAGTGTGGGGGAAGCAAGTGATGTGCATGCATGTGTGAACTAGACCATGGTATTCTCATAATCTGTCCATTCATGGATAGATTACTGTGTACTTTTCCAAATAGACATTTGTTGTCCTTTAAAAAAACAAAAACCTTTCCTCTGAAAATGTCCATAGTAAATGTGATCATTTCGACCAATTTAGTGTAATAGCTGGGGAAGAGGAATCTGTCAGTTTTGCTTTCTTCCAGGTTTGAATTCTTTAAATCTCAAGTCCTTTCCCTCCTGAATATGAAGAACTTTGCAAATTTTGGCAAGTCCTTATCAAAAATGAACCAAAATGAAATTCCCACCCATCTGCACCAGCCATATTCAATTGGTACAGCTATTCCCAGCATGGAGAGGACCATGTTGTACGTCCCTGCCATATAGCTGTTAAAGATGAGGACCATGTCAGAAAAAAGAGGTGGCAACCCTAATTCAGCACCAACATGTCTCAATACACAGCCTGGGATTCAAACCCAATTTTTTAAGAGCCCTGGGCCTGTATGGATGGATGGATGGATGGATCTGTCAGTTTCTCCCACATTCATTTTAAATCTCAAGGGTTTTTTGTCCCAAATATGGAGAACTTGGTAACTTCTTATCAAAACTGAACTGAAACGACATTCTCACCCATCCCTAGCCAGCAACTAAAGATTATACCCTAGACATTTAGGATCTGTGCCTCTCCACACACACATAACATCAGTCATGTGTATGTGTTCCTCCCTGTTTAGTGGCAGATGTGTGGAGCTGCATGGGATGTCACACTGAGTTTTTAAGAGGAATAATAGGAAAACTGTGAGTCTGGCATCTGAGTCCAAAGCAGCCTTTCTTTTTTCAAGAGTAATTCTTTAGGGAGTCCATCACCAGCACAAAACACATTAATAGATCTGACAGTTACTGTGGAACAGGCAGCACAGGCAGCATGTCACTTGCTCACTAATAGCTGCACTGGTGACTAGTTTTAGTACAGCATTAGATTTTACTTGGTGTATGGGGACCAAAATGGCAAGTCCCTTTTTTATGCTTCAGGTATTTGCCAACTTCTTATTAAGTCAGGTCAGTCTATTACAGCTGAGACAGGTAGTAAAACTGCTATACCAAAAGAGAGGTTTCCCCTCACCGCACACACACACACACACACACACATACCAGTAATAATGGAAAACTCAGCAACCATGGGATCTCGTCCAGAGTTTTACTTTCTTTTTGCATACTTCAGTTCCTTGTTCATTTTCTGCACTTGACATTTGAGTAGTTGCCTGTTTACTGCACTTGGAGGAAGAGACATGAATGATAGTGAATTGTGATGGCTTCTTGTTCACTTCACCTCCTGCAGCTTGGTCTTTCTTAAGGTGTGCAGCCAGTTGCAATTGAACCCCTTAAGGAACTCTGATCTGGCAAGGGAGATCTGTACCTGGAGGCAGGTTTTTGTACATGGTTTCCTTGCTTGCTTGAACATATGAAGGTTCTGTATGTTGAGTCATTGATTCATCTAGTCTGTTATTGTCTACTCTGGCTTGCTGGATGCTTTCCAAGATTTCAGACCAAGATCTTTCCCAGCGCTTCTACTTATTATTCTTTTTAACTGGACATTATACATGCAAAATGTGTGCTCTGCTGCCATTGAACTGTGGCCTCTTTCCTGCACATAAATACAAATGCATATCTGGATGTGCATTTTGATTTGCTTTAGCATGGGGATGCACATCTGGACAGAAACATCTGATGCAATCCCTATTCACTCTACAGGATGTGTATAGCAGTGTTTATCTCACAATGTAGACAGGGATGGGTACACCTCCACTCACTAGCCATGCACAACAACTTTGTTCCATGTAACTAAAGCTGGATTAGGGCCCATTACCTTACTTGTCTTACTGTAAGAAAAAAAAAATCTAGAAAGCAGTGGTTCCACACTTTTTCTCTGCTTAAACACAAGCATTCATGGGTATCTGATGGATGCACCCATTTCCAGATAAATACTGTTGGTGCTGCAGAGGCGAAACCCCACAACAGGTTTTAATAAGATGGGTATTGAAGATTTGCCCCATCAGATCTGGGAAGATAAATCTTTTTTTTCAAAGCTTTTTATTTCTATAAAAACAAAAACAACAGAAAACATATAACCATAATTAACAATTAACAAAACTAAAATGAACTTCCGAATTTTTCTACAGCAAATATAGGTAATAGTTTCTCTTAGTCGATAATAAAAAAAGGAAAGTTCTCTTTTTTCTATTGTCACAAATTTATCTTCTTATTATTCCACAAAACCACAAATAAACAAATCATTTTTTTCTAATCCCTGCAAAAAGCCAATTAGAGGTTTCCACTCAGCAGTAAACGTAGATGTTGTCTTTTCTCTAATTAATGATGTAAGTTTGACCGTCTCTGCCAGCTCCACCATCTTGACCAACTATTCTTCTGTTGTAGGCAATGCTGGAACTTTCCAATTTTGTGCATATAGTAGACTTGCTGCCATTGTCATATATAAAAATAAAGTTCCATGACCAGATCTGGGAAGAGAAATCTGCAGAAATCTGTCACTCACAGTTGGAAAAACTGAAATGAAAACTAAATTCTGCCTGTGAATTTCACACATACCTGATTCTAACAGCTTTCCTCTGAAGAGCTGGTGCCTGAGATGGTGAATATAATATTGGTCCACAGCCCCAAAATTGGCTTGGTTGCCCTCACCTACCAATCATTCCATGGAACACTAGTCTTCAACATGTTCATGTCTGGGACCCACCTTTAACCCTAACTTACAATATGTGGCACAGTTTTTAACCTCATTTCTGTTATTCTCTATCTACATTTCTCCTTCTCTTCCAGTTTATATCACTTTCTTTCTTATGCTGTCACATTCTCTCCCTCAAACTTTTTCTTTCTCCTCAAGCAAAACAAGCAAAGGCTAAAATGGTGGTGGTGGCGGCCCTGTTGTGACCCATCTTACACTGGGTCTTCTCAACCCAATTATCGGTTGAGAAGAGAAGACCCAGTCCCGTAAGCCATGGAAGTTCACCCTGCACATGTCAGCTCTACTTACAAAACAATTTGCTTCATAAACTCTATCCCTGACTCAGGGAAGGGATTATATGAAGCACAAGCTGTAGGCACAGAGATCTGGAGATATTAGAGAAACATTCTGGATGCAAGTAGAATTAGATTTCCTTGAAATAAGAAATTATCTGGAGCATCATTCATAGTAGTAAACAGTACAGTAATAGGCCTCTGTCTGTTGTCCCTCCGTCATTCTGTGCATGCAAAATGGTTGAGGCATAGGAAGGGCCAAGAGAGGTTTGCAAGTCTCTTGAGCGGTTCCAGAACAAGATGGAACAATTGATGAAAAATATTTCAGAGTGCATATGAGAGCGAGAGAGAGAGAGAGAGAGAGACTCCTGGCTCTTCTATTCAGTACTCTGTGCCAATTCTTGAAATTTCATTGCGCCTTCATGGTGATCTTCTGCTTACCCTAGACAGAGCATGCTACTGAATTAGAGGCAGAATTATACTATTGATTTATATCCCCTAGGGGCTAAGGCTGCAGCTTGCTGCGTATGGGAAGCTTCACAACTGTGAGTCAGATATGACCTTTGGGAAGATGGACTCAGGCTCCAGCTGAGGATGGATTTGTCCTTGGGATTGTCAACCAAGCTTTGGATGCCCTGTGACATTTCTTGCTATGATCAGAGCTGTCATAGCTACACATGTACTTGGCAGCATGATTTCATGTAATCTCAGTTCAACTACAGCATATTCATGTGTCGCCTCCTGGTTCACCTGGCAATGTAATTCCTATGAAAGATAGTATAAGATGACATTAATTGTGCCATGCTAAGCCAAATCTTGAATGTCACAGGCAGACACAGTGGGAGCCTAATCTGAACAAGGACTGAGTTAATGCAGAGAAGGGAAGTCAGGATTTCACCTTAATCCAGAAAAAGGACCATCTAGTCAAAATAAAATCTGGTGGCACTAGTATTGTTGTTTGCTTCTTTCTATGGGGCTTGGTGTCCAAATCCTCCATATTTTTAAATATTACATTATTTTATTGACAATATCATTTCACAAAGGAGCAAATCAGATTTCAAAAGTGGGAAAATCTCGATGCAATCAGTTAATAACCATACTTTCTCAATTCAATAGTTCTCTTATTCCCCCCCAACTTGTATTATAATTAATTGCAGCTGTTAAACAACTTCTAAGGCTTCTTTACCTATATTCCAGTAATTCCTTTTTTTTTTTTGTCTCCAGTACTGAATTAAGTTGTCCCACTGATCTAAGGAATCCTTTTTTTGTAACTTGACTCTTCTATATTGTTTTTTTTTAATAATGTGAGATCAGATGCATTAGTACGCTACGCCAAATATTCTCCCATTCCCAGTTAGAGATTATACTTCTTGTTTTCTTCCATTTTTTTGCTATTAGAATCCAAGTTGAAACCAACATGTTTCCAACCATCCATTCATTGTTAGATACTATCAATCCACCTAATTTACCTAATAATAAAACCACTGGATCCAAAGGCAAGTTATACCCTGTACTTTTTTCTATGTATTATTAAGGTAATTATGGGCCCACTCAGATGCCATAGCATCTGATTGCTTCACAGCCATGAAAATAATGAAGGCAGAACTCCAGGATTGGAGTATGTGTTCATCAGCCAAGGTCCCTTGAATCATTTGCTGGTGCTGGGAATCGCAAATGCAGTAGGCAGAAAGTACTGTTCTGTTGACCAGGCAGAAGGCCAGGATCCTGGTTTTTCTACCGGGCCTGGCCAGTCCAGATGCTTCCTGCTCTCTGCCAATTGCAAATATCAAAGCTGCCCATCCCGGACCCCCTAGCTTCAGACAGGGCTAAAATCCAAGTGGAATGAGAAGTGCAAATGTTGTGCTTTCTAATTAGGGATGAGTGAGAATTTAGTTTCAGTTCATTTTTTATAAGAATTTTCCAAAATTTGCAAATTTCTTCATATTTGGGATAGAAAGAGCTTGGGATTAAAAATATTCAAATGCAAGAGAAACTGACACTGACAGATTCATCCTCCTAGACAGTGGGCTTTGAGTGCTTAGCTCTTAAACAACTAGGTTTGAATCCCTGTGTATTCAACCATGTTTGCAGTACTGAATTAGGGTTGCCACCTCTTTTTTCTGACAGGCTCCTCATCTTTAAAAGCTACATGGCAGGCAGGTACAACATGCTCCTCTCCATGTACTTACTGGCCAGTGCAGATGGGTGGCAATTGGTTTGTTTTTGATAAGAATTTCCCAAAATTTGCAAATCATATTTGAGACAGATTTTTTTTAAAAAAATTCCAGTGGAGAAGAAATTCCATCTCTACTAGAAGTTTCACATCTCCCTCCATGCTGAGAAGTGGAAGCTTCCAATGCAGGGCAGGTTTTCACTGTGGAGTCAGATGCTAAAGTTCTACTTCATATATTATAGAGAAGTACAGGAGGAGGAATTGTGAGGCACTTTCATTTCTTGTCCCCCCAACCCCACCCGTTGCCCTCCATCTCTGTCCTGTCTGAAAGCACTCCAACAGTGCAATCCGTGCATAGTGCAAACAGTGCAAATTGAATTGCTGTGAACTGCCCAGAGAATTTTGACTACTGGGCAGCATAGAAATGAAATTAATAAATAATAAAAATCCTAGGCATGTCTACTCAGAATGTTAGTCCTACTGAGTTGAATGGATCTTACTCCCAGGTAAAGGTGTATAAGATTGCATCCTAAATGGCTCAATTTATAAAACTATTGATATTTTTATCTACTATCCCTCTGGGCATGATTGTAATCTCAGTGGGGCGGGGATCTGCCTTTTTGGGGTGTATGTTACTCCATAATGCACCATGGACATAGATGGTACATAATGAACAATAATTACAATGATGTGTCCGCCGAAGTGACTGTTGCATCAAGTGCCACCATTTTTTATCACCTTTGTTTATAAAATCAATGA
Source organism: Shinisaurus crocodilurus (assembly GCA_021292165.1). Classification (NCBI taxonomy): domain Eukaryota; kingdom Metazoa; phylum Chordata; class Lepidosauria; order Squamata; family Shinisauridae; genus Shinisaurus; species Shinisaurus crocodilurus. The sequence continues at coordinate 89,658,975 of CM037876.1, read as the reverse complement.
GTTGGAAGGTGCCTCAGAGGCCCTGTAGTCCAACTCCCGGCTGATGCAGGAAATCTGCTGCTATGGCAGATGAACACCTGCATTTTAATTGTGTCTATATATTTTTTAATATTGTAAAATATGAACTCTTGTTTAGCTGGTACAGTCTGTTAGCCAAATGGCACTGCGTGTGTTCTGAGATCTATTTCACTATGAACTATTTCATTTCCATAGTTAATTTCTGCTGGAAAAAATAGACCCTGGATTTAAGCCTTCTTTTAAAAACATCTTAATATTCCCCCCTTGCTGTTCTCTGACTTCTTCTGTCATTAGTTCTTGTAGAGAGCACATTAATGAAAACTTTTTGTACAGTTATGAATGGAATGATGTTCTCGCCTTTGACAGCATAATATATTCTTTTTTTAAAAAAATGCAGATTTATTCTCATAATGCAGACACATTATCTCTTTTCTTGATCTACACTAAACAATGAGAAGACTAAAAAACAGTGTTATCTTATTCTCCATTTGACTTTTCATTTGTGTTCTCCTAGAGAAATCAGGGCAACAGAGACCAATGGAATTGTTGTTTAAAAACCCCAACATTATGAAGAAATCAACTACGGTACTTTTAGTCTGCCTCTTAGTGGGAAAATGGTGATTCATATATTGACCTTTGCATGGCGAGATTGCCATACAGCGCAAATTGCTTTTAATTTGTTGCATTTTTGTTTCCGATAATGTTAGGTTCTAAATGGATTTGATGTAATATGATCCAACTATCTAGCTCCAACAAGGTTGTGTTCTGCACCTGTTTCTGAGTCATTGTCAAATGCAGCCCCATGTAGGCCCCATTTCAGTAGTCCAGCCTGAGTGTAACTAGTATGTACCTAGCTGGGGCTAGGTCCACTTTCCCTAGATAGAGTCACAGCTGACATGCCAACCAAAGTTGGCAAAAGGCACACCCGGCTACTGCCACCAGCTCTGCTTCCACAGATACATTGCATCCAGAAGCACCCCCAAGCTACAAGCTTTGTCCGACAGGGTGAGTAGTTCCACCACTTATTCTGCATTCCCCCAAGTTAAGGCTTTTGTTGCTTGCGGAAGGCAGAAAATAGGGGGCCACAGCTCAGTCAGGCTGATTTGCATTCCTTTTGAATGCTTGTGGCGTCCCACAGTGTTCTGTATTGGGACCAATGCTTTTCAGCTTATTCATAAATGATCTGGATTGGGGATTGAACAAATTCATGGAGGATAAGCATATCAATGGCTACTAGTCCTGATGGACTACCTCCAGTATTAGAGGCAGTATGCCTATGTACACCAGTTGCTGGGGAACATGGGTGTGAGGGTGCCGTTGCACTCATGTCATAGAATCATAGAATCACAGAAGAGTTGGAAGGGGCCTACAAGGCCATCGAGTCCAACCCCCTGCTCAATGCAGGAATCCAGGTCAAAGCATCCCTGACAGATGTCTGTCCAGCAAACCTTGAATGCCTCCAGAGTGGGAGAGCCCACGACCCCCCTAGGTAGTTGATTCCATTGTCTTATTGCTCTGACAGTCAGGAAATTTTTCCTGATGTTTAGGTGGAATCTAGGTTCCTGTAACTTGAGCCCATTGTTCCGTGTCCTGCAAACTGGGATGATCGAGAAGAGATCCTGGCCCTCCTCTGTGTGACATCCCTTCAAGTACTGGAAGAGTGCGATCATATCTCCCCTCAGTCTCCTCTTCTGAAGGCTAAACATGCCCAGTTCTTTCAGTCTCTCCTCATAGGGCCTTGTTTCCAGTCCCTTTATCATCCTTGTTGCCCGCCTCTGAACCCTCTCCAGTTTGTCTACATCCTTCTTAAAGTGTGGTGCCCAGAACTGGACGGAGTACTCAAGAAGAGGCCTAACCAGTGCTGAGTAAAGGGGAATTATCACTTCACGTGATTTGGAAGCTATACTTCTATTAATGCAGGCCAAAATAGCATTTGCCTTCTTTGCAGCCACATCGCATTGTTGGCTCATTTTCAGTTTGTGATCCACCACAATTCCAAGATCCTTCTCACTCGTAGTATTGTTGAGCCAAGTGTCCCCCATTCTGTAACTGTGCATTTGGTTTCCTTTCCCTAGGTGCAGCACTTGGCATTTATCCCTGTTAAATTTCATTCTGTTGTTTTCGGCCCAGCGCTCCAGCCCATCGAGCTTGCTTTGAATTTTGTTTCTGTTTTCCAGAGTATTAGCTGTTCCACCCAACTTTGTGTCATCTGCAAATTTGATAAGCATTCCCTGTACCTCCTCATCCAAGTCATTAATAAAAATGTTGAAGAGCCCTTGTAGCCCGCTCGTTACCTCTCCCCAGTTTGAGAAGGAACCATTGATAAGCACTCTTTGAGTCCAATTTTGTAGCCAATTGTGGATCCACCTGATAGTTGTTCCATCTAGCCCACTTTTAGCTAGCTTGCTAATCAGGATATCATGAGGCACTTTGTCAAAAGCTTTGCTGAAGTCCAGATATATTATGTCCACATCATTCCCACAGTCCACAAGGGAGGTTACCCGATCAAAAAATGAGATTAGATTAGTCCAGTCATGGCGAACCTTTTTGAGCCCGAGTGCCCAAACTGCAACACAAAACCAACTTATTTATTTCAAAGTGCCAACACTGCAATTAAACCTGAATACCGAGGTTTTAGTTTTAGAAAAACAACTCATACAGTTGTGCGAACTAATTAACATCTTTTGTCTTTAAAGAAAAACACAATAACAGAGCTTTCAATGATACAAACAGTTTTTTGTTGAAAAAAAAATCAACTCAAAAAATTATTATAGTACTACATTGTACACATAGCCTGAAGGGAATTTATACAAACTTTTAAAATAATTAGGCACATGTATTTTTGGATAAGGGATTCTCAACTTGTAATATGATTATATGCCAGACTGAAATTGTATGGGGCAAGCTTTACCCCGGGTCCTTTCCCTGCTTCTACAGGTGTCAGATAAGTAAAAGTAAAAGTCAACCTGTACTAGGATGAGCAAGATAAACAAGAAAACTAAACGTGCTTAACACATTTTAAACACTTAATGTCTTGGACTGCAAACACTGCATTAGGTAAAAGTTTGCATTGGGCATGCTTTTGCACAATTAATGTGATTTTTGCTATTGCATGCATGCTGATAATTTGTCAAACCTTGGCTCATACTCCGTTAGTTTGAGAGCAACACATGCAGCACTCAGGTCAACTGTTAGGGCTTTACAACCAAGCCATGCTCTGTGCATCATTCTTCAAAATCTTTTAAATGTGATAACAATGTAGAAAAGAATTCTGTAACAGGAATTTTAGCATAAAATCATTCTGTTCCACACTGTGAGAAAGAACAAGATCATTAGTGTTTTGCAGAAGGGGACGGTCTTTTCGCGATCTGGTGACCAATGGCTCGAGTGCCCACAGAGAGGTCCCTGTGTTCCAGCTGTGGCACCCATGCCATAGGTTCGCCATCACTAGATTAGTCTGTCAGGATTTGTTCTTGACAAATCCATGCTGGCTTTTAGTAATCACTGCATTGTTTTCAAGGTGCTTGCAAACTGACTTTTTTATAATCTGCTCCAAAAATTTCCCAGGGATTGATGTCAGACTGACTGGCCTATAGTTCCCAGTTTCCTCCTTCTTGCCCTTTTTGAAGATGGGAACAACATTTGCCCTCCTCCAGTCATCTGGCACATCACCTGTCCTCCATGATTTCTCAAAGATAATAGACAGTGGTTCTGAGAGTTCTTCTGCCAGTTCCTTTATTACTCTAGGATGCAGCTCGTCAGGCCCTGGAGATTTAAACTCGTTCACAGTAATCAGGTGCTCCTTGACCATTTGCCTATCAATCTCAAGCTGCAATCCTGCCCCTTCAGTCTGCACTTCAGGTTTGCCAGGGGGGTCATAGACCTTTTGGGAGAAGACCGAGCCGAAGTAGGAATTGAATACTTCTGCCTTTTCTTTGTCTTCTGTTATCAATTTGCCATCCTCATTGCGTAGTTGAACCACCATTTCTTTCCTCTGTCTTTTACTGTGCATGTATCTGAAGAAAGCTTTCTTGTTGTTTTTAGCATCCCTCGCTAACCTTAGCTCATTCTCAGCTTTAGCCTTCCTGACACTGTTCCTGCAGTTCTGTGCTACCTGCCTGTACTCTTCCCTTGTAGCCTGTCCTTCCTTTCACTTCCTATACGTGTCCTTTTTTGTTTTCAGGTCATCTTTGAGTTTATTGTGAAGCCACATTGGCTTCTTCTGTTGCCCTCTGCCTTTTTTCCTTGTCGGAATTGTTTGCAATTGTGCCTTTAAAATTTCCTTTTTTGAAAACTCCCACCCATCCTGGGCTCCTTTTCTCATTAGAGTCGCTTGCCATGGGACCTTACTTATCATTGTTCTGAGTTTGTTAAAATTGCCTTTCCTAAAATCCAGGGTACGTGTTTGGTTACACTCAGCTTTTGCTCCCCTTAGAATCAAGAACTCAAGTATAACATGGTCACTTTCCCCCAGAGTTCCCAAAACTGCCACTTTATCCACTAACTCGTCTCTGTTGGTTAGAATCAGGTCAAGGATAGCCGATCCTCTAGTTCCTTCCTGCACTTTCTGCAGGAGGAAGTTATCAGCAGCACAACTCAGGAATTTCTTGGAGGGGCCATGTTTGGCTGAATAAGTCTCCCAACAGATATCAGGGAAATTGAAGTCCCCCATTACTACCACATCATGCCTCCTTGAAACAATGGCAATTTGCTTTTCAAAAGTTTTATCCTCGTCTTCTCCTTGATTGGGTGGTCAGTAGTAGACTCCAACTGCCATGTTCGTTTTATTCTTTGCCCCCTTTATTTTAACCCAGCTGCTCTCAATGGGGCTGCCAAGCTCCTCTTCCTGTATCTCTGTGCAGAGATACGTATCTTTAACATACAGCGCAACTCCACCTCCCTTTCTGTTGCTTCTGTTCCTTTTGAACAAGTTATACCCTTCAATTGCTGTATTCCAGCCATGGGAGTCATCCCACCAGGTTTCAGTTATCCCTATCAAGTCGTATTTGCCCTCATGTATCAAGAGTTCAAGTTCGTTCTGTTTGTTGCCCATACTCTGGGCATTAGTATAGAGACATCGAAGACTATGTGCTTTATAGTCCGACTTTTTCCCTACATTTTGTGGTAGACTATCATTGGGCACCGCTGGAGCTGTTCTCTCCATTGTGGCACAGAGGCCTTCTTCCATTGTTTCCCCCGAGTTTATGTCTCCCTCCCCTGTTGGATTCAGTTTAAAGCCCTCTTGATTAAGTTCCTCATGCTGTGGCCAAACACATACGTCCCAGTCCTTGTGAGGTGCAACCCATCCTTTGCCAGCAGTCCATCTTCCAGGAAGTGTAGCCCGTGGTCCATGGGTCTTCGCGACATACTTTGACTTCGATCCCCCGCAGGATGTCCTGCTTGTGGGTTTCCTGTGGGCAGCTGGTTGGCCACTGTGTGAACAGAATGCTGCACTAGATGGACCCTTGTTCTGATACAGCATGGCTCTTCTTATGTTTTTATGTTCTTGAACTGGCCAATAATATTGGGGGGGGGCAGAGGGGGCCACACATCAGTGGATAAGGTGAAGTCAACTGCTCTTTTCACAACTTCTTTACATGTAGGGCTTTTATGTCTGGGGCTGTGCTGATGACCCTACTTCCCCCTCAACATCTGTCTATTCTGTATGGATGTCAGAAAAGGACTGTTTACACCTAAGCAGCTGTGGGAGTGCATACCAAACACATAGGCATTGAGGGAGTGGGGCCACCAAGGGAGCAATGTTGCGGGCAGGGCCATCAGCATGGCCCCACTGCTCCTTTGACACATGGAAGACCTGCAGAATACTCAGTCATCCATGTTGGGGCAGCTTTGCAGTGGTTTTCCCTTATGACTTGACTTGGCAGTGTAGTGGTCTCAGCCAGAAAAATGTCTCAGACTCTTTGGAAGGTAAATGAATGAGGTTGTTGTTGCTTTCACCAGTAAGTCCTATGAGGAGAGACTGAAAGAACTGGGCATGTTTAGCCTTCAGAAGAAAAGACTGAAGGGAGATATGAGAGCATTCTTCAAGTACTTGAAATGTTGTCACACAGAGGAGTGCCAGGATCTCTTCTCAATCATCCCGGAGTGCAGGACATGGAATAATGGGCTCAAGTTACAGGAAACCAGATTCCGCCTGGACATCAGGAAAAATTTCCTGACTGTTAGATCAATACGCCAATGGAACCACAACCAACTACCTAGGGAGGTAGTGGGCTCTTCCACACTGGAGGCATTCAAGGTGCAGCTGGACAGCCATCTGTCAGGGATGCTTTGACTTGGGTTCCTGCATTGAGCAGGGGGTTGGACTCGATGGCCTTATAGGCCCCTTCCAACTCTACTATTCTATGATTCTATGATGTGACGCAGGGCAGGCTGCCACGCCACCCCTCTGGACCACGCCACTGCTAGAACATGTGGCACAGAGCAAAGAGCTCTCTCATGTGTTGAGTGAGCTCCCCACCCACCAGCATGTACCCTCCATGCACAACTATCCCTACGCCCACCTTGTGCTTGAGTATCTGGTAGTTGTGTCAGGGTTTGGAAACTTCAGCACACAAAGCTACAGTTATTTCAGGTGTGTGTGTGTGTGTGTCTGTCTGTCTGTCTGTCTGTCTGTGTGTGTATGCGTGCTTCTCTTTGGTGGCAGCAATCCTGGGGAAGCTCTTCTTCTGCTTCAGAAGCAAGGAGGCTCTTGATCTGCTTAGTTTCCTCCAGTGGTCTGCTCAGGATTAAGGCAAATCAGGCAGGGGTTGGTCTGGCCCAGGCCCCCCTTTCATGGCCTGGGAGCAGACCAAAAAGGAGAAGTCCCCTCTCAGGTCCTCCCCAAAGCCTTGCCCTTGAGAATCCAGCTGGTGCAGCTGATTGACCCTCAGTGGGTGGGGGCAAGAGCTGTGATGCAGCTGAGTAGTGGGCCAGCCCAGAGGGCCACCCAGCCATGCTAGGAGGACCCACCTCCTGCTCTTTTGCCACTCCCCCCCAGCATCAGGCACAAATGGTAAGTGGAGACCCATGACTTGTTAGTGGAGGGGCCGTAGCTCAGTGGTAGATCACCTGCTCTGCATGCAGAAGGTCCTGGGTTTGATCCCCAGCTTCTGCAGGTAGGGCTGGAAAAACTTCTTCCTGGAACCCTGGAGAGCTGCTGCCAGTCTGTGTTGATAATGCTAGGCTAGATGGACCATGGTCTGATTCAGTATAAGGCAACTTCCCATGTTCCTATCCTAGGAACAGGTCTTTCAATATTTTGAATGCTTTCTAAAATCTCAATAGAGCTGATTATTAATATCTCTCTTCATGCCTAGTTGCTGAGCTGCCTGGAAACTGGCACGATGATAGAAAGAATAGCCTTATCAAAGGAGTTAGGAGAGCCCCAAACTAGAACAAAGCTTGCATCCACACTACTGAGCAATGATTCACTTCTTGCCAACTGCTCTCCCACTGCAAGACCACAAGTATAAACAATGTTTTCCCCTTTTATCTGCTTTCCTGGTGAAACTAAATAGGGAATTTGAACATGGGGATACAATTTCATATGAGTCACATATTTGTAAACTCTCAAAAGGTTTTTACAAATAAAAAATTACCCCTAAACCTTTAACTACTCTTAAGATGTATCATTTTATAGTCATAAGTTAAAAGCTGGGAGATTCAAGTCCAACCTCTGCCCTGGAGACCATGGCCCCAATCCAAAGAAGGAAATATGTATTAATCATGGATTGGATCCAAGCTTAGTTCTACTTAATTGAAATTCATGGGGCTTGCATTAGACTTGAAATAAATGGACTTGCATTGGATACAACTTCATGTCTTCATTGTTCCCTTAACCCCACTGAGCTATCTCCACCCCCAATAAAAATTGTTCTTTAGATTTTACTCTGGAAAGCTTGCATTCAAAACATCTTTGCAAGAAACAAGATCAGCCCTTCCTATGGGAAATGAAAGAGCAGCACAGCCTGTACAAAAATGTACACTGAAAACACTGAATCTTTTACAGAAAAATTTAATCACAGTGTTGGATAGGACACAGCTGCACTGGACCATAACAGGTGAGTTCCAACCAAGATGGAATTTGAGAGCTGTGCTCTGCCCCACCAAAATGTAAGTGCAAAGTATTGGAGCATATTTCCTCTTGCTGGGCACAGAGCTGTACGGAGCTATACGGAGCTGTGAAAGGGCAACATAAGGGGATGAATGAAAAACCTATCTGAGGTAGGGCTAACATAACCAAATTTCAAAAACAAAGTTTGCTGCAGAGATAATCTATTGTGTGGATTTCATGGTACATGTGTAGCATTCTGAAATAAGGGACACCCATTATTTCTGTTGCCTATGATGCATCTCTTGGTTGTGTGTGTTGTGTGCATTGATGGTGAGGCATGTTCTCATTTGCAGCAACACACGTGCACCTATCACGTTCAGGGTGAGAAACCTGCAGCCCTTGGTCTAATTTCAAAAGCTCTCTGCAAGCAATCAGTTCAGCAATCTAGTCCTTCCTCAGCAGCCCACTGGTTGAGGAGGAAGAGAGAAAAAGAAGGCTATGGCAGAAAAAGAGAGAGGGAGAAAAAGGGGTAGCAGAGAGAGAGAGAGAGAGAGAGAGAGAGAGAGAGAGAGAGATATGGGTGGCATGGCAGGACGACAGACAGAGAGAAAGAGAAGGGGTGGCAGAGATGGGTGGCAATAAGAGAAGAGAGAAAGAGGTGGCAATGAGAGACAGAGAAGTGTGGCAGTAAGAGAGAGAAAAGGGGGTGGCAGTAAGAGAGAGATAAGGGATAACTCAGCCCACTATTGACTCTGGTCCTACCCTCTGCTGGCGTGTGGCCCATGGCAGATTGTCCATAAGGGAATGCAGCCCTCGGCAGAAAAAATGTTTGTGCACCCCTGATCAAGTTCAATAGAGCCCAGATGAGTATATTACATCCCAATCTTTATGAGACACATGAAGATCTTCTTTCTGGTTTGGGGAGATGCTTATTCTGTCCTATCCTATCTTATCCTATCCTATACGGAGCTGTGAAAGGGCAACATAAGGGGATGTCTCTTAAGGCTTGCCTTAAGGTGCAGCAAATCAAAACAAAAGCAGGAGGTTAATATCAAACCCTGTTATTGGCTACAAGTTGTGTGTGCTTGTCTTAAAATAAGAGATCTGGCAACCTTATTCTATTGTAATATTACCTCAATGCATGGATCCTCTTATACAGGACTCAGAGTAAGCAGTATATTAAAGAAAGAAAGCACAAAGGAATTTGCCATCCATCGCTTCCTTGTTTCCAAGAAGTAGTTAACTTTGAAAGCAAGTGCTCCTGCTTGTTTGAAACATAGAAAAAAAGAGTCCTCATTCACAAGGGTCAAGCTGAAGCCGTGGTTGACCTGTGACCTTAACAAACCTATTTATGAACTTAAGGAACTGCTCACATCTGCAAGCACCTCTGCAAAGCCATTACGTACATTGTTAATTACAAAGGGAAACAATCAGGAGGAGGAAAAAGCAGAGGATCTTGAAACCACTTCAGTGTCTCAAATAAAGGGGGCAGGGAGGGAGCCTTTTACATATCTGCTTAAATGACATGAGCAAGCTACCTATCAACAACCTCTCCCCCTCAAGGGGGATTGCCATACTGAACCACCCCATCTGGCAAACTCAGGATGAGTTGTTACCTGCCGAAGAGACCTCGCCATCACAAAGTCCAGAGCCCATGGATAACTGTTCAACAGTCCCTCGCATTCCTAACGAACTGCTAACAGAAAGACGCAGTGACTATGAAATTGACTTACGGTCAGTATGCGAGGATCTCCCTAACACCTCAGGGCACTCAATCTCTCTGGCTCAAGAACTGCAAGAAGCACTCCTTAAGGAAAGCTTTTCACAGGTTGACTGTACACAGCAAATCCAGCTGCAATCCGGGCTACAGCTGCCTCCAAAGAAATGTGCTAGAACTACCATGGCCCCTGAGAATAGCCCCGGCTCCCTAAATCCAGTCCATTTTAATAACACACCTAATGGAAGTATTTTTTTGGATACTGCAGGCCTCCTAGATCAGATAGATTAGTAGCAAAGCATTCTGAGTACACATTGCGTAGTTTGTCATGGAACATGGCAGGGTGGCTGAACAAATTTATTGACCTGGAATTCACCACCTACATGCAATCGTTTGATTTACTGTGCTTACAAGAAACATGGCTTACAGATGCCACTGATATTCGACTACAAGGCTTCAAAATAGTGGCTCTTCCAGCTATTAAAAGATGTAAGCATGGTTGTGGGAGTGGAGGACTGGCAATCCTTCTCTCTACTGATACACAAATGGATATAAAGGACTTAAAATTAACAAACAATGGATATATTCAGTCAGTATTAGTAAATTATCTTAAAATTAATCAAATTATTTGTTTAAATGTATATATTCCTCCGAAGTTTATAAATCATGATGGAAAACAAGTTTGGCAGGATTTGGAACAAGTGTTACAATGTATTGAGGAAACATTTCCAAGAACAGAGGTTTTGTTATGTGGGGATTTTAATGCCCAAATGGGGTGGGGGTGGGGAATAATGAACAAATGAATAAGGTTTTGGCTTTAGATGAGGACAATACTAATATCCCTGATAGATCCTCACAGGCTAGGAATATTAACAAAAATGGACAAATGCTCTACTCCCTTGCATATAAGTATCATCTACAATGCTTAAATGGGGGCCCTTTTGATAAGACAAAAGGTCACTACACCTACATATCCCAGAACAGGGGCAGTGTGGTAGACTATATTTTTGTCTCATATGCTATCTATCTAAAAACTCAATCATTTCATGTAGAAGAACGGGCAGATAGCGACCATCTCTCATTGGTAGCACAGGTAGGCTATGCAAAGAGCAAGAAATTGTCCACTGTCACACACTCTATGCAGGGTGTGTGCATTGGAGAAAGGCGTATCAGATGGACATTAACCCTGGCAGATGAAATAAAGCAAACTTTGGGGAATCAGACTATGATGAAATTAAGAGATTAATTTATAAACAAGACAGGTAATACCCTCAATCTGTACCAGGCCCTGTTAGAACAACTAAGACCCTTTTTGGTCAAAACTGAACACCAAAAGACAAAACCATATACAAAATCCTGGTTTGATGCGGAGTGTAGAAAAAGTAAACAGTCTCTGGTAAAAGCAGCCAGATTTTTAAGAAAACACAAAGATGATGACCAAGTCAGGAAGTTTTTAATACAGCGAAGCGCACATAAGAAACTTTTAAGAGCCAAAAAGAAGAGTTATGCAAATAAATTTTGGAAGGACCTTGGGCAAGCCATAATCAGCAAGAACGAAAAATATTTTTGGGACCTTGTAGCAGGTGGACTTAAGCAAACAAGACCAGCAGTAGAGGGACAAATCCCAACGACTAAATGGGTCTTGCATTTTGAGAATATGTATAAAGGCAGCTATAAAGAGAGCCACTTTGCACTGGTATGGAACAAAGGATGGGGTAGTTTTGGAGGCGCAACCTATATGGCCCCCTGTCACTGAAGCAGACATTAAAAGTTTAATTGGGAGACTATCATTGGGTAAAGCTCCAGGCTGGGACATGCTGCCCCCTGAAATCTTCCGCATAGACCCAGAGTGGTGGGCACCAATCCTGGCAACACTATTCACAACAATTAATGCGACTGGAATTCTGCCAAATGGCTGGACATCTAGCATTATTGTCCCAATCTATAAGAAAGGTGATCGAGGGGACCCCAAAAATTACCGTCCAATAAGTCTACTTGATGTTCCCGCTAAAATATATGCACGGCATCTCCTAGACAAATTGGACCAATGGGTTGAAGAACATCAGGTTTTGTCCCCGATGCAGGCAGGCTTTTGCAAGGGACATAGCACAATAGATCAATGCTTTGTCCTGAACTACCTTATCCAAAAGTACGTAAATAGCCCATCGAAAAAACTATATATTACATTTGTAGATCTCTCATCTGCATTTGATACAATAGACAATGTCTATGGGAAAAACTAGATGCCATCTCAGTTGATAAACATCTGCTGTTCCTCGTGCAACAATTTTATACTAAAACTGATATTAAAATTCGAGTTGGCATGGCAGGTTCCCTTACTGATCCAATCCCAACAGTAAGGGGAGTCAAACAAGGCTGCATTCTGGCACCACTATTATTCAACCTTTATATAAATGACATCACTCAGGAGCTTTCCTCCCCTGCCTATTTCCCTCCTGCAGTTGGGGAACAGAAGGTCCCAGTCCTACTCTATGCAGATGACATGGCACTTATCTCATTAACGCAAATTGGCATGAGAAGATTACTTACTAAATTTGGAAATTACTGTAAACAGGAAGGTCTATCCATTAATTACAGCAAAACAAAAGTGGTTGTGTTCTCCAAAAGGCATGAGCAGCATAAATGGACCCTAGATGGACACAGTATTGAACAATGTCGTTCATTCAAGTATTTAGGATTGATTTTTTCTGAAAATACCCTATGGCATACCCACTTCGAGGCAATTACGTCCTCAGCTGCCCGATTACTAGGACCTAAGAGACTGCACTATACTGAGGGCCATTGCTTAGTAGAACCAACTTTAAAGATCTTTGCAGCCAAGATTGTGTCCCATCTCTTATATGGTGCACCAATCTGGGGAAGTTACTGTAGAGATGAACTTGAGATAATACAAAACAAGTTCCTGCGCATGCTCTTGGCAGTGCCACACAGTACACCTGGTGCACTATTAAGGACTGAACTAGATCTCCCTTCCCTGAATGCACGTATACACAAATCCATAATATTATACTGGAAAAAATTAACATCATTGCCAGAAAACCATTTAGCAAAACTATGCTTTTTGGAGTTGCAGAATAGAGAAGGCTGGGCAAACTCTTGGAGATGCTTGATGCTGAGTTACTCGATTCCCTTAGCAATGACAATGCAGGATGTGTCCGATTATAAGATCCGAGATATTGTGTTTGGCGAAGATGCCAAAAGAGATCTTGAATATACAAAAAACTGCAAATCTGCCACTTGGTACGCCAAGATTAAAACAGATCACAAAAGGGCAAGCTATCTGCAAGAGCTAACCTTCTTCCCTGTTAGGCATGCTTTTACCCAGCTCAGATTTGAAACAATGCCCACTGAGTTTTTGGCTGGAAGGTTTTCTAACAGACCTGCACAAGAGCGTTTTTGCATATGTGAAACAGGGCACATTGAAGATCTGGTACATTATATTCTATATTGTCCACTATATAATTCACCCAGGGCCAGATTTATTCTTCCTTTTCAGACTACTTTAGAAGGTCAATCAGACGATTTTAAAATTAGATGGTTGTTGGCTGATGTGGACAAATTTATTAGCTACAGGATAGCTTTATTTGCGTTAGCTGCAAGGAAAATAAGGGCAGCCTTTATAAACCAAACTACTGCCAAACCATAAGGGGGCTATACAGAAAGAATGTTTCTAAACCTTGATTATTTTATAGCATTTGTTTCATTATATTTAATGTTCAGCCTGTTTTTATTTTATTTTATACTTCATGTATATATGTATTGTGATGTATTTGTGATGGCCATTGGCTATAAACAATAAAATTCTGAGAGAGAGTTTAGTTAGTTAGACTCTATTTATGAATATGATGCAACTTAAAAAGCACACTGCAGATTTATGGCTGCTGAGGATGCATAAGAGTTGTGGCAACATGTACCACATTGTTGTTGTTGTTTTATGCACAAATATTTGTGCATGCCCACTGCAGATAAGACCGGGAGCATCGAGAACTCTAGAATTATGCAGCTTAGCCATCTTTTTGGCACAGTTTTCAGTAATTTATGAGGGAGACCCTCCATGTGTGAAATGTGTGTGTCTTTCAAATGAAGGGAAATTTATCTGGCTCTGAAGGCCCAATTTGGCCTTTGCAACAAGAATGGAGTAACACACTGTAACAGACTGTAACACACAAATATATAAAATACAAATATATACAAATATAGTACATTCATTTGGTATTACCGGTACATCAATTATAACCAGAAAGGATATTACCTGATTAAAATGGCAAACTAGTAATTATAAAAAGTGATTGTACAGAAATAAAATCCATGGTCAATTAAAAGCTGAGAGTACATAAAAACTCATACACAAGTCAAATCCATGTTTATCCATCAATAAAATAGTGCTCCCTTAACTCATGCTTTAGCAGTTTCAGCCTAGTTTTAATTACCATGGCTAGAAATTTGGCTACATCCAGTGTGACCCCAGGTTTAACATCTACCAGCAGAATAGAAACATACAACTTGTCAATATTTCCTGGATAGGGTAAAAGAATTGGGGAAATAAAATGGGCCCTCAGATTTCTATAAAATTAACAGTATACTTAAAAAAGGGAGAGAGCTTCTGTTTTGACTTGGCCACTTTCACAAGGGCAAAATCTCAGATGTCGAGAAAGACCCCTAAAAGCCCTTCCATCATCACTGATGGTAAGACATTTAGTCTAGCCAGTTGCTCTGCTATATCTGGAAATATTTAAAGAGGTGAGGTAGTTGGCAGATTGGCAGATACTGCATGGTTCTAAGCCAAGATGTGCAGTTGAACAATCCCCCTTTGCTGTCTGGTTTTGCAGTTTTAGATCAAGCAGCCTCTGTTTGATACACCCAATTGCTTTACTCAATCAAATGGTGAAAGGTACAGCAAGGAGCAACCAGTGGATTTTACTTTGTTATTAACGGATCTTAACCATGACCTAGCATAATGGTCAATCAAGACTAATGATAAATAGCCTAAGTCTGTTGGTGATACGTAAATACGGGCATAACCAAAATCCAATTTCAGAGGCCCATGCAATTGACTCCAAGGAACAGATTCCCACTTCCAGTTGTAAAGCTGCATTAGACACATAGTTTGGGAGACACCTAAGATTTTCCTCAGAAAGGCAGATTGCATTCTCTCCAGAGAATCGTTTATCCCCAGAATCCATAACTGAACACCGTATAGCATCTTGGTAACTACTTTGGCCTTATAAACTTTCACTACTGAGGGTATGTGCTTGCCTCCTTCTGTAAAAAAAAAATCTCAGTAGCACGATAATCATGAGGCACTCAAGGTCACACTCCATATTTGACGTGACCATGATAGAGTTGATTGAAAAATTACTCCCAGCTCCTTAAAATGAAATAGTTGTTCAATTTCTTGTTTGTCCAAAATCCACCTAAGTTCCCCCCCCCCCACTTATTAGAGAAAATAATTACTCTGGTTTTTTCATGGTTAATTGTCAATTCTTCTTTGCAGTATCCTGAGAATACTGCCAAGAGGCTTTTAAGACCCACTTGCGTTTGCGACAGTATGACAGCATCATCTGCACACTGCACATAGCAAAAGCAGAATTTTTATACCAGCCAGACTAGGGAGATGATGGTCTCTGGCATGTAGCCTAGGAGCAAGATTGTTTATATAGATATTAAATAGCTGATGGGCTAAAACACACCCTTGTTTTACTCCTCACCACCACAGTGGAATAGGGTTAGTAAGGTCACACATTGTATTGCATCTGACCTGCATACTTGAGTTATCATATAGCTTGTCCTTTTTTTTTTTTTTTAAGTAACCTTTTGTCAATTGAAGTTCCCTCAAGTTTCCCCCATAATCTTTATCTTTTTATCTATCTTTCGGTATTGTCAAAAGCTGACTTTAGTTCTATAAAGGCAGATAGGACTAACAGGGACTACTGGTGGACATGTCACTTTATAGCAGTGCTTCTCAATTATTTTCTGTCATGCCCCCCCTAGGAAGAAGAAAACATTTCGCGCCCCCCGCGCGACTGTAAATAGTATCATTTGTCTATAAAATTGTTATAAGTACACCTCTGCATAACACTGTATCCTTATTAACGTATAAGAGAATAAAAAAAGAAAGAAATGTGGATCAATTTACAACAAAGAATAGCTTTATTAACTGTAGCAGAAAAGATTTAAAGGAGCACAGGATTTAAAGGAACACAATATTAAAAAAAACTTTTAACTGAGGTCAAACGAGCCCCCCTTTACGGAGCCTCGCGCCCCCCCTGGGGGGCCCGCCCCACTATTTGAGAAGCACTGCTTTATAGAGTTTCATGAGCAACAGCTATATAAATAAATAGGCAGGACTCTGACCCCAAAGTGCTTTCAGTCTAAAATTTGGGAAGACAATTGCAGGAGGGAGGAGAGGGAGAGATAAGGGCAGCAAGGGAGGAATCTAAACAACTGAACTTGTACTCATTTAAGCTTTGTTGCAGGATTGAGTAAAGCCAGGAGGGTGGGCAACTTGTGGCCCTCCTGATGATGCTGTAGCCAGCATGGCCAATGGGGAGGGATGATGGGAACTGCAGTCCACAGTGGTATACCTAGGTAATTTTTTGGACCCTGGACTTACTGGCCTCATTGGGGGTAGAGGTGACTATGTATATTACTTCAGTTGTGAATCACACAACTAACATTTCCCTCCCACCCACCCCATGGCCATCCCATGCTTTACCACTGGGCCTTCTACATTCCTGATCCATTAGAGCGAGCAAACCAACCAACCAACCAACCATTTGCTAACCCTGATTAAAAAAAGAAATACCCTGAGCATGTGCAGTTTCTCATTTGAAACCCAATGAAATCGTGGCACCATCATGACTACAGGAATAAAATGGAGTTTGCATCTGCTGCCCTGATGATAAGCACATTTCCTTGGGAATAAGCATCATTTTGTTGTAGAAAAGGACAACATATTTTTAAAGCAAAAATAAGAAAATGAGCATCTGCACCAATGTGCATGCTGAGCCAGCCACTCCCTAACTATAAAATGTTTAGTAGGAGGAGGAGGAGGAGGAAGAGGAGGAAGAGGAGGAGGAGGAGGAGGAGGAGGAGGAGGAGGAGGGATGCTGCATTGAGCAGACTCAGACCCAGCATGTCCAGGTGCTGATGCTGGGATGGTTTGCTGCTGCTGCCCCCCCCCCCGCCATCTACAGCTCTCTGAGTGGTCATTTGCTGTCCCACCCAGGCTCCAGGGCCCTGGACTTTGGCCCAGAGATCCAGCCTTAGCTGCACTCCTGGCTGTCCAACAACATTTAGAGAGCCACAAGATGCCTGAGCTGAGCTGAAGCATTCAAATTGTAGTTTATCAGGGTTGCCAGCTTGCATTCATCAAAAGTAAGGATGCAGCGATAAATAGCTGGAGTGATGCCAGGCCTGGCGCCTGTTGGGTCACCCAGCTCAGGTTGTACAAAGCTGTCTTGCACCAGGCCAGGCTGTTTGTCCATCTAGCTTGGGGATGTGCGAATCAGCAAAGCATGAGCTTGTCGAAGTTCTCTGAATTCTATCTCAAAGCCCATTCTGACTTGAGTCCATATCAGATTGCGAGCATTTTTTTTTCTTTTCACATGAAAATCCATGTGTATTTTGTACACATCGTGTTCATCTTTGAAATGAATATATTCTTCTCCCATTAATTAAAGCCTATTTGTTTGTATTTTTCAAGAATACACATTTTTCATGCTCAATTTTCAAATGTATGCATGCTGTTGAACACATTTTTGGCAATCTGCGAACCACATTGCAAACTAAGAAATCTATGGAGAGATTGTGCCCAAATCTGTTTTTGGTCCAGAAGGTGCGAACTAGGTAAATCCTGATCAAAAATGAATTTCTTATACATCCCTAGCCCAGTGGTCTTTCCCATCACCTGTTCCCTGACCCTTTGGCATGGAAATGCCAGGGTTTGAACTTGGGACCTTCAGTAAGCAAAGCTCTTCCATTAAGCTAGGATTAGGGCTGGCTCCAGTTTTGAAGGGAAGGACTGGGCAAAGGGACTTTTGGTGGGCCCTCCACTGGCACTGGACTCCAGCGGGTTTATTCAGCTGCACTGACAGCACTCCAAGCAATGCTGGGCAGCTGGATCTAATCACCCTTTAATTTTCCCACAATGCCCCATGGTGACATTAGGTTAGGGGCATTGTGGGAACTTTCAAAAGTGGCTAGATGCAACTGCTAGGTGTGCTGGGTCAAAACACAGAATTAAGGGTGGCATCAGCAGTGGGCCCTGCCAGTGCCCTGGGGCCTAGAACATAGCCCAAGGGTACAGATGGTGACACCTGCCCTGGCTATCATATGTCCCAGAATTTAGATCTGGGGTAGGGAAGGTCAAGACTGCCAAGTCTGAGATGGCAGTGAAAATCTGTCAGGACCCCTGACAATAGCGCTAAGGTCCTTAATACAAATGCTAGACAAAGTCCCAGATAATAAAATTACTCATCTAAAATATGACTGCTGTTGTTATTTTCAAAATGTATTCAAATTTAATAAGGACGTTGGTCAGCAGTGCATACTGCGTGGTGCTGATGAGAGCAAATAGCGAGTCCATCCCATTTATAATGTAGGCACATAAATAATTTTCCAGACACTCTCAGTGATTTATGGCAGTGTCTATTTTTAATGAAAATCATACTTGATAGAACAGTTTTCTTTGGCTTTGACTGCACACAAGCTATGTACTGTAGAGAAAACTGTAGAGAAATTAGGTCTTATTAATTGAAAAAAGGGATATGGCTGATTCATCACTTGCTTTTGGCAGGTTTCACATCACCCACTGAAATCAATGAATAATGTGGGAATCCGTCACTCTGCTCAAATAGACTTATCCTATATTACGCAATGTGAATGAAATTTATTAATATATTTCTTAGTATCAGTTTTACTATTTTTACTCTTTTGCAGTCCAGTCCTATACACATCTACTCAGAAGAAACTTCCACTGAGTTCAATGGCACTCACTCTCAGGTAAGTGGGTGTAGGATTGTAGCCATTGATCCTTTGAGGGAGAAAGAGTAAGAAAAAGAACTTGATTGTGTCCATTAGTCCAAATTGTTACATACCCTCCAACATTTCAGAGATGACAACAGAGACACTCCTGTGCATAAGTAGGATGAGCTGGTGGCTGAGTTTGATAACATAGTGGCATGGTCTGGTGGATAATGGTGAGGTCAACACAAATTGGACTCAAATGTACCAGCAGCCAAAAGTGGAAACTTTTAAAAAATATTTGTATTAGTTTTTTATATGTGGATTACACCAAAACAAAACAAAGTCCATAGAAACGAAAAAAATATATATGAATGAATGAAAGAAAGAAAAAAGAATTTTCTTACAGTATTTTAAATGGATCCATTACAGTAAATATGTATGAAATATATATCCATAAGTATCAAAAAGTATGTAGTAATACAATTATCAATAAAAATAATTATGCATAAACATCAGAAAAAACAGACCAAATATCCATGTATTCATCCATCCGCAGGTGGTGTCTCAATACCACCCGCTCAAATGTTGAAAGCATTATTAGGTCCTCAATCCATTGTGTTATAGGAGGTGAACGTTTATCTTTCCAGTGTAGTAATATCAGTCTTTTGGCTGTCAAGAGCGCATGGAAAATCCACATGCATTGTCCTTGTGATAAATTCCATACAGCAGGTATATAATTTAAAAGAACGTGTGCATCAGTAAATACTGAAGAGCATTCTAATACTAGATTTCTCCATACTATAACCTCAACCCAAAAAGAAGCAACCACTGGGGCATTGCCAAAACATATGGGTAAACGAAGCATTCACAGTATTACACCTCCAACAGTTAGCTGACTTAGACAAACCCTTATTAAAAAGACGCTGTGGTGTCCAATAAACACAAAACAATAGTTTTTGCTGAATAAGACGTAATCTAAGATCCATAGACCCTTCTGAAACAGACGCAAAAACAAAGTTCCATTGACTAGGCAACATATGACCATCTAATTCCCTATTCCATTCATCTTTAAGACTCTATTCACCGATAATAAGTATTTATAAACATGAATCGTAGGTCGATATAACTGCTCAGCCTCAAGGGTAGGTTTGCCCCTCTGCTATTACAGTAGAGTCTTTGAGTACAACCTTTATTTCTTTAAAGGATTTCTGCTCTGACTTTCCTCAATAGAGCTCAAGTCAGCTAACAACAACAAAAATAAAACAATTATTATTTAAAAAATCACTAAGAACAGCAAAATAAAACAGATAGACAAGTCAAGCAGCCATTAAAAACAGTTTGATCAGACAGCCACCAGCAGTTTAAAACAATTCCACAAGAGAGTTTGCAAACCACTTGTGGTCCAAAGGCCTTCCTAAACAGGAAGGTTTTAACAACCTGGCAAAAGGCCACTAAAGAAGAGGCAAGGCAAGCGTCCCTTGACATGGAGTTCCAGAGCCTGGGCACAGCCACTGAAAGGTAGGGATGGGGTAGAAATTTGTTGGGGTCACATTTTAATGTGATCTTACCCAATTTTACAGTTTTGAACCAATGCGCAAAGCGAAACCCAGTTGTCCTTCAAAATTCACACTTCTCCAAATTTTGAATGGAGTTCTCCAATCAAAAAAATGAGTACAAAAAAGTGTATTATTAGGGGAAACTGGACATACAAATGCATATGTCAATGAAAATATTCAAAAATGCATTATATTAGGGAAATTGCTTGCAACACTGTGTCTATTCGGCAAAATTGTGTACCAAAGAGCACGTATTAGGAGAAATGCACGTAACGCGAGTGTGGCTTTTCATGCAAGCTAAAAACAAAATACAGTAATACCTTGGATTGCAAGTAACTTGGTTTGAGAGCATTTTGCAAGACAAGCAAATTTTTAAATATTTATTTTAAAAAAATTGACTTGATATACAAGCGACGTCTTGCAATACAAGTACTGTAGTACGGCTTAAATTAAAAATCTCTGTACAAATTTTTTTGGGGGAATTTTGTTTTGATATACAAGTGTTTTGGATTACAAGCACGTTTCTGGAACGAATTATGCTCTCAATCCAAGGCATGACAGTATCAAAGTTCAGGATGAACTGAACTGAAGACTGAAAAATGAGAAATGGAGAAAACCCATGATTGACAGATGTATCCATACCTACTGAAAAGGCCCTTTTGACTTGTCTCTCTTTTTTCTTTCGTGGCGATGAATCACTGCCATTCACCCCTGCAGTAAAAAAACTAAAGCGCTGCATTTGTACCATTTCAAGTGGAGAAAACATGTCCTTCTCACTAAAGCCTTTCAACCTGGCTTCTTTTGTGGGAGTGGGTGGGAAAGAAAATGCCCCCAGATATTGGGAGGTGAGCACATTTCTCATTTTTCTTGCGGGGGGAGGGATTGGCCTACCTTAGTTTAGATGATGTGGCTGCACTTCCCCACTCTTTTTTAAACTAAAAGAAAAGCCCCACCACCACACATTGCAAGAGGAGGAGGCTCTCTCCACAGCCTCCCAGCTGCATTTCCTGTGGCAGAATACCCCTGGGAGCAGAATTACTTCATGATGTCCTGTCACTCCCAGGGGCTTGCTTGGGTAAAAAGCAGGGGAGGCTGGTGACTCCTGTGTCAGTGGGGCTCCTTATCCATTGCAGCTTTTATTTTGAGCTTCATAGGAGCTATCCATGCATCCCCAAATAGGTTCACTACCATGGACCACCATGGAGAGCTCCTACAAAGCCCAGAATAAAAGCTGCAATGGATAAGGAGCGCCACTCACACAGGATTCACCAGACTCCCCTGGGAAAAAGAAAGATTACTGTCCTCATGGGGGCAGGGTGCACTGTCCCTTTAACTCTTTGGGGATATGTCGGCCTAATATAAAAGGACAATGACAAAGAGTGTATGTGTTTTAAAGATCATGGGGTGGCAGTATTTGCTTATAATGAGAACGGTTACCTCGGGAAGCCTCATATCGGAGCCTGCAGGCAGAGACATGTCTTGATTTTATCTCATGTGTACAATGCGCACAGCATTTCTAGGCAACAGCACTAATAGCCAGTTTCTGACATTCTGCCACTCTCTTGCAGAACCAAGAAACAGAATCCAGTGTGGGGCTCCGCAAAGAGAGGCAGACGTGGTTCTCAGTGGCTCCCACTAAGTTTTCTGGCTGAAATCCGCGGCCCACTCACTTCAGAGCAAATCTCACTGGATTCAGCTTGATCAGGCTGACAATAAATGAGCTGCATTCTCAGACACAGTTGAGTGCTGCCAAAACTTGCTGCTCACTCCAGACACTGGGATCAGCAGGGGCAGTGAGCAGGTTTAGCCTTCTTGTAATGCAGGGGTGGGCAACTGTGGAAGAACCAGGGGGGCATTTTTGCCCCTCAGGCTCCCCCATGGGCCGCACACATCCCAGTGAGTGCCAATTCTTTAAAAAAATTAAAAATGGCATTCCATAAACAAGCTAACTTTGACCCTTTTGGTGTGCCGCCCGCAGCTGCTACAGACACCATTAAAAAAAAAATCTGGTCTCTTTACTGATTTCAGGGGTCAGCAGGGGCGTTGGGGGCCGCATGTTGCCCACCCCTACTGTAATGGATGAAACAGGGGCGGAGGAGAGGACATGGTGAATGTGGTTGAGAAAGGACTGAAATTCTCTTTCCCCAGTTCTTACCATCAAACTTAACAGGTTTTCAGGTAACAAGAACAACAACAAAATCAGAGGCAAAATGAAATCCACTGTTGGGATGAAAGTTCACTTTTGAGAACATTGGGCCAAATTGGGAGGAAGGCAAACAAAGGTGAAACTGCTCACTCACCCCCTTTGACCTTTCTTCACAGCCTCTGCCTGTTGTTTGTGGCTGTGGCAGTGAGTAGTGGCAGCAGTTCTCTTTTTGGTAACCACTGACTGGCCACCATTTCCCTCCAGAATGCCCCCTTTGTGTGATGCTAATGTCATGTACATGAGAACATAAGAACAGCTGTGCAGGATCAGACCAAGGGTCCATCTAGTCCAGCATCTTGTTTCCCACAGTTGCTAACCAGATGCCCACACGAAGCCTACAAGCAGGGCTACAAGAGACCTCTCCAGTAGTAGTTCCCCAGCAACTGACATTCAGAGGCACACGGCCTCTGATCATGGAGGTAGCATATAGCCATCAGAACTAGTAGCCATTGATAGCCACATCCTCCATAAATTTGTCTCATCCTGTTAAAGCCATCTAAGTTGATGGCCATCACCACATTTTGTGGTAGGAGGGTCTTCTGGAGAGAGAGAAAATGTGTGGGCTGACTTTTGTTTTTGAGAATGCCCCAGTAAGCAATGCTACATGATGATGTCACATTGTTCAGAGGGGCATCCTGGGAAAATAACAGCTGCCTCCAATGGTAGCTCCCTGCTGGGTGGTGGCTGGTAGAAGGAGATCTGCTGGCACAAGGGGTAAATTTCCCCCCCATGAGATTCACACACCCCCCCAATCAAATCATTTTGCTTATACAAATAGGGGGCACTTCAGCTCAATCCTTAAAAAATCTACACGCCACCTAGCTCTAGCCCTCTTCATGTGCCATTTGCATGTAGACAAGGCATGGATACAGCAGGGCTTTGGGCCATGTGTTTAGTCCCACCCCCAAAGTCACATGGCTCCTCCCTGCCCCTCACATGAGGAGAATGAACTTCTGCAGTGGGGAGCCTTTTGTATCCATCCAGACTACTCATGTGATTTAGAACCCTGGAGAGTCAGGAAGATCACACGGGGAGCTTACATGGCACAAAAGTCCACCCTCTGCAGAACTTCACCCTCATCATATGAGGGACTGTGAGGAGCCATGTGACCGGGGGGGGGGGAGCGGCTAACCACATGGGCCCACAGACTCACTATAATTGTGTTTCCTCTTCTTATGAGGAATGTAGGAAAATGGTTATTGATATCCCTGTGTGAGAGTTTATGAATGACCAGTGTCCCCAGTAGTCAGTGCCTCATGGGAAACTCTGGATTATTCTTCAAAATAGAGGTTTCCAAAGATGGCCACTGAATTTACATCAGTTTACTGAATATTTCTTATGAGAAACTTGACATTATCCTAGTACTCTAAAGAGATTTTTTTCAGTATTTAATAACCATTAATACTGTAGAGACTGCCAATCCTTTGACAATTGCCTGAGTCTTAAACTCCACTCAACTGTAATCTACACCTTCC
Organism: Shinisaurus crocodilurus; assembly: GCA_021292165.1. Classification (NCBI taxonomy): domain Eukaryota; kingdom Metazoa; phylum Chordata; class Lepidosauria; order Squamata; family Shinisauridae; genus Shinisaurus; species Shinisaurus crocodilurus. Next base: position 89,634,959 of record CM037876.1, on the reverse strand, counting down.
TGATATAATGAAAGAAAGTGCTGTAGTTATCTTCCCCCTTTCCCTGCCCTTATCTCTGCTGTGTAGAATTAAATTAGATTTGAGATGCATCAAGATGCATGGCACATCCTACGTGTGTTTATTATACAGTGTATTTGACAACTTAAAAATGACATTCATTGTTAGTCTTTAGAAGCCATCCAAGAGATTTGTTTACAAGCTGCCAGCTACCATTAAGTTGAATTATGTGCTTATGTGGCCTTTAATAATGCCAATTTTATGTACAATGGCTAAAGCCAGCGCTTTTAATATTTAGGTGGCATAACCAGTTTGCATAAGGATAAAAATGGAAGAGACTACTTATTCATGATGAGATATTAAAGGTTTGATCTTCTCTCCCCATATTTTATTAATCTTTTCCTGCATCATTTTGTTTCAGGTTTGCTTTCTTCTCTGAATGATAGAACACAAATGTAATAATAATTCAACAATTCCAAGAATCGGAACCTTACCCTACACACTGAAAATAGTACTTAACGGATGGAAGATTGAGATGGAAGATTGAGAAGTTCCATTATGTTTTACTGAGCAAAGTTTGAAGATCCTAAAGTCATTAATAGGGCAATCCTAGGCATGCCTACTCAGAAGTGAGTTCCATTGAGTTCAACAGGGCTTACTTCCAGGAAACTGTGCATAAGATTGCAGCATAAGTCAAGTCTTCTAAACCACCGGAAGTGACAGATACCATGATTTTCTGTCCTCTTGTAAGTGTATTCATTCATTCATTCCATTTCTATACTGCCCAGTAGCCAAAGTTTCTCTGGGCTGTTCACAACATGATAAAACATAATATGAAATCTTTAACATATAAAAATTTAAAACAGTTTGAAACTGTTAAAAACAATTAACAATAAAACTATCAAGCGTACAGCAAATGCATGCACTGTCAATTATTCGCTTGCATGCCATTAGTAGATCACAAAGAGTTTGAAGATCAGAGCAACGTCTAGAACAGCTTCCCCCAACCTAGTGCCTTCCAGATGTTTTGGATTCCAACTCCCAGCATTCCTGACCATTGACCATGCTGGCTGGGGCTGATGGGAGTTAAAGTCCAAAACATTTGGCGGGCACCAGCTTGGGGAAGACTGTCTAGAATTTCACCATTCAGGGGCCTTCTCCATGACCTAGAGGTGCATTTATTGCATTGCACGTGTTTCCATCACATGCATCTGCAGACATGGCAATGTGGCTCCTAAAAGACAGCCTTTATCTTAGATATGTAAACTGAGAACTGGCCCATACATAGATGGCAGGTTTCTCCCCCCCCCCATAGGTTTGGAGACTATGGATATAGCACCAGCCGTAAAGACTTCTTCAAGCTCAATGTAGGCCAGACTGCTAGCATGTAAATTACTTTTTGAAAATAGGTCATTGGAATCCAGGGAGTTTTTGCAAATATACTTCAGTCTGCAGGTGAGAGGAACTCCATTGAACATAATCACTTCCACCTGTTCTGTAGAATTCACGTAGAACTCATCAGTGCTTGAATTCTAATGGGATGATCACCATGCAGTGTTTTCTTGTCTTGATTATTGATATGCTGGCTATTTACAACCCGCCAGAAACTGATATAATAATCAGATGAAGTCCTTCTCCTGGGTGGGTGAAGGCAGTTGATTTGGGGCTTGATATGAACCTCAGCGGTTCGTCACAAAAATACATTTGGGTAAGAAAATATCCTCTGATAAAAGGTTCCGAAAACTCAGACTTGCCAAATGACCGAACATCAACACTTGGCTGCACACACTAATGACTAATGAGGATCTGCAGAGGTAATACAATCTGGGAATGGGAACCAGAAAACATTTAGGGAGAGGCCCACAGAAACCAAGCTGAGTGATTCGTGGTGACGTTTGGGACTGTGACTGGTCATAACTCTTTGGCTTCGGATCTTGCCTAACAGAAATAGGTGTGTGTGTGTGTGGGGGGGGAGTTATTGGAAAGAAGATTAACAGAGCATTTGAAAACAGACCAAAGGCAAACAGCTGTGAATTGACTGGTCCTGAGGAGATGGTTTTAAGCAAGCCCCAACATCTGTGAGGAGACTGGCTGTGGTTGGCTTGGTTCAGGTGGACAGATGCATTCTAAATTATCTGTTGGACTGTGAGCAAGTGGGATAATTCTGCGAGAGGATGGCAAGGGAAGGGACAAGAGTGTTGGAAAAAAGGCGTGGTTCCATTTGCTTTGAGACCCCCTGCCACGTGTGCCTCTGTCCTCCTGGAAAGTATATATGTACTCCCTACAAAGCAAATCCAGATATGCAACAAGTGCCAAAATGTTGCATCTATCTAGCCCTATTCAGTCATTATGAAAAGTGATAGAAGTCACGCAAGCAGAAATGGGACCGTGGTGAGTAGCCCCCCCCCGTGTCCTGATGTCATGTTATAATAAAGCTTCTCCCATAGGTGTCCACATGTACAGCCTGCAGTGTGGAGGCCTTTGCATGTATAGCTGCATGCGCATAGGCTTCCGCTGTTCCGCATGATTCAGAACCCCAATCATGCAGAGTTCCAAATTGCATGGAAATCTACCCACATACCACTGTACATGCAAAGGCCTCTTTGCTGCAGGCATTTGCCCTGTATGTGTGAATGACTATGGGAAGAGCTTTCTTATGATGAGACATCGGGCGAGTACTTGGTGTGGCCCAGTGAGTCTCACCACTTTTCATAATGAATGAATAGGACATCAATCTCACCAAGATTGTCAGGGTTTTTTTATCATTGTCCTGTCCTTTTTCTGAAAAAGTTTGTGATTATTATTTTTTTTAAAAAAAATCTGAATGGAAATCTGTATGCATTTTCTGTAATGTATGCATTTCTTGCACATTTTAAAATGTATACATTTTTTGAGACATGCATCCATTGACTAAAGCATGTTTGTGTGCACTTTGGAAATGTACACAGTTTTCTTTGCACATTTTTCAAATATGCAGATATTGTCAAATGCTTTTGTTTTGCGGAATATACTGCAAGGTCGTCAATCTATGGGTTTCTGACTGCAAATTGTGTTCAGGTCCACGTTCAGGTCAAGGAGGTGCAAACTGGGCAAACCTGTAAAAAATAAAACCCCAACAGAATGAATTCCTCACACATCACTAATCTACCTACCTACCTACCTACCTACCTATTTTTGCCAAGGTCTGGCTGGGTAGCAGGAACTAGAGACAAAAGGTAGGAAATCCAGTTTGTCATGGATAGAAACAGGTCATTGGTTCCACTGATCTCTGATTTTGGTGCTCTACATTTGCGTTATTCTGGATGGTGCAACTATTACTGAACTTGTAGAGCTGGCAAGGGCAAGCACACATTACCCTTTCTGGGAAAGGTGAATGAATTGCCTTCCAGTTGACCACAAACTGGCTGAAGTGCAACCAAGAATATATACAGGGCATGATCCAACCATCACAAAATATATTTAAATCCCTTTGTTCCCATAGGAGTGTTAAGCACCCATTTAAATATGTCTGATGGAAATCAGTGTGCTAACTGCTTAACTTTGGCTGGAATGGGTCCTCAGCGCATAGATGGGTACTTCAGAAAGCCATGAAACTGTGCAGGATCTTCTCCTCCCACTTGCTGCTGTTTTAATTCTTCTCGAAAACTCAAGTATTCCACTGTTACTCCCAGTATTGTCAAATCTTCTATCAAACAACCCTGTCTGTGGGGACATTAAAATAATTTATTTCTATCATCTTCAGATGCTTGTTTCTGAGTGTGTTCCTTTCTTTCTCATCACGCGGTATGCTGTGAAACTAGATGAAGAGGCTACAAAGCCAGTTGACTTGAAGACAGAAGAAGAGGCAGTCCAAACAGACTTCTGCTGGCATATAGCCCACCCCTGCAATGCTATATTGGAATGTTCTTCCTCTACTGTAGAAGACCCATGGGATTGTCTTTGCTGGATGATCACACTTACACCCTGCTCCTTCCTGCAAGCTACTCAGGGAAGTGTATAAGGGTTATAAAATGGAGAGGAGGATGAGGATTATGTAAGCTGCCTTGGGTTGGGTTCCTTGCAGGAAAAAAGGCGGGGTATAAATATAATAAATAAATAAATAAATATCCCATTTTATCCTCACAAGTTCTAGGGATGGGAAAGAAATTCACTTCAATTTGTTTTTTTGACCAGGATTTATCCGATTCACACCTCCCAGAACCGAATGCAGACTTGAATGCAATTTGTGGTCTGAAGTTTGTACATTTCCAAACTTGCAGTGTGATTTGGACAACAACAAACATTGCATTTGAAAAATGAGTACAAATGAGATTGGGCATTTGTGATTTCTGAGTACTCCCCACTGAGATAAGCTGATTGGCAAGTTTCTATAAGTCCCCCAAGTAGACAACTCAGATGAGCAGTTAAGCACGCACACACACACACACACACACACACACACACACACACACACTCATTCATTCATTCCATTTATATACTGCCCAATAGCAGAAGTTCTCTCATATTGGTCTTCTCAGGTAAGGTAAGACCTGGCTCTCTTTATAACAAAATCCAGGAAAGCTCAAGTTAGAGATAAATGTTGGCATTGACTCTTGCCATAGCAACAAAGTGGCAAAAGAGAGTGTGCATAAAAGCCGGGGTCCAGTTAAAGAAAATACACCCAAGACATTTTGACCCTGAGGCGGAAGAGCCAAGTATTTGTTTGAACCATAGAAGAATCATAGAAAAGTAGAGTTGGAAGGGGCCTACAAGGCCATCGAGGCCAACCCCCTGCTCAATGCAGGAATCCAGGTCAAAGCATCCCTGACTGATGGCTGTCCAGCCGCACCTTGAATGCCTCCAGAGTGGGAGAGCCCACCACCTCCCTAGGTAGATGGTTCCATTGTCTTATTGCTCTGACAGTCAGGAAATATTTCCTGATGTTTAGGTGGAATCTGGGTTCCTATAATTTGAGCCCATTATTCTGTGTCCTGCAAACTGGGATGATCGAGAAGAGATCCTGGCCCTCTTCTGTGTAACAACCCTTCAAGTACTGGAAGAGTGCGATCATATCTCCCCTCAGTCTCCTCTTCTGAAGGCTAAACATGCCCAGTTCTTTCAGTCTCTCCTCATAGGGCCTTGTTTCCAGTCCCTTTATCATCCTTGTTGCCCTCCTCTGAACCCTCTCCAGTTTGTCTATGTCCTTCTTAAAGTGTGGTGCCCAGAACTGGACGGAGTACTCAAGATGAGGCCTAACCAGTGCTGAGTAAAGGGGAATTATCACTTCACGTGATTTGGAAGCTATACTTCTATTAATGCAGGCCAAAATAGCATTTGCCTTCTTTGCAGCCACATCACATTGCTGGCTCATATTCAGTTTGTGATCTACCACAATTTCAGTTTGTTTGAAATTATTTTTAGGCTGCCTTTAAGGGTAAAACCCTCTTTAGGCAGTGTACAAAAAAAACCATACAAAAGTATACAAATAGACAATAAATAAATCTATATACAGTTATGCCTTGGATTGAGAGCATAATTCGTTCCGGAAACATGCTTGTAATCCAAAACACTCTTATATCAAAACGAAATCCCCCAAAAAAATTTGTACAGAGATTTTTAATTTAAGCCGTACTACAGTACTTGTATTGCAAGACGTCACTTGTATATCAAGTAAAAAATAAATAAATAAATATTTACAAATTTGCTTGTCTTGCAAAACGCTCTCACACCGAGTTACTTGCAATCCAAGGTATTACTGTATGTAAAAGAAAGTGTCCTGACTGACTGACTGATTTCATAGATTTTCATAGATAGAGTTGGAAGGAGCCTACAAGGCTATCGAGTCCAACCCCCTGCTCAATGCAGGAAACTAGGGGAGGGGTCTCCCATCCAAGTAATAACCAGGCTTGACCCTGCTTGACTCATAAACGCCCAGCTCAAACAGTTTAATCTAGGAACAGTGAAATTTTGAAGGAACATTGCTTTTATGACGTAGAGCCCCACTAAAGAAGGATTTTTTGAAATTCCGTCCCTAAGGGGGTGAAAAAAGGGGGCAAAATTGCCACACACTCATATCTCCTATGGGCAAAACAACAGGGCAGCAGTTATGCAAATCGGCCTCACCTCAGAATTCCTGCAGGAATCAATAGGAGCAAGTTATGCAAACAGCCCATACGACTCTTACAGTGTTCGTATGAATTCCTGCAGGGGCCAATAGGGCTGGGTATGCAAATCTCCCCTTGGCCATTTAGAATGTTCTCTGAGAGGGTGAAAAGGGAGGGAGACTTTTTAAATAACTGCCTGACTGAATGATTGCTGTGTGGGGGACGTTGTCACATAGGCTCCATCACGTTTTGACGGATCCACCCCAAACTTGGCACGCATACTCTCCATCACCCAAGGACAAAGACTGGTGGGTTCAAATCTCCGAAAAACCCTCGCTGCGCCTGTACGGCCCAAAATAGATGAGAGCCAATGGCGTCACTTGGAATGTTCGCAGGGGGCAATCAGGAGCGGTTATGCAAATCACTCCAACGACATATAGAATGTTCGTATGAACTGCCACAGGGGCCAATCAGGAGCAGATATGCAACTATCTCCTGTGTCAAAACATAATGTTCATATGAACCACAGCCGGGGCGGAGCTGGGATTTCATTGTTGGGTAGTCCCAGGGGTGGGGGGAGCTTGGATTTCATTGCATCGTCCTGGGGGTGAGCAGGGATTTCATTGTGCAGTCCTGGAGGGGGGGAGCAGGGATATCATTGTGCAGCCCTGGGGTGGGGGGAGAACAGGGATTTCACTGTGTAGTCTTGGGGGAGCAGGGATTTCATTGTGCAGTCCCGGGGGAAAGGGAACAGGGATTTCACTGTGTAGTCCTGGGGGAGCTGGGATTTCATTGTGTAGTCCTGGTGGGCCAGGGATTTCATTGTGTAATCCAGGGAGGGAAGCAGGGATTTCATTGTGTAGACCCGGGGGGGGGGGGAGCAGGAATTTCATTGTGTAGTCCCGGGGAGCTGGAAGTCCCGGGGGAGCTGGTAGTCCTGGGGGAGCTGGTAGTCATGGGGGAGCTAGGATTCCATTATGTAGTCCCGGGGGACCTTTCCTATGGAACGATTCAAAACAGCGGTCAGCGACCTTAAGGAATTTCGAACAAATAGTGCCTATAGGAAAATGACGACCTGTGCAAACTTGGCACGGTCACTCTTCATCATATGAGCAAAGCCGCGGGCAAAAGCTACTATACAATAAAATACTATAAAACATTATAAAACAGGTTACACAAATAAAACATGTAGCCCACAGATTATGGGAAGGCCAGAAAAAGCAGGTAGGCTTGTAATATCGAGCCGGGACTGGAAATGACGCGATGGAACCCTGCGCAGGAGTGCTGGACCCCTGTGGCGCGTTCTGCGCCTGCGCAGGGTCCAGTCGCGTCACTTCCAGTCTCGGAAGTGACGGACGGGGCCGGAGAAGCCCGATAGAGCGGCGCGGAGAACCTCTCCGCGCCGCTCAGAAAATCGAGTCGGGTCAGCGCCCCCACAGAAGATCGGGTCGGGGGCGCGACCCAGCCTTGGATCCATGCCTAAAAGCAGGTAGGTCTTCAGAGCCTGACAAACCTCTGATGGAAGCCAATTCCAGAGCTGCCGGGCCACAACTGAAAAGGCCCTCTCCCTTGTACTTACCAGCCTAATGGCCCTTGGTGGTGGGCAAGTGAGAAGGGCCTCTGTTGATGACCTTAAAGTGCAGGCAGCACTCTATGTTGCTAAAAAAAATAAAAAAAGAGAGATTATATTTTGTGCAGTGTAATTATGTAGATGTTTTAGAACCCTGGATAGAGGGAAATTCTATTTTGATGCTTGAGTCAGAAGCGCCAAGCTGTACCCACCCCACGTTGCTAAAAACAAAAATAATATTAAAATGATTAATAGTCAGCTGCCTTCTAATGGTACTCTCAGATCTGCTGCCTGACTCTTCCTAACAGTAAGGTTGGCCCTGAGAGTCATTATCCTGAAGCATATTTTGGGGGCTTCCATCTGCTTTCTCCTTTGCTAGCATATATCTGCCTAGGTGAGCATAAGAAGTAAGTACAATGGAGCTTTCTGCCAGGTATAGTATCAGGGATGGATTAGTTATTTCCCGCATGTTTTTAAGTTTACCCTTCTACCTCAAATCATCAGGACTAGTAACATGCTGGGTTTTGTTTTTTGTTTTTAAATGTGAGGTTATCTAGATTTTGTGCAGCATAATTATGTAGATTTTCAGAATCCTGGGTAGGGGGAAATTCTATTAGATAGCTGGGAAAATACAATAGCAAGTCATGGGACTATACTAGAGTACACATTGTAATAATATATTGCCTCTATGGAAGATTCAGTCTACAGGTGTTGTTAACAGTACTCTATTTGTAATAAACAACAGTGCACTAAAGTGATCACAGCAGAAATAAATTGCTCACAGTGGACATGATCTAAGATAATCAGCATCAATGCAGAGGAGAATCTCACAGATGCTAATGGGAGTTAGATTCACTGTTTGCAGTGAATAGAGGAAAAATAAAATGACTCATCTGCCTGATACTAGAGATAACAATTACAGTTAAGAGTACACAACAATTTGGGAATGAGTCACCAGCCACTTGAACCAGAGGAGAGCAGCATAGCTTGCAGTGTTCTGAATGAGAAGGATCCAAGAAATGGAATTGAGAATAACATCATCTGCATTCATGAGAAAGTTCAGAAATGCAATTCCTGGATTCCTTTCAATTCAATCATAATGCCCGGAGAAGAGGGCTATATGTCACGTGAATGGTGTTTAGACCAATTCTATTTCAGTCTGAACCGCTCTGCTACTTGGCTCTGAATTCTTACGAATGTCTTCTCCCATCTTCCAGTGGAAATCAAGGTGCAGTGTGGTAATAGTGAGTGTTCACTTGTGCACTTCATGTAAATGCCACAAAACTGGGCCCATCTCTAAATGGCGAGTAGAAGTTCAGACACCTATATAATACTGTGTGTTGTTCTGGTTGCCCCATCTCAAAATAGACATCATAGCTCTAGAACAGGGATCTTCAAACTAAGGCCCGCGGGCCACATCCGGCCCGCCTTGCCTTTTTATCCGGCCCGCCGGCCGATTGGCAGAAGCAGACTTTTTTTTAACTCTTTCGCTTCAAGCGCCGATTCTTTTAATTCTTTTCCATAATATGGAAAAAGTAGTGGTGGTGTTTTACCTCTTAAGTATGAGCTGATGTAACTAAGTCAGATTTCTAATGTTTCAAAAATGCTACTTTGGATTGAAGCAGAGTATGCTCATTTGTGTGATGGCAAAAACAAAAGTACATTTGTGTTAGGCATGAAACAATTGTGCAACTATATATGTAAATACCACCAGCCCTGCCAGGAGTATTCATTAATATTCCCTCTTCTTCCCTCCCCATTCCTTTTTCCTTGTGTGTCGTGTCTTTTTAGATTGTAAGCCTGCGGGCAGGGACTGTCTTGTTAATTGCTGTAAACCGCCCAGAGCTTCGGCTATTGGGCGGTATAAAAATGAAATAAATAAATAAATAAATAAATAAATAAATAAAATAACTTTCCATTTAAGGGGGGAAAATTCACCCCTATCAAGTAAAAAAAAAAAGGTCCTGGGTCCTTTTTTTTTTTTACTTGATCCATTCGTTCATATTTTTTTCAAACTATAGTCTGGCCCCCCAACTGTCTGAGGGACAATGAACTGGCCCCCTGTTTAAAAAGTTTGAGGACCCCTGCTCTAGAAAGAGTACAGCAAATGGAAAGTTGGAGCAAATCGTCATGTGGAACAACCAGCACTTTGGGTCATCATCTTTAGAGGGGACCATCCCCTAAAACTATATACTTTCTGAAGCACTTGTCCCCTTCCTCTGCCCTCTCAGCCTCCCGGGTATCAAAGTATAAGTAACAAGTAGTGTTGCTGCCAAATTTCGTAAATAGTTGGCTCGTTGGTCAAAACTCATCCGTTCATAATGCTCACCTTTGTAGCAAACCTGGATCGATGTATTACTAATTTGCTACTAAGTTGGGAATTGATTGCGAGTTTCGGAGCATGATCAGTAATGTGGTATACAGATTCTCCCCTATCTTTTCAGCTGTCCTACCACCTAGACCATCTCCCCAATGTACTGGAAGCAGTTTCCATAGCTGCTTTCCTCCTCCTCATTTCCAGTTCTGGCTCCAAGGGTCCATCTTCATACAAGCAATCATGATGGCAAGTAAACATCACATGACATCATCATGCAGGCAAGCCATGTGAAAACAACCAGTCAGAAAGGGAGCACATAAAGTGCTGGTGCATGACTTCATGCCGCACTACATGATTCCAAACTACAGCTCCCAAGATGCACCTTGATATTGCGCATGCACAAAAACCCATATACATGGAACGATATTTTATATTAAAGGAGAACTTCCGTCTGAGCTCACATGGACGAATTTGCTACTTTCCAAGTAAATAACAAATTCACTTGGGATAAGTTTGCCCATCATAGTGACAAGCCATGATGGGGCCCAAGAACCATCAGAAGGATCTCCTGCTTCCCATTAGATTGCTCCAGCCAAGACCTGTGCATGATATGGTTCCAAATGACCTCTCTAGCTACACCTGCTCCAATTGCTGCACCACTGCTTGCAGGAACACAGTGGTCTATTGACTGTGGCAGCTATGGCACTTTTGATGAATGCACATGCACAGCTGGTACGGGCAACATGCACATAGTTCTTTCCAGACCCATGTTTGTACATAGGGTATGGCAGCCTTCGCTTGAGCAGGCATGGGACTGGACTACACTTAGGTTTCTTAATCATTTTGCACTAGATTGAAATTGAGATGGGAACTTAACTTCCCCCCTCCACCCCAAGATGGACCCCCAAACAAAATAAATGGGTTTGAAGAGCTAGCAGCTTCGGTTGTCTTGCACATTACTTGCTTAAACTTCACGTTAATTATTATGCAATATGTTGATTAGGTTGGATTGCACCACACAAAAAATAATTCATGATGGCAATAGATTTTCCTGTTTGAGAGTATTTGGTTACAGAAAGACCAGAAAATCTGGCATGACATTTTTTTTCCTAATAAAGTGCAACTTTTTTCTGCATCACCCTTATTTCTTTTGACAGCAATTTCCTTTGTGTAAAGGTTTGTGCTTCCCAAGGATGACTGCACTGATTTTACCTGTTCCCCCTTTATATAACATTAGTGGCATCGTGGGATTTAACTGCAAGGAAGAAAAGATAACGCTTCAGAGTGAAAGTGGTAAAGTGGCAAATAGAAAATATCAACAACTGAAGGGTTCCCCCCCCCCCGGCTTTTTGTAGGGATGTGCTGAACTCCCCTGATGAATTCCACTCTCCTTTTTTTAACCCTCTTTTTTTCCTTCCCTGGAAATTTCCCAAGAAGGAATCTCCAGATTTGCCTCAAATTTTGCCTCAGGTGACACTTGGTGACAACCAAGAGGTGAGCCCCCTCTCACCCTCTGTGAAATTTCACCAGTCTTACCAGAACTTATGCTTTACTCAAAGTTTCTTTGGGTTTGGTCCAGAGCACGAATCTCAAAATTTGTACAAATTTAATTTCAAGCAAAATCTTGGGGCAGCCATGCAATTCGATTTCTGTTCTAGCCATATATTACTATACAATACAAAAGGACTTATCTTACCTATTATGGATGTTGGCTTTTTTTGGTATTATGTGGAAGCAAAGTGTCTGTACTTCCAAATATTGCATTACTTCTGTTCCTTAGACATAATCAGCAATGACAAAACATAAGAACACAATCCAGCCATACTTACATTTTTAAGCGCCACTGATTTCAGTGGGAGAGTTAACGCACTGTCACTGAAATTCACAGGACTTCAAAGCGCCTAACTTTGTCTGGATTGTGCCAAATGTTTGCAGTTGTGGTGTACTCATATTATGACTCCTTCTAGAGCAGTGATGGCGAACCTATGGCACGCGTGCCACAGGTGGCACGTAGGGACCTCCCTGTGGGCACGTGAGCCATAGTCTGGAACACACAACAGGAGGAGCGGCAAGTAACCACACCGCCACGCTGGACTGCTGGGTCCCGTCGCGTCATTTTTGCGACCAGGAAGTGTCCAAGGCAGGGTAAGGGTAAGGCAGGGCAGGGCAGGGCAGGGCAGGGCAGAGCGGAACACAGCGGCAGCCTCCCTTCATACCGCTCCTTCCCTCCCGTGGGAAGTCGTAGCAAGGTAGGGAAGGTCTCTCTCCCTCTCTCTCTGTGCCTTCAGGACTAGCCACGGAGAGGCTTGGGGGGGAGGGGACACTGGAGCCGAGGTGGAAAAAGGAGGCTGAGGTGGGGAGGACTCCCAAGCACGCGCGCTCAGGGCCGCTTCTTTCCTGGCACAGGGGATTTATGGGGGGGGGAATCTCCAAAGCAGCAGCAGCCCCCGTGGACAAAGGGAGTGTGCTGGAGCGTCCTGGAAACAGCTGCAGAGAAAAGCTGGGATCCCACAAACAGGTTTGGCAGGGGGTGATCAAAGGGAGGGAAACGTGCTTCTTTAAAAACAACGCATAAAAAACAACAACAACCAACCTTAGTCCTTCTTTACCCTTTCCCTCTTCAGGCTGGAAAGATCATGCCTAGGGAAGAGTAACCCAAGGCACAAAACTTTGCAGATGCTACATATGACTTTGGAGTTGAGCTGCAGAGTCTTGTGCAAACTTAGTTCCTGCTCAGGGATTCTCTGGGTTTGCTGCTGCTGGAGCCATTTCCCTCCCATCTGTCTCTGCAGCGAGACAGAGATAGGCAGAAGTAGGCAGACAAATCTGTGTGTGTGTGTGTGTGTGTGTGAAGGAGAGAGAGAGAGCCATAGCATTCGTGTCTCCTGCTTCCATAAATTATAATGGGGGGGGGGAATTACAAGGAGCTTTGCCTCCACATTAGCTACCAGAAAACCTTTCTAAACTGCTTTCCTTGTTCCTGTTGCATTTTTGTGGGAAGTGCTGGGATGACATGAAGAGGAAAAACCACAGGTCAGATGGTTGTTCCACTAATTTAGGTTTCATGAGGGTACCTACCCAGCCTCCTGTACTGCATTGTTAAGGTTTGAATTTACTTCTTTGAATGCCTCCCCCCACTTCTGTTTTCTGGTGTATTTTTTAGTTTTGCCCTGTCCTGGACTTAGGAGCTCCACAGACTGTAGTATATAGGAAATTTTATCTATGGGCTTTATGAACATTATTTATACATGAATTATAAACCACTCATCATTTTTAGCATAAATAAGAACTATAAACTTTCTACAGCCTGAAAAATTGGACAAATGTAAGGAAAGCGTCTACATGGGGGTTTTAATCAATCAAATCATTTTTATCATCAGGATTATCCTCTCTTTTATCATTATTAATATTATATTTATTGTTTATTATATTCATTATTTATTTTATCATATATTTATTCAGGTTTAATTGCAGTGTTGGCACTTTGAAATAAATACGTTGGTTTTGTGTTGCAGTTTGGGCACTCGGGCTCAAAAAGGTTCGCCATCACTGTTCTAGAGGTTGCTGAACATGGGCTGGCCCATCACTTCTATATATGGGTGTATGCATGTGTCTTTCTAAGCCTGATAATACTTCAGGAGGATAATTAATGGCATATCCTATCTGCCCTGTTCAAGTGAGCTGGAGAGCCCATGGGTACTGGTCAGGGTTAGGAAGTTCCACCTAGAACAGCAGCAGCAATATCATGCAGCAACATGGAGGGGGAAATGAATGAGTAACAAATTAGTTAGTCAGACTAAGATACTGCAGGACCATGGAGAGCTCCCTGGGAAAGTATGAAGTTATTCTGAGCAAGTCCAAATCTCAACTGAATCTTCCCCAAGCTGGGTGTGATGACTTCAAGGGACTCACCCCTAAAGTGAAGCTTCAAGGGATGTTCAAGGGAAAGCTCCCTGCAGCTGCCGAATTCTCCCATGATTATATTGGACTTCCCCACAACCTGCCAAACATATCTTTGGTGGGGTATCGGGAGCATGACTGTGATTGTGTGGGACTGATTGTCCCCATGTGCTATCCTCCCCATCACAGTAATGCTCCCCAACCCCTCCTAATAGCTGTTGGGTGTGCTGGAGGAGCATGAATTAAATGAGGAGGAAGACCATAGGGAGATTTATCCCTGTGCGCCATCCTCACCATTTAAATTGCATGTGTGTGTGTCCCCACACCATCTGACTGATGCTGGGGAAAGCTGAGGAGCATGCTGATGGGTGCACTCCTCAGGTGTTCCCCATGCCAATCAGCTAGGCATGGGGAGGCATTACAGCCCTTTTAAATTCCTTGTAAGTTTAATTTAGAGGTGGGACTCTCACAGCCCTGGATTTCCAGATAGTGCAGTAGGTACACCTGATTCTCCGAATGTTTCTAGCCAATATGTAACTAATGTTCATGTGCATCTTCCTGTAATGCAGTAATTTCAAAGCATGTTGTAATCTAGTGTATCTTTAAGGGAGAGCTGATCTTCCACACCTATAATTTGTCTTTGTGCAGTAAAATGATACCAAATGGCATGGAACTGTGATTGTTGCCAAGTTAATGGGAAAGTGTGGCAGAATTAATAAAGAGTGCATGTGGGCACAGTAGGCAGTTCCCATACACAGTGGGAGGCTCCCGCCACGTCTTGTTTCCCTCCTAATTGGATGAAAAATTGATCAGTCACCTACATGTCCCATGCTGGCTTCCAGAACAGATCTACCTCATCCAACTAATTCACTTTCATAGATAAACCAGCAGGCAGAGGAGAAACAACAGAAAACACCTTTCAGCCTTCTAGTGCAACCCATAAAAGATAAATTAAAAAATGTTTACAGTTGTTAGTGGGCAATCGTAATTTAAATATCCTTCTATGCACTGCTGCTTTATTTCTTCTTCAAAGTTCCAGTAACATATTCTATTTAGTTATTTCTCAGTTAGGATGGTGGCAAAATTTGGAAATGGGGGGACGACTTAGAATATGACCGTCCCCAGTTTGGAAAACTTTGAACCATTCTGTGCTGGGCCAATTCCTCCTTCCAGTTTTGGCTCCCTGTTTCCCTTTCCCACTATTTCTCTAACTTGAAACCCTGCCCAGGCGTTCACCTGAACCCATGAGGGTGACAAGTGTGTAGAGCAAGGGTGTTGAACCTCAGGCCCACAGGCAAACCCCGGCCCGTTTGGGATTCCCCAGAGGGCCAGACCCCCTACCCCAGGCCCTACTCCCTTTTCCTCAGCCGCCAATCATTTGGTGGTTTCCCAGCCTTTGTGCAGTCTCCGCACCCACACCACCATTCTGGTAGGTTGAAATGCTGCCTCTCCGAAGGCTTAATCACCGGCAGCAAGAGCTTTAAGCTAAAACAGGCTGGCATTTCTAGGGTTTGGGCCCTGCCCCCTTTTGCCTTTGGCCCCACCCACCACTGGAATGAGACCCCTGAGAGCTTCCCCGAGCTTGAATTTGGCCTTCAGGCTGAAAGAGGTTCAACACTCCTCTAGGGATGTACGGATACTGTAAAATCCATTCCGCCTGTGTTTCGCAGAGTGTCAGGCACCTTTCATTCTGTCATCCACTCATTGTCGTAATTGGATTTGGAAAACACGCGTTCATACGCATTTGTACAAATGCGCACTCCCGAAAATGCGCAAATTCCCCAAATACGCAAATCCCTGAAAAACGCATATTTTCATGCTTTAGCCTATGGAAGAAATGCACATTTTTTTGGTCTATTTTATGTAGTTTTCTATGACTAAATTTGTGTAAAATTACATAATTATTTTTTAAAAAAGTCTGCAAGTCTGTGGAATCCGTGCCACTCAGGAAAAGCCAATCTGCTGCAGAATCTGCGGGTCGGATTCTTAGACATTCAAACTCATTTGAGTCCATTGTGGATTCCTGCATTGAGCAGGGGGTTGGACTCGATGGCCTTATAGGCCCCTTCCAGCTGTACGATTCTATGATTCTGTGGTTCTCTAACATCCCTCAGAGGGACTGTGCCTGCTCGTCCCATCACAAGGTCCTCGTGCTTGCTGGCCCTGCCCCCTCAGTTTCCAACTTCCCTGCATTGAACAGGGAGGCCTGAAGAGGAATTCTACTCCTGTTTGCTTGTGGAATTCTCTGAGCGATTGGGGATCTGATGTCTGGGTGTGTTGGAAGTTGTAAACCCATACATCTAGAAGGCTGCAGGTTAGAGAAGGCTAACATAGAGAAAGTCAGACACCAACTCTTAATATACAGCAGCTCCTTGTATAACAGAAGGATTTTAAGGAATGCCCATCAACCATGGTGAATAATGATCCTGAAATTTGCACAGCATTGATCGGAATGTGCATTTCAAATATTTATTATTCCTCCTGTTGCCTTGCTGAAGCAATTAAAGGCAGCAAAGGAAAAAAAGGTTCCGAAACGCCTCCAGCTGCTGGTGGAAAGGAAAGTGGTTTTGTTTGTTTTTTCTTGTTTGGGGAAATATGATTGAAAATGATTCCTTGAGCAAATAAGTAACATTATTGTTGTCTTCATAATCTCATCATCAGATGGCTGCCTTTCTATTACTAATGTCGCTTTTGATTTTTATTTTTATTTTTAAAAATACCTTCCATTCAAAAGGACTTACATGTAAGTGATATCAGCTCTTACAACATCTGGATGTAACATCATCATGTTATACAATTAAGTGGGAAAGAGATTTGGGAGATACTATTTCACAGGGAGAATGACACTGGCCATGAAAGAATCACATGAAAAGCATGATTAGGGCTTCGCTCAGATTTATTACACGCTTTAGTTTAGGCGGTACATAATGCCTTTGCATTTAAAAGATATTTAAGGGAGATTTATGTGAGTTGTCAAAACCCAGGAGCAGATCTCCCCTGCCTCTGCAGCCCATATCTTTGGCAGGTAACCACCAGTGCTTGTTAATATTTGGAAATAAATTTTGGTTAAGATTCAAGACTATTTCATGCAATCCTAAGTTTGTATTTTTTTGGGCAAATTGAAAATCAGGTTTTACCTGAGGATCGAGAATTAACTATTTAACTGCAGCTAGAATTCGTACAGTGACAAAGTGGAAAACTCCTGGCCCTTCTTTGGATGGTTTAGTATGACCAAATTAACTTACTGGGTTTTTTTTTTTTAATGAAAGAAACAAGACTAGTAGACAAATCTGTGGAAAACCCAACTTGATTTATTGACTCCTGGTATACCAGTTTCCAATACAACATATATCCTTGGTTTCTCTTCCCAGGCAGAGGGATCCTATGGCCCCTAAATGGCATCTAGATGGCCACAGGATTTTTCAGAGTCCCAGCAGTGATGTCGGAAAACAGTTCCGACATTGGAGCTGGGACTCCACGCTCGTGTTAGGTTTTGCATAGGCAGAACGAGATTATCACCTGACATCAGGATTATCACCTGACATGGAGGTTGTCTCTTGAGATGTAGTACACAAGGCTCTGGTCACGAGACATAGTCTCAAGGTGATATGACTCAGCAACCTTGGACAGGTTTGGAATAAACATGTTGATGAATAGGTTATACAACTGGGGTGAGTAATATCCTATTTATAGGTGCAGGGTCTATGGTATAAAGCTAACACACTTGTTGATAGCTTCACTCCTCCTCCCTCTCTTCTCGTCTCCTCTCGTCTCGACTCGACATGTTTCTTGTTCTGGACTTCACTTCATCTAGCCTTACCACTGGGGTATTGGATTTGAGTCTGCAATGATGTAGTGAGTAAGAGATGCATTGCTTGCCTTAATCCCATGTAATTGGGTCTTACAAATAAACTCTTTAATCTTTATTAACTGCTGTTATCTCCTCCTTCCGCCTGCGTGACTGGGACTGAGGGTCACTGGCTAGGGAAGCTTTTGAACCCGGGTCAGTCCAGCTCTCACAGCTCGGAGCACCCTCTCACCCGGCAGCTGGTGGATAAATAACCATGCTGGCTGCTTCTCCGAGGTCGCAAAAGCAACCTTGGAGAAGGGGTTTTGGGGCGTTCTGGGGGTGGGGAGGGGAGGAGATATGACGTATCCTGGCTGCGCCTCAACCTCCTTCCCCCCCCTCCGAAGCGCCACAGTTCGACAGCAGAAATTGGCCCTCTAGCTGCTTTGCAGGGTGGGAGGAGCGTGGAGGTCACCTTTGCCTCTGCACTCCTCCTCCCACCCTGCATAGGATGCCCGTAATCCTCTGAGTTCAGAGGGTTACGGGCATCCCCATAGGATTGTGCCCTAAATCATATTTTTTTAATCTTTGTCTATCAGAACCTTTGTATTTTGAATAATCTCCCCACCCCCCAAATCTCTCTTTAAAGTAAGAAAGCATTAAAAACAGTAACAATCTTTGTAGTGCTTGACCTCACAGTGAGTGGGTTGCTGTAATAATTCCCATTTCCCAGGAAGGGAACTGAAGTTGAGACAGAATGATTTGCTCAAGGCCAGGAGCTCGGATAGGTCCAAGTCCCACTCTATCCACCTGTCGACATTGGCTCAGATTAATTAATTAATTAATTAATTACATTTTTATATTGCCCAGTAGCTGCAGCTCTCTGGGTGGTTCACAACAATTAAATACAAACATAAAATACAATCTAGAAATCTACAAAAAATTAAACTACGGTATAGAATAGGAGTAAAATAGGAGTAAAACATACTGAAGATCTGGCTCTAAGGTAGCCAGTCCCAGCTCGATAGTGCCCATCCACTTTTGCCTTTGCTGTGGGGGTGGAGCATTGGGAGACTGCAATGGAGATAAGGCGTTATTTGTGGTGCCATGTGGAACCACAGTCACAATTCCACTTCCACTTCATTGCACAGGAGCTCTGGTTCAACTGCACAAAAGGGCTCTAGTCTGAAAGAACATACCATCACTGTTTAGTAAGCACCTTATTAACACATATAGCAAAACAGTTCAGAAAACATTCAAGACAGAGGCTACACACACCATGAATCTCTGCTGTATTGCAGTTTTCTCCCTGGTAACTGCATCTGCTCCAGCAGTTTCCATTTCAGTAGCATCTTTCCCATTCATTTCCATGTTGGGAAATCCTCCACGAGTGCATCCCCATGGTACTTGTAGAGATGTCTTCAACTTTGAAGTCGGTAGGGACATCCTGTGTGAATAATGCTATATCTTTGTGATCTTGTCTCTGTGGAGCTACCAATTGTGGCAGAGATGTGACTGCCGCCAAAAATTGCATCCTGAGGTCTCTTTCCCTTCACAGAAGAGATTGCAATCCAGCAGAGGCTCCTGAGGGAGAGGGGGGATTTTTATCCATTCCCCCGTAACCCTGTAGCCCTCTACAAACTGTTCTGGAGGGTTCCTCAGCTCTCTGGAGGAGTTTTCAGGGAGCTGCAGAGGGATGGAGGAATCAGCAAAAATGGTCTCCCCACCCTTTATGCTTGAGGCTGTTCTTATCTGTACCCTGCACAGATAGGAATAGCCATGGGAATTCTGAATCCCAGCCGGAGTCTAGTTTATTTATTTATTTATTTATTTTATTATATTTATACCCCACATTTTTTCCTGCAAGGAACCCAAGGTGGCTTACATAATCCTCCTCCTCTCCATTTTATCCTCACAACAACCCTGTGTGGTAGGTTAGGCTGAGAGCCAGTGACTGGCCCAAAGTCACGCAGTGAGTTTCATGGCCGAGCGCCGAGCAGGGATTAGAACTCGGATCTCCCGAGTCCCAGTCCAACACTCTCACCACTACGCCACACTGTTCCACCTTCATTGTATATGATTTTTTCCCCCATTTCTGTTAGTAATGTACAGCTTTTTAAAGGTAATAATTGTTGATATTAGCTAGGGCTAGATGCTTTAATTGTTATATATTAAGATGTATCTATAGTTTTTGGGATGACCTTACTCGACTCTTTTGTACAGTGCATATTATACTAGTGAACAGGCCCGGCTTCACACAGGTTGGAATGGGCCTTCCAAATAGGCCTTTGATAGAGCCAAGCCTTCAAGCAAATGTTTACAGCTGACTTCTGGCTCATGTGAAGAGCTTCCATGGATAGAGGGGGCTCTTCTCTTCACATAATTGCCCTCCACGAGTAGAGGTTGACAAGGAAAAAGGGTGGGGCTGAGAAGAGCTCTCCCTCCTCGCATGTTTGATCTACCTGGTAAGTGAACACCTGAATAGGGCTTAACTTTATGACAACATCCCAAAAGATCATCATGGTCTCCTCTGTAATGCACAACTAGAATATGAGGTTTCTTGTACATCTGTCTTAACAAATGATTTTCCTAACAATCTATTCAGACTTATTTTTGACATTCTGCACATAGACCATTTTCCAATCAGCTTTTAAGCTACTATCATTTGCAACATCAAAAACAATAATGAATAAACTAGATTTTACCATCTGGTTATTCTTGTTTCATATAGTACTAGAAATAACACTCAGATGATTGTGATGGATATTGATTTCTATATCTTAGCACAGGATAGAGAATTCTGAAATAAACACACCTGAAGGATCAGAACTTTGTTAAAAGTACCCATTCCTATTTTAAAAAATAGGAGCAATATTGTTATATTTCCAATTGTTTTATAATGCACATCTTAGACAATATAGATATGCACATTCTATTACAATCAATTATGCTGTGTCTTTGTGTACCTGAAGAACTGGTACTCTACTTGCCTAGTCAAAGACACGTATACATCTCATGAATTTTTTACCGCAAAAACTGGGACAATTAATTCCATGATCATGCTGTAGCATCATGGAGATGGGCCAGAGGAGGGAGAAAGGAGGAAAAAATACACTGCCTGGCCCGAGGATCCAGGAAGTGTCCCTGGATAAAAACAAGAATAGTGTAGACATATGCTGTGTACATTTCTCCCAGATGGATTTTGCCTTCTTGCTTAATCCTAAATTGTTGTCTTTTTTTCTGTTGTAGCAGGATCTTCCCTAGAGTACACTATAACCAACTGTATTGAATTATCTGGTGGTTTTGTGTCTTGTGGGAATTAAGGTAGAATATGTTCAGTGCATCATTTATGGTATTGGAAGGGTTGCAACAGCCATGAATACAAGGTGGGTTTTATAAAAAAAAATTCAACCTCCTTTCGGAATATCTGACAAAGGAAATAAGGAAAAGGGAAACAAAAAGAAACCAATCACTCTTTACCATACAAAAGCCAATGGGAGTTCTTGCACCGATTTCACTGCAGCAAGGATTTTCATACTAAGAATAGAATCATAGAATCATAGAAAAGTAGAGTTGGAAGGGGCCTACAAGGCCATCGAGTCCAACCCCCTGCTCAATGCAGGAATCCAGGTCAAAGCATCTCTGACAGATGTCTGTCCAGCTGCACCTTGAATGCCTCCAGACTGGGAGAGCCCACCACCTCCCTAGGTAGTTGATTCCATTGTCTTATTGCTCTGACAGTCAGGAAATTTTTCCTGATGTTTAGGTGGAATCTAGGTTCCTGTAACTTGAGCCCATTATTCCGTGTCCTGCAAACTGGGATGAACGAGAAGAGATCTTTGCCCTCCTCTGTGTGACATCCCTTCAAATACTGGAAGAGTGCGATCATATCTCCCCTCAGTCTCCTCTTCTGAAGGCTAAACATGCCCAGTTCTTTCAGTCTCTCCTCATAGGGCCTTGTTTCCAGTCCCTTTATCATCCTTGTTGCCCTCCTCTGAACCCTCTCCAGTTTGTCTATGTCCTTCTTAAAGTGAGGTGCCCAGAACTGGACGCAGTACTCAAGATGAGGCCTAACCAGTGCCGAGTAAAGGGGAATTATCACTTCCCGCGATTTGGAAGCTATACTTCTATTAATACAGCCCAAAATAGCATTTGCCTTCTTTGCAGCCACATCGCATTGCTGGCTCATATTCAGTTTGTGATCTACCACAATTCCAAGATCCTTCTCACTTGTAGTATTGTTGAGCCAAGTGTCCCCCATTCTGTAACTCTGCATTTGGTTTCCTCTCCCTAGGTGCAGCACTTGGCATTTATCCCTATTAAATTTCATTCTGTTGTTTTCGGCCCAGCGCTCCAGCCTATCGAGGTCACTTTGAATTTTGTTTCTGTCTTCCAGAGTATTAGCTGTTCCACCCAACTTTGTGTCATCTGCAAATTTGATAAGCATTCCCTGTACCTCCTCATCCAAGTCATTAATAAAAATGTTGAAGAGCACCGGGCCCAGGACCGAGCCCTGTGGTACCCCGCTCGTTACCTCTCCCCAGTTTGAGAAGGAACCATTGATAAGCACTCTTTGAGTCCGATTCTTTAGCCAATTGTGGATCCACCTGATAGTTGTTCCATCTAGCCCACTCTTAGCTAGCTTACTAATCAGGATATCATGAGGCACTTTGTCGAAAGCTTTGCTGAAGTCCAGATATATAATGTCCACAGCATTCCCACAGTCCACAAGGGAGGTTACCCGATCAAAAAATGAGATCAGATTAGTCTGACAGGATTTGTTCTTGACAAATCCATGCTGGCTTCTAGTAATCACTGCATTGTTTTCAAGGTGCTTGCAGACTGACTTCTTTATAATCTGCTCAAAAATCTTCCCAGGGATTGATGTCAGACTGACTGGCCTATAGTTCCCAGGTTCCTCCTTCTTGCCCTTTTTGAAGATGGGAACAACATTTGCCCTCCTCCAGTCGTCTGGCACTTCACCTGTCCTCCATGATTTCCACTTCTCTTCCTTATAAAATTCCCTTTCCTATAGAAGTATTAATCCAGCGGGCAACATACTGAAAAAAACCATGCACAGGAAATACGCCATGAAGAGGTGAAGAGTACCTCAGGCTTGGGGTCCCAATCCAGCCCTCCACTACCCCCACTACCCCCTCCCCTTGGCCCCACCAGCTTCCCCCCACCCCCACTGATGGCTTGGTGGTTTCCTGGCTTTGGTGTGCGCCCAAGTGAAGCCACTCAACCGGCACCAGGAAGAGCAGCTGCTCCTCGCAGTGCCACCCAACTCCCCAGCTATGTGTGGAGTGTGCTGTCCCCATGGGACAACATGCGAAGCCACTTGGCCACCACTGGTATACCTGCTGCTGTTACCTTCAATCTGAGATCAGAGAAGGGATTCCTTCACAGGGCCTAGTCGTGGAGGCCAAGCCCCACCCGCTGGCTGGCTGAAAATGGCCTTACAACTACTGGCAGCCTCAGCTGATGATAATTCCCCGAGAAGAGGGACCTCATAGTGAAACTAGTAATGCAGTCCTCCCTGTACTGAGAAGACCGGAGCCAGGGAGGCGGGTCAGGTAAGTCTCCAGCCTGCAGGCCCCGCCCCCTTGCACTGACAGGACCAGAGGGGCCTGGATGAAAAGCCAGCTTGAAACTAGAGACGCAGACATGAGAGGGAAGCAGCGGGACCAGACAACCAAAAGAAAAACAGGATTAATTAGTCAGTGACTTAGCCGAGGTCACACATAAATATTTAACTGATAAATTGAATCAGTGCAATTATATCTTTAAATGCATCCTTCTTTTTTCTTCTTTCTTGTGGGGGGGATCTCATTTGGCCTATCATCATCATCATCATCATCATCATCATCATCATCATCAGGCGATCACTCGTGACCAGGTAAGATTGTCTTCCAGGATAAAAGGAGGAAATTCTAAAGAAGATTGTGTAGACTCTAGCGATGGGTCCATAAGTGGCTGTGGAGGCCAATTCTAGATACACACAGCTTCCCACAGTGAGGACACAGGTTACCAGATGGAAGATGGTCCTGTAAAGGATTCGTTTGACATGCTTTTCGCTTAGCACGTTTCTCCCTTTCACCTTGCACTCGGGCTTCTTCAAAGTCCATGGAACCTTTGTGAAAGGCCAACCTCCAGTTAGATCGTTCATGGGCCAGAGCTCCCCAGTTTTCGATGTTTATATTGCATTTTTTTAGATTAGCCTTATGAACATCTTTAAACCTCTTATATTGACCACCGATATTCCGCTTTCCATCCTTGAGTTGGGAATAAAATAACTGCTTTGGGAGACAGCAGTCAGGCATTCAAACAACATGACCGGTCCACTGAAGTTGGCGTTGAAGGATCATTTTTTCAATGCTAGTAGTCTTTGCTTCTTCCAGTACACTGACATTTGTTCACCTATCTTCCCAAGTAATTCGCAGGATTTTCCGGAGGCAACGTTGATGAAATCTTTCAAGGAGGTGGAAGTGACGTTTATAGATAGTCCATGTTTCGCAGACATACAACAAAGTTGGTAATACAATGGCTTCATAAACCAGTGTTTTGGTCTTCTTACAAATATCCCGATCCTCGAACACTCTATGTTTTATTCGAGAAAACGCGGCACTTGCGGAGCTCAAACGATGCTGGATTTCACTGTCGATGTTAGCTGTAACAGAAAGATAGCTGCCAAGATAGAGAAAATGATCGACATTTTCCAGTATTGTCCCGCCAAGCTGGATAGATGACATCACCAAAGGGTTAGCTTTCACTTGCTGATGAAGCACTTTGATTTTTTTGATGTTAAGTGAGAGACCAAGTTTTTTGTATGCTTCTGCAAAAGCATTTAGGATAGTTTGGAGATCTTCCTCTGAATGTGCGGAGACCACATAATCATCAGCATACTGAAGTTCCACAATGGAGGTTGTAATTACCTTACTTTTTGCTTTCAGCCTGCTGAGATTAAAAAGCTTTCCATCTGTTCGATATATACCAGTGGGAAGTTCCCACACCAGTGGGAAGTTTCCCCTCGACAAGATGTAAAATCATGGCGATGAAAATAGCAAATAATGTTGGGGCGATAACGCATCCCTGTTTAACACCTGATCCCACTTTAAATGGAGCACCATGAGAGCCGTTGTTGTCCAAAACCGTTGCCGTCATGTTGTCATGGAGAAGTCGCAAGATATTCACAAATTTATTGGGGCATCCAATTTTCATAAGGATAGTCCAGAGAGCTGTACGGTCTACAGTATCAAAGGCCTTAGCCAAATCAATAAATGCCATATAAAGGGGTTGATTTTGCTCCCGGCATTTTTCTTGGAGCTGACGTGCAGTAAAAATCATGTCTACTGTCCTTCTAGAGGGGCGGAAACCATATTGAGTTTCAGGGAGGATCTCTTCTGAAATAGATAGAAGACGGTTTGCGAGAATCCTAGCAAATATTTTACCTGCGGTAGCTAAGAGAGAAATGCCCCGATAGTTTCCACAGTCTGTTCTATCACCCTTCTTAAAGAGGGTGATAATTATGGCATCCCTGAAGTCTTCTGGGATCTCTTCTCTTATCCAGATTTTTTCGATGAGTTTATGAAGATGTTGTACAAGTTTGGGCCCCCCTTCTTTAAAGATTTCAGCAGGAATCCCATCTGGTCCACTAGCTTTGTTATTCTTCATTTGATTAATGGCTTTTTTTATTTCATCCAAAGTGGGGAGTATTGCAAGTTCCTCTCTAATTTGTTTTTGCGGGATTTGCGAAAAAATCTCATTATCCACCTTAGATTTACGATTTAAAAGGTCATAATAATGCTCTTTCCAACGCAGTGCAATAGACTCTTTGTCTTTTAAGAGTTTGGTGCCATCTTTTGATTGTAAAGTGTTTGTACCATAGGTTTTTGGTCCATAAATGGCCCTTGTGGCCTTAAAAAAGCCCCGTGCATCATGAGATACTGCAAGTTGTTGAATTTCTTCAGCTTTCTTTTTCCACCAAGCGTTCTTAAGTTCTCTTGTTCTTCTTTGGACCTCAGCCTTTGCGCTAGCGTAGATTTTTTTCTTGGCAGTGCAGTTAATATCATTTTGCCATATTTGGAAGGCTTTCCTTTTTTGGTCAATTATATATTTAATCTCATTATCATTTTCATCAAACTAATCCTGATGTTTCTTAGTTTCATATCCAATAGTTTGTTCACAAGCTGCAGTAATGGAGGTTTTCAGCTTAGACCAATGGTCCTCAATGTTGTCAGGAGGTTCCGTAGGTAGATGTTCCTTAAGAAGTGATTGAAGACGAGTTTGCTTAATAGGAACTTGAAGGGCGTGGATGTTCATTTTACGCCTTGGTTTCCTTCCTTGAAGCCTATGTTGGGGAGCAATGTTGATAACCATTGTTGACCGGATTAGTCGGTGGCCTGTCCAGCAGTCGTCGGCACTCACCATGGCCCTAGTAAGAAGTACATCGCGGTGATCTCTAACACGGACAATTACATAATCCAGAAGATGCCAGTGCTTTGACCATGGGTGCTGCCATGATGTTTTAAACTTATTCTTTTGTCGAAAGAGCGTGTTTGTAATAGTGAGATTATGCTCTGCACATATAGACAAAAGTAAGAGTCCGTTCGGGTTGCTTTTACCAACTCCGTCTTTTCCAATAGTTTCTGGCCATAAAATAAATTCACGCCCGACTCTTGCGTTAAAATCGCCCAGGAGGATAATTTTATCCTCCTTAGGTATCTCTGACAGGAGAGTGTCCAACTGGGTATAAAAACTTTCCTTGATGTCATCATCAACATCTAACGTTGGCGCATAAGCGCTCAAAATAGTTACCTGC
Source organism: Shinisaurus crocodilurus (assembly GCA_021292165.1). Taxonomy (NCBI): domain Eukaryota; kingdom Metazoa; phylum Chordata; class Lepidosauria; order Squamata; family Shinisauridae; genus Shinisaurus; species Shinisaurus crocodilurus. The sequence continues at coordinate 89,608,484 of CM037876.1, read as the reverse complement.
TGGTTATTGGCGAGCTTTAATCGAAGAGTTATCAGGCATTCGTTGATGCCAGTAGCAACTTCTGACAAAGAGTTCACTAGTTCATTTTTTATGGCAAAGCCTACTCCATGTATTCGTTGGTCCTGCTCAGGTAGTCCTTTCCAGAAGAAGGTATAACCTCCTTTTTCTTCCTTCAACTGTCCCTCCAGGAACGGTGCAGGGCTGTTTGGCGCCCTAGGCCAAATTATATTTAGCACCCCCCCTCTCGTGCCGTGGGGGGGCCTCCGGAGCAAAGCAGCCCTGCTCTGCAACCCCCCCCACCGCGCCGCCGCTGCCACCACCACCACCACCACCACCTACCTTCCCCCCCTGATGCTGGCTGCTGGCTGCTGGCTGCTGGCTGCTGCTGCCGCCGCTGCCGCCGCCACCGCCGCCGCCGCCGCTGCCTCCTCCGACGCGACGGGACCCCCGCGCTTTTTTTTTTTTGCCGGGGAAACCAGGGCAACAGGGCTGTTAAGCCCTGTTGCCCTGGTTCCTCCCGCCAAAACAATGCCGGCAGGGCTCCGGAAACGACACGAAGGTAGGTAGGTGGCGGGTGGGCGGGTGCGCGGGTGGGCGCGGGCGCGCGCGGGGGGAGGTGCGGCGGCGGCAGGCAGGCGGGGAGGCGGCAGGTGGGACAGGAGCGCGCCGGCGGCGAGGAAGGAGCGCAGCGTTTCTGCGCCCTCTTCCGCCACGCGCCCTAGGCAGCCGCCTGGGTCTGCCTAGCGGTAGCGCCAGCCCTGTGTCCCTCTCCTGCTCTTCGAGTTTCTTGAAGTGCTGCTATGTCAATTTTAAACCATTTCAGCTCCCTTGCAATAATAGCAGTCCTACGCTCAGGGCGTTCACTATCTATGTTATCCAGCAATGTCCGTATATTCCATGTTCCAAAATTCAAATGTCTTTTTCGACCACTAAAGTGGTGACCCCACTGGACGCGGTAATCCAGTCAGGGGAGAAAGAGGTAGACTATGTTTAGGGCACCTTTTCTAGCCCCTCCCCATATGGGGTGAGCAGAGTGGATCCTAAAACAGGGCTGCTCAGCCATGGATACAGCTGCCGAGCTGCTCGACTACCTCGTTCATTGAACAGGGCGACTGAGTCTACATCCACCGCCCATGTGTTGGTCCATGACTAGGGGCTTCCAGATTCACAGTCCTGCCCCCGTCGCCATTCGCCAGTCGCCATGGGACTTTGTTTGTTTGTTTGTTTGGGTTGGGTTGGATGGGTTGGGTTGGAAGACGCCTGTGCGTGAAACTGTTTTATGTGGGGAGATCGGTGCACAACGAATCACCACACAAACTTGACAGAGTACGGCAAAGATCCAATGGCACGGTTACCCTGACTGATTGGAAAACCATTCTCTGCTGCAGCCTTCATCAGCCTTCACAGCCATTGTAATTTAGGTTTAATTATCTTCCGCCTGTTCTGCCGTTGAGGACTTTATGTTTTGGATCGTTCTTTGTCTGGTTCCTCTCCCTGGACCTTACTGCCATGGGTGACCCTACTGGGAGTACATAGCTCCCGACGGCATTGCTCACAGGGTTCATCGCAGGGATGGGGACTCGGACTCGAGGACTCAACTCACGAGTCGGACTGAGTCCCCCCTCTGACTCGACTCGGACTCGAGTCCCAATATTTTTAATGGGACTCGAGACTCGACTCGGGACTCGAGACCAAGGACTCGTCAACATCCCTGGGCTGTTGACGAGTCTTCTGGCTGTGCCAGAAGGAGCGCGATCACCGGTGAAGAGCGCATGGAAGCGAGGCGCGCCGCTGCTCGGCCACTATGGACAGCTACCAGGAGCGCAGCCCCAACGATGTGTTGAGATTTATTTTGATTGATGTGTTGTTGTGGGGGGTTTGGGTTAGGGTCAGACATTTTGGGTTTGGCTGCCTCTGCCTGCCTGTTTAGCGTTCCCTGCCTCCTCTGCCTGCCTGGTTATTTTGTCTGCCTGGTCTGTTCTTGCCAAAATCAGTTGCAGAGTTTTGAAATAAAAAGGCACACTTGTGCCTAGAATTTATTTAAGCCACACATCTGAAGTAGCCTTATTTTGTTGGGGGGAAACCCCATTGATTTTAATAGGGACTCGTGGAGTCAGTTTTGGGAGTGACTCAGGACTCGTGACTCGTGAGTCACCATTTTGGACCAAGGACTCGGACTCGGACTCGAGACTCGGGTCCAAAGACTCGTGACTCGACTCGTGACTCGAGACCAAGGACTCTTCAACATCCCTGGTTCATCGGAACACGCAAGCCCACTCACCACTTCAAGGTGACGATCTGGCGAGGGGCCTATGGAGGAGGCTCCACTGATGATATACCATCATACATTTTGAGATAGTCTCTCCAAATTTTGTTTAAATTGTCTGGAGATCCATATCTATGGTACATTACTCTGTTCAAATGTATTTGCTGATTACTTGCCAAAAGAAATACTTATGTTAAAAATGTGTGCTTGTATATATGTTGTATATACAATAGAGCTCTCTCTTTGTGTGTGTGTGTGTGTGTGTGTGTGTGTGTTTGTACACACACACACACACACACACACACATACACTTTTAACATAAATATTTATTTTGGCAAGTGATCAAGAAATAAGTCAACACGACCATATTAAAAAACACTTTTGAATTTCAGTCCTTCTGACAAAGTGCCAACAAGGATATATATTCAGCCTTCAATTCTATTTCAAAATACAATATGCCAACTGTCACACAGATACAACAGCATACAGTGCCAACGACAGCAGTAACATGCCTTCCACTCCTTTTGTTGCATATGGATGAAACAAACTCTTCCAAGGTTCTCCAGTGTGATTGATTGCTGAATGCCTTCACAATCCAATCTGAACAATTCTTTCCATGCAGTTCTGACTCCTTTGGTGTCCCTGGTGCAATATGTTGGAGGAGGATAAATACAATCCTCTTTTGTACCTTTGGAAGGGCCGATTAAGTAGAGTTGTTTCAATGTGGTTGAAATATCTCCTGATTTGGGGTAGCTTCTGGCTTCCCTTTGAACCAAATTATCCATGAGCAAGTAGGTACTGCTCATGGATCAGGTGTTAAACAGGGATGTGTTATTGCCCCAACATTATTTGCTATTTTCATCGCCATGATTTTACATCTTGTTGAGGGGAAACTTCCCACTGGTGTGGGAATTATATATCGAACAGATGGAAAGCTTTTTAATCTCAGCAGGCTGAAAGCAAAAAGTAAGGTAATTACAACCTCCGTTGTGGAACTTCAGTATGCTGATGATAATGTGGTCTCCACACATTCAGAGGATGATCTCCAAACTATCCTAAATGCTTTTGCAGAAGCATACAAAAAACTTGGTCTCTCACTTAACATCAAAAAAACCAAAGTGCTTCATCAGCAAGTGCAAGCTAACCCTTTGGTGATGCCATCTATCCAGCTTGGCGGGACAATACTGGAAAATATCGATCATTTTCTCTATCTTGGCAGCTATCTTTCTGTTACAGCTAACATCGACAGTGAAATCCAGCATCGTCTGAGCTCCGCAAGTGCCGCGTTTTCTCGAATAAAACATAGAGTGTTCGAGGATCGGGATATTTGTAAGAAGACCAAAACACTGGTTTATGAAGCCATTGTATTACCAACTTTATTGTATGTCTGCGAAACATGGACTATCTATAAACGTCACTTCCACCTCCTTGAAAGATTTCATCAACGTTGCCTCCGGAAAATCCTGCGAATTACTTGGGAAGATAGGTGAACAAATGTCAGTGTACTGGAAGAAGCAAAGACTACTAGCATTGAAAAAATGATCCTTCAACGCCAACTTCAGTGGACCGGTCATGTTGTTTGAATGCCAAAGCAGTTACTTTATTCCCAACTCAAGGATGGAAAGCGGAATATCGGTGGTCAATATAAGAGGTTTAAAGATGTTCTTAAGGCTAATCTAAAAAAAATGCAATATAAACATCAAAAACTGGGAAGCTCTGGCCCATGAACAATCTAACTGGAGGTTGACCTTTCACAAAGGTTCTATGGACTTTGAAGAAGCCCGAGTGCAAGGTGAAAGGGAGAAACGTGCTAAGCGAAAAGCACGTCAAACGAATCCTTTACAGGACCATCTTCCATCTGGTAACCTGTGTCCTCACTGTGGGAAGCTGTGTGGATCTAGAATTGGCCTCCACAGTCACTTACGGACCCATCGCTAGAGTCTACACAATTTTCTTTAGAATTTTCCTCCTTTTAAAATCTCCTTTTTGTACATTTTTATCCTGGAAGACAATCTTACTCGGTCACGAGTGATCGCCTGACTGACTGACTGCACAATCTTTTTTGCTCTTCCTTTTTATGGGCTTTGCAAGGATTGGACAGGATACCCCTCTGTTCCTTCTCCGTTTCAAAGTGCCCCATTCCTCTGTTGCTTTCTAAAGGAGAAGGGGCAACATAACATGGAGTTTGCCCCCTCAGCTTGGATATAAGAGTTCTCAATGCTAAATTTTAGGACTTTAGGCAAGCAAAATCCTGTGCTGTGCAGAGCTCAGGAGATCATCTCATAAGAACATATGAATGACCTTATGAATCAGGCTACAGGTCAGGCTACTCCAGGGCTGGCCAACATGTGGCTCTCCAGACGTTTTGCCCTACAGCTCCCATCATACATCAGCAATGGCTATGCCAGCTAGGGCTGATGGGAGTTGTAGGCTGAAGCATCTGGAGGGCCACACACTGCCCACCCCTGGTCTAGTCCAACACATTGTTTCCAACAGTGTTCAGCCAGATGCCTTCTTCAGGAACCTCACAAACAGGGCATGATGTAATAGCTACACCCTATCGGTTGTCTCCAGCACCCCAGCAATCAAAGGTACACTTAGTGCTGTGCCAAACCATGCTCCCTACATTCATGAAATTCTTTCCTCCCTGCAAAAGAGGCATTGCTTCCCCCCCCCCTACCTCTTTTGCAGAGAGCGGGAGAATTTCAATGAAAATTTCTCATTGGAGAGGAGGCGCAGGGGTTCCGTTCACCTTGTAAGTGTAGGAGGTGGCCAAGGGCTCTTCTTTCTGCTTTTTTTTACTGCTCAAAATGCCCTGCGCATTGCAGGTTTCTTCACTCAGAGGTTTTCAGCTTGGCAACACTTCCTGGAATGCCCATAAGACTAGGTTACATTGCAGAGACATTCACAGATATAGTAAGCATTCAGGAACTGCTGCTGGCCAGAAGCCTTTGTTCTCAGAGCCCCGCCCTACTGCAAGCAAGAATGGGGCTTTTAGAGATTTAGGAAAGCTTTCTTTCTTTTTTTTTTATCCCCCCCCCCCCAATGCTCTCTAAGCTCTGTTCTTGCTTGCAGGGTGGTGGGGCTCTTAGAACAGAAGTTTTCAGCCCAACAGCATGAATGCTCAGGAGACCCACATAACATCATGTCTGTCTGGGCAGGCAGGTCAGGAAAGTTTTTTGTGGGCTAGATATTTTTGTTGACGTACTTTCAACATTGTCTTAATAAGTCAGTGCTGTGTATCCCCAGGAGAAGATCATGGGTGTGCTACTGTCTGCTCCTCCCTTGGCTTTCTGGATGAGGGTGGTGATTATCCATAAATAATTGTCTCACTTTGAGTGCAAGGGTTAAAGCAGTCCTAGGCTAAGCCTTCACTGAAAAAAATAATGAGTGAAGGATATAGTTCTGTACGTTTGCATTACAGAGACTTGCATGGATTTACTTTTTTTTTGTAAAAATAAATAAATTTACAATTGCCCACACCTACTATTTCAAACACTTTTCAGTCTTCAGATGGAGAACTATCACGTCCCCCATTCTTCCTAGAAATAGAAATCCTTACTGTCCGATGTGTCATTTAGTTGTATAACTGTGATCCCAGGGAGAACATCAGAAATCCAGCCACTGAGTCAGAAAGACTCTCTTAATGTGCCAGCTATATTCCTCAATTGTTTGCTTATACATCTGTTCTTTTTCTACCCACGTACTTCAATATTGATTCCTATGACCTGTTTTCTTTTTTATACAATGTATTCTGATTATCCGTTATGGAGTCACCAAATATAGTGCGCCAGACAGGCCATTTAGAATAACTCCCTTCAAAGGACCCGAGTTCATTAGGGATGCAGTCTACTACAGTCACCTGGTAAGAGAAGATCTCTGTCCCAAATGGTTGAAAATAGGATCAGCAATATAGAAAGCTAGTCCTGTTTAACCCTTTTGAAATCATTAACTGTTGTAGGTGCCAAGACATTATATGATTTCCTAAATGTTTCAAGAGATTCATGGCAGGAAATGGGCTTGGGCTCTGGCTACCTCTCTGTGCCACAAGGTCCATCCTGAAGGCTAATTTGTATTCAGGGCTGATGCCAGATTAAATAGGGCTCCCAGAAAAGTGCTTCCTGTGGGCCTCCTCCTAAGTTAGTAGCCCCCCTCCCAGCCAGGGCCACAGAGAAGTTACCAGGGCAAAATATAAACTTTGGGTCTTCTTCTTGCAACCTATACCAGTAGATAACATTGGGCAGTATCCAATGGAGCACAACCAATAACCTAAATTACATTGCGCTAGCATAAACTATGCTAGTGAACTGCCAATTGGTGTTGCACTAGAGTAGTTTATGCTAGTGCAATGTAATTTATGTTAGAGGTTGCACGCTATTGGATACTACCCAGATTTTATTTAAGTTCATGGAATATTGACATAATACATGTGTTAGATAGTTTAGTATGTGGCATTTAATGATGATAAATTCCTTAATAAGCATGAATGCCAATTCACTATGGGCAAACCTACTTTAAGGAAATGTAAAAGGAATATCCTATAATATCAGGGAATTACTAATCATCGTAGTATCTATACACATTACTTACGATTACTAAAATTATGAGCAGAAACGATCAATCATAATTCTCACAAAAAGTCATTTAATAACTAGTGCATCAGCTAATACTCAGACAGGCAGCCCACCTGAATGTCTTCTTCTTTGCTTTCAGTTTTGGCAGATTTATCAATGAATAAAGGTTACTTTTGTAACTCTGGTCTTCCCGCTTCTAGTCCAGCATTCTATCTACTCGACCATAACAGGTGGTAACAGTGGCAAGTAATAGTTCTTCTACCCACCTTGACTACAAAACACTATATTTTGCCACCAAAATGAGCTTCATAAGTGCATTTGTCCATAAGTTATCATATATTCCCCTTTTGTGTGTCGGCCATCTTGGAAAATGGCAGCTACAGAATTCATGCACCAGAATGGGCATCTCTGCCCATGCTAAATGCATTCCTGTATGGGCCCAAAACACATACAGACTTCAAGATTCTCTGCACATTTATTTTTTTTTACAGTGGTCTGTGGCAGATCCAAGACTACAGCCCTGCCTGCAAACTCCACCTGGAATAGGATATGCTTTGCATGTAAGAAAAAAATTACTGTGCAGCTAGTCTCATCTCATATAAAATAGGCCCCCAGTGCTTCTGTGTTAAAATAGAGAAAGCCATGATTATTACTTGGATGGGAGACCCCTCCTCTAGTTTCCTGCATTGAGCAGGGGTTTGGACTCGATAGCCTTGTAGGCTCCTTCCAACTCTGTGACCTATGAAATCTATGGATCCCTGGCATGCTAACATGACATGCACATGTCAAGTGACCCAGTCTAAATGAGATGCTGCTCATATGGAATACCAAATAAATACATTTTTCACACCAGCAGTCATGGTTAAATTGGGCCCAGTCTGAGAAATATCAATGGTTTTCCAATGAACATTATTGGGGTGGAGGGGGAGAATATTATAATGATTGATAGATTTGATTTGATTTGATTTCTACTCCACCTTTCTACCAGGGAAATGGCACTCAAGGTAGATAAATGAAAACTTGATTAAAACAATAATAGAACAAATTATACATTAAAAGTGTCATTAAAAAAACACACAGCACTAACAGAATAGAAACAGCACCCAACCCAACAGACCAGTTTGCACAACAAAGGCCTGCTTGAATAAAAACATCTTTGCTTGCCAGCAGAAGGACCGCACACAGAGAGAGAGACAATCTAGCCTCCCTCGGGAGTCAGGAGGGAGTTCCGCAGCTTGGGAGCAGCCACCGAAAAGGCCGTCACTCGCATCACCACCAAACACACCTCTGAAGGTGGTGGTACCAAAAGAAGGGCTTCTCCCAAGCATCTTAAAACCTGGGCAGGCTCGTATAGGAGATGGCAGTCTTATGACAGATGTGGTAATCAAAATGCAGATCCCATAGGCAAGATTTATTTTTCCAGTCAAAACCTGTGAGTAATATGTTTGTTTTAATATTACTGTAGAGCTCCATTAATATACACCTCAGGCTAACATTGATCTTAGTATGCCTCCGCGAGAGACATCTCAGTGTATTTCCTGAAAGCAGCTGGATACCTTATCAAAACTGTAGAGTTCATTTGTAAGATTTGACACACACATAATTATACCCAATGACGCAGAGTAGATTAAGTAACACTAAAATGAGCACACACACAAACACACATATCCCACACATACAGACTATACTGGAGACTGCCCACCAGACTGCCTTTCAGAGGGGCCACCTCCCCGTGGGTGTGCTTTTTTTTTTTTTTTTTTTTTTTTTTAAGGCATCTGTACTGGTTATGGAGTGCCAAAAGAGTCAAAAAGCTTTCAGACAAGTTAGTGTTGATCCTTTTGGTGCTCTGTAGCTTTAATATATCTATCTATCTATCTATATATATATATATATATATATATTAGTTTTACTGAATTCGGGGGGTGGGGGTGCATGCCGGCCGGGGTGCATGGGCCATGCATTGCCCACTCCTGCTGTATATGTATAAAACAGGCATTGGACAGGTGAAACAAACACAGCAATTTTGTTTTACTTGTCCAATGCCTGTAACGCTATATAGATCGTCATGGGAAAAGAAGAGTAATTAGCCATTGGAGGAGAGGGTTTGTAAAGCTGGATGAGCTTGCCATTATTCCGGTTCACAGCCACCTATGACATTCTCCGGCTTGTGAATATTTTAAGAGTCAACTTCCCATTCATGCTCTGACTAACTGGGATTTCTCTGCTGACAGTTGCCTTCTTTTCTACCTGGCACCTAAGGCGATGGTTTGCCTCTGGCTTCATGTGTTAGTTATATAACCCACAGGATATTCCCGAGAAATCTTTTTAAAGAAGTACATTGCTAAGAAGCAGTTCAGAAATCCCGCTGTGGAAATGAAAACTTTGTTAGTTCATATCAGCAAAGGATGTACCATTAATGTTTATAATGAAGTACAAATAGACACCCTCATAAACAATGAGACAATTAAATCCATTTGAATTTGGTAGCAATGCTAAGTCAATATTATGCCTTCTCCCATACAAAACTCCCTACTAAATAAGAGAATCTAGGAAGACCTTGTTTTTAAAGAGAGCTGCACAATGTGAGGGCCGAGTCAACAACCCAAGGGGTTCGATCCAGATTTAATCATGCTTCGAGTAGACCCACCGCAATCAATGAGACTTAGTCATGACTAACTTGGATGAGACTTTAGTTAGTCATGACTAACTTAAGTCTTATTGATTTCAATAGATCTACTCCAGGAGTGCAGAACCTCAGGCCCAGGGTCACAACCTGGCCCTCTGGACTCCAGATGGCCACGCCCCTTCCCCTGGCACCACCCCCTTTTCCTTGACCACTGATCATTCAGTGGTTTCTTGGCTTTTGTGCAGTCCCCCCCCCCCATTCTAAAAGGTTGGAAAGCCTCTCCCAAGGCTTAGTTCCTGGCAGGAAGAACTTTAAGGTAAGAATATGCTGGCATTTTTGGTATTTTGGCCCTGTGCCTTTTGCCTTTGGCCTCACCCACCACTGAAATGCCCCTGGTCTACTCTACATATGCCTAAATCTGTATCCAAGCCACCAATTGCAACTCTTTCCAGCCAAGAAGGGATGATTTGCCTGGGGGTGGCCATTTTCAGCATCGCAACCTATCACTTGTGCTCCAGCTCTGAGAACACTGATGGATAACGCCAGATTGGAGTGGTCCAACAGCAGGACAGAAGGAGGCCATTAATTGATGGTGCAGGAGAGTTTAAAGGATGTCCTCCATTTGAAGTAATTGCTACAGTAACTGATGCCAAAAGACCAGTTTCCGTCCTTTGAGACATTAGTGGTGATTATGAAAGGAGCTGAAGTAGTACTGGAAGAATTATCTGGTGCAATATTAAAAGGTGAGCCCAGAGTATTCTCATAAAAAAAAATACCACTTAGGTGATGTCTCAGTGATGGATGATCATTTGTAAAAGTTTAGCTCCCACCTCCAGCAAAAATGAAAAAAAAAAGTATGTTTTAACTACTATCAAAGAGTAGAAATTAATTTCTGGGAAAAGGAATACTGCAATTAAGCTTAATGGCTGTAATCCAGTAAGACCCTGCTGCTGGAGGTCGCTTATGTACACTCGGATGTTTTTTTATGGCAGTAGCCTCCCTCACTCCCCCTGACACCTCCAGTACTTTAAATTACTCCATGTGGTTTGTGGTTCAGTGGAGGGCTTCTGGAATGAAAACATAAAACAACCCTTGGCTCTGAACAGGAGTTTCTCTTACCCAATAATGTTGCAAAATGTTAAGAGGGGCTCGCATTGACCGATAGTCTATTTCTTTTAGAACTTCTTTGAATCTTTCAGTATTCAAAGCAGGAGCAGGGAACTTCCTTCAGCCTGAGGACCAAATTTAATTCAGAAAAGCTGCTGGGGGCTGCATTCCAGTAGTGGGAGGGGCTGAGGGCAAAGAGAAGTGGGTGGTCCCAAAGGCCAAAAGGCGCGGGGCCAGAAAACAAAAAATGCCACCATATTGTGACGTTAAGGCTCTTCCTGCCAGGAGCTAAGCCTTTGGAGAGGCATGTCAGCCTTTTAGAATGGGGAAAAACTGCACAAAAGTCAGGAAACCACTGAATGATCGGTGGTCAGGAGAAAGGGGGATGGTGCCGGGGGAAAGGGAGTGGCCATCTGGAAACTGGAAAGCCAGACTGTGACCCTTGTCCTGAGGCTCTGCACTCCTAGAGTAGACCCGTTGAAATCAATGACTAATCATGACTAACCTAAGTCTCAGTGATTTCAGTGGGTCTACTTGAAGCATGACTAAATCTGGATCCAACCCCTTGTAAGGATGTATGGAACTTCTGTTTTCATAGGAAACCCTTACAGTGTTCTTTGAATTCCTTGATTACCGCAATAAGTGCACAGCACAGTGCACATTATGCCAGGGATGTTGAAGAGTCCTTGGCCTCGAGTCACGAGTCGAGTCACGAGTCTTTGGACCCGAGTCTCGAGTCGAGTCTCGAGTCCAAGGTCCAAAATGGTGACTCGAGTCTCGAGACTCAAGTCCCGAGTCACTCCCAAAGCGGCGGCCCATGGAGGGAGCGGGAGGGTCTCCGCGAGAGGAAGAAGAGCTGCCCTTCCTCCCGCGGAGACCCTCCCGCTCCCTCCATGGGCCGCCGCAGCCGCCGCCCCCACTTACCATGGGTGGGTCCTTCCCTCGTCCCTGCTCCTGCCGCCGCCGTTGCCGCATCAGGGATGCATTACGAGCCCTCCCTGGGTTTGTAGTTCTCCGCGGTGGCGGCGGTGGCGCGGACCGATCTCGCTCTTCTGAGCGGCGCGGAGAGTGCTCTCCGTGCCGCTCGAGTTGCCGCCACCGCCTGCCACCGCCTCGCCGCCGCCCACTCGCCGCCGCTCACGTCACCGCCGCCGCCGTCTCCCTCGCCGCCACCCGCTCGCAGCCGCCGCCATCGTATGCCACGCCGCCGCCATTGCACGCCATTCCACTGCCATCGCACGCAGCCACCCGTGCCGGTCCCGTCATCACTAGCGCGCCGGAGCAGGGTCCCGGCGCGTCACTTCCGCCGCGCCGGAAGTGATGACGGGACCGGCGCGGGTGGCTGCGTGCGATGGCGGCGGCGTGATGTGATGGCGGCGGTGGTTGCTGCGAGCGGGTGGTGGCGAGGGAGACAGCGACGGCAGTGACGTGAGCGGCGGTGGTGGCGACGGTGGTGGAGTCCTTGGGCTCGAGTCCCGAGTCGAGTCTCGAGTCCCATTGAAAAAATTGGGACTCGAGTGGGACTCGAGTCAGAGGGGGGACTCAGTCGGACTCGCGAGTCGAGTCGTCGAGTCCGAGTCCCCATCCCTGCATTATGCATTATTCGTTCTTTTCGATGTGTGATGCACAAATGTGAAAAATTGGCATGGAACCCACATGCTCTGTTTTGCTCAGCAACCAAAGTCTTTTGAGATCCCATGACACAGGGAAATATGCTTTATTCCATTAGGTATGTACTAGTAAGTCTAGACCAGTCTTCCCCAACTAATTTTTTCCACGCAAACCTGGATAAATCTATTGTATGCCTCGATTTTCCTTCTCGGATTGTAAAGGCACAATCCTATGCAAGTTAAGACATAAACAAAGTCCTACAACTCTTTGTTTATGTCTAAACTTGCATAGGATTGTCCCCTAAGTGACTTTGGATGTTGTAGAAGGGAGGGGCTAAAGTTTGGATGTGCACAGCTCTCCTACGGGGAAATACAGGAGTTGTACCTGCACCTGAAGAGTTGTGAGACTATTCATTTTATTTTGTTTTAAAATGTTTGGGTACCACCTTCCCCCAAATCTGGCTTCAGGGCAGTTTATAAAATGAAAATATATTTTCTTTAAAGCCAAAATAGTAAGAACAACAGGCAGATAAAGCTTGCCCAAGTCCCTCCTTTGAACACTGTATCATAAGGATACACAGCTGGAGGACCCTGTACCAAATCTAGCTCTCTAGCTGTTGTTTGTCTCCCTCCTTTCTAACCCAGACCCCCAAAAAAGGAGGTATGGAGGAGCAGCATTTGTAATACCATGACTTGGGAATGGCCATTTTTAAGGCAGGGGTGGCATCCGTTTCTCAACTTCCCTTCAAAAGGTCCTCTGACGAAACACAGTGGAGGCTGGTGACTCCTATTTCAGTGGGGCTCCTAATCCATGGCAGGTTTTATTTGGAGCTTTATAGGAGCTATCCATGGTGCTCCATGGCGGTGAACCTATTTGTTCAGCACCATGGATAGCTCCTATAAAGCTCCAAATAAGACCTGCCATGGTTTAGGAGCCCCACTGAAATAGGAGTCATCAGCTTCCCCTTAGGGCTCTACAAGAGGCATGAAAAGAGGAAGCAGGACTCTTGTGCATCCCCTTTCCTCTTCATACATTACAGTGTGAAGACACCTTAAGGGCACAGTCCTATGCATGTTGAGAGAGACAGAGAAAGGCCTACAACTCCCAGCATGCCCCAGCCAGCCATGCTGGCAGGGGCATGCTGGGAGCTGTAGGCCTTTTTTCTGTCTAAACATGCAGAGGACTGCGCCTGAAATGAATTTGATCTGTGCTATAAATGTACTCATTTCAGTCTTCCTGATTGCCCATTCCAGGTAAAATCAGCTGCTGCTATTCCCTCTTTTTAATTTGGGAGGGGTTGGTGGGGGAGAGGGGCTTGTATGTTATGGCTCCACATGTATGGGTGCCTTATAATGAGTTAATCAGTCTAACTCAGCCTTCTGAAAAAAAATGACAGACTTCATTATACCATTTCACTAATTATTGCTTCTTAAATGGATACCGGTGATTGGCCACATGTAGGGATGAGAATTTGGCAGCCCATCTGCATTATGACTTGGGGCAAAGCACTGATCATTTCTGAGGTATTTGGCATTCACTTTATGCCTTGTTAATCTAAACCATCATTATATTCCATCCCACAAGCTACTTGTCTATTTATGCCATGTATAATTAGAAGAAGAGGCACCACCCCCCTGTTACCAAAATTAGAGAACAAGACTCTGGAAAAAATAATATCTGTTAAGATGGCCAATTAGTATTACTGTCTCTCTTTTAATATGATTGTCTGTGAGAAGTAAAGAAACAGATAATATACTGGAAAGAAGGCCACCTTTACAGAGGTTTGCACAGGATGTGCAAACATCTGTGGGGTACGTCACATACATGACATTTGGGGCTAGGCTACATGGCATGCCCTCAGGCCTGTGGCTTACGCTGGCCCAGCTTGTCTGAGTGTGGAAAGCTAAGCAGGGTCAGGCCTGGTTGTTACTTGGATGGGAGACCCCTCCTCTAGTTTCCTGCACTGATCAGGGGGTTGGACTCGATAGCCTTGTAGGCTCCTTCCAACTCTATGATCTATGAAATCTATGAAATCCTCCCCACTCATGTGCTTGAATGGGGTGTATGTGTATACACACACAAACCCTATTCAGGAATGATTAAAAGTGGTGCTACTCAGTACACAAGCAGGAATGGGCCCATGCCAAGAAGCCGTGTCCCACAACGTCACATCATACTGAAGCTCCTTCCCCTACAGCACCACGCATGCAGGGCTCCTCACTGCAGGTGTTTGTGCTGTATGTGTGGGCGGACGCCCATGGGAAGAGCTTTGTTATAATGTGACATTGGGGTGCAGGGCTGCTCAGCACGGCCCCTGCTTGCGTGTAGACCAGGGCTCTCCAACCTTGGGTCCCCAGATGTTGCTGGCCTACAGCTCCCAGCATACCCAGACAGCATGGCTAATGGCAAGGGATTCTGGGAGCTGAAGTCCAGCAACATCTGGGGACCCAAGAATGGAGAGCCCTGGTGTAGAGCTTCACCACTTTTAGTCATGCCTGAATATGGCTATACTCACACTTTATTTGATGCAAGTATCAACATGCAGAAGTTCAAACACTCCACATTTCTGTAAAATACAATACATTTACTCCTGGCAAAATATGAACCTTTATACAGGGCTTGCTTAACCATTCAAACTCATCATGACCAAGTGACAAAGAGTCCTTTATAGACAAAACTACCGGGCTCTATCTTTCATTAACCTGATTGAATACATTTGGTGACTTTACAGTAGGCACTCAAGTTTACCAATAAAAGAATATCCCAGCCACTGCCATTCTCATTGAAAAGGTATCTAGGATAGAATCTATCTACTGGAAGCATGGAAAAATACCAGGATAGAGGCAGGCTCAGGTGGCATGAATTTAATAGAGGGGAGACATCATTTGTTAGGAAGGGAGAGAGACACCCAGACAGAGACCCCCATAAAAGTGGGGGAAGGTGTGCCATGCAGGCATCCTCCAAGATTCATCCGTGGGCAGAAAATAAGACAGGATGATTATTTCAAAGTATTGTACCCATCTGAAAGACCACAGGATGGTCTAGTTATTAGCCCTCCACCCATACTTTGTACACATGGAAGGTGAAGTGGAACCCTCCCTCAGGTAGATCCATTGAAAGAAGGAACATGGATGGGGCATTTCACCTCCACCCCTCTGCTCTGATTGTTGTGATGTAACTTAAATCCCACACTTGAATGAGGAAGAAGGCATATGACTGGGAGAAAAATATCACACACGGGTAGGGCTGTATGGACTTGGTCACTCACGGACAGAATCAGAGTTTGCACAAATGCATTGGCACGCATTTGCGCAAATTCACACTTCTGAAAATGTGTGAATCTCCCTCCAAATAGGCAAATCCCCCCAAAACACGCATTTTCACACTTTAGTCTATGGGGGGAATGCACATTTTTGTTGGGGTTTTTTTGGGGGGGGGCATTTTTCTATGACTAAATTTGTGTAAAAACACATAAAGTTACCAAAAAAAAAATGGTCTGCAAGTCCACAGAATCCATGCGACTTGGGAAAAGCTGGTCTGCTGCGGAATCTATGGGCCGGGTTCATAGAAATCTGAATGCAGTTGACTCCGTAGTGGATTTCTCTGATATCCCTTCACAGGGGTCAGTAACGTAACAGTCAGAATGGGGTAGGGAAGCTGAGGGAGGCCAGGAGCTGAGGGGGCACAGAGAGGAAGACAGAACCTCAACATTGACATACTGAATTAAAGTAACTGCAGGTTGCTATATAGAGTACTGTGTGTATGTGTATACCTGAGACAGAGATAACAAGAATCTCCTGTCGAAAAAAAACACTGAAAAGGGCTACAGAAACAACAGATATGCAAAAAAAAAAAAAAAAAAGAACAAATAAACCCATTCCGGTAATGTTTACCCTTAAACTAGTGTGGCATAGTAATACATCCTGATCTCTGCATTCTCCAATCCCAAATGTAGGAGCTCCGATTAATATGCAACACACGAACTACAGAAACCACTCTACCCACAAACGTCTAATCAGCGGACTGCTTTATCTGCAGTTTGCAGGTAAGACAAGGAGCTCTCTCACTCCCCTTTAATTCCTCTCAGGTTGTGGTGGGGGAGGGTGGTGAAAATACGGCGGTTCCTGTTTCCCAATCCATCACAAAAATCGGGCCCAGAGTGACGGAGGGTGGAGAGCAGGTTTGATAACATGAGTAACTGTTTTGAATATATATTCAGTCACCAACCAAAGAAAAGACTGCCAACAGTGTGCGATGGCGGGTGGAGAAAAGGCCTGGGAGTCAACCAGGTCAGGCCTAGGCCCAGGGGAGGCTGGTGACTCCTGTGTCAGTAGGGCTCCTTATCCATTACATCTTTTTGTTTGAGCTCTATAGGAGCTCTCCATGGTGCTCCGTGGTGGTGAACCGATTTTGGGGATGGAGCTTGGCACCATGGAGAGCTCCTATGAAGCTCAAACAAAAAAAGATGTAATGGATAAGAAGCCCCACTGACATAGGAGCGAGTCACCAGCCTCCCCGGCCTAGGCCTCAGCAGGGGCTGAGCCTACTACCTCACCGTTAGATAGCAGGCAAGCAATTTAGGGCGTAATCCCATGCATGTTTAGACAGAAAAAAGTCCTACAATTGCCAGCATGTTGGAGAATTTCTCTTCCATCTGTAGAAATTTGGTGAAATGGTCCCCCCCCCTTGCATACAAATAGGATGGAGAATTTTCAGAGTCCATTTGCTCACAGCTCTAACTGCTGCTTTTACGTTTCAGTAAAATTGCAGAACAGCCAATCATGGATTTCTTGGGATTATGTCTAGTTTGACCCTTAGCCACACCATCAGTTGTGGTGAGTTTCTCTTAAAGCACGGGTGGGGATCCATGCTGGTTCCGGGGGACAGATTGCTCCCTGGACCACCTGCCCATGGGAGGGATGGCATCCGGGGGTAGGGGCCTGTCCATGACTTCAGGTACAGGGGCCCGCCCCCTGACATCAGGGGTGTTGCTAGGTACCAAAAAGATCTGAGGCTCAGGCCCACAGGCCAAAAACATGCACAAATTTGCATATGCTGATCTACATATGCTCTAAAGTCTGTGCGTGTCTTTAAAGTGCCCTGTCTCCTAAGGACACCCCTATCTATAAAAAGGGATGTATGGACAGGGGAGAGGAGGAGGGCATTTGATTTCAGGAAAAATCCTAGGCAGAAGGATTCATCATGAGGGGAAGCACATGTGGGCAAAAAGCCAGCTAATCCAGGGTGATCAGATGCAACAGAGATCATCAGGGCTGCTGTACCTTTATTTTGGCAGGTGCCCATGGACAGCAGGGTGGTGGGGCAGATGGCCTCCCAGAGATCTGGGGCTCCAAATGAAAGATTTGGGGCACCAGCCCTAGTGGGCCACCCCCTCACGCCGCCGCTGCCTGACATTATCAGGTCCTTAGCTGAAATGCCGGTTGGAGCTTCTCCAGCCAACACCTTGGCCCAGGAGCCAACTGTGCTCCTCCTTTGCCTTCTTGTACTCAGCCAACACTTCCAGTAGCTGGCTGAGTCCTGATGTGATGTCAAGATGCAGCCAGCTCGTCAAAGCACCGGCTCAGTGCATAGGTGGCGTCACTCCTCCTTTGCCTTCCCCGCACAGAAAAAGTGATGGAGGAACAAAGCACCCTAAAACATTCTCCTGCCCCCTCTCCCCTTTGAGCAGGGGGCACCTGAGACTGGATGGGTTCACCTGGTGGGCCAAATCTGGCCCATGGCCAAGAGTTTCCCCACCCCTATCTTAAAGAGGAGTTCCTTATGATCAGTGTGCCTCTTAATAGCAGGTGCTGGAGAACAGAAGCAGGGGGTGCTCCGGCCCCCATGCCCTGCTGTGGGCTTCCCTTTGTGGGGCATCCAGTTGGCCAGTGTGGGAAGAGAATGCTGGACTAGGGGAAGGGCCTTCTCAATTGTGTCACCCCATCTATGGAATCAGCTCCCCAAAGAGGTGCCCCTGGCGCCTACCCCCTATTCTTTCAGGCACCAGGTGAAGACCTTTTTATTTGCCCAACATCTTAATGGCTGATTTTATCCATTTTATTATCGTCACTGCACCTCTGGATTGAATTTATTTTGGCTGCTTGGTTTTATCATGTTATATTTTAATATGTCTGTATTTTTATGTCATAATTGTTGATGCTTTTATGTTAGGATGATTGCTTTCATTTGTTGCTTTGTTTTGTAAACCGCCCAGGGAGCCCTTTGGTTGATGGGCAGTGAATAAAATAAATAAATAAATAAATAAATAGGCCTTTGGTCTGATCCAGCACAGCTCTCCTTGTGTCTTTATATCATGCTGCCTGTGCTTTTATAATAATCCACGGGCAGCAACTGACACCCCAGACATTATTTGGTGCGCCAATCAGCTGCAGACTATTACATCTAGAAGCGCCTAAGAATCAACTGAGATTTAAACAGGTCTTTGTAGAGTTTAAGAATATGTTGTTATGAGTGTGAAGTGGCTGACAACAGATCCAGCCTGATCCAGCGGGGCTCTCCTTAGGTTCTTAGGGGGTGTATAGATTGAAGGACATTTCCTTCAGTGAAAACCATGTGCATGAGAAGGAGGGAAGAGGAGTTTTTCTTTTAAACAAGGGCTTTTCTTAATAACCTACAAAAAGATAACAGCCTCCCTTGGCCGGTTTCAAGATATCCACACTTCCTTTTCGTTTTGTTTTTCCCCTATCTACTTATTGGCTCCCCAACGTATATTCTGAGTGAAGGCGACTCCAGTCACAACGCATTATGATTCTTTCTCTCTCAGGCTGCAAGCACACACGCCATAGCTAGGTGCTGTTCGCATCAGATATGGTGATACTTCTCCTAGAAGGGTAAACAGGTGTGCTGTTTACCTGTGGCAATGGTTGCAGTGGTAATTTTTTAAATGCATTTCTAGTACATCAAGCCCGTTCTCCTAACCTTTTAGCATGACTGGCATCTAGAGGGATTGTTTTGTTTGTTCCGGAACAAGGAATACGATGAAGGAAATTTACAAAGGCAGTTCACTCTTGCCATGCTTGGCTTCAGGTCACTTTCACCTGTTCAAATGCTCTAATCATTTGCACTTTGGTGACTGCTCTGCTTCTTGCTGAACGCAAATCCCACACACTGTAGCAACAGAGGAAAACATGGAAAGTGAGAACACATAAGCAACACAAGCAAAATCTAGGTGCATTTTTGTTGATTCGTGGATGCTCGAGTTCGCCAAGGCTCTCTGAACTGCACTTTGAAGCTCAGTTCACCTTGCTCCCATTTCATCATTTGTGAACCTGTTTTCCTTTTTGTTCGAAAAGAAAAGCTGAGCATTTTGAATGAGGAAAGTGTGCAATTCCATGGACAGTTTACAAAAGTGCACACTTTCCCCATTAACTAAAGCATGAAAAAGTGCATTTTTTTAAAAAAAAAATGTGCATCATAAAGTGTGCATTTTCCACACACACACACACACACACACACACACAATAGGCATTTTTCTAACATGATCGCAAGTTCAGGAGTGTGCAAACCTTTTCCTGAAAAAATGGCTCCTAGTTCATGTTGGTGCTCAAGGTTGCAAACAGGGCAAGTTCTGATGATTTGCAAACTGAAATGAAATTATCGTACATGCCTAGTAGAACGAGGACACCTTGCTATTGTGCAGGATATGAGCAGCCCTGCCTGCAGGAAGGATGTACTGTAGCCTGTGAAAACCGCTTGCCTTCCCCTAGGCTTAGCATGCATCAGACATGCTCATCTAACCTCCTTTAGTATTTCAAATTCATAAACCAAATCCTTGACTCGTGGGGAAAACTGCTAATTTTTCTTGATGTTCATTGCCTCCTCCGAGTATCATGGCAGCACCCGCCTGTGCTTCATATTTACACTTCTAATTGCAAAATTAATCTCATGCTTATAAATGTCTAGAGAGCATGCTGATTCCTTGGGTGGTTTAATGGTGCATTCTACCACATCACACACTTTTCCTTTGACTGTTCTTTCATTTCATTTTTTTTTGTTTTTGTTTTATATGAACTCTTTTATCAGAAAATAAATAGAGAGATGAAGGAACTGCATAGAGGGGAGACAGGAAACCTTTTCTGTTGTAACAACCTCATTATTAATGTTATTCTCAATGGAAAGGTAGTGTAAAAATATTTATAATAAATAAATACATAAAGTTTTTGTTCTTAGGAACTTGCTCTGATGTCGGAGCTGGGACTCCAAGCTTCGAGCTCCTGCTCTCGCAGCCGGTGCAGAAAGAACCACACTGGCTGCTCCTCCGAGGTCACAAATGTGACCTCGGAGATGGGGTTTAGGGGGCATTCTGGGGGTTGGGGAGGAGAGGAGAGAGGCACCGCCATGATACAAGGTATCCTGGTGGTGCCTCAGCCTCCTTCCCTGCTGCTCTGAAGTGCTGCACTTACTCAGCTGAAATCAGCCTTCCAAGTGTTTTGCAGGGCGGGAAGAGTGCAGAATGCTCCCCCTGCCCTGCATTGGATGTCTGTAATCTTCCGAGTTTGGAGGGCTACGGGCATCCTGGTTGGACTGTACCCTAAAATATGCAGCTTGACTGAATTGTCCATATTTTTATAACTATAACTTAATTTGCATACTTTGGCTTGCATGTCTTGTGAGAGAGCTTGGTGGTGGTGGTGGTGATGGTGGTGGTGTGTGTGTGTGTGTGTGTGTGTGTGTGTGTGTGTGTGTTTTGTCAAGTCTGAAAACAGGCTTAGAAGTCCAAGAACAGGAGGGCTATAATATGCATTGAAAAAGAGAGGAACTGGTGACCTAGGCGAAGAAATTAAAACTGCTATGAATGAAGTACCACAAAGCAGTGACTGGAATCCTCATTTTACTTATTTACAGGATTTCTCCATGATGGCGTGAAAACCATTCTTTCAAAAGAAAGATAGAAACTTAGACTGTATATTAGAGGTTAAGAACAAAAACCAGTAATATGTTGTGCCAATATATGTTATGATTCACTGTCATCTTCTCACCCCCAGAAAAAAAATACCAGCTATAGATGAGATCTTGTTGGTGAAAGGCCTACAAGTTGTACACCAATCTCTGATGTAGCTGTGACTAGGAGGGGAAGTCACATACAGTTTGCAGCTAGGGATGGGTGACTCTGCCTGTTTCACTTTCTCCTGCATTCAGATATTTTAAGTATCAAGTTCTTTCTCTCCCAAATATAAACAACTTTGTGAATTTTTTGCAAATTCTTATAAAAAATGAACTGAACTGAAACTCTCACCCATCTGCACCAGCCAAATTCAACTGATACGTCTGTTCCCAGCATGAAGAGGACCATGTTTTACCTGCCTGCCATGTAGATGTTAAAGATGTGAAGCCTGACAGAAAAAAGAGGTGGCAGCCCTAATTCAGCCACAAACATGGTTGAATACACAGGGATTCAAAGCCAGTCTTTTAAGAGCTATGCACTCAAAGTCCTCTGTCTGGATGGGCAAATCTATCAGTTTTGGTTTCTCCTACATTCATTTTTTTAAAAGTTCCTTTTGTCCTGAATATGGAGAGCTTTGTGAATTTTGGTAAATTCTCATCAAAACCAAATTGAAATGAAATTCTCACTCATCC
The DNA here is from genome assembly GCA_021292165.1 of Shinisaurus crocodilurus. Classification (NCBI taxonomy): domain Eukaryota; kingdom Metazoa; phylum Chordata; class Lepidosauria; order Squamata; family Shinisauridae; genus Shinisaurus; species Shinisaurus crocodilurus. The sequence goes on along the minus strand of CM037876.1, from coordinate 89,586,703 downwards.
TTACCTGAAAGTGCAGCGGGGACCACTAGCAGTCCACAGATCACAGCTGAAGAAATCACTGGCTGAGGCCAGAAGAACCCAATATGATAACCACAGTTACCCTCTCCCTCTGTCACCTGCTGCGCTGCAAGATTCTCCATTGACCTGCAGTTTGAAAAGACAAGGAGACTTTATTTATTTACTTGCAGTGTGGTGGCAAAGCATCGCACTTTTGTAGTAACCTGACATGCAGGACGGATGCAAGACAGTTTGGTGCCCTAGGCAAGATCAGATATTAGGCGCCCCCCCCTTCCCACTTGAGAGCGCTGTATTTTTTTTCAAGGCGTTTCTGGTGCCCTCTTTAGCCCTGCGCCCTAGGCAGCTGCCTAGTTGGCCTAATGGTAGCACCAGTCCTGCTGACATGACTTGGGAGAGAGGGAGAAGGAGACATGGGTCCGCTGTTCATGTAGTATCTAGTTTCAGCTTTTGACACTATCTAATTAATTGGTACAAACTATGAGTGCCAGTCATATGGCCAAGTATGAGTACCAATCTCTTCTGTGCTGTATAGTCAAAGGCTGCAATATTTTTGCTCAATGGGGAATCTTATCATCTCATTGAAGTCAACTGGGAATCTTAACACCTCATCGAAGATGATTACATTCAAAAACATCCGGCAGCCCTCCAGAGCTGTAGCAAAAATCTTGATCATGGCAACAGCTTGAAGCTAGAAGGAAGATGAAATATTTGAAAGCAAAGCAGTAAAATGCCAGAAAGGCATGAACGGTCTCTCCATTCCTTTTAAAGCGGCCTTTAAAATTATTCTGATCAGTTATTTTTTGTTTTTGTTTTTCATCTACCAGTTTTTGGTAAAGCTTAGTTCTTACCATACACTCCCACAGACCATCTGCCTTGATATAAAATTAGCTTATGTAGTGCCATAGTTCAAACTCCACTGCATTAGAAAATAGCAACATCAAAGATTGATTCAAAACAACAGAGCAGCCTTTCTTTGGATGCAGATGTCCCTGGGGTTCTGGTACTTCTTTGTTTCACCTGATTTCTTCTCCATCAAAGAGGACCAAGATTGGATTTGCAACATCAGATGGTGGCAGCAGCTCAAAGCAAGTTTCACAAACAGAGCCATATATGAAGATCCCTATTGGATCAGAATGAATGAGGGTCCATCTAGTCCAGCATCATTGCTTTCAGCAGTGGCCAGGCAGATGCTTCTTGGAATCCCAGAAGCAGTCTGTTAAGGCAACTACCCTCCTTTATTGGTTCTCCTCCAGAAACTAGTATTCAAAGGTACACTGCTTGTGAACGTGAAAATTCCATTTAGTTTTCAGGGCTAATAACCATTGGTAGACTTATTCTCCACAAACTATGTTTTAAAGCAGGCTAAAATGTCACCACATCTTATGGCAGTGGGGAAAAAAAGTAAACAAGCAATTATATTATGTAGCTCAATTTTCTTTTTAAATAGGCATATTTACAGTAAATAATCCTTGGGATGAAATATACAGAGTATTTCATGTGTTCAAAGAGTGCTACACAAATCTTAGTAATCTCTAGAACAGGGGTTCTCAACCAGGGGTGAATTCCCCCCAGGGGGAGAATTTTAGGGTATGGGGAAAACCTGTCTTGGCAGCAATACTTGTGAAAAGGATCTAGGTGTCTTACTGGATCACATTGTGAATGAGCCAGCAAGGTGATGCAGCTGCTAAAAAAGCCAATGCAATCTTGGACTGCATTAACAGAAACATAGGGTCCAGGTCATGGTAACTAATATTTCTGCTCTAATCTGTGATAGTTAGGCCATTATTTGGAGTACTCTGTCCAATTCTGGGTGCCACATTTCAAGAAGAGCATTGACAAACTGGAGAAAAGTGATCAGGATGGTGAGGAGTGTGGAAAACAATTCCTATCAGGAATGACTGAAAGAGCTGGGTTTGCTTAGCCTGAAAACTGAATTTCACATATTGATTTGAATAACCAGCTAATTATTTGGCAGTAGGCTTCTAGTTATCCCCACTATTATTCTGAGGCTGAGAGAAGAGTGACTTTCATATGGACACCCAGTGATTTCGTGGCAAAGATGAAATTTGGGACTTTCCAGCTCACAATTTGTTCATTTAGCTGCTACGCTACATAAATACAAACACACATAGACATGGGGGAGAGACATTTACAACAACAACAAAATTCAAATGTGAGGGAAAGCAGGGCCGGTGCTACCATTAGGCCAACTAGGCGGCTGCCTAGGGCGCCGGGCTGAAGGGGGCGCCAGAAACTCCAACTCCCTCCCGAAAACACTTCACATATATCTACAGAAGAAAGCTTTTTTTTTTTTTAAAGTCTTTCTGGGTTGTTTGAACTACCCGTCGCTAGCTGCTCTCCTCTTCCTCTCCCCCCTGCGCGTCTCTCTCTCTCTCGTTCTGCCTTCGCTTCCAAGGAACACACAAACTGACTCTCCCAAAGATTTCTTTTGTGATCACTTGAACTGAGGAGCGGCGGCGGCAGCAGCAGGAAGAGACGGAGCGGGAGAAGAAATAAGAGGGGAGGGTGGAAGGGAGTTTACATGACATCTCTCTGTGCCGGTTTTAGCAGATCCCCACTGCAATATTTTCTTTCTTTTTCCTTTTCACTGTTCAGTTTTACAGGGAGGCACAGCAAAACAAGAGAGGGAGAGAGGTTGAGAGGGAAAGCTGCAAAGAGGAGGGCGAGCTGCACACTTACTTCGAGCTCCTCCTGCTGTCAGCGCCTCAGCCAATCAAAAGGCTCCAGAGTTGGGAGACGCTGGAGGAAGCGGCAGCGGAGGAGACGCTTTGTAAAGACAGGCTGGGGGCTGGGCAAAGGAGGCAACGTGCGCTGCGCACACACACACACGCACACGCCTGCCTAGACGAGGCTCCAGTTTCCTCAGGGGCTCTCGGAGCTGGGCTTTCCTTCGTTCCTGCGCTCTAAAGACTTCCAGTATAAAAGTGTTTTCTCCACACTCGTTTCAAGCCAGTCTTCCCCCCACACCCCATTTTCAAAATCCCGCCAAAAGACACATACTTATATTAAAGTGATTCCTTTCATGGACAATTCACTCCCGCAGCCCCTGATAATGCCTACTGTTTGGCTTTCTAGTCCCCTTTGGTACCTTCATATGAAAGCGAAAATCTGTATAATGGATCTTCGCTTTATCCAATGGGATAACTGAGGATATCTTGATAGATTTCGAGAAATGTAGCAAATTGGTACTACATCAACATGTATTTTATATATGTTTGTCAATGTTTATGATAATAAATTTTTTAGGTTTTGCCAACTGACTTTTAATGGGCATAGAGCTGGAGGGAGGGAGGGCTCAAGTGGGAAGGGGGGGCGCTAAATATCTGATCTTGCCTAGGGCACCAAACGGCCTTGCACCGGCCCTGAGGGAAAGTGAAACTGCCAGATTCATCCGTTTGCTTAGCTCTTAAAAGTCTGGGTTTGAATCCCTGCATATTCAGCCATGTTTCTAGTACTGAATTAGGGTTGCCACCTCTTTTTTTCTGACAGGCTCCTCATCCTTAACAGCTATATAGCAGGTATGACACAATCCTTTTCATGCTTGGAATAGCTGTACCAATTGAATCTTCCTGGTGCAGGTAGGTTTCATTTCAGTTCATTTTTGATAAGAATTTAGGAAAATTCACAAAGTTGTTCATATTTGGGAGAGAAAGAACTTGAGATTTAAAAGAAGAAAAACCTGGATGCAGAAGAAAGTGAAACTGGCATTCATCCATCCCCTAACACTTGCTCAATGTTACCCTCTTTCTGGTTATGTGTGCATGCATATGAGAGAGATTTGGACACTACCTAGTCGAAAATAACTCCTTCATCCTCTTTTCAGTACTGACAAAACAACCATCTAAAAACAAGAATGGGATGTAAAATTTAACATGCTGTCTTCCTTCATTTTGGGCCAAATGCATTTAGAACCTCCTGAAATCTCTATGTTCAATGGTTCTGAGTTAAAAGCAAGAGGGAAAACATTTTTCTTCCTGTATTTCAAAGCTACATTGGAACAATATGATTTTAAAGTATGATATATGATAAATAGAAGCTGAATAAGTCTGAAAAACAAATTAAAATAGAGCATGAGTCATCAAACAAAACGTTGGTCTTACGGTGGAATCAGAGTTGGACTGCTTTGGTTGTGCTGAGCTTTGAAAATATTCACATTCAGCATGACTGAAGGATGGAAGAAACATATTGCATCCTTATTCTGTTCCATTGGGGCTTGGGGCTCACAAGGGAAGTAGTAACAGGCTTACTTGGGTAAGGTCATGTCAGATCAAGTCTCTTCTGGTAGTAAGGCCATGGCAGTTAAAGTCTTATTATGCAGTGTCATGTTGGGTAAAGTCAGGTTTAGGAGACTGTACTGTAGCTGGACATCTACATTTTGGTTGACCTTATCAGGACCACAGAAAGCTCCCAATGAGCTCTACTGGCTGTAGCTCTCCTCACTATTATAGATAATAAGGAATGTTGCTTCAGCAAAGAGCTGAAGCCTCACATTCCTGGAAGAGCTGGCTGTACTTTTCAAAGAGACCTTGACTGGTTCTGTAACTGCTGGCTTCTACACAGGGCAGAGGAGTAGGATACGCTTCTGGGGACTTATCCTCAGAGTCTGAGAAAGATGAAAGGGCAGATTCTCATCCTGGGAAGGCATGGGAGCAGGTGCTGTATGTTCCCATCTTGTGCGGAGCAGTTGTATCTCTTTCTCATCTGGATCTTCCTCAGGGCAGCAGAAGGGGCTGAGTCCTTGAGCTACACCGGGGATGGGCAACTTGTGGCCCTCCAGATGTTTTGGCCTACAATCACCATCCCTCACTATCGGTTATGCTGGCTAGGGCTGATGGGAGTTGTAGGCCCATCCCTCTAGGAGATACAACCTGAAGGATTCAGTGTTTGGAGTCATCTTTCCCATCTGAAGGAGCATGACCTACCCAGACACCATTAATTAGGAATAAAAGAGAGAAAGTCCAGGTCATGTCATGCACCCACCTGGCTTTCCTCCTTGTGGTGCATGAGGGAAGTATATCCATAAAAATATGTACTAGTTTTATGACAGAAGGAAAGAGCAATATTTAAGACCTAGAGGGCTGTGGCCAAAGATTTTTGGCTTAAACTTACTATACCAGGAAATCTTATTGGCTGGATGACTCAACAGCATTCTTATTGGGATGAGTAATAAAAAAAACTTGCTTTCACCCACTGCCTTTGATCACATTGCTGTTGTTGTGGGTGAAGCTGAGGACTTGGATTAAAATATTTTGTGAAACTTGTATAGACAGTGAAAAATGACATACCCAATGAATATCTTAGCTTACAAATTTAATCTTCCTTGAGACAAAGCACGCATGCTGTCATAATTTCAGGAAGTCTGGTGGGTTAAACTATTTTTACCCTCAAAAGAGAAATGTGTGTATTAATTTAATAACCGTTGAGATGTGATCTTGCAAGTGGATTTTAATACATTCTATCTTAACAATTTTAACATTATTGGCCCCAATCCAGCTCTAGCTGCATTGAAATTAAATGCCGTTAGACAACTAAAGTCCAACAGTTTGAACCAAAATTAACATAATAGAGAATGTAAATGCAATACAGATCTTGGACAGTATCTAATGTTGTCACAGCACTAGTGCAAATGATGTTGTGCTTGCGTAAACCAGTACTAGTGCAATGTCATTAGGAAGCAACCTGGCACATCTGTGAATAAAAATGCAGAGCCAATGAGAGAGAGAGAGGTAATTTCTAATTACCATTGATAGGTGGTGAGCTAGGCTGCCCAAATATATATCAGTAGACATCAAAATTTAGAGGTCTTTCACATTCAGAAATATATAAGGCCCGCTCTAAAGTCGTTGTTAATTATTACTTTTCCTTGTGATTGGACATTTAAGCTATAAGTGGCACATACCATAGGATCTGGGCCTGAATTAAGGCATTCAAAACAGTGCAACCCCATGCATGTCTACTTAGAAGTAAGTCCCATTGAGCTTAATGGGGGTTACTCCCAGGAAATTGGGTTATAGGATTGCAGCCTAAGTCATGAATTCACCAAGTATCTTTGGACAAGTGACCCTTTCACAGATGCAGTTCCCAATACAGAGAGGGAACAAGAGTTGCGTACTTCACAGTTATCGTCAATGCTTTGTTGTTGGCTGTTAATGAAAGCTACTAGGTGGCACTGTGAAGATGAAAATATTTTGTGAAACTGGTATAGTGAAAAATGACATACCCAACGAAGATCTAAACTTACAAATTTCATCTTCCTTGAGCAAAGATTGCCTTTGCCGAACAGGGGAATACAGTTCAGTTGTTTCTTCATCTCTTCACAAAGTACTGGCTCTTTAATAAGGTAGATAGAGCACTTTGCACAGCTCATTACCATAATCACAATGGTGACAATAAATTCTTGTTGACATCAACAGGGTTTGGTCAGGGATTGCATTAGGCTGGACACTAGATTACTCTAGTGCAGTGTTCTCCAACCTTGGGTCCCCAGATGTTTTTGGCCTACAACTCCCAGCATGCCCCAGCCATCGTAGCTGGCTGGGGCATGCTGGGAGTTGTAGGCCAAAAACATCTGGGGACCCAAGGTTGGAGAACACTGCTCTAGTGTTAGAACACGGGTAGCCAATCTGAGGTTCGGGTGACACAAGGGATTGGGGGGACTGCTTGGCAAAGTCTTGTCTGGTGGGCCCCTTTAGGGTTTGTGGGAAGCGGGCTGGGGAGCTTACCTTGGTGGATGCCAGCAGATTCAGGCAGAGCCCATTTCCCCCTGGCCCCTGGCAGTGCCCAAGAAGTCAGCTCAACTTCTGCGCATCGTGAGGGGGGGAAATGGTCACCCACACAAAAACACGGCTGAAAAAGCAAAGATGGTGGAGCATTGCTGAAAACAAAGATGGCAGCCTCCAGGAGCCGGTAGGAGTGTGCATTTTTAAAGAGGGCCCAGACTGGGTGTCAGAGGTGATCTCCGCTAGGATGATGGGCACAAGCAGCTGGGCAAAGGACACTGGGTACTAATGCTGGCCCTGCTGGAGGGAAGCAGTGGTCCCCACAGGCCTGACTCTGGTACAGATTCTGGACTCCTGCCTTCCTTCTCCTGTTATGCTGTTGCTTCCTCCAACCCCCAAACCACAACTAGGTGTGGGAGATGGCTATTATAGTGCAGACTGTAAGGGCACTATCCTGTAGTTTGCACTTGCTAAAAGGGGCACACTTGCTAAAAAAAAAAAAAGGTGGCTCATCACTCTGTTTCAGTATTTTCATTTGTTAAAATTAGGAATGGGGGGGGGGTATCCCTAAAGTTATCTTTTAGGGCAGCCTTCCCCAACCTCACACCATCCAGACATGTTGGGCTGTAGCTTCCATGATTCCCAGCCACCATGGCTGTGTTAGCCATGCTGGCTGGGAATGATGGGAATTGCAGTCCAACACATGCAGAGGGTGTCAGGTTGCGGAAGGCTGTCTTAGGGCCTCCTTTTGAGTGAGGTGGGGTGGGGTAATACCATAGCTACAGTGTTAAGGCAGCATTCTTCCTTGATCCAGTTGCAGACAATGAAATGGGAAGAGCCATAATTGAGTGTGTGTTTGTTTTATTATTTCAAAGTCATTTAGATCTGCCCCTCTTCCTTTTGAGATTATGCCAGAACAGCCTGTCATTTCATAGGATCTCAGCTAGTGACTTTATTAAACTTTTTGCTGTCTCTCTCTCTCTCTCTTTTTTTTTTTAAGTTACTCTCTCATATGTCCCAGGTGCTTGGATAATACAATTCCAGCTGCTTAATTGAATGTGATTGTGTAACAGTTCAGCAACCTTGCACTGCAAAGCCTACCATTTCATATAAACCACTATAGTACTTAAAAGTTTCTCAAGCCTAGAGCTAAAATATGCTCTCTGGGAGCACACCTCTCAGTCGCTCCGTGTCCGTGCTGCATTCACCATCGAATAAATATTTGATCACAAGTTGTTGCTGCTGATTTTGTACAGCATCTCCTACAGTCTGTGGATTATATCAATTCAATTTTGCTTATTCAAAGTATACTCTAAAAGGCGATTAAAGAAGACACAAGAAGGCTTGCTACAATGACTAACAGAATGTGTGTGTGCAGTTGAGTGTGTGTTATACAGTCACAATTTATGTAAAGGCTGGTGAAAGTGGGTGTGAATTTGCTGCGTCATTTTGAGTAAAGTTTTTTTTTTTTTACTACACAAATCTATTGATTATACAGTATGAAGAAAACAATATCCTTTGGGAACATGAAAACACTTGAGGGATGTGCAATTAAGCAGGTCTTATTACTGGAAGAGATGCCATATATAGCATGGTTGTCTTACCTTACAGCATAGGTGACCACGACAAGGATACTGATTTAGGTGAATGCTTTGCTGATGGGGCTCTTTAAAAAGATACGTGGATTGGGTCCAGGTTATCAACATAAATGTGCTATGAATACTGAAATCTGGGTACACTACATTCCATTTCAGTGGGACTCATTCCTAAGCAATGTTGGGTGGATTACATTCAGGATGTCTAGAGGAAATAAATTGCATATTATTCCCTTTCAACGACAAGAACATTCATCTAAGCAGAGGGTCTAGATCACCCCCACCCGACCTGGTGCCTTCCAGATGTTTTGGACTTCAACTCCCACCAGCCCCTGCCCTGCCAGCCTAGCTAATGGCAAGGAAGTTGCTGGGAGTTGTAGTAGTAAATATCTGGAGGGCACCAGTTTGGAGAAAGATACACAGTTAGTAATTGGCACAAGGGCTGCTTTTTTTTTAATTGAGCAAAAGCTGAACAGCCAGCCCCTAACTCACTCCACCATGTGCCAAGACACATGTAAAGGGAAATTGATTTGACACCTTCCTTCCTTGTGTGAACAGCAGAAGAAGCTCTGGCAGAATTATTACTGTTATTATTATTTATTTCATTTCTATACCACCCAATAGCTGAAGCTCTCTGGGTAGGCAGTTCACAACAATTCATAAAATTACAAACCACAAATACAGATAATAAAATACAACATAAAATTTCAGTATACAAAATTTAAAACAATTTAAGCAGCTAAAAGCAATTTCAATAAAAAAAAATACTAGAAGTGTTAAAAGACAGCTAACACAAATGCCCCATCATATGCCATTAAATACCATTACATGCCTGGGAGTAGAGGGTGGTCTTAACCTGGCTCCAAGAAGATGACAGCATTGGCGCCGGGCAGACCTCAGTGGGGAGATCATTCCATAATCAAGGGGCCACCACTGAGAAGGCCCTTTCGCTTGTCGCCACCCTCTGAGCCTCCCTCGGAGGTGGCATTCGGAAGAAGGCCTCAGATGTTTGATTGTAGTGTCTGGGTAGATTCAGGTTGGAAGAGGTGTTCCATCAGGTATTGCAGTCTCAAGCCGCTTTATAGATTAAAACCAGCACCTTCAATTCTCACTTATTATGCATTTGTGATGCTAAGCATGAGTTGTATTATATATTTTGTTTTGTACTAATACGTGGAAAGGACTATGGACTAAATAAACTCTTCGGATTGATCACTAAACATGTCACTGTAAATCACATCAGGAAAAAAGAAAGCAGGTGAGGGGAGCTGATTTTCATCAGGACTACAGCCCACAGGGAGGGAACGTTTAACCCTTTCCTTCCCTGCAATGGTCTTGATGAAAATTACCACACACCCCTCCATGGCTGCTGTTAGCCCTGGAAGAAAAGTTGTTCCCATGGCATCAATTGATCCTGGGGCTAACAGCAGGCACAGCAGCGCTGGGCGGGGTGGGTGAGGGAGAGGTGATTTTCATCTGGACCTTGGTGGGGCAGGAAAGGGTTAAACTCCCTCTCCTCATGTGCTGCAGTCCTGGTGAATATCACACAGACACACACAATGCATTTTAACGCAGGGATGTACAGATTTTGTTTAATCCATTCTATTGTCAAGCATATCCGCATATTGTCCGCATATTAATCTGCATATTGTCAAGCATCTTTCATTCTGCTGGCCGCTCATTGATGGAATCGAATTCTTTTTCCCCACTCAGAAAAGTATGCAAAAAAGTCCAGCGCAGTTTACATAACTTTCACTGGCATGTAACATTTTGTGTATTTTTCTTAGCTCAGCGTACAAGCAATGAACAGAACGCACACATACAAAAAAGAGTGCTGCACAGCGGAGGCTGAAGAGAGATCAGAGATGAATAAAATGTTACCGGTTTTATTTTGTTTTTAAATGGCATATGGATCAGTGTATTTTCCAGGAACTTTTTTATTTACATGTGACTACATTTGTGTACAATTCTGGAAAAATTTTAAAAAATGGTCTGCAAGTCTGCAGAAGATGCTGGTTCATTGTGGAATCCATGGGTCAAATTCATAGAAATCCAAAGTCATTTGGATCAGTTTTGGATTTCTCCTACGTCCCTACGTTTTAAGAAATTATTATGATTGATGTGAGCTAAAGTGACACGTTTAGCATCATGTCTGTACTGGGAATTGCGGAAGATGGCGAGGAGTACAGGAGTGTTGTACCGAGTTCTGCCTCTATGCTCTGGGTTTGCTTTAAGAAAGTAGGTTTGCTTTAAGAATCAGCAACCGGCCTTGATTACTTGGCTGCTTGCCAAGCTGATGCAATCAAGAGCAACTCACCTGCGGGTGATCTGCCTGCTGACCAGAGGGATGACACTGCAAACAGCACAGGTGCTACCAATGGAGCACGCGATCTGCAACCCAAGAAGCTTGGTGCTTGAAGAGTATTGAAGACGAGCAAGTGCAGACTGAGGGTGGTGGTGGTTGGCGGGAGTGTGGTGGTTGTTAGTGGCGGTTGCATTTGGAGTACTGAAGAACTGGAAGGAGCGAGGAGGAGCAGAGGACGCTGTGCAGAGAGCCTTGCAGAAGCCTTGCAGAAGCCCAATGTGGAAAGCCAATACCCAGGCGGAGAGCTGCTGGACCTAGCATTCGGGTTGGTTGGACAGTGACTGTGCAGCTAAGGGGTGGGATTTCCATCAGGGAACTGGGAGTAGCATTGTTGTACTTCAGGCTTAACTTTACAATAAACATGTTTGGCTTTGACTTCCTGGAGGAGTATTTATTATGGTCAGAAAATCCCTCAAAGAACCTTTGCCAATCCCTTTTGGGGATCCTGTGGCAAAACAATGTCTAGTTTGGTCCTCAGAGTGGGCAACTCAGGTGCATAATAAATGGATGATCCTGAGCACACCCAATAGCCCAGACCTGTTTCCTAAGCACCGTCAGAGCTTCAGATTCTAGGTCCAAAGTTCCAGGTACAAATCATGGCTCAATCACGTCTTCTCTGAAGTGGCACATGCTTCCCTGCTTATCACTGCAGTAATTGCTACCATGTACCACAAATTAGCCACACTGCGTTCACTTGCTCAGTTTCCGCAGCATGATGAGGAAGCAAAGTGCAGTGACATTTTACAAAAAGTCAAGAAGTACAGCTTGAAATCACTGTTCAGGTTCAGTGTCTGTGTCCACAGCCCAGAGCCTATAAACAGGGAGGTAATGACAGCATTTTTTTAAAATCATGGCTTTTCCAGATTTAGGAAGGAAACAATGACACAGACGATAACTGGCAAATAGCCAGTGGCTCATGAAAACAAAGAATCTTGTGAACAAATTATCTTTTCAGACCTGTTTATTTTTTGAGAGCTCCTTAGATGGAAGGGATGTACTATTGCTCACATGGAGAGAAGGCCCTATGGATGTATAGTGTTCACTGACCCCGTGTGGTCAGTCATCTGAGACTAACAGTGTGTGAATAAAACATCAAGATGAGCTCCACCTATCGGCCATGTCTATCAAGGGCTCAGTTAATCGGCCATGTCTATCAAGGGCTCAGTTAATCACTTGTTTTTACTGCTTGTTTGGAACTGCAAGGCCACGATAGACAACTTTATTTAGCATGGTGCATCATATGTTATTTGGGCCTGTTGCAGGAATTACTGAGATATTATAAGTGAAGTGCCTTGAAAAACAAGCTATTCAAAATCTAAGTCTTATTATTAAATTCCCCATGGGTTTGTGGGGCTTAGTGCCAGAAATGCTGCACAAAAAATGAAAACAAACCATATGTGGCATGCATATTCATGAGCATGGATCACACCTCACCGCCCATAGGCAATTGTCACTTTGTCTCCCCAGCATCCTAGTTTTGAAATATGAAATCTTATTTTAGTAATTACTGTGCAGCCTAATAATAATGAATTTTTAAATTACAATTTTCTTACAGTATTTTAAATAGATCACTTACAGTATATATGTATGAAAGATATATCCATAAGTATCAAAAAGTATGTAGTAATACAATTATCCATAAAAATAGTTAAGCATGAACTTCAGAAAAAGCAGAGCAAATATCCACGTATTTATCCATCCGCAGGTGGCGTCTAAATACCACCCGCTCAAACGTTGAAAGTGTTATTAGGTCCTCAATCCACTGTGTTATAGGAGGTGAGCGTTTATCTTTCCAGTGTTGTAATATCAGTCTTTTGGCTGTCAAGAGGGCGCGGAAAATCCACATGCGTCCTTGTGATAAATTCCATACAGCATACAATTTAAAAGAATGTGCGGATTGGTAAATATTAAAGAGCAATCTAATACTAGATTTCTCCGTACTATGACCTCTACCCCAAAAGAAGCAGCCTCTGGGCATTGCCAAAACATATGGGTAAACGAAGCATTCACAGTATTACACCTCCAACAGTTAGCTGACTTAGACAAACCCTTATTAAAAAGACGCTGTGGTGTCCAATAAACACGAAACAAAAGTTTCTGCTGAATAAGACGTAACCCGAGATCCATAGACCCTTCTGACACAGATGCAAAAACAATGTTCCATTGATTAGGCAACATAAGATCATCTAATTCTCTATTCCATTTATCTTTAAGACTCTGTGCATCATACTTATTCACCGATAATAAGTATTTATAAACATGAATTGTAGGTCGATATAACTGCTCAGACTCAATCAATGCATCCAATAGCAAAGGAAGCTCTGAAGCAGAAAAAGCAGCCGAACCAAACCTAGATTCTAACAAATGTTGCAATTGCAAGTATTGGCATTCAGCTGAGGCAGGCAAGTTATATTTAGTACGCAAAGCTGAAAATGACAAAAACTCATCATCTATACTCACTAATTGATCCAAAGTAAAAATCAACCTGTCTGCCCAAGTCCGCCACAGGAACGTTTTCTTACCAATTTTAAAATCCGGATTACCCCCATAAAGTCAGTTTAGTTTAGCATGAGAAAATGGGTCAAACTGTAATTGACGAGATATAATACGCCACACCTCTCTAGCTGCCGTGATTGTAGGAGGCATCCTGTCTGTTTTAGTGTAGCGAGACCCTAATGCCATCCATTTGGAGAGAGGATCCAGACATAAGGATCCCATAACTGCCCAAAGTGGATAATCTAAGTGGAAATGATCAGAATTTAGAACTAGTCAACAAATAAGCCCTATGATATAAGGCAAGATCTGGAAAACCAAACCCACCTTCTTTAGTTGCAAGTTGCATCCTTTTCAAAGAAATTTGTGGAGGTGAGGAACCCCAGAAAAATTTGTGAAACAAAGCATTAAGTTTTTGAAAACAATTGCCAGGTATAAATAGAGGAATACCATGGAAAACATATACAATCCTAGGTATAATATTCACCTTAAGTGCATTAACCTTACCCCACAAACTCAACTTAAGAGATGCCCATCTGTCTATATCTCGTGAGATCTCATTAACCAACTTACTCAAATTAAGTTTAATCATTTGAGATATGTCTCTAGGGATAAGTATTCCCAAGTAAGTAATAAAATCTGGGCACCATCAAAATTGCCGCTGAGTTAACACACTCTGAGATATATTATCTCCAATCAGCATCAATTCCGACTTTGACCAAACAAATCACCAAAGTTCTTAATCACCTTCATCAAAGCAGGAACCGATGACTGGAGTTTCGAAATAAAGAATAAAAGATCATCAGCATAGAGAATAATTTTAAATTCTAAACAATCATGTAAAAATCCATGAATACTACTATTCTGTCTAATAGCACATGCCAGAGGTTCCAAACATAAGTCAAATATCAATGGAAAAAGTGGACATCCCTGTCTAGTACCTCTCCCAAGCATAAAATAGTGTGAGAAAAACCCATTGGTCTTAACTCTCGCTCTTGGGGTTGAATATAAAATTTTAACCCAATTTGAAAATTCCATGGGAAAGCCAAAGTTTCACTTAAGGTGTGCCTTAAGTCACCTTTGACTGTAGCACATGTATTTAACCATTCTTTTACATTAGGTACCTACTGAAAGCAGGTTGGGTATTTTTCAGTGATACTTGAGGAATTCAGTCTTTGTGGATTCCTATATGAAATGACCTGATCGGCACATCTCAGAGTAATGTGCAGATTGGAATTTAGCTGTCCACCAGATTTTGCACTGCTTGGAATGTGATAAACTTCTTAGCAGTTTAAAAGTGTCAACACAGTCATTTCAAAATGCCTTTGGAGGGGATTTTTTTTTTAAAAAGGTAGATTAATGTGGGAATGGAATGGAATGGAATTAGGCGTAAAACATTATCTTACAGGAGTAAGATAAACTGAAATAATATATGTGAGAGAAAAGGCTATAGGAAGGAGTAGTGCCGTTCTTTAAAAATAAATTAAAAATCAGTTGGTTCTTTTAGTGTAGGAGTAAAACAGGGAAAATTTCATTCCTTTCCTTAAATGCCACTAAATTTGAAAATACAGTGTCTGAGTTGAAGTTTGCACAACATGTATTTTATTCTAGGATGTCTCAAATCCCTCAGACGTTTCCTACTTCCTTTCCACTTCTTCCCGTAGGCTAGCAAGGTTTTCCTCTCCAACAGAAAGCAACATATGCTTCTGACTCTCAGCCAAAGTAATAGATTTCCCAGTGAGTACACTTCCCATCTCTTTCTAGTTTTGTTTTTGGACTTCTTTTTTTTTGTCCGCTTACAAGACAAGCACAAATAAAAGGGCTGAAAAAGCACAACAGTAATAAGTAATCCCAAGTAAGATAAAGTCCATTAAACTGATTTCATAGGACTTCAGAAGTAATTTCAGGGCATTAAACATTTCAATGTATAGAATTGTAAGAAGTGCTGTTCTAGATGAAAATAGCTTCAGTGTTTGATTTATTGTTGCTACAGATTAGAGAAGAGAAAACCTCAGAAGGTATGGCATGAAGAGTGAAAGTAAAGGTAAAGAACATCAGAGGCCCATCAATAACACTGGTAGCTAATCTGGCCAAAATATGAATCATGGGTAGGCAACCTAGCCTCTGCCTGTGGCTTATGCTGGCTCAGCTTGTCTGAGTGTGGAAAGCTAAGCAGGGTCAGGCCTGGTTGCTACTTGGATGGGAGACCCCTCCTCTAGTTTCCTGCATTGAGCAGGGGGTTGGACTCGATAGCCTTGTAGGCTCCTTCCAACTCTATGATCTATGAAATCTATGAAAACCTGGTGACCTTCAGATGTTTTGGACTATAAAACCCACCCAGCGTGGCCAGGGATTATGGGAGTTCAAATCCAAGCCATCTGGAAGGCACCCTGTTCATGTTACCTAGGTCCACATATGCACTGATAGGTATTTTATATCACTGTGTTCAGAATCTTCATCCAAATACCGAGGGATGGTGTGCTGCCGATTGAATTGCCAAGAGGCCATGGTTCTTTTTAGGATTCAGGAACAATGAACACTCTAATGGGTGAAGGAAAGATGTTATATTAAACAGGAATAAATGAACACAATCAGAAAGCAAAATGCTACAGGGCAATAACTGCAGCAAGAAAGTACAGAACAGGATTACACTGCTTATGTCCCTACAGTCACTGGGAACCCCCTTAGAATCAGTGACAAATGAACTCCCATAATGGCCTGGAATGCAGCACCTTTCCCGGGTCAGCCTGCATTGAGATCCTGAATTGGGAGCGTCCCAGGGACTCATATATACTATACTCAAATTAACCCCACCTATGTTCTGGCGATAGTTCAATGATCTCAAGAATGTTTACACACTCTTGTGATGTGAAAGGATTAGCTCCAGCAAGTGGCAGGTATCCAGCATAGATAGCCATATGGCCATCCCACACACTCCCGCCCATTCTCGGTGGTAGCCCTTGAAGTCTAGCCAAGGAGTATAATGGGAGAAAATACTTACTATTTGGATGGGTGAAGAGTAGATCTGAGTAGAAAATGAGAGGAATCAAGCGAATTCTTGGGGCAACTGGGTCCTTGTTAGAAGGAAATGTTGAAATGATTTTTGCTATGTTGGATGGCTTTCAGATGAATGGTGTTGCTAAAGATGACTGAGGGAAGGCAGACGTAACTGAGCTGGTATAGGCACTGCCTTCAAGCAAGCTTTTAACCATTTCAATTTGAGCTATATGATAACAGGGGCCAATGTGGAACAGAGGACAGAGGAGACTTAGATCAATTCAAATGTGCAAACGGGCCATATGGTGCAGTCCTCTCTGGCCAGTAACAATTCAGATTTTGAATAGGGGAGGGATCACACCCACTGGGGAAAAAGAACAGGTTTCCCCACATTTGGAAAATGTGCGTATTAGAGAGAAGGTGTGCTAACAGCAATTAGATGCTCATCACCCCCAACTTCTAATCCACGGATCTCAACTTTCATTGAATGTTGTGATATGGGTCCCTTTCTTGGCTGATACTGTTCATCATTCCTTCTTGAACCAGTCAGCCCTCTGATGCCTTGGCCTTTAGGGATGGATAAGACCTCTGCTTCAGTTCAAATCTGAGAAGAATTTATCAGAATTCACAAATTCTTCTTTTGGGATGGAAAGAATGTGAGATTTTAAAAAGTGAATGTGGGAGAAACTAAAACTGACAAATTTGTCCATCCAGGGCTAGGGGTAAGACACTTAAAAGCCTGGATTTGAATCCTTGTTCATTCAACCATGCTTGTAGTGCTGAATTAGGGTTGCCACCACTTTTTTCTGACAGGTTCCTCATCTTTAGCAGGTACATCATGGTCCTCTCCATGCTGGGAATAGCTGTAGCTATTCAATTTGGCCAGTGCAGATGGGTCATGGGTAAGAATTTCATTTCTGTCCCTTTTTAATTAATTTTTTAACCAAAATTCACACATTTCTTCATATTCAGGAATTTGAGATTACACAAAATCTCAAAAAATTGAGATTACAAAAAAAGGGGAAAAAAGTCAAATGCAGGAGAAAGTGAAACTGACAGATTCACTCATTCCTATTTTCATATAGTACTAAAGGCACAATCCTCTGCATGTTTAGAAAGAAAAAAGGCCTACAGCTCCCAGCATGCCCTAGCCAGCATGGCATAGCATAGTATAGCATAGCTGGTTGGGGCATGCTGGGAGTTGTAGGCCTTTTTTCTGTCTAAACATGCATAGGATTGCACCCTAAATTACAAACTATTATGAGGTATTAGCTGTCTACTCAAGCTAATATGAAAATACTATAACTGTTTTGAGGTAGACAGCACCCTCTGTTTCAAAGGGGAGGCATGCACATTTATTGCATTCGGGTTACTTTTAGTCATCAGAATGTTTTGGACTCCATGTCTACTAAATTTCATGTTTCTAGCTCATGGGGCATTGCCCTAATAATAAGGATACCCCCCAAGAGCAAGTGAGTGAGTATCTTTCTGTATATGATGATTATTCTCACACAGATGAGGAGCAAGGCTATGAAGTGTTTTGCATATTTATTGCTCAAGAATGGCTTCATGAAGTGAAGGCTGATTGAACTGGAAGCGTTATAATGACAACAATGTAATTTTAAAATGGAAATGCCTAAGAGAATTGAGGCTAACAAAGAAAAATAGCTGCTTTGCATGTGCATTTTAATATGCATCCACTTGCAAGGTCTGAGCAGAACAATATACTGCATATAATGATCTTCATTTTAATTTTTAAATATTAAAGCCGATAATAAACTCAGTAAACCTGATCCACATTTGCTTTCCACTCTCTGATTCCCCCCTGATTCAACAGACCTTTACAACCATATCCATTTTTAAATACCCTAACTGAGATGGTAGACCTATGCAGATAAGGCTGTAGCAGAGCGCGTGGAATGAGAATCTGTAATCACTTGCTTTTGTGGATTAAGAAGCAAGTGACAGACTTTATACCACAAGCACTGCGAGCATCCCCGCTATTAACTTTCTAAACCTCACATATTCATTCAGCTTCTCTACGGTTATGTGAACTATATGTAAGTCTGGCTTTCTCGGCTGAAATGAGTTCTCCTTTGGCACAGCCAAGTCCAAATCCAACCGTCTATCTATTATTTATGTATTCCTCTCCCGCCCGCCCACCCACCAAGCCTAACCCTTCTGTCCCTCAGGCTCAGAATAGGTAACAAACAACATGCTTTAAATTGTAATTTATGAAGTTCTTTAAAAAGAAAAGGGGGGGGAGTGTGTTATTATCTCTCTAGCTACTGAAAGCTTCCTTCAGGTTTTTGTTTTTTAATGAAAAAAGTCTTCCTTCATTTCCAGAAAATGCTCAGGTTGGCCTCGATGGTCCTCCAGAGACTGCAGGCCTGAGAGCAGACTCCAAAACAGCCAGGCTATACGTTTTGCCCTTTGCATCCTTGGCCAGCCATAGTGATCATAATGAAATGTCAAGGATGATACCAGGGTCATAGGATCATAGAATCATAGAATCATAGAATAATAGAGTCAATTAAAGAAAAAATAACTTTAAGGATATTTGGGGACTATTCCTAGATTATGTTTTGGTAGAGGGAAAGGGTTGTAAGCCATGTCTAGATATGATGTATTTTTGGAATGTGGAATAATAACGGATTATTATGATAGAAATTATTTCTTGGCCCCGTGGTGATGGGTGCACTTCATTAGTTATATGTATGGAGGGGGGGGGGTTCATTTGTTTTATATATATTGTTTGAAATAAAGTTAAATAACTTTTAAAAAATAATAATAGTAGAGTTGGAAGGGGCCTATAAGGCTATTGATTCCAACCCCCTGCTCAGTGTGGGAGGGACAGGGGAGCAGGCTCCACATGATATAAGAAGTATCAGACAGGCCCTCATGCAACGTGGATTCCTCCTCCGAGCAGGGGGAATATCTTCATTGGTTAGGGTCACCCCTTTTTTTTTTCATAGCAGGCTCTGTGACTTGACACAGTTATGTGTCAGGCACAAATTCAACAGCTGCCATTTTTGTCCCTAAGAAACAATGAGAAATGCCTGTCATACAGTCATCAAAGGAGCAGAGCTCCTGTCAACACTGGATTTGCTGAGAATGATGGGCAGCAGTGGGAATCCAGAATGGGAGCCTGAGAAGCCATCTATCACAGGACCTCCAGCCTTTCTCAGAACACAGGAAACCTCAGCCACCATCATTTCCACCTCCTCTGGAATCAGATTTATTTAATTATTTATTTATTTCTTATATTTATTAATCGCCCATCTGGCCGGTCATCCGGCCACCCTGGGCGATGTACAATTAAAACAATACAATAAAACAATACAATAAAATATGCTAATTAAAACAGTATAAAAATTCTTTTAAAATCCTAACCCACCCCATATTCCCGCCTGAACAGCCATGTTTTTAATGCATGGCGGAAGCTCATCACGGAGGGGGCATGGCGAAGGTCACTAGGGAGGGAGTTCCATAACATGGGGGCCGCCACAGAGAAGGCCCTCTTCCTAGTCCCCACCAGCCTGGCTGCTCTGGCTGATGGGATAAGGAGAAGGCCATCCGTGGCAGATCTTGTTGAGCGGCCTACTTGATGTTGCTGGAGGCGCTCCTTGAGATAAACTGGGCCGGAGCCGTGTAGGGTTTTAAAGGACAAAACCAACACCTTGAATTCGGCTCGGCAAGCAACTGGTAGCCAGTGCAACTCCTTCAGCACTGGCGTGATGTGATCACGCCGGCGGCCGGCTGCCCTTAATCAGGCGAGCCGCCGAGTTCTGTACCAGCTGAAGCTTCCGAACCGTCTTCCAGGGTAACCCCACGTAGAGCGCATTACAGTAGTCTAGGCGAGAGGAGACCAAGGCATGAACCACTGATGCCTTGCTTTGATCTACCCATTCTGATATCCAATAAGCTACAGCTTATTGTACCACTATAAGCTGGTGAACCACTGGTTCACATTTGAGACAGCTGTTAGTGGATTGGCAGAGACAGAAAAGAAGGGTTGAATGTACACTGATTCCACCTTGTTCCAAACCTCTTGATGATATTTCCCAGCCCAGCAGCTTCATACAGATGTTAAACTACAATAATGATGGGTACTGAAATTTCTATGCCCACTCCTTCTGCTGCTTCTCATGGCCAGCCTGAGCTAGCAGAGGACACATTGTTGGACTCAAGCTTTACTGAGTAAGAAGCAAGGTAATATTGTGGAAAGGCAATCAGCATAAAAACAAATCACTTGCCCCAAGGAAAGCTTCTGCTCTACCTTTTCTTGTATGAAACCCAGAGATTCTGGTAGTACAGTCGGCTAAGCAACTCAAACCTAATACTCCCGCTGACACTGCAACAGTGGGGACTGCCTATCAACATTTTGGAAGCACTGGCTATATGAACTGGTAACTAAGGTGTTCGCTTTTGTAGACCCCCAAAGGTCAGGTCCTAAAAATGAAAACTTACTAGTTGAGCCTTCCTCAACCTGGTGCCCTCCAGATATTTTAGATTATAACTCCCATCATTGGCCATGCTAGCTGGGGCTGATGGAAGTTGTAGTTCAGGACATGTGGGCCATGTTGGGGAAGACTGGGGCTAGCTTATCAATATTTGGCACCCTTCAAACTCTGTTCTCAATTTCCATTAAAGGATGAAAGGTCTGTTCTTGGGACATCTGATCCACTGGTATCTCTGCCCAATGGCAGTGATTTTGAGAACACTGGGGTGGGGTTGCAGGGAAAGGGTGGATTGATTGAATCAGTGGGGCAGGCATGTTAAAGCTTCTATCACAGACCACTGCTTGATCCTGTTCCACCTAGCAGATAGATATTCCAAACTAGAAAAGGGTAAGCAATGTATTTCTTTTATTGATTTAAAATCATGTTTTGATTCTATATCTTGTGACTATCTTTGAAGCAAACTGGAGCTATTGATATCGAAAAGAGGCTATTGTTTATGATACATGTGCTACACCATAATACCTCCATGCAAGTGTGCTGTAGCAACATCTCCAAGAGATGTGATGTAGCAACTATGGTCATTCTCCTCTCATGGAGTTAGGCAAGTTGTGTCCTTGCTCCCATTTTATTCCATTTATATTTGGCAGATCTTCTCTTTCTGGACTTGATACCCCTCCACCCAAGATTAACTGCACAACTGCATTCTGTTATATACAGATGATGCAGTTTTAATTTCACAGACATGGTTGGGTCTTAAAATGTTTAGTGACTGGATTCATTGACTATTGTAAAAAAGAATCTCTAACAATTAATTACTCTAAAACTAAAGTTAAGATATTTTAGATATTCCAGTGTCCTGGATGACCAGAGACTTGACCAAGTTGATTTCTATAAACATCTGGCTATTGGGTTTCATGAGTCTGCTAACTGAGGAGCCCAGGGGAAATTGGTAAAGGCTAAATAGGAGCAGAGTGTTGGAGTGATGCTCCATTTTTTTCTTTGCAAAAGACAGAAAAATTAGTCCGTACTGCCATTCAGGTTTTTAAAGCCATAATGTAATATCGGACCCTCTTTGGAGCATAGATATGGTTCCCATGCCGTAAAATCTCTTTAAAATGTGTTTATCCTTCTTTCTCAGATCCATATTTGGTATGCCCAGATGTGTCGCAGGTGTTGCTCTTAATTTGGAAGCTGTTCTCAACTCCCTAAGCAAGTCTGACTTGGATATACTCCATACACGTTGGGTTCCATTGCTGCGTTTTGCTCACACCCAAGTCCTTTTGCATTTCAGGTGATGGCAGACATCGTGCATGAGTCTGCCTGGAACTGGAAGAAGAAACTGTTTCAAAAAAATAAATAAATTCTTCGTGGGGCTTTCTCCTACTTATTAGTTATCCTTGAATTGGGAGCAAGCTAAATTCAGTCAAACAGAGACTATTGGATATTGATCTGCAAGAGCTATATGGGGCACAGCACAGAGGCCACATCCAGACACTAACAGAAGGATGTCTTATTAATGACAGAAAAATTCTCTCTTTTTTTGGCATGTTTTAATGTCTTACCCTATATGCCTTTAGAAGGTATATAGCTATATAAAAGCTATAGTCTCTGTCCCCCACCCCTGTGGTGAGGTGGAGATGGACCCACACAGGTTCTTTTTCATTGTAGTTTTATCAGGAGACTAGAGAAATTTTGACATATTCCCTTACATGATTATTTCTGCATCATTCTTCAGAGCCTCTACTGACCATTTTATTCAAGGTTTCCAATTTTTTAATCACGGGGCAAGTTGCCATTTTTTTTTTGTAATGTAGTGATGTCCTTTAGACCAACCTTCCTCAATCTGGTGCTCTCCAGATGTTTTGGACTACAACTCCCAGTATTCCTGATCATTGGTTATTCTGGCTGGGGCTGATGGGAGTTGAAGTCCAAAACATCTGGAGGGCTTGAGGTTGGGGAAGGCTGCATGTATGATTGCTCCAATTGTTAATAGGAGATTAAGGGCACAATCCAATAGAGGTGAGTGGGAGCCTCTGGACGGGGATGCTCAGGAGCATCCAATGCAGAGCAGGAGGAGCAGCAGAGGCAATCTGCTCCTCCCCGCTCCTCCTACTCTGCATTTTTGCTCATTTCAAAGTGGAAGGGAATGAGGCTGGAGCGACTTCAGGATGCCTTGTATCCTGCCAGCTTGAGTCTGCTCCCCTCCCTGCCCCTGAAATGCCCCCTTTACCCCCTCTCCAAGGTTGTTTTCCCAACCTCAAAGAGCAGCCAGTGCGGTTCTTTCTGCACTGGCTGCAAGGGAGAGCGGGATCAGAGTTCCAATTCCCAGCTCCGAGGCCAGAGTGCTGTCTCTGACCATAGAGTTCGAAATCTGAACTATCCTATCCCCCCAGACAATGTCTAGGAGCCATAGGATTGTTCCCTAAATTGTACTTATTTCATGTACTTATTTCATACAGGCCTGTGGCTCATGCTGGCTCAGCTTGTCTGAGCGTGGAAAGCTAAGCAGGGTCAGGCCTGGTTATTACTTGGATGGGAGACCCCTCCTCTAGTTTCCTGCATTGAGCAGGGGGTTGGACTCGATAGCCTTGAAGGCTCCTTCCAACTCTATGATCTATGAAATCTATGTAAGCCTATATATTTTATGCAACCAATCCTTATTTATATTATGTTGTCTGTTTTATTGTATTGTGGTCAGTGGACCATAAATAAAAGTTTGTGTGATTGATTAACTGAATAAACAAAATAAAACACAACCCCACCCCAAAGATGATAACATGGACCTTTGACAGATACCACGGGATGAGTCCCACATGTGATAATTCTCATTGTGTGCTTTTTGTGGTGGAGTATAGATTCCCCATGCACAATAGGCTGAAGCATAGGAAAAGACAACTAGGCTAGCTCTACAATTAACCCTCCCCCTTTCCAATATTACCTACACAAGGAGCTACATTATATTCCCTCTTTCACAGTTACCAACTGAAGTAAGGGCCTAAGATAGACAATGTTTCCCTCTTTGAAAATGGCTACTGTATCCTCCTGGCTATCACTGGACTCTTCAAGGCCCAGATAAGAAGGAAGTCCAGAAAATGGGGCCCTAACCCCAAATCTCATGTGGGAGAGGTGGGCCTTATAAGCCCAATGCTTCCTTGTAGTTAGCAAGTAGTCCTTCTGCTGGCATTGAGGTCTTCAAGGCCCAAACAACAATGGAGCCTGGAATGCAGGGTATAAAGCAAGGTTTCATGTGGACTTTTCATGGGAGTAGAGAGGGCTTCTCCCCTAAGTGATCCCCTCTCCTCAGTGGACTAATTGTAATTTAGGGTTGGATCCAGACTTTGTCATGAGTAGACTCATTGAAGTCAATGAGGCTTAATTTAAGCCCAATTTATTTCAATGGGTCTACTCTAAGTATGATTAAGTGTGGCTCCAACCCAGATAAAAATATGCGCATAAATCACAGATGTGTCTGCACTGAACAGAAAGGCTCAAACATTGATATTCCAAGCAGCTAGCTAGGCAGATGTGTCTCTTCAGTGAGCTTCACTGCTACTGACAGTTTGTAGTAGTGCTTAGTGAAAATTGTCAATATAAACTGATATCCCACTGGTGAGTGCATAGGACGTTTTTATGACTGTAAATAAAACAGGGAAATCAGCACTGGATAGATTGTTCTGCATTAAATGTTCAAATATATTCGGTGCATGCTGTTGAGCAAGCATTCTGGGAGGCATTTTCTTCTAAGCATTTCTGGAGCAGAAAAGTAAAGTGTGTGTGGTAGGGAACTAAACTAAAATGGTATATCTCCCCCCCCCCCCTTTTAAGAGCACAATACATATCCAGAGAAGGCTCCCTCTACTACTAGTGTTTGCAACTTTGCCTCCTGAATCCAGGCTGAATCAACAAAGTACTTTCCAACTTTCACTGTATATGTCAAAATGCAAAACTTGCTAGTCTTAGGGATGAGGAAGAATTTTGTTCAATTCACATTTGGATATGAACTTGCCAGATTTGCACTTTTCAAATCAATATGCAAACTGGAACACAGTTATCCTTTGGTATTTGCCCTTCCCAGAATTTGTGATGCAATTCTCCAAACAAAAAATACCTACAAAAATGTGTATATTACATATGTGTGTATGTGAAATGTAAAAAACAGCATTATATATGATAGATAGCTAGATATTTATTTACGGTCTACCGACCACACCAATGTATAAATACAAATACCAAAACTCATTATACACCCATTAGGGATGTATGAGTATTTCATTTTGCTTGCAAAACATGTGAGCATGCCCTGTTCACAATTCTGAGCATGATCATGAGCATGTGTCTGCCAAAACTGTCCATAGATTGCTAAATATGTCCCCTTGTTCAATTTACGTAACTTTCCCTATTCAATTTGCGCAAATCTCTGAAGTTGAACAAATTTCACATTTTGTTGCTGCTTGATTTGCACAATTTTCCTGTTTGTACATGGCGAGCAGTGATTGTGAACAGGAATTGGACACAAGATGAGTGGCAGGCCACTGTTCAGAGAATCCTGGTGATCTTGAACATCACCCATTCACCCATTGCTAAGGGAAACAGGGCTAGGGGTTTCATTGAGTATTCTCTACCACCGCACCCAAAAGTCTCCAACAACTTGGGGAGAGCCCCCAAAAGAAGATTCAGAGAATTTTCAACTCTACTCTAGTGCAAGCAATGTATGGAAGGAAGATCAGGATGATGCTAGCAGGTTTTGCTGCTGACCTCCATGCGTGTCCAATCCCCTTTCCATGTGTTCATTCTATACCTTTTTGATAGAGCATCTGAAAATGGTTCAAGTTATGAACATGTCTTTGTAAAGCAGGGCTCTCCAACCTTGGGTCCCCAGATGTTGCTGGACTTCAGCTCCCAGAATCCCATTAGCCATGCTGGCTGGGTATGCTGGGAGCTGTAGGCCAGCAACATCTGGGGACCCAAGGTTGGAGAGCCCTGGTGTAAAGTCACCTTGAGAACAGGCAGTTATTGAAATTGATAGCTTGAGATGAGAACTATAAGTTGCTTTGTGCATCAAAAAGTGTTACCAGGAATTATAGCAGCTATATTAGAGCAAGCCGCAGGTTTGTGCTGGAATCTAAACAGCCTGATCTACTAAGTCATTGAGGCAAGAGTATTTGAACTGAACTAATAAAAACATTTGCTCTGATGGTGTTCCCATTCTGTTTTGAAGTCACAATGTATACATGCATATGAATTGTGATAATACATTGTGCATATGCATTGTTGTAAAATTAAGAAATATTGATCATGTCCACATCCAGGTCATCCCCAGGCCATTGGATAGTCACTCTGCAAGGTGTTACATAATATGCCACGAAGAGGGCAGTAATTGTAGTTGTGTCTTATTGCATCTATGCCTTAGAGCTCCATTTTGACTTCTTTTAAGTTTGTCAGCTTATATTTTCCTCTGATTAAAGAGTAAAAGGGCACTTTTATTTTTCTGCCCTGAGGACAGTTGAGGGAACAGCTGTTGACCTTTTCCAGAGCTCTCTTGAGTTCCTTTACCTGCCTAGAGAAATTGTATGGCTTCAAAACTGGGTCTTCCACAACAGCATATGCTTGCTGGAACTAATTCAGCAGGCTCGACCCGTCATATGAAGTCTGTTTCTTGTTCTTTCCACATTTAAAAGAGGAGTTATCCCCTGCCCCTGCCAAGGCACACAAATGATTTAATAAAAATCAGTATTAAGGTAGGATGCACACAAGCAGGTCTGGCATTCCTATGACTTCAGGAAGGGGTATGATGCTGTAAGCTGGCACTGCACAGAATTTAAGAACTCTCATTTATCAGCTAGGTTTTCATGTTGCTTCCAAACATCCATTGGCGATCATTGCTCAGCTGTGTGTCTTGTACTACGAACTGTCTGATTGGATTAAAAAATGCAGACAACTTCCTGCTTTCGACACCTGAATGATAAAACAGGAATGCTAGAATTCATCCATACTCTTGGTTCTTGAGTATAATAATGAATACAAGGTGTATCAAACAAATGACCAGCAGCCCCAGGTGATGAATCCGTGGTGGGCCACACAATTTTAGATTGCAGGTAGGCAACTGCATGTATGAATTCTTCCCCACATACCATAGCTCCTTACCCATTAAAAAACAAATACAAATCAAATAGCCCTTACAGTTTAGGGAGGAGCTTTTGGGCTAATTAGAAAAGATCCGAGGGTCTTGGATCCAGATTTATCCTGGATCAACTGTACTGGCAGGAGTGGACTTCCCTACCTCCTCCTTCCCATGGTAGCCCCTCCAGTCCCCTGAAAATGCTACAGCATCGGGAGACCCTGCTGAATGGGGTGAGCTGTGGTGTCTTGGGGGAGGGGGACCCCCCTAAAAGCAGGTATAGGGACCTTCCATGAGTAGAGCTCTTCCTCTCATGGCAGGCAGATCCTGGATCCAACCCAAAATATCTTTCATTAGTAATAATGAATAGGAACCTGCAAAATTTCACAGAAAGGCACATATATAAATACATAACATGGTAATCTACATTCACTCTGTGTTGTTGCTTATATTTGACCACTTCATGTAATGAATACAGTTTATAAATGTATTTAATCAGCAAAAAATCCAGAATGTCTTGAATTCTTGTGCTATTTTAATGGACTCTGCTTCATCTCAGTTTCATATTTGCCTCAATCCAGATAGGGCAGTCAATTGATTAAACAATGTTTTCATTTGCTACTAAATTTTATTTAATCAATTGACAATGCTAATCATAATTTTAGATGACTAACCACCTGCCTTTTAAGTGATTATTCAATTCAATTTAAATAACTTTGCATATTACCAAATCAATCTTCAATATAAGTGTCTTCTTGAGATCATGAAGGAAGTGTAAGACAAATGAAAATAAGCAAATGGTGTCATTCATAAGTAGAAGAACAGGCCATTGTTACTCTTTTCATAACTTTAGGGCCAAAACTTTAGCACCATAAAGTCTAACAAATTATGACATATGCTTTGATGCATCTGATGAAGTGGACTCTAGTCCATGAAGTATTATGCCATAATCAATTTCTTAGGCTTTGGATGCAATCCTATTTATACACTTACCTGGGAGTAGAATAATAGAATCATAGAAAAGTAGAGTTGGAAGGGGACTACAAGGCCATCAAGTCCAACCCCCTGCTCAATGCAGGTAAGTCCCTGAACTTACATTGCATTGAACTCAATGGGGTGTACTTTTTAGTAGATATGCATAAGATTGCACTGTAATTTGGTTTTGCTCCAAAAGACTAACACATCTACTTCTCCAGCAGTTACTTTCTTTCCTTAATATAGTAAAAACACTGGAACTCCAATAGCATCAAAATGTTAAAAAGTGTCCCCTTAACTTGCAAGTCCATTGATTAATTCTTTTTCCTCACTAACTGAGTAGGCAAGGTTTGTGTTGATTATCCTAACATGTAATTAAAGTCTGCAGACCTAATCAGCTGAGTTGCTTATGATACCCCTTGTCACCTATATATTAGAGCTCAGAAGATATTTGAGGTAGGTAGTGTCAAGGGTTCTCCAATCAAAAGTATAACACAGTTCATGCAGTGATTTCCATATATTCTGCAGCAGCAGCCCAATTATGGCGAAGTTCATTCTTGTATTTATTACATTTCTACTCTGCTTCCCAACTGAAGTTCTTGTCCAAATGATTGGATTTAATCCACTTTAAGCCTAATTGAAGTGAACGGTATCAAGCTGGCTCAGATCCAAAGATTTCATTTTAATTGGGTTGTAGTTCCAGCTCACTAAAATACAGGCCTAGGCAATTCTCTTGTGTCAACTTCACTATTCATTCAAGGTTTCTTTTCTTTGCCTAATATATGTGTTGCCCTTTCCCTAAGAATCTGTTAAATATTGTATGCAAATGGCTTCAAACATCGAAGGCTGTATTTTAATGTTCTTTTCCCAGTAGGCTCTGGTGCTATTTAAATTAAAGAAACCTGCGTCAACAAAACAACAACCATGGGGTTAGCAGCATTCCGTTAAATGTTTTAAAGATGACACACGTGGAGCTAATTCTGATGTAACAGTACTCCTATTGGTTTGGTCTTCCCTCAACATAATTAACATCATCGTAGGCCTGTATGAGAATTTAGTTTCTGTTTGCAAATCATCCGAGCTTGCCCTGCTTGCAATCCTGAATGCAAATGCTAATGAGAGTGCATTTGGGGGGGAGGGGGAAATGTTCACACATTCCTGAACTTGTAATAGCAATCGAAAAATGAACTTAAAAAAACAAAACAAAACCACACACACTTTGAAATGTGCATTTTTCAAACAAAATGCACATTTCCACACTTTATCGAATGGGGGGGGGGAAGTGTGCACTTCTGAAAAATGCACACAGAAACGTGCACCGTTCCTGTTCGAAACGAGCCCTTTCCCAGGTTGCAAATGAAAACCGGAGCGAGCTGAACCAAGCAAGCTTCAAAGTGAAGTTCGGAGAACTAAGTTTGCTGAGTCTGAATGTCCCTGCCTTCTCCCATCCCTAGCCGCCGTCATGTGAAGCAGGGGAGGCGGGGCAGGGAGCAGGGTTTCGCCTGCTGGCTTCATTCCCACCGTTGCATCCTTGCTGGTGCCTAATGGAGCAGGGTTGCCAAGGACACAATGGTACGGGGGTGTGGGGAGCCCCACTCTCCACCCTCCCTCCCTCCCTCCCCCTCCTGTGATGATAATCACGTGAGGAAAGAAGGCCTGAATAAAACTAGTGTGTGAAATGGAGGGGGGCACACATGACCTACGGGCCGCATGACATGTCTCTTTGCCCCAGCCCTTTTGTGCGTCCCCACTGCCACTGGTGAATCTGCCACAGCAGCGGCGGCGGCGGCAACCGCCCCCCCCAGCAATTTTGCAGTCACACCAGGCATGTGGGGGGGGGCTCCATGTCTTGTTTTAAAGCAAAATCGCACCCCCAGAATCGTCCAGAGAGCACAATTTTGCTTTTAAACAGGGTTCGTACTCCCTGGGCGCTTTATTTTACAGTGAAATTGTGTGTGGGGGGGGGGTTGCCGTCACCAAATTTTGGCGGCAAATTTGGCGAAATGGAGGGGGGGCGTAGGGATGCACCGCCCCGTGGGTTCTGGTGTGGGAATTGGCTCCCAGAACCCTGGATGTTGACCATACTTCCTGACATAAAGGGTGTGTCAACTCCGTTGGCCTCTGGAGGCGATGCATCTTATAAAGACATGCAGTCTAAAGCACAGGGCGGGGATAGCAAGGGGAACTGTCCCTTTCCCAAAATGGCACCGCCAAAGAAAGAGCAAGCATGGTGCTGTTCACGAGGACCCAGAGAGAAAAGCAGGCTACTGGATGCTTCAGATAAAGTGCAGGATAATTTTGGCGTGATTTGAATTATTTGACATATCACCACATGCTTGGTGCGGCAGCAACAGACCTGGTGCAGGGGCTTCTCATGAGCCCCACTCACTGCACCCAGGCATCTGGATCTTGTCAACGATGACTGACAATCAACGAATTCTCTGACCATCCATCACTGAAGGAAGCGCGCACACGTTTTGTGCTGGTGTGTTTAAAGGGTGTTTAAACCCTTAAGCCGGGGGTTCCTAACTTTTTTGGGTCAGTGGGCACATTTGGAATTTTGAGAGAGAGAGAGAGAGAGAGACATGTGGGTACATTCACAAAATGGCTACTATAGGTGAGTTTGCCCATTCATAAAATGGCAGGCATAGTGGGCACTGGGCAAAAAATACTCATTTCCTAGAATCCAAACTGGTAAAACTAAAAGAAAAGTAACTTACCCAAGAACCTACATTCAAGGCAGAGGTAAGGTCTGAACTCCAAAACAAAAACCCACTCTTCTGAATGCAAATGCAGATGGTGATGGAGGGCAGCCCTTCACTTTCACACCATGCCAGTTTCCCATACCATATACAGATATAGATATAGATATAAATCAGGAGGGACAAGGAACCTGGCAGATGCCGAGAGGGGTGCCCTTGGGCATCGTGTTGGAAACCCCTGGCTTAACCCCTTTTATAGCCTCAGGCACAAACATGTTGAAATGCCCCACCTGGATCTCTACGGATGTTCGGTTATTAATTGTAAATTGTTACTATGCTAATTGTATATTTAGAGAGGGTAGTGACCTCTCAGGACTTTGCTGTGAAATCTACTAGTTTAAAAAGCAGCAGCTACAACCAGGTCTACACAACTTGTGACCCACAAAGCAAAAGTTATGTGGCTTGACAGATGCTTAACAATGGATCAATGTTCCTGATTATTATGGTACTTTGTTCCTCTCACCAGTCCTCCCTCCTTCCCGTATATGCACAATGAATGAACTCTGGGACTGGTTGTTCTTGAGGGACCATGTCACATAGCAAGTAGGGATGTGTGGAGAAAAAAAAACTCAAGCTTGTCAAGGTTCTCCAAATTCCACCTTGAAGCTCATTCCAGCTCGTGTCCATGTCAGATAGTGAGCGGCGTTTTTTTCCTTCTTTTTGTATGAACATTCATACACGTTAATGTACGCATCGAGTGTATTTTTGAAATGTACGCATTTTCTTCCATTCATTAAAGTGTGTTTGTACACACTTTTTCAAACATGTGCATTTTTCATGTGCGTTTTTTTCAAAACTATGCATGTCTTGGGCACCTTTTTTGTATGTTCTGCCAATTGTATCACAAGCATGGAAATCTATGGACTTTAACTACCAATTGCACTTGGGTAGGTGTTCAGTTCTGGGAGGTACAAACAGAGTAAATTCTGGTCAAAAACAAGCAAACAGATTTCACACGTAGTACTAGGGATGGGAGAGTCAGGGAGCTCAAGCTCACTGAAATTCTCTGAACTTTAGTTCAAAACTGACAGGCAGCCCCAAAAAGATCATCCCCCAAGGGAAGGTTTTGCACCCTCAGTTCACTTTAGGCAAAACTCAGTAGCATCTCTACTTAAAACCTTCAGGGCTTATATTTATGTGTAAACATGCTCAGGACTGCGGTATAAGAGTCAAATCCAGTCAACATAAGCTCTGTTTAATGAGAGAAGCAAATTAGTATGAAGCTTTCATGATGAAGAAAAGATTAAAGTAGGATTGCTGAGCTGCCATGAAAAATAAGAAAATAATGGCCCACTTCTCTCTCGCTCTCTCTGACATACACACAGGGCTTGTTCGCACGACACGGAAACCGCAAGTCCCCCGCGGTTCCCGTGTCGTGTGCACGCCAACCGGGGGTGCCCCCGCGGGACAGCCGCGCGTGGGGACGCTCGCAAAGTGACCATGGTCGGTAGAGGGGTAAGCCCCTACCGCGTGTGGTCACCGTGCCGTCCGAACAGCGGGCGGCCGTCCCGCGGGGTCCCCACAGAGACGGCAGCCCAGAGCGGCCAGAGCCGCCGCCGCTCCAGCCTGTAGGGGCAAACGGCCCCTCTGGGCATCCCGGGGGCCCTGCCCCCTAGCGCCGGGAGGCCCGCACTGCGGTGTGGGGACTGGTCGTGTGCAGTGCCCCGCTGGACCCCGCGGACGGCCCCGTGGTTCCTCCCCCGCCAGCAGCCTGGGTCGTGTGGACCGGCCCACAGAGTGAGAGTGGTGTGGGAGTTGCTTCTCTGTGATATGATCCCACACTACTGGGAAGCATATGTAAATATTCCAGTAATGTAGATGGGGCCAATTATGTTGTTCTTTTCCACCTGAATAGCACCCTGAATTTATTATACACACTCACCTACAGTACAAAATCATTATCCATCAAGGATTTCACTAGGACTCAAGTGTCGGTGGGCTAATATTTCCAGAAGCAACCCTTTGGAATAACCCATGGCTAGTATTAAAATGAATGGCTTCCCATTTAAAAATCTAAAACATTGAACATGGCAGATGGAAGCTGCTTACATAACCATTCTTCCTAGACTTCCGCTCATGCTAATAGAAACAGTGTACTTCAGCCAGAACAGCACTCCCCATGCAAGTGCATAGTGTGTATACTAAATTGCTGGGGGCATTATTAATCTTGCATTCTGTCTTTATGGTACCTAGATGTGGACAAGCAGAAACTCTTTCATTTTGTATTACCTGTCTGTTTGATCGCTGCAGTAAAGTTTAAATGTTCTCCTCTGTGATGGTTGCTATGGAAATCTTTTTAGAAAGGATTGTGGTTGAGGGAGATATTTCAAGAATTGCGTTTGATATGGACGCAGGGCCGTGTACAGAACAGTGAAGGCTTTTTGAGGTCCTCAGAGCACGTGGTGCAAGCTCCATAGCAGGGCTCTCCAACCTTGGGTCTTTTGAGTGACGGCTCAAAAAGGTTCGCCGTCACTGTCCTATAGAGCAGGGCTCTCCAACCTTGCTTGGGTCCCCAGATGTTGCTGAACTACGGCTCCCAGAATCCCTCACCATTAGCCATGCTGGCTGGGTATGCTGGGAGCTGTAGGCCAGCAACATCTGGGGACCCAAGGTTGGAGAGCCCTGCTATGGAGCTTGCACCACGTGCTCTGAGGACCTCAAAAAGCCTTCACTGTTCTGTACACGGCCCTGCGTCCATATCAGTCTCCTCATGAAACACAGTTCTTGAAATATCTCCCTCAACCACAATCCGTTCTAAAAACACAAAACCAACTTATTTATTTCAAAGTGCCTTAAATTTGGCAGGAAGGAAGAGGGGGCACTAGCTAATCGCGCCCCGCTCTGTCTCAGGGCATGGCTCTTCACCGGGCGCGCAAAGATTCGGGCGTGTGCGCGCTGTGCTTCTGAGCTGTCTGTTCAGTTAGAAGGAGGGCTGGGCGCCTGCGCAGTCCGCTTCTGGGGGTGGAGATGTTGGAGTGTGTGCCTGCCTGTGGAGGCCAGCGAGGAATGAGTGGAGAGGAGTTACTATGGAAACCCGACGCTGAATGCAGAAGGGGACGGTCTTTTCACGATCTGGCGACCAATGGCTCGAGTGCTCACAGAGAGGTCCCTGCATGCCAGCTGTGGCACGCGTGCCATAGGTTCGCCATCACTGCTATAGGATATAGAGTTAAGGGGTCTGTCTCAAAAGGGCAAGGGCAAGTATGAGACGATGTCATTCAGGGACCTTCCAGAGCTGTTGAGTGTACCTTTACTAATTGCCCTGGGTTGTCCTGGGACTGGACAGCAGAAGGGAAGATCGACCTGGCCTGACGTGCATTTAAGTGCCCGCTGATCTCATGACCTAGTTCTGGCCTTGAGGAACTGATCTCTTTCCTCCTGCTTTTCCCGCCACGCCTCTTCCCTTGTGTGTCTTGTCATTTTAGCTTGTAAGCCTGATGACAGGGCCCGTCTCTCTTTTTGAATTGATGTGAGCTGCTTTGGGAGGCAATATTTGTCTGTGAAGTGAGATAAAAATGCAATAAATAAATAATAATTCCAAAACTGTCTTCCAAAATAGAATTGCTCCTGTCCTGATACATAAATATATAAAATAATCAAAGGGGCATGATTCACTGTTCTAGCCTTGCCCCTTTCTATTGGTCTGGCTGCACCTCTGTCTTGGGCATGACTGGAAAAGGAGATGCGAGAGGAGGTGCCATCTGAATGCATGTGCCCTCTTCTAAAATCATGCTGTACTGAAAGAGCTGCAGCTAACAGGCTGTTTCTAGTTCTGCTTTGTGTGCTTGAAGTAGGGATGTATAACCATTTTGTTTCAGTTCACAAATCATCAGAACTTGCCCTGTTCATGACCCCGAATGCAAACAGGAGTGCACTATTTTGGAAACAAACTTGTGCTCACGTTCGAAAAATGTTGTTGCTGTTTTAAATGTGTACTTCAAAAAATGCACATTATCACACTTTAGTCAATGAAAGGAACATGCACACTTCTGAAAAACGCACACAAAAACGCACACTTCCCCTGTTCAAAGAAAAACGGGTCACAAACAAAAACAGGAGCAAGGCAAACCGAGCTTTGGAGAATTGTGGCAAGCTTGAGCAGCCCTGGTTCTCTCCCATTCCTAAACAGGGTAGGGATGTGTGAGGAATCTATTTGGGGGAGGGGGAAATCCATCAGATTTCCTCGGTTTGCCCCCCCGGATTCCGATTCGCTGCCCACACGCTGGCACCAACTTGCTGCAGCGTGAGTCAAGCCAGCTTGCGGACTTCCATCTGAAAGATGGACCGTGATTTCTGTATTCCCCTCGCCCCAAATGGCTTGGCTCTATTTACGCAAATCTCGCCAAACCACACCTTTTTCAGATGCCATTTTGCACAAAAAAAGACTTTTTGTGCGAAACAGCACCTGGGAAAAATAACACATGTGGCTTATAGTCGCGGCAAAGCCACGTGCTTTCCTGGTGCTGGTTTGTGAAAAAATTATTGGGAGTTGGGGGGGGGGATGCAAATTGAAGTCAGTCTTACAGATGAAAGTCTGTGGAAAAGCCTCAACTCAGCCCGCTTCTGATCATCAGAAGCAGGCAGGAAATGCGGCGAACTCAAATGAGCCATATTTCCCAGTTTCGGTACATCCCATAACGGCATTTTTGAAATGCAGATTGCATCAGCCGAAGGCGGGGGGATAGTATTTGCTTTGTGGGGAGGAATTCCCCATTGGCAGGAATAGGGGGATTTTCTCCCAATCCAAATTCTAGCTTCAGAGTAGGAATTTTCCTCTGGACCACAGCAGGGAAGGAAAGTGTGAAATTCTCCCTCCACATGGGCTCTCCTCCTGTTAATTGTCACCCCCACATCTGATGTAATTTCCATTTTTAAAAACCTGCAGGTTTTTGAAATGTTAAGAAACATTTAACGGCACATTTACTTTGGTTCTCAGCATCAACCAATTCAACATGAATTTTAGTACTTGCTTTCCCCATAGGAAATGCTGAATCAGACTCTTGGGGCAGGGTCACAGGGCAGGGGGAGGAAGAAAGCATATAAATTGTGGAACTGTCCTTCCAGGACTTAACCGCTCAGGGTGCAAGTCAGGGCCATGGCAAGTGTGCTGGCCAAAACAAAGAAAACCCTGCACTACTTTTTTATTCCAATTTAAAATTCAAATTCCCAACAGCCGGCTCAAGACTAACCATGTGGTGGTGGTCATAGAAAATGAGGGTAAAATATAAATATATATATATATATAAAATAAGAAAGGAAAAATACCAAAACAAGAAAAGGCCAGACTACAGTTGAATGAAGGAGAATCCTTTACGAGACTTTTGAGCACAAAAGGGAACTTTGGCAGCTGTTTCCATTACTGCTTTTTGATACCATGAGCCAATAAAAATGCCAAATACCACTCGAAAATCCTTCCTGGGAATTTTGATAAAAGAGGAGTAAGTACGGTATTTCACTCAGCTCTATAATTTTTTTTGCTACTGGACGGTTCACAAAACAAACCATAAAATACAATTACATAGTAAAACATAGTAATGGGGTTCTAGATTCAGCCAGTCTAGGAAGATGAGAATCAGGAGGTTACAAACCCCAATCAAATCATTTAGATAGAAAGTAAATCATGTGGGAGCAAGTATCCAACCTTGACAGACACCCTTAGAATCAGGAATGGGATTGGTTACATTACCTTCCAAGTAGGTAATTGGTTAAATTAACTTCCAAGTAGGATTGGTTAAATTATCGTAGTATTCTGATAAAAGCAGATAATGAGATACAGCAATCTCTTATCAATAGAAGAAAGGTATAACTTCACCCATAGTCTGTTCGCGAACCTGGTGGCCTCCAGATATTTTTGACTACAACTCCCAGCATTCCTGACCCTTACCCATGCTGCCTGGGGATGATGAGAGTAGAAGTCCAAAAACATTTGGAGGCCAAATCCCTTGGGACTGAATCAAAGCAAGGACAGATTTCAAATCTACAAAGGCAACATATAGGCTGTTACCAAAAGATCTCATATATTTCCAGCTAGATGACTAAATAGGTGTTGGTCTACCTTTTCTGAAACCCACCTGCTCATCTCCCAGTACAATTTTCAAATATATATTTATTATGCCCGTATTAGTGTCTGTCTCAGTTTCCTTTTCCCAGAGAAAGAGAGAGAAAAATACTGAGAATGGAAGTAGGTGCTTAGAAAACAGCATGGTTTAAATTTTAAAATGGAGATGGCTGAGGGGATAGGGCTTGTAGAACACAGCTTCAAACAAGCAATCCCCCCCCACAAATATGCTGTTAGAGTCCCCATAAGAGCCATACTATATGTTTTACCTGAATGATTGAATCAACTTTGAGCAACTTGTAAGAAAGAGTGTAACTTGCTGCTAGAACTTGTCCTGTTTTCCCAGCCTCCCTTAAAACCCTTGATCTTGCTATTCATGAAAATGCTGTCTACCTGATTCTGAGTTCGTCTTATTGACTTCTCAACCTGCCCATCCACTGCTCAACCAGAACATCTGTTATTGCTTACCTCTTTGGTTATGAACTCTGCCTGTAGTTGGGCTCCAACATGGCCTACAGACTTGACTCTATGCAGACATCCATCACTTTAGCCCAGGCTTAGGCAACCTGGTGCCTTCCAGATGTTTTCACTAGGAATAACCCTGTTCATTGGCCATGTTGGCTGGGGCTTTGGGGTGTTATAGTCCAAAACTGGAGGGTACCTGGTTGCCTACCCCTGCTTTAACGTGTGGGGCCCATCACCCCTACTGAGATCATGAAACACTGGAGCCCTGATTGATAGACCCCCAACTGTGGTAGCACTCATTAATGTCCTCCAGCTCCTCTTCACCCTGACAAATAGATGGCCAATGAGATTAAGGAAAGTATTTCCTGGTCTATGCTTGCCCCTGGAATTGGGCCAGCCCTACCATTAAGCAGAGTGAGGTGGTTGCTTCAGGCAACTGATTGTGAGTGTCATGAAGGGGCAGCAAAAAGGTTATTTTAATTTATTTTTATTTTGGTTCTTACTCCCAGAGAGAGATGTTTGTAGATTTTCTGCCTCAGGTGCTGCAATAGCTTGGTGAGCCTTGGGTACTATGTATCATGACTTGAAAGGTGAGGGGTCGACATCATTTGCTATTCCACCTCATGAAGCAAAATGTCTTGGGCCAGATCTGTTCATACAGATCTTAGGCCTGGATCCTCTTTTAACATAGGCAGTAGGATGAGTGAGATTTTATATGTTTAGTTCTCTTCCATCCTCACCCGCCTTCTATTAAAATCTTGGAAGGGGAAAATGAAGGGCAATTTGCTTTAAGAATGCTTGTATTGTAGAGGCATAGCTGCACCAGTTATGTTTTTAAATTTGATTATTTTGTATCTTGCGCTTTCATTTTCCAAAGGTTTTGTTCTTTTTCTAAATGAGTGACAAGCCTTGGGATTAACTTCTGGTGCCTTCTTTGACATTCTTAGGAAGAAAGACAGCAAGAATGAAATTGTCAGCCAAAATTAAGTTAACAAAATCAGTGATGGAAAAGAAGCTTAGTTTTTTTGGTGACACATTTCTGCCAGCTTTTCATTGTCAAGGTTCTATTTTTTTATTTTTTAAAAATTGAAGAAGTTAAAATTGCATTTCAGTGTTTAAAGGGATTGGTGCCACTAATTTATAACCTATTTTGTGGGGAACGGAACAGAAATATATCCTATATGATATTTATATATTATAGCAGTTTATAGTGTTCCACTTATTAAAAATCTGAAATCTTTTGCCTTTGGGGAGAATAAAAATTAAAAGCCTTTTTAATGAAAAGTATGAGATATATTAATCTGATGCAAAACTTTAAAACAAAATACTCTGGTTATTTGGTGTGAGTGTGTGTATGGCTGTTTATTTCTTTTTAAAGACACTTCACACAGACTGTTCAGGCTCAGGGGTTGGCTTGAGTTGGGATTAGGAAGTAATAATTAAAGAGATGTATACAAGCAAAACACATTCGTTGAATTTCTCTAAATTCCACCTCGAAGCTCGTTCTGTCTCATGTCCATATCAGATTGCAATCTTTACTCTTTTTTTTAACTTTTCACATGGAAATTTGTGCATATTTCCCCAAATGTACGCATCAATACTGCACATCTTTGAAATGTATGCATTCTTCTCCCATTGGTTAAAGCATGTTTGTGCAAATCTTTCAAAACTACAATTTTTCATGCACATTTTTCATATGTACACATGCTGTTGGAAACCGTTTTTGGAGTTCACAACAAATCATATTGCAAGCTCGTGTTCAAGTCCATGTTCAGTCCAGAATGTGCCTAGGGATGTCACCGTGAATATTGGGGGGCTGGAGTGAGCGTTCGCAGCCCCTGATATTTGTGGGCTTACCTTGCTGCGCTGCTCGGTCTGCCGCCGCTCAGTCCGCGCTGCGCCGCCCGTGCGGGCTCCATCACGTCCAGCTGTGACATGACGGGCCCTGCGCCGACGCGGCTGAACCCTGTTGCTGCGGTTTTGGCGCACGACGGAGCCCACACGGGTGGTGCAGAGAACCAAGCGGTGCGGAGAGCGGCCAGAGAGCCCCTCCGCACCGCGGAGAATCGGGCATCGGGGGGGGCTCTGTGGCGTGGAGATCCAAGGCGATTCGGGGGCCCCCAATTAAGGTACGAAATCTACCACTAGTGTGAACTGAGTAAATCCTAATAAAAGAAGAACACTTCTACTATATCCATAGTAATAGCTCATCCAGGAATGGTCAACATTGGCAGCCTGCAGACTTTCTGTGGCCTCTGGCTTAATTTATGTGGTCCTGAGAGGTTCCACTAAATTGTATTCAAAGTTTACATGTAAGAAAAACAAAAGAATAATTGTAAAACGTAGATATATTCTAGGGATGTGAGATAAATCTGTTCAGTTCATAGCTTAATGCAAATTTTCATAATTTTGCATTTTTGAGCCACTATGTAAACCAAAATCCGGTTATCCTTCAACATTCGCACTTCTCCAAATTTTGCAGCAAGCATTTTCTCCAAGCATTAGGGATTCATGTATTAGGGGAAATAAATAATATTAGGAAAATTGCTTGTTTTCATTGCTGTGAACTGCCCAGAGAGTTTCGGCTATTGGGCGGTACAGAAATGTAATAAATAACTAAATAAAATAATAAATTAAAAAAATGTGTATATTAGGCAAAAATGCGTACAAAAATACATGTATTAGGAGAAATGTTCACAAAAATGCTGATGAGTTTTCATGCTAACTTTAAAAAACAAATCTCAAAGTTTGGGATGGATGAAACTTTAGATAGGAAAAAATGAGAAACTGAGAGAAATTGAAATTGACTTATTTGTCCATCCCTATAATCAATGTATTATTACATCCACTGCTCTTTTGGATTTTGTATCAAAAATGTATGCAAGATGTCAAAGAGATGTGCTGTTTACCTGTAAATTCCCATTTCTGGGTGTAGCGAGGGAAGGCAGTTGTCACATCTGGGCTAGCACCTCTTCATGGCTCAGAGAGGAAACAAGTGGCTAATATGTCAAAGGGGCGGGCTACTCAGGTTCCCAGACCCAGCTCAGCAAGCTGGCCCATCAACCCTATTAAATATACCCTACCTAACATGATATATTTTTGGTACAAAATATTCATGAGAAAATATTTAGGCAACCAGGGGGCAATGGAACTTTCTAACCCCTTTCTAAGCCACGTGGTTGAGAAAATTGGGTGAGGTTGCTGTTGAAATATAAAACTGTCTCTAGCTTACCAAAAGAGTCACTGTTAATCATATCAGTGAAAATTATCAATAAGATCGTTAAATGCCTGAAGAATTATATTGAAGAGTGACATTTAGAAATCAATTTCATGTCAGTCTGAATTACATCAGCTTTCTGGTTTAGTTTGCTCATCTAAGCATTTATTTTTATGACACTAATATGTTTCCCAGTGGATAGCTCTTAGATCTTCAAATACCAAAGGAACTAAAGAACTAAAAATGAGCTTAGGGGCATTTATTTATAAACGTATAAGTAAACATTTGCCCCAAATAGCCTTGCCTTTCCACGCCACCCCAAGGTGACTTACAGTTGAAACATACAACAATTTAAACACTATACTGTAATTGTTTGTTTTTAAATAAGCCTTAGAACAATTTTAAAACTTTAAAACAGCACCAACAGCATTGGTCCTATTAAAATGTTACCTGAATACCGTGCTTGACATGTCCTGACTGCATATAAGCTTTATTTGTGCCCAATATGATTAGGGTGGATTATGTGCTATATATGGCTATAACACCTGCTGGGTCAGGTGGGTGTTTTATTCACAGGACAAACCACATGGTTGCATCCAAAACATTGAGGAGGGGCATGCTGTATATTCCTA
Source organism: Shinisaurus crocodilurus (assembly GCA_021292165.1). NCBI lineage: Eukaryota > Metazoa > Chordata > Lepidosauria > Squamata > Shinisauridae > Shinisaurus > Shinisaurus crocodilurus. The sequence continues at coordinate 89,545,805 of CM037876.1, read as the reverse complement.
GAGATTCATGGGGACAACCACAGGATAGCAGAAACCCCACATTTCAGATAATGTTTAAATATTTTCAGCAGTGTTGAAGAGTATCCCCAGTTTAATGTGTGTGTGTGATTGAATCAAAAGGGGATCAAACTGAAGCTTAATCCAGACAAGACAGAGGTGCTCCTGGTCAGTTGAAAGGAAGATCCAGGACTGGAGTAGGGTTTCAACCTGTGTTGGATGGGGTTATTACACTCCCCTTGAAGATTCAGGTTCACAATTTGGGTGTCGTCCTGAGTTCAGCTCCTGAACTTGGATGCTCAAGTTTCAGCCAAAGCAATTATATTAATTTTGCCAAGAACGTTTACATCCATTTGGAGCTCTGCTCACGTGTATGTGGCCTGTGGCTCATGCTGGCTCAGCTTGTCTGAGTGTGGAAAGCTAAGCTGGGTCAGGACCTGGTTATTACTTGGATGGGAGACCCCTCCTCTAGTTTCCTGCATTGAGCAGGGGGTTGGACTCGATAGCCTTGTAGGCTCCTTCCAACTCTATGATCTATGAGTTCTATGAGTTCTATGGAGGGATGACACCATTGCTGTGGTGGTTCCTGCTGCTACAGGCTCATCAGCTTGCTCCCAAAGCCTTTTAGGGGACCAAACCATCATTTATTTTTTAGCTCTGTTATGGCTGTGTGGGCTCTCCATTCTGTTTTTAGGCTGCTGCTTTATTGTTTTCATTTGAGATATAGGCTGGGTTCACACAACACAATAAGCCATGGGTGACTTATAAGCCATATTTGTTTCAGAGAGGCTTGTCGTGTTGTCTGAACCCGCAGCATGGTTTGTTAACCACGCACAAGCCACTCTGGCCCAGTTTAGACAACCTGACAAGCTACTCTGAAACAAGCATGGCTTATAAGCCACCATGGTTTATTGTGTTGTGCTGTAGGGGTGGGCAACCTGCCCACCACCCGATTCGTGGTGCGCTTGGCGAGTGCTGCCGCTGCGCCAGCTGCACCAGGCCAAAAGTGAGTGCCAGCCGAGGCACTCGCCAGACTTCCGGGTTCCCAGCGCTATGTTGTTTATGTAGAAAATGGCGTAAGATACGTTAAAAGCAGCCGTGATTTGCGTAACTTGCGCAAATCACAGCCGTTTTTAACGTATCTTACGCCACTTTCTACATAAACAACATAGTGCCGAGAACTAGGGATGTGCACATTCACCTCGCGCGGGCGTAGCGGGCTGAAATTGGCCCCGCTCATGTCCGCGCGGGGCTCGCGCGGGCCTCCCTTGGTCCAGTGGCGGCTCGCCTCTCCGCGGCAAGTCCCGTCACATTACATCCGGCCCCGGAAGTGATGCGACGGGACCCTGCGCAGGCACGCTGGACCCCCATGCGACGTATTGCACCTGCGCAGGGTCCCATCACGTCACTTACGGGGCCGGATGTGACGCGACGGGACCAGCGCCGGCGGCTCGAGCAGCGCGGAGAACTGCTCTGCACCACTCAGAAGATCAAGGCGGGGGGGGCGCTGCCGTGGAGAGTCCACTATCGGGAACCCAGAAGTCACTTTGCCGGCTCGGTTTGCAAGAACGTGAGCCGAGCCGGGGAAGCAGGTAGGCCGAGTGGAGCTTGGGGGGGGGGTTGAGCCTAGCAAGTTCGCTGGACTTCCACCCCCCAATCGAGCTCCGCACACATCCCTAGTTGTGTGAACCCAGTCAAAGTTTAGATCAGGTTGGAGAGCCTTTCTCAGCCTGACAGCCAAATTCCAATCTGGGAAAGGTTTCGGGGGTGCATTCCTGCAGTAGGTGGGGCCAAACGTGATTCTTACCTGCATCCAAAACAGTTTCACAGTGCATGTCTACTCAAAAGAAGCACTGGCAAGCAGCAATTTAACGGAGCACCACAAGAAGCAAGCCTATGCGTGTCTGCTCAAAAGCAAGAAGCACTGAATCGCCCTGGACTAAGCATGAACAGCAATACACAAGGGCAATAACAAGCGTTCTCTGAGCAAACTAAAAAAAGGTGTAAGAATAAAACACAATACAAATAATAAAAAAGAGTCAGATACAATACAAATACCCAAGGATGTCGGAGGGGGGTATTTGAGTCCCCCCTCTGACTCGAGTCTGACTCGAGTCCCAATATTTTCAATGGGACTCAAGACTCGACTCGGGACTCGAGACCAAGGACTCTTCAACATCCCTGGGCTGTGCCAGAAGGAGTGGAGAGGAGCGCGATCGCCGGCAAAGAGCACATGGAAGTGAGGCGCGCCGCTGCTCGGCCACCATGGACGGCTACCAGGAGCGCAGCCCCAACGGTGTGTCGAGATTTATTTTGATTGATGTGTTGCGCACTTGGGAGACGCAGAGGAAGGACCTGAGATTACTCTGTGCGGCTGCTCGGAGTGTGTTTCTGGTTCCAGCAAGTTCATCACCAGTGGAGCGGGTGTTCAGTGAGGGTGGAATTGTGATGAGACCTCACCGTTCCAGAATGGGGGCCAAACATAACATTTAGAAAAAAACATGTTCCTCAAAGCAACATGGATAAGTTTTAGGAAGTACAGCAAGTTTATGTTTTAAAATCATTTTCCTAAAATGCAACCTTTCAGACATTTTGGGTTTGGCTGCCTCTGCCTGCCTGTTTGGGGTTCCCAAACTCCTCTGCCTGCCTGGTCTCTTCTTGACCAGTTCAACAGTTGAATTGTCCAAGACAAAGAGCACCGCCTGCCTGCCTGCCTGTTTGGGGTTCCCTGCCTCCTCTGCCTGCCTGGTCTCTTCTTAACAAGTTCCACAGTTTGAATTGTCCGAGACAAAGGCCTCTGCCTGCCTGATTTGGGGTTCCCTGCCTCCTCTGCCTGCCTGGTTATTTTGGGTTTGTCTGCCTGGTCTGTTCTTGTCCAAAATCAGTGGCAGAGTTTTGAGATAAAAAGGCACACTTGTGCCTAGAATTTATTTAAGCCACACATCTGAAGTAGCCTTATTTTGTTGGGGAAAAAACCCATTGATTTTAATAGGGACTCGTGGAGTCAGCTTTGGGAGTGACTCGTGACTCGTGAGTCACCATTTTGGACCAAGGACTCAGACTCGGACTCGAGACTCAGGTCCAAAGACTCGACTCAAGACTCGAGACCAAGGACTCTTCAACATCCCTGCAAATACCCTACAATACAGCTGATGCTTGCAAGAGCCGAACAATGCAGATGGACTCAACTGGAACAAGTGACTGCTTCTCAGCAACTGTCCTCAAAACTGAAGGGGACGAGTTTTTAATTTTCATAAGCTCCCTCTGAGTCTTTTGGAAGCAGACCTTTCCTTTCCCCAGCGGGGCCAGGAACATGCTCTGTGCTGTGCTCAAAAGTACACTCCTGGAAGAATCTTTGGGAAGAATCTCGTTCATTCACGATTTTCACTACTTACATTTCAACATTCGCCATGGTGATAAAGGTGTAGGAAGGCTTTTGAGTATGCATCTTGCCTTTGTCAAGATTGCAAATGTTCATTTAAACCAGTGTTCTCCAACCTTGGGTCCCCAGATGTTTTTGGCCTACAGCTCCCAGCATGCCCCAAGTTGTAGGCCAAAAACATCTGGGGACCCAAGGTTGGAGAACACTGATTTAAACTAACCACACACCACCCAGCTCTCCTATGATGACGGAGACAACAGTATGCTTAAAATACAGCAAGTGTTCCGCTATTTGTAAATAATTTAGTTCTTGTCATTACACAGTAATTCAGAAAGATTAAGGGGTTAGAATGAGACCATTACTCCTTGTAACAAAACGATAGAGTTTGGTAAATACTATTTAGTTAGGGCTTTTAAATGACTGAATATTAAAACACATCAGCAAACAACAGTAGGTTATTAATTTGCCCCAAACGCACACTGATAGTGATAATGCTCTCGCAGTATGAAACTCAGCGGTTTTCAAACCAATTGTTATAGGCTACTTTTTAGAATATTGACACTGAGCCTCTCCCGGGGAGGTTTTATAGAAGAGTATCAGCTCTTCTTTCATAGTTAAGAAGAATATTTTTTAATTTCCTCTATGACACTGGTAAGATTAGAATTTTCCTTTACACTAATGAACTATCTTATCCGTTGTATATAGGGAGCAGCCATGCTTTATAGCACTACTAGGCTAAAGTGCTAGTCCAACACAAATTTTGTAGGGTGAGGATGGGGGAAAAACACCCTGAATATTATATTATTCTTCATGGTGTGGGTGAATTGTAAGTACCCGTATATACTCAAGTACAGGTCGGCCCTAATATAAGTCGTGGCCCCTAATTTCACCCCCCAAAACTGGGAAAACTTATTGCCCCCAGTATAAGTCTAGGGTGGGAAATGTATGAGGGGAGACTCCCGCCGCCACCCCCAGATACCCCCCGCCACCATACCTGCACCCGCCGCCGCCGAAGCCCCACCCCTGTACCTGCACCTGCTGCTGCCGAAGCCCCGCCACTGCCAAAGCCCCCCCAGGACCCCCGCCGCCACCGCCAGGCACCGCCAGGCACCCCCCTCCACCCCCAGGACCCCTGCCGCCACCCCCAGACACCCCCACGCCACGCTGTTCCTCTCCGCTCGCTCTTTAAAATTATTTTCCTCCCCCCCCATACCTTTGTCAGCGGCGGCTCGCTCTGCTGGCGCCTTGCGCGCTGCCATGCCGGCTCCTAGGCAGGGAAGCGGTGCAGCAGCGCGAGGCGCCCGTAGAGCGAGTGGCTGGGCTGCGTCTCCCTGGCAGGGAGACATGTGGAGCCACTCCGCTATTCCTCTCCGCTCGCTCTTTAAAATTATTTTCCTCCCCCCCCATACCTTTACCAGCAGCTGCTCGCTCTGCGGTCGCCTCGCGCGCTGCCATGCTGCTTCGTTCCCGGGAGCCGGAAGTGATGCCCGTCGCGGCCCCGGAAGTGATGACCGTCGCGGCCCGGAAGCGACGAGGGCGGCGCCGGCAGCGCCGCAAGCCTCCGCTCACAAACACAAAGGTAGGGGAATGGCGGAGCAGCTCCACGTGGGTCCCTGGCAGAGAGACGCGGCCTGGCCACTTGCTCTGCGGTTGCCTCGCGCGCTGCCATGCCGGCTCCCGGGAACGAAGCAGCATGGCAGCGCGCGAGGCGCCAGCAGAGCGAGCGGCTGCTGGTAAAGGTATGGGGGGGGAGGAAAATAATTTTAAAGAGCGAGCGGAGAGGAACAGTGGAGTGGCTCCACATGTCTCCCTGCCAGGGAGACGCAGCCCAGCCACTCGCTCTACGGGCGCCTCGCGCTGCTGTGCCGCTTCCCTGCCTAGGAGCCGGCATGGCAGCGCTCAAGGCGCCAGCAGAGCGAGCCGCCGCTGACAAAGGTATGGGGGGGGAGGAAAATAATTTTAAAGAGCGAGCGGAGAGGAACAGCGTGGCGTGGGGGTGTCTGGGGGTGGCGGCAGGGGTCCTGGGGGTGGAGGGGGGTGCCTGGCGGTGCCTGGCGTTGGCAGCGGGGGTCCTGGGGGAGCGCTGACCCACTTATAAGTCGAGGGGGCATTTTTCAGCACAAAAAATGTGCTGAAAAACTAGACATATATTTGAGTATATACGGTATTTTCTGGGGAGTGGTTTTACCTTTAAAGGCTATAGGCGGTATCCAACTGTGTCATGCTGCTAGCACAAATGATGTTGCATTAGTGCAAACCAGGTTCTGAACTATGCGCAAGAGCAGAATCCAACAAAAGTTACATTTTTGCAAGTGTGATTGCGCGTTACACTTGCACAACCAGTTTCACATTATGCTTTATTTATTTATTTATTTACTATATTTATACCCCGCCTTTTTTCCTGCAAGGAACCCAAGACGGCTTACATAATCCTCCTCTCCATTTTATCCTCACAACAACCCTGTGAGGTAGGTTAGGCTGAGAGTCAGTGACTGGCCCAAAGTCACCCAGTGAGTTTCATGGCCGAGCGGGGACTAGAACCCGGATCTCCCGAGTCCCAGTCCAACACTCTCACCACTATGCCACACTGGCTCTCATGATGCAACCAATTGTGCATCATGCTTACACAACCATAATGCACAACTGCTTCTGCATCGGAAAGATTCAGCAGAGCTCCACAAATGGTGTTTGAGTTTGCGGAATAACACAGTTAGATACTGCCCTATATGACAAAGGAGTTTTCACTTCTTTTTTTAAACCTCTACCCAAAAAGTTACAGTGTGTTCCTGGAACAGAATGTCCCCTAGGAATGACCCTATATTACGACGCAGCATCATTTCCTGGGGATTCTGTCCCAGGATACGGAACAAAAGCAGTGGCAAGCCTTTTGGGGGAGGGGAGGTGGTGGAGAAGAAAAACCCCTTGGATAAATGGTCTTTAAAAGTAAGAACCCTTCCAGAAAATTCTTAAAAGTCACTCCCTTTGAAAATTAATAACACTGATTTCTAAAATGTATATGCTGCCCTTCAGTGGCCAACCTGCATTCCCCGGTTGGCTCAAAAGAGATTGAAAAATGGCAAATGTTACCAAACAAATAGAATGATAAAACAGCAGCAACGCATAGGATAAAAACTTCACATTATGCTGAATCTGAGGCAGGAGGGAGGGCAGCAGCCCCCCCATGTGCTTTAATACAGGCGCGTGGCTCACGCTGGCTCAGCTTGTCCGAGCGTGGAAAGCTAAGCAGGGTTGGGCCTGGTTATTACTTGGATGGGAGACCCCCTCCTCTAGTTTCCTGCACTGAGCAGGGGGGTTGGACTCGATGGCCTTGTAGGCCCCTTCCAACTCTATGATCTATGAATCTATGAATAATTGTAAAATGTGAAGAGGGCTATTGGGAAATACATTGTATAAACTGGTATACTGTGGGAAAACTCCTGATGCAATTTCTGTGATTAGGAAGCACAGGAACACAGGAAGCTGCCTCACGCTGAGTCGGACCCTTGGTCCATCTAGCCCAGCATTATCAGCACCAGGGATGTTGAAGAGTCCTTGGTCCCGAGTCCCGAGTCGAGTCCCGAGTCTTTGGACCCGAGTCTAGAGTTGAGTCTAGAGTCCGAGGTCCAAAATGGTGACTCGAGTCGAGTCCCAAGTCCCGAGTCACTCCCAAAGCGGTGGCCCATGGAGGGAGTGGGAGGGTCTCTGCGAGAGGAAGAAGAGCTGCCCTTCCTCCCGCAGAGACCCTCCTGCTCCCTCCACGGGCCGCCGCCGCCGCCGCCACTCACCAGTCCTTCCCTCGTCCCTACTCCTGCCGCCGCCAGGGGCAGGGATGTATTACGAGCCCTCCCTGGGCTCGTAGTTCTCTGCTGGCACAGCGGCCCAAACTCGCTCTTCTGGGCGGCGCGGAGCATTCTCTGCGCCGCTCGAGTCGCTGCCGCCTCGACGCCTCACCTCGCCACCGCCCCACTGCCGCCCTCACCTCACCACCGCCGCCCTCACCTCCACCTCCGCCGCCCTCACCTCACCTCCGCCGCCGCCCTCACCTCACCTCCGCCGCCGCCCTCACCTCACCTCCGCTGCCGCCGCCCTCGCCTCTGCCACTGCCGCCGCCGCCGCCCTCACCTCCTCCTCCTCCTCCTCCTCCTCCTCCTCCTCCTCCGCCGCCGCCATCGCCATCGCACACAGCACGCCGCGTCACGCCGCCAGCGCCGTCGCTCTGTTTTTGGAAGGGTCGCTGTGGTTCCTCCCGCCAAAAACAGAGTGACGGCGCTGGCGGCGTGACGTGGCATGCCGCGTCACGCCGCTAGCGACAGCGCTCTGTTTTTGGCGGGAGGAACCACAGCAACCCCGCCAAAAACAGAGCGACGGCGCTGGTGGCGTGACGCAGCGTGTTGTGTGCGATGGCGACGGCGATGGCGACGAGGTCGACGGCGGCAGAGGAGGAGGCGGAGGAGGAGGAGGTGAGGGCAGTGGCGGCGGCAGCGGTGGCAGAGGCGAGGGCGGCGGCGGCGGAGGTGAGGTGAGGGCAGCGGCGGCGGAGGTGAGGTGAGGGCGGCGGCGGCGGAGTCCTTGGGCTCGAGTCCCAAGTCGAGTCTCGAGTCCCACATAAATTATTGGGACTCGAGTGGGACTCGAGTCAGAGGGGGGACTCAGTCGGACTCACGAGATGAGTCCCCAAGTCCGAGTCCCCATCCCTGATCAGCACTGACTGGCAGCGGCTCTCCAGGGTTCCAGGCAGGATTTTTTCTTAGCCCTGCCCGGAGATGTCGGGCATTGAACTGGTGACCTTCTGCATGCAAGGCTTGAGTTCTACCACTGAGCTATGGCCCTTCCCATGATTGTTAAGGCTCCAAGAAGTGGTCTCTTCCCCAAGCTGTCTCTGCGCTCAATAAGCGTGGAAAGGTCAAGGGAGAACATACTAGATTGGACCAGTCCTAAAAGTCCATCATAAGGAAATGGAGGCTGGATCTTCATAGGTGGCTCACGTCTTTAACATCTCCCGGTGGCCCTGCAAGGACAGTGCTTGGTGTCATTAATGTAGAGCGGGGTGGACAACTTCTGGGAGTTGGGGAGGCTGCATCATTTCCCCTGGAATCCAATGGGGGCCATGATGTCACACACTCCCCCAAAAATCCCCCCGAGGTCTGGGAGTGCAATTCTGCTTACAAAGAAAATCATTGCTTTTTTGTCGTTCATTTATGTATTTATTTATTATATTTATACCCCACCTTTTTTCCTGCAAGGAACCCAAGGCGGCTTACATAATCCACCTCCTCCTCGCCACATTATCCTCACAACAACCCTGTGAGGTAGGTTAGGCTGAGAGTCAGTGACTGGCCCAAAGTCACCCAGTGAGTTTCATGGCCAAGCGGGGACTAGAACCCGGATCTCCCGAGTCCCAGCCCAACACTCTCACCACTACGCCACACTGGCTTGTTGTTGCTGCTGCCACTGATGCGGTGACAAATTCAGCAGCAGCAGCAGCAGCAGCGGGGGCCCTGCAAACGTGACCGGGGGGGGCACAAAAGGCCTGCAGGCCGTGTGTTGCCCACCCCTGATGTGGAGCAGAGCAGTTCTGTTAAAACTACCAATGTTGCTCTGGATTTACATGCCTGAAAAAAGGGAACGGAGTCTAATCATATTGAGACAAAGTATTTTCACAAAGTTGTGTCAGGTGTGAGTTAATTATTGGACCAATTATTTAAATAAAATAAAATATCGGAATCTTTCACTATAAAGCTATGGCTCCTGCTAACTTCCTTGCTGAAACCACCATTTAGTGTTAAAGAAAGCATACATTCTGAGGCTAACGAGATTCTATCATTAAAATGTGCAATCCAGAAAGTTTGCTCAGTCATGACTTATTAAAAGTGGTAATAAAATTCACAAAATAAAAAAATTTGTACAGAGATTTTTAATTTAAACCGTACTACAGTACTTGTATTGCAAGATGTCGCTTGTATATCAAGTTAAAAAAAATTAAATAAATATTTAAAAATTTGCTTGTTTGGCTTGAAGAGAACAGAGGGGAATTTCCATTTATTTCATCTCTTTGTAGCAATCAGAAGAAAATTGCAAAGGTGCACGTGTTTATAAAACAATGCAGTCTTGACTGCATCTCTCTCCTTACTGTTACCTTTACAGGTCCTTGACAAGTGAATGCCACAAGTACATTCTTGTGCTGATCCTTGGAAAATCTGTGATTGATTTCCACTGAGCCAGTATTCAATTAAGCTGGGCTTGTGTTTAATTGCACCAGCTTCTATATATTAAATGATTATAACCTACCTCACAGGGTTGTTGTGAGGATAAAGAGGAGGATTATGTAACCCGCCTTGGGTTCCTTGCAGGAAAAAAGGCAGGGTATAAATATAATAAATAAATAAATTATAAAATTACAGTTCGGCTCATGCTTATATTTAGGCAGGGGAGGGGAAAGCTGTTGAAGGATCTAGGTCTTAAACCACAACTTCCTGACTTTATCGTGGCCTAGCTAATACAGTCATGCCTTGGATTGAGAGCATAATTCGTTCTGGAAACGTGCTTGTAATCCAAAACACTGTTATATCAAAACGAAATCCCCCCAAAAAAATTTGTACAGAGATTTTTAATTTAAACCGTACTACAGTACTTGTATTGCAAGATGTCGCTTGTATATCAAGTTAAAAAAAATTAAATAAATATTTAAAAATTTGCTTGTCTTGCAAAACACTCTCAAACCAAGTTACTCGCAAGGTATTACTGTACATGATTCTTAGGCTATGAACACTAGGATGGGTGAATGAGTCTACATTCAGTCCATGCCCGTGTCGCCTGTATTAAGCCATATGATGGTTCCATGCAATTCCTGCATCAGTCTGCAATTTGTGTTTGTTTGTTTTTTCACCCTTCTGTGCTATTTCTGTCAGGGATGGGGACTTGCGCTCACCGCAGCAGTGTCTGATGCACAGCACTTTTCTCCTAGAAGTGACTGGCAGCCATTCACTTTACAAGAGAAAGAAAGTAAACTGGGGCCACCAATGGGGCCGTCCAGCCAACCAATAAGTATCAGGTCTGCTCCTATTGTGGTAAAATATAATTTCAGTATATGATTTCTACGGTATATAATCACATAACTTGCAACAAATATTTCCTATGCTTTTACTTGTATGTAATCCTATGCTACTCTGTATGTAGAAAGTTCTATCTCACATAATGCTAATACAAAGGGGCCTCTTGATTTCTGATGTACTGTTGAAGTAAACCTGTTTCTAACAGTTAATTGGTATTGAGATAAGGAGAAGTTACTTCAAAGATGCCTTTCACTCCCTAAAAACTCCTCAGTATACACAGGTCAATTAATTGTTATTTACTGCTTGAAAGAGAGACCAGATATTGTAAAAACATCATTATGTCACAGTAGAAAGAAAGAATGAGCTCACCTTGTAGAATTTGTTAACACGCATGCGCGAAAGTAAGGCGCTTGTAAAAAGAGTATAAGAATGCTTGTATTTCTAATGGTGGATTGGTCTCACTCTGCTTTGGAGTGGAACCATACAGCGCTGTATTTGAATAAAGGAATTCTTTTTACCCGCTCTGGTTGATTTATTGGGCCATAAGTCAGCTGGAAAACGAACCAAGGAAGTGGCTTAACTTCCTTACCACAATTTGGCGACTCCGCCGGGACCTCCAGCCCAGAGTTTTGGACACTCTTCCTCCATGACAAATTACCCAGCCGGCAATTGGTGAGTTCACCTCAAGGGTTTTTTTGTAAGGGAGGAGATTGGTCCGGGATTCTGCTAAGGACGGTCTAAAAAGGGTAAACTGAATTCCGGTCTGGTAAGGCGCCTAGGAGGTGGACTGACAGAGTTCAGTCACTAGGGGGAACCAGGAACTTCTGTGTGAATCCAAGCAGTGGGCAGGGTGACAGGAGTAAGGTTCCCAAACTGGAGAACAACAGGTTTTTCAAGAGGGACGCCTCTTGTCAAACAGTTCTCCTAGGATATGGGCAAAATTGAACTGAAATACCTCCTTTTCATTTTTCTCTGGGTTGTGGTTATTGCATTGTGTTATTGATATTGTGTTATTATTATTGCATTGTGTTATTGATATTGAAAGGTAAAGGATTTAGGAAAAAGGGAAACCTTCAAAGAGGGGTGGCATACATGTGCATGTGAAAATGTCAATGTGTGTGTGTCATTAGAACCATGAACTGATTCGGTTTCCGAACAGGCAGGGAAAGTAAGCATATGTGTGTGTGCGCACATTATTAGATTTATGAGCTGTTACTAATACAGACAGACCCACATCTCTCTCTCCTCCATTTATTAGAATTTATGAGCTGATGGAATAAGGGCTGGTCCTAGGCCACAAGCTGAATACCGCCCTTCCACCAGACAGGGTCTCCCTCCCCCTTTCCAAATCTCCCTGCTGAAGAATGTATATAAGTCACTGGGACTAAATCAGGTCAAGACGCCCTGATCTCTGTTTGCGAGGGGTAAAACCCAATGACCGGCAGAGCTTCAAAAGCAAGTGGGCCCGATTGAACCCCATCCCATGATCCAGTGATGTGTGAGTGTTGTGTGTTTGTGTGTGGACTGAACAAAAAGCACTACACATACACCAGAGTGAGGAGATCATAAAGGAAGCATTCTGTGCCACAATACATCATGGGTGGGAATCAAAGTGTTTCAAAAGGGGCACCTTTAGCAATAGTGCTCCAAGAATTTGCCTCTTTACCTAGAAGTAAGACTTTGTCAAAAACACGGTTGCAAACTCTTTGTACTGAGGAATGGCCATGCATAGGGGGAAGTACTTGGCCCAAGAATGGGTCCTGGGGAAAACAGATCCTAAGGGACCTTCGGGTAGCCCTAGAGGACAATTCCCAGGACAATTGGATTATTGGTATGCTTGGACAGAGGTACCTCCTGCAAATAAACCCCCGCCCTACTTGTCAAGTTGGTCTGTATCCACTCTTGACCAACACGACACCAGTATATTCCTCCAGTGGCAGCAGTTGCACCGCAACTAGGAGGGGAGGGGCAGGTGATACAGGCTGGGTGGGAGGCAGTCCCTGGCCGCACAGAACTCAGGCAGACGTATCAATACAATACGTCCCTCTGAGTACACAAGAAATCCTCCTGTGGCAATCCTCAACCCCAGGATTGACAGAAGACCCAGACCATTTCGTACAGTGTATAAAGAACCATTTTTTGCTCACATAAGCCTTTAGTAATATCTGTTTGTAGAACATTCAAAAAGGGGTGTGTGGGTGTGCTGAATCTCTGAAGTAAGCAAAGATTGGGCGGGGGGATTGTTGCTTTTGGTCATGCAATTGAGAGCTTGCTTTCTCTCATGTGGCAAAAGCAACTAGAGAGGTGGAAAGATTTTTAAGGTAGCAGCCACGAATTGCAAGGATTTTAAAGTGAAAAAGAAGGTTGAGAAAAAAAAGAAAAAAAAAACTCTCAGGTGGCTGCGGGATTTCCTGGAAGGCGGGAATTGGCCAATCACGCTCCCAGGGAATCAGCAGCTAACCACTTAAACGAAAAACATACTAAAGTGTTTTTAAGAACTGTCATTGAGAGAGTTTGAGTATTGAAAGTGCAGGTTTTCTGAGCATAAGCAAAATGTTAGTGCCTTTTGAGAACTGAACTGTGTTAGCTTTAAAAGGTCAGAAAGAGTCTGCCCCTGATCAAGGCGGCCTGTTTCTCAAAGACTACAGCTGGTGCAAGATAAGCTCAAAAAGAAATTGTTAACTATTTTCCACAGAAGGAAAAACACACACACACACACACACACACACACGCACATTTGGCAAAAGATTCAAGAGCTTCACCCACGTGTGGAGCCAAAAAGTTTTTGAAAAAAGGAAAAGAGATGATTATTTTAGAAGCATATGGACTGTCCCCTCTGCCCCCAAGGGAAGCAGACAGGGGCTGTAGACAGAGAAATGGCAAGTAGAAAATTTTAAGAAAATGTAGAAAGAGAGAGGGTTCCTTACTGCCTCAGGACAGAAAGTGGCGAATGGGCCAGAGATCTTAATGCTTTTAAACAATATACATGCTCCGAGGAAGTTGGCAATCGTGCATTGCAAAGCACACACAAATAAAAAAGATCCTGTAAGCATAGGGAATGATCTGGCAGATAGGGCAGCAAAAGTTGCGGGGGGAGCCACCCTTTTTGCTATGCTGCAAGCAGCAGGAAATAGCTGCCTCTCTGCCAGACGCCGTATCAAATTGGCAGCAAAACGCTCCTGCTGAAGAGAAAAGGCTCTGGAAACAAATAGGTGCAAGAAAAATACAAGGACTTTGGACTTTACCAGATGGGAGGCTAGTTCTACCGCGTGTTGGCCTTCGGATTGTAGCCTTAGAGGAACATCAAAAGGGACACCAAGGGATAAGCGGGCTGGCGGCAGCAATAAACAGAGTGTGGTTTGCTCCTGGAGTACATCAAGTGTCAAAAGCCATTACTGCCGCTTGTCCTGTTTGTGCGAAGTTAAATGCTAAGGCAGCTGCTCCTGGGCCAGAAGGGGGGAGACCCTGGGTTCAACTCCCTTTTGAAGCCCTACAGATTGACTTTGCTCACATGCCAAAATGCCAAGGATTTCAAAATTTGCTTGTTTTAGTGAATCAACTATCTGGATGGGTGGAAGCTTTTCCTTGTCGAAAGGCCACTGCAATGGAAGTGGGGAAACATTTGCTCAGAGACATTGTGCCAAGATTTGGGATCCCCTCCCATTTGGAATCCGACAGGGGCCTCCACTTTATTGGAACTATTATACAATATGTGGCAAAGACCATGGGCATAGAGTGGAAGCTACATGTTCCATACCATCCTCAGTCATCAGGCCAAGTGAAGAGAATGAATGGAATACTGAAGCAAAAGATTGTTAAATTGTGTAAGAACGCAGGACTCACCTGGATCCAAGCCCTTCCTTTAGCTCTCCTGGCAGTCCAAACAAGTCCCAACCGCAGGTTCAAGCTGCCACCTTATGAACTCCTTTTTGGGAGGCCTCCCCCAGTTGGGCGAGGCGCAGTCGTTCCACATGTTTCACTCCTAGAAGGTGATGAAGCCCTACGAGCATACATTATAGAACTCCAACATCAGTTTAACAGATTGAGACGTCATGTTGGAAACTCACAGACTTTGGTTTTAGATGTTTTCGCCCACAGGTTCAGAGCTGGAGATTGGGTCTACGTGCGGAAGTGGACAGCAAAACCACTTGAAGGACTTTGGGAAGGGCCATATCTCGTCCTACTCGTGAGCCAGACAGCCTTAAAAATTGAGGGGAAAATACCGTGGATCCACTACACCCATTGTGCCAGAGCTGCGCCTCCGGAATCCAGCCCCCCCAATCTGGAGGAAGGGGGGCCAGAAGTAGACGCTCGCAGAGGACAACGAGAGAGTACAGCCAGGGTTACCCAAAAAGTAACCCCAGAAGCAGATGACATCACCAGGAGCACAGCCAGGGTTACTGACCAGGAAAAGGTAACCCCAGAAGCAGACGATAGCAGGCAACTTCCAGGGAGCTCCGCCCAAACCTCTGAGATTCCAGGAGTGGACAATTCCAACCAACAGACTGGGTGGACTGTGTCTCATTTGGACGGCCTCAAGCTTAAACTGTCATGAGGAAAATGATTTTTCCAGTTGCCCTAATATTCTCCCTTTGGATTTACACCTTTGCAGGAGGAGAACACCCCTACCTAGGGGTAGTGCGGAGTATTGCAACCAATTTCAACTTGTCGAACTGCTGGGTGTGCCAACACCTAACTCCTCAAGCAAGGGCTGAAATTTGGGCCCACCCAGTGGATACAAAGACTTGGTTAAAGTTAAACACCACCACATGGGAACCAGATCGTCTCTGGGATAAGGATCCCAGAACCCATGGTTGGGAGGGGGTAAAACTTCCAGCCTCTAAGCCAGGGTCCCCATGGTACACAATCACTCGACTGGTGGGAAATTTTTCAATCTGCTTTGAAAGGATAAATGGCACAGGCCCAATTCTGGGGTGGGTCCCTCTCCAGCACTGTAACTTAACCATACAGACTGACTGGAACAGTCAAACTATCCAGCCTTACAATGAGAAAACTGAACTCCACATCACTTCCACTGATCAGTCCCCCAACCTCCTAGGTTACAGGTTCCCTGGGACAGATGGAGGGTATAATGGGACAAATTTTGAAGTAAAGGAAACCTGGACTAACTTCACAGTGGGAGGAGAAGTTTTCTGGATAGGTAAGAAACAAGGTCTCCTAACAAAAAACTTGTCTTTAAGTCACTCTTTACCTTGTAGTGAGTGCAGGTATAATGAGCCTCCATTGCTATGGCAACTGACCAAGCAATGGTATTGTTCTCAGGCCATACCACACCGACCTTTTAAGACCAGTTTTGATGTTATACACCAAGTTCAGTGGTCACAAAGATTTCATGGTCATGATTCAAGATGTCTAGGCACCTGGTTTTCCATTGCCACTGACAAAGTGGCCAATTGGGACGGAAACCAATGGTGGCTGGAAGACAGTAACTTGAATTTGGCACTAACTGGAGGGGGGACATATTTTTTGTGTGGGAATAAAGCATACAAAGACTTGCCTCCTTCATGGGTTGGGCGATGTGGGCTAGTGTACTTAGCACCAGACATCGACACTCGGCCAAGCATAAATGCGTCTGAAGTACTGAATCTGGGCTCTTTCATCCATCGCATCATACCTACACACACAAAGCGTAGTGCCAACCCTCTAAGTTACTCCTTTGGGCCAGTAGGTGATTTCTTTCACTCTACCTTCCGATATTTGCTCCCTTGGTTTGGTACATATGAAATGGAAGCAGCTATCCGGAACATCTCAGCAGAACTGGAGATGGCTTTTAATGCCACAAATAAAGCCCCCCAGGATTTACAGCAGGAAATAGATGAGGTGGCTGCAGTAACACTACAAAATCGTCGTGCCTTAGACCTATTGACAGGTGCCTTGGGAGGAACATGTGCCATGTTGGGTGAGACATGTTGTTTTTATGTAAATCAATCAGGACAGGTAGCAC
Source organism: Shinisaurus crocodilurus (assembly GCA_021292165.1). NCBI lineage: Eukaryota > Metazoa > Chordata > Lepidosauria > Squamata > Shinisauridae > Shinisaurus > Shinisaurus crocodilurus. The sequence goes on along the minus strand of CM037876.1, from coordinate 89,529,409 downwards.
GAGAAGTGCAAAGGGTGAAGGAAGCTGTGCAAGTTTTCCATTCAGTCAACCACCCAGAACGTGTAAACCTCCAGAGTTTGTTAGCCTCTTGGCTAGGAAATCTGTCCTGGTTATGGAAAGGTCTGTTAGTTTTAGGATTATGTGTACTCTGTATTATTTTTCTTTGTTGTTGTATTCAATGTATTCCAGGGCTTCTCCAAATGATTCGTCCTGTACGACCACAAATGTATATGCAAATACCACTAGAAGAAGCTTCAGTTCGTATGGCTCTAGAGAAGCTAGTTAATTAGAAATGATCCTCAGTGTGTATTTATCCACTAGGATCAAAGAGGGGAATGTGGTAAAATATAATTTCAGTATATGATTTCTACGGTATATAATCACATAACTTGCAACAAATATTTCCTATGCTTTTACTTGTATGTAATCCTATGCTACTCTGTATGTAGAAAGTTCTATCTCACATAATGCTAATACAAAGGGCCTCTAAGGGGCCTCTTGATTTCTGATGTACTGTTGAAGTAAACCTGTTTCTAACAGTTAATTGGTATTGAGATAAGGAGAAGTTACTTCAAAGATGCCTTTCACTCCCTAAAAACTCCTCAGTATACACAGGTCAATTAATTGTTATTTACTGCTTGAAAGAGAGACCAGATATTGTAAAAACATCATTATGTCACAGTAGAAAGAAAGAATGAGCTCACCTTGTAGAATTTGTTAACACGCATGCGCGAAAGTAAGGCGCTTGTAAAAAGAGTATAAGAATGCTTGTATTTCTAATGGTGGATTGGTCTCACTCTGCTTTGGAGTGGAACCATACAGCGCTGTATTTGAATAAAGGAATTCTTTTTACCCGCTCTGGTTGATTTATTGGGCCATAAGTCAGCTGGAAAACGAACCAAGGAAGTGGCTTAACTTCCTTACCACACTATTTGCATAACTCTGCCACTTTGATCAATGTTAGATCTAGGTTTTTTTTGGGGGGGTGTCCTTGGGCTAGATGCCCTAAAGTGAATAGCCTCACCTCCTCCTCCTCCTCATAGCTATTTCTGCTGCCTTTTCCATTGCCTTGTCCTGTTCTTTGGGGCCCCCAGTGCTCACCACTGCTCACAGAGCCTGAGGCAAAGCAAGTGGAGGCTGCTGTTCATTCTTCTTGCTTCTGTCATTATTCCTCTTCCTTGAAGATGGCAGATGAAGATGCAGTGACAGCGAGGCCGAGGCCGAGGCCGAGTGGCAGGGACAAGGAAATCTGGGATTTAGCACTGGGCCCTCAGCTGGTCTGTGCCAGGGCCTCAGCAAGCAGACACCCGGTGATGCCAAGCCCTGATGTGAGGCTCTGCCTTAACCTGCATAGCCCCAAACTAAGTTATGCTAGAGACAGAGAATGTTGGGAACTGGCTTTTATATATCTCAATGGTTTCTTTGAGGATTTTATCATTTGAACTATGTGTTTATATGCAGGCTTTTAAACTATGTGCTTATATGCAGGCTTTTAGCTTTAGAATCATTGTTGCTTGAAGGCAAAACTTCCTTCTTTTAAAAAAAAAAAAAATGGGGGGAAGCATTGTTAGGTTGAGGATTGGTAAACGATGAACAGCAGAGGGTCATATTAATCACAATTGCCCCTGGTGACTTCTCCTTCGCCCATCCTGAAATGGCTGACCACCGCTTTTCGGGATGCATTATTCATGTCATTATGTGCAGGTAACATTTGTCTTGAATGGCCAACGACTTGCAGTTCAGTGAAAAAAGGTTCCCCACTTCCCCATGTCTTTACAAATAAGCTTTTTAATCTGGCCATTGTCTTGTGTGTAAATTTATTTATTTATACCCCACCTTTTTTCCCCCTGCACGGAACCCAAGGTGGCTTACATAATTCTCCTCCTGCTCTCCATTTTATCCTTACAACAACCCTGTGAGGTAGGTTAGGCTGAGAGTCAGTGACTGGTTCAAAGTCACCCAGTGAGCTTAATGGCTGAGTAGGGACTAGAACCTGGATCTCCTGAGTCCCAGACCAACACTCTAACCACTATGCCACACTATTCTGTGGCAAACAGCAATCCCCCTCCCAACACACATACAGAGTGGGACCTGGGTGAGTTGGGTGAGGAGAGCATACATACATACAAAAAGGAAGCGTAAGTAAAACGTCATAAGATGTTTTGATTTCGTGTGTGTGGTAATACAAAAATATACGTACTGTACTCCTATATTATACTATGTGAGCACAAATTTTACAGGCAGCATACCTGATCTCAGGGTTTTGTTTTGGGTTTTTTTTTACATAAATTGCCCACAGTGCTAGGAAATACCTCCAAAGATCTAAATCCACAGCACAGTCAACATTTTGTAAAGTGTGTGTGCGCGCGCGCGCATTATGCATACATACATAGCTGGAGGATGCCAGCTTCGCCAAGAGGGCAGCAATGAAGCTGTATATGCAAATGGATGCAACTGAAAGCTGGTGAAATTGAGGGCTAGATGGGTCCCTTCTGACTGTAAAGTTTAGGATGCTTGATGTTCTCATTTGCATATTGCAATTTGCATTGAAATGAGATGATACTAGGTTTGGGGGTGGCGCAGGAGGATAAAGTGCTCCTGGTAAAATGGGTTGTGTTTTTTATTTAGATGCTATCAGAGGCCACTGGTGAGTTCCAGTATGAGTAGCAATGGTAGGAGCAGAGCCAGGCAAAGAGCCGTTATCGAACAGACCTAGTGTGTGATTAAACTCCGTTATGGAGATGGCTGTTAGTAAGTTCCTATTATGTTTTGTAGTAAATGGGAAGCCTATCAAATGATTTTCTTGTTCTCTATATAGCTTTTAATTAGCAGGCTGCCCTGAGTTCAAAGCCAAGAGTTTCAGAATTGGAAAGGGACACTTCCTCCAAGCAGGATCTCTTAATTTATTTATTTATTTATTTATTTATTACATTTATACCCTGCCTTTTTTCCTGCAAGGAACTCAAGGCAGCTTACATAATCCTCCTTCTCCTCTCCATTTTATCCTCACAACAACCCTGTGAGGTAGGTTAGGCTGAGAGGCAGTGACTGGCCCAAAGTCACCCAGTGAGTTTCATGGCCGAGTGGGGACTAGAACCTGGATCTCCTGAGTCCCAGTCCAACACTCTCACCACTACACCACACTGGCTCTCAAAAATCCTTAAATCTCTTAAATCTCTTAAATCCTCATTCTCACTGTGGTGGTCAACCTGAATCTGGGGTCACGGCTGCCCCAACATATTTTGCTGCCTGAGGTGGAGTAGCAAATGCCCTCACTCTGCAAGCCAAGGTACAAAGAACCCAAGGTCAGCCAAGTTACTCTGGCATCCAAAGCAGGAAACCCCACAAGCATCTCTCCCACTCTCTGGCAGTAAGTAAGTAAATAAAACAATAACTAACTAACAATCAACTAACAATTTGCTGCACTCATGACACCCCAAATCAGCTGCCAGAGGTGGCTGCCTTGCTCCGTCTAATGGTAGGGCCTGTCCTGTTTGGGCCATACCATATCAGATTGCAGGTGGGGGTTTCATTATAGAATACTCCCCATGGAGTGGGTTTTTGTTTTTTTTTAGAATTCTACACATACAAAACTAGCATGTATTTAATTCAAAAAAACCTTGGCCACTTCATATAAGTAAGGTAAGCCAAAACTCTTCTCCCACCCCCCCACCCTCCCCCACACAAAACTTTGGTGAACTTCACCTGTCTCCTCTTTGGGGGTGTACTATTTTCACCCCTGCCCCTGTGAATGGCTGGAAATAACTTGCCCAAGAAGATTGTTTCAGCGCTACTTATGGCTTGTCTGCCTTGTGATCTAGTCATATTGAAATGACTAGTTCATCAGTTGTGCACAATAGAGAGTGCTTCCCTCCCCAAATGGCTGTGGATTTTTCTCCATGGTGTCTGGCTGATGCATGATTGTGTGTAGTGGAAGAGGAAGGTGTCCCTAAGTGTTCTCCATCCATCTGCTCTGGTGATCAAGAGAGCCTCTACATGCAGCCTACTCTTTTGTAGGTTCTTTCCGGTGTGTGTGTGTGTGTGTGTGTGTGTGTGTGTAAAGCACTATGCCAGAACGTATCTTTCCTTGCAGTATCTGCAGGTTCATGGGTCCATCTTTGGAATTAAAGCATGGCCCCACATATCCGAGGGAGCAGAAATTTCTGCATGAAAGTTGTACATCAAAACCTTCTCCAGTGCCACACTTTGTTCTGAAGATCCATTGCTCATGTGCCAAGGCAGGAGTTGTCCTGAATGAATGTCTCCCACCCCCACCAAACAAAGAGCAATGCCAAAAAATATATATATGCCAAAATTCTCCCGTTTGATGAGACAGAAAGGCCAGCCCCACTTGACCAATGATTGGCCAGGCTCATGGGGAGTTACTTCTGAGAGAGATGCAAACACACAGCACTCAAAGCATCCATGACTATGTCTGCCTTTCGTGTATTATTGGCAGGAAAAAACCCATTGACTAGTCTGATATGCCTTCCAAAGACGGATTTCCTTTCCCTCTGGGGAACCTCTCTAAGAAGAAGAGAGGTTCATCTAATGCATGTTACAGAAATAGTGATGGACGTCAGGCTTTTCGCAGTGCATGAAATAAAGAAGCTGGCTGTGCACCACAATATGCATCTGAATGAAATTCATAGGAGAAATTCTCTCAGACAGGTGGAAGAAACAGGAGTGGGGTGTGTGGTGCAGCTTACCTCTGGAAGAGATACAGAAGGAACAATGTAGGCATAAATGGTGTAACACAGACCTGTTACCCCAGGGTCTGTCTCTATAAACCAGGGGTGGGGAACCTCATTTGTTCTGGGGGCCAGGTTGCCCCCCAGGTCCCAGCCCACATGGGCCAGATGATGTCAGGGGTCAGTTCCCCATCAGGGGTGGGGCTGGCTGAAGCACCCTCTGTAACATTTCCAGTCAGAACTTTGGCCAGGGAGCCAGCTTCGGCTGGGAAGTCAGTGAGGGGAAGTGACAGATGAGTGAAGCACACTCAGCTGGTGCTTGGAGGAGCTCCTGCAAACGTTGGCAGAGTGTGCAGCCAGCTTCACTCCTGCTTTTCCTTCCCTGCATGAGGAATGCAAAGCAGGACCAAAGCGCACGTGGCCGGTGGTTGCAGGAGCACCTACAAGAACGGACTGTGGTACACTCACCATGCTAAGTATCGGGAACCTCCTAGTTATCCATGATTGGAGATAACAAGGGGATTCCTCTCCCTGCTTCCTCCCCAAGCCCCACCCCCTGGTCTGGAGGCTACTGGGGCTTGGGCAGGGCCTGCAGAGGGAGCCCAAGCCTCTGCAGGCTTTAAGCAAACCACACAATAGCATATGGCTCCAGCTCCACAGAAGCCCCCTTCAGGCATTCTATTTCTTCATGCACTCGAGGAACAGTGGGGCGTGCTGGAAGCCTTATGAGGTGAAGGGCAAACTTCTGAAGCAGGGAGCCGCCTCTACTTGTGGAGGTCCCTTGCACAGTTCAGAACTCTTCCACTGCTTCCAAGTCCTTCAAGGCCTTTGCCAGAGGCCTTGGCAAACTGTAATTCCCAGGGACCTTTGCACTGGGAACAACTTTAGGGCCTAATGAATGTCAGAGGAGCAGCTCTCCCCTCTGTGACCTGCTTCCCATCACTGCTGGTGGTGGGTACATTTTGGGGAAGGGGAAAAGAAGGGGGCAAGGGCAGCTCAGAGCTGCCTGAGCGTATTTATCAGCTGAGTGAAAATTCAAAGGGGTCTTGGTTCAGATCATGACGTGTTCATATTCATCTTGCCCCTCTTTCCTGCACACCACTTTTGACATTTTGCAACGTTATTACTAGCTTCTTTCTTTCCACTAGCTTTTGTTTGTTTAGTAAAGTGACTTGGAACGCAGAAGAAAGTAGTATACATACATAGGCACAGAAGAAATTTGGTAGACATAAATCTACATTTTTATTTATTTATTTATTTATTATATTTTATACCCCGCCTTTTTTCCTGCAAGGAACCCAAGGCGGCTTACATAATCCCCCCCTCCATTTTATCCTCACAACAACCCTGTGAGGTAGGTTAGGCTGAGAGAGAGTGACTGGCCCAAAGTCACCCAATGAGTTTCATGGCTGAGCGGGGACTAGAACCCGGATCTCCCGAGTCCCAGCCCAGTGTATTTTGCCCTTTGTTCCTCGGAACATATATCCATATGGACGGACAGGAGGAGCATGCTCTTGGCATATCTGAAGAGCATTCAGCATTCTTTCGGCAGATGCCTCCAATGGTTTACTTGTTCCATTTCCCACAACACTGGGTGCCAGAATAAAGAAAAAAGGTCTGAGACTTAAGAGAGCAGAAAATGATCTTTATGACAAAGCAGGATAAAACTGCAAATTGAACGGAATGTGCATTGAGCTGGTAATAGAATGAAATTATTTGGAAGAAATCTATGGTGGAATCCATTTTTCACAGAGGCATAGCAAAAGGCATGCTACTGAGGAGGTAGGAACCTCCTGTCAACCTCTCCATGGTGACAAACAGAAATTATCGTATCAAGAGATGCAGCAACTGCAGAGTAAATGGTCCATCTAGCTTAGCAGTGTAATTCTGTCGGGCCCTTTCTAGTCCTACATTGCTAGCTTGGAAAAACACTCATTCTGGGCTGTTCTCCAGGTATGCCAGCTTTCCTCCCTAATGCATCCTGGATGGGGCAGAAACTGGTTCTGCTCATATTCTAATGCAATCCTACATAATTTTGCACTTTCAAACCACTATGTGAACTGAAACTTGGTTATCATTTGAAATTCGCAGTCCTCTGAATTTTGCATTTCAGTTCTCCAATCAAAAAATGTATGCAAAAATGTGTACATTAGGGGAAATGATTTTCAAAAATGCATTATGTTAGAAAAAATTGTTCGCAAGGTATATGTGGAGTAGGCAAAAATGCATACAAAAATGCATGTATTATGAGAAATGTGCAGAGAAATGCTTAGCAGCGTATGGATTTTCATGCAGACTTATATTTAAAAATCTCAGTGTTCAGGTTGAACCAAATTCAAGACAGGATAAATCCTCACAGTTTCAGATGAACTGAATTTAAGACTGGAAAAAGATGAGAAATGGGCAGCGCAATCCTATGAGGGTGCCTGCAACCCTCCAAACCCAGAGGATTTTGGGCATCCTATGCAGGGCAGAAGGAGCACAGCGCATAGAATATCCACCGCACTCCCCTTGCTTTCAGAAACATCTAGATGCCCAAAATCGACCATCTAGATGTTTTCCCCCTCCTTGAGAGGAGAAGAGACTGAGACACCACCTAGATTCCTCAGAATCTGGCGGAGCCTGGCCCCTCCCCTCCCCTCTCCACCCTCCCCTACCCCAGGAATTCCCACTCACAGGGGAACCAAAGATGGAAAACTGTCTTTGGTTTTCTTCTGGCACAGAAAGAACAGCGCCAACGATGAGGTAGGGCGGGGGCAGATGCTCCACGGCACTGCAGCCTCAGAAGGGATTTCCAAGGTAGCAGCAGCACCTTCCAGGCCCATTCCTATGTACCCCAGAAGGTTGGAGGGTCATAGGATAGTGGCCTGAGAGATTTATCGAGCGAGCGAGGTTGGGCACCCGGATCCCCTGCTGCCGCCACAATACTTTGTGGCTTCCCCCCATGCTCTGGCTGATGCTGAGAGAGAGAGGGATTGCTTGCGAGCAATCCCACTCTCCTGGCATCGGCCGGAGCATGGAGGGAAGCCAATGCCAGACAGCCAAGTGCTGCTTGGACACTTGGCCAACTGTCCTCATCCAGAGCCCCTTGGCCAGAGTGGCAGCCCTTGGCACAAGGGGCTCTGCCTGTTTGACTTGCAATAGGGTTAGTGTGTCGTCCGGTTTCAGATAACATGCTAAGCCTCCTAGAGCAGTGTTCTCCAACCTTGTGTCCCCAGATGTTTTTGGCCTACAACTCCCAGCATGCCCCAGCCAGCATAGCTGGCTGGGGCATGCTGGGAGTTGTAGGCCAAAAACATCTGGGGACACAAGGTTGGAGAACACTGTCCTAGAGTTTTCTAAACCCTAGTGCAAGCCAAGGCTACTTGAGGTGGTTTAGAACAGTGTTCTCCAACCTTGGGTTGGCTGGGGCATGCTGGGAGTTGTAGGCCAAAAACATCTGGGGACACAAGGTTGGAGAGCCCTGGTTTAGAAGACACCCCCAGGTCACTTCTAAATCACCCACTGTGCTCACACGACATGTTAAGCCACAGTAGATTTATTCCTAGAGTGGCTTAACGTGTCCTGTCAAACCAGTCCGTGACTGATAACAATCATGCACTTTGACACCATTTCTAGACACCATAGTGACAATTTTGAAATGTTGGGGACTGTGATATTGCACATGTGTGAGAATGTGTGGCCAATTGAGCATAGTATAACGCAGTGATTCATATATCAGTTATGCACTGTTTCATAAAGGCACCAAATATACACCATTTCTGGACTAATATATAATCCAGAATGCTGCACATTCTGCTGTTTCTGGTTTGAGGATTGTAGGTTTCATATTTAGTGGCTCTTAATTTTTATTTTATCTTTCTCTCGAAGGGCCTCAGTACATGGGTATTATTTAAGCCCTGTTGCCCTGGTTTCTAGGGAAAAGACGCGGCGCGGGGTCCCGTCGCGCCGGTGCAGAGTCCCGTCCCGTCACTTCCGGCCAGCCGGAAGTGACGCGACGGGACCATCACAGCGGGCGCGGGCAGCTCAAGCAGCACGGAGAATCGCACCGTGCCGCTGAGAATCAAGCGGCGGGGGGCCCCAGTGCAGAGAGGCAAGCCCCCCCCCCTCAAGGTACGTTAAAGCCTCTAGCACTAATGGCTCAGTTCTGCAGCAAGACGAGTAGGAGAACAAGCAGAACATTATATACGTTTTTTTTCCTGCCATGCTCCTTCTGGAATGCTGATGATGCGAAGCTGACGGGGCTACCAGCATCCTCTGGTCACTAATGAATTCCTATAATGCATTATGTACCTGCGCTCAAAAGAAAAGGATAAGCAGATGAGCTGAAAATCCAGTTTCCAAGGAGACAGCCTTGGAAACATGTAAGAAATATTTAACAAGGTATCACAAGCCTCCATAAACTGACGTTTCAATGGTTTCTCATTTGGTCTTTTTATTTTTAAAATAGCAATACAGAAAACTATATTTGAAAGACTGTTGTGGCCTTAGGACTGTATTCAGTTCTATAGGATTGTGCTCTTTTCTTCGGTTCAGCCACACATTTTTACATGGCTTGAGGGAGGGCATATGCTGCACAGTATTCAGAAGTTGTATTTACTCTGCCAGATGGGTACAAAACAGCACACAGGCCAGCAGAAGTTAGCAGCATGCATATTGTCATGCTTTTGCATCTATATTGTAGAACCATCTTCATTTGCTTTCCTTTGCATTCTCTCTTTTGCATGCAAATCCGTCAGCTACAAGTCTCCAACTTTGTTCTCTTCACACCTTCCAAACTTGGTTCTTCTGTCATGTCGCACGTATATCTTCAGTAGCTTCTTTACCTTCTCAAAAATAAATAAAAATTAATGCTCTTCAGTTAAATCTTTCCTAAAAACCCACTTTCCTGGAACACTGTCGAGTTCTGCATGGTCCTCAGCCTTCACTGTCATCCTTGCAGTTTTGTTTTTTAACCTGTATCTCAGGCTTTCACAACAACTTCTGACCGACCATAGTGATTGCCGCCCACCATTCTTCTGCTTTTGCTTGGCAGGGCAGGCTGGCGGTCTGCTTTTTTGGCTTGCTGGAGGACCAATGATACAGGCCTGGGCTACCACATTCCAAAAGCCATGTGAATCAAAATTTCAGTAAGAGAGTGAGTGTAAAAGCATTTATTACCCACATCATATATTCAGGCCATTTTTGCATTTCTAAAAGCCACCCAAGTAAGCAAATTAGAATATTTATTTCATAGAAATTGAAAATGAAGTACAATTATATGGAGCAGATTCTTGCTGCAAGAGTTTTCCCTCAATCTCTATACCACTATTTGTTTGAATCATTCTGAATAAAGAATACTTTTGTAAAATCTGGAGTAGGTTTCCATTGAATTATTCTAAATTGTTATCATAGCACAGTGGCAGGTAACCTTTTCAGGGTAAGAGCAGAATTCCAATCAGGGAAAGGTCTGGTGTTAGGGCATTCCATCTGTGGGTGGGGCCAAATGCAAAGGGGGTGAGACCAACATGTGATTCTTACCCATTTTCAGCCTATTCACAAGTAAGCAGGACAAGCTTCTGCATGTCTGCTCAGAAGTAAGCAGGACTAAAGTACTCAGCAGCACTCCCAAAGAGCATCCCAAATACCAAGACTCTGCATTTCTTCTTAGATATATGACATAGCACAATGCCTGCATTGCCTGACATCCTCATCAACATCATTATTCTATACCTCCCAATAGCCAAATCTCTCTGGGTGGTTTACAAAGATTAAAACTTTAAAAATACAATATAAAAACCTTTTACAAAACCATAATAATGTCTTGATCCTTGCCTAGTTCCAAGATCTCATGATGTATGTATTTACTCAAAAGTGCATGTAACTGAATTCAATGGGAACTACCATCCAATAAGGGTGCCTGGGATCCCAACCTCAGGACAAAGAGTTGTGGGGAGAAGGAAAAGTGAATAATGGCTGATTTTCCAATGCCATCTGTTCTTTGGTACTTTGATTTAAATTGATTTGCAGCCCAAATCAACACATCTATTTAGAAATATGGCCCACTGATTTAAAAGTATGACATTGCTTATATTAAGTAAGGCCACTGGTCCATCTAGTTCAGTACTGCCTACTCTGATTGGTAGTCACTGTCTTAGGTGTCAGACAATGGTCTTTCCCAGCTATATGACTTGAGATCCATTTCACTGGAGATAGCAGTGGATTGAATTTATGACCTTCTGCATGCACTATCCATGTGCTGTTTTTGCTACTGAGAGATGGCTGTTCTTCATGAAACTTGCTTCCAAATAACCATGCTTAGGATCACAACCTTGCACCTCAATCCTAAATGCATTTATATGTTTGTTTATTTATTATTACATTTATACCCCGCCTTTTTTCCTACAAGGAACTCAAGGCAGCTTACATAATCCTCCTCCTCCTCTCCATTTTATCCTCACAACAACCCTGTGAGGTAGGTTAGGCTGAGAGGCAGTGACTGGCCCAAAGTCAGCCAGTGAGTTTCATGGCCGAGCGGGGACTAGACTATTATAGTTTAATAAGGGCTAATTTGTACATCCATGTGAAGCCCTTCTGTTAGTTAGAATATCTCTTCTGTTAGTGGCTTGCAGTGGAATGTGAGAACTGGTTCCAAAGAGAAATATCATGTTTAAGGAGGAACCCAGGATATATGAATACTTATTCAGTAGTGTTCGATCTCTGGAGGCTTTCACAAGTATAGATAATCATTTGATGCTGCAGTTACTGAGTAGTGACTATGCATTCATGAAGTCATCTTCCTAAGTACTTTCCATCATGGGCTCAACATTAAACCACGTGCTCTGGTGTCTGATTCATACATACATGTTCATTATTGCAATCCTGCCCATCCACTAGGTTAGTAGGAGAGGGCGAGAGGCCCTTCTTCATCACCCATCACCATCAGAAGTGTATTTGGTGGGAACAAGGAAAGGACCTTCTCTGCTGCAGGGCCTAGGATGTGGAACTCCTTGCCCTAGGTTAGCCGTCCCCAACCTATTGCCCTCCACTTCCCTCCCCTGAAGCCCCTACTACAGATCTTTAACAAGATGTTTGTGACATTTCTACATTTTGACAGTGAAAGCCCTTTGTATTGGGGGGAAATTCTTCCTCTTTTTTCTGCACCAGAAAATAAATACCTTTAGAAAGGCCCAAACAACCATTTTTTACATTGTAGATGTATCCTGAATATCAATGTGATCCATTTGAAATGAAATTAAAGCTACTTCAAATCGACATTCCACACAGTCTATTGCGAAAATGCCATGAAGCAAAATTTTATTTTGTCGTATTAAAGAGGCTGCTTAATTCAATCATGTTGTCTGACAGGAGCAACTCAACTCCAGTTGGGTATTATGAAGTTTTCTTTAAACAATAATGCCAGGATCATTTATATAATTTTTAATTTGCAGAATGCTTTACAGTTTATATTGCATTGGCTTTCCCCCTGGTCAAAAGCTGTGAGGTAGCTCTCCATAATTTCCATGTTACAGCCTGAGTAGAGCAATAGCAACATGCCCAGCAATTCCATGATGAAAGCAGGACATGAACCCATGTGAAAGTGCTACCAGAGGTGAATGGTAGAGCACATACTTTGTATATACAAGATCTCAGGCTCCAGCTCTGGCATTTCTAACAAAAGGACCTCAGATAGGAGGGCTAAGAAAGGCATTTGGTTGAGGACTTGGAAAACTGCTGCTGCCAGTCAAAGCAGACAAGACTGGACTACATGGACCAATGGTCTGGGATGTAAATAAGCCATTAATAAACCAATTTATACAATAGCCACTGAACACCTTTTCACCATTACCCAGTGGCATGTGGTGAATCAGCAGAACCCGAGCTTGTCATGGTTCCCTGAATTCCATTTCGAAGCTTGTTCTGACTTGTATTCATATAAGATCACTAGTTTTGGGGGGTTTTTTTCTTTTTGCATGAAAATTTGTGTGTACTTTCATGCAAATTTCTCAAAATGTATGCATCAATTCTACATACTTTTGAAATGTGTGCATTTGCTCCCATTGATTAAAGCATGTTTGTGTGCATTTTCTAACACACTGTTTTCATGCACATTTTTCAAATATACACATTTTTCAAATTTATTTTGTTTGTTCCCTGAATCACATCGCAAGCTCGGAAATGTACAGACTTCAGTTGCAGATTGGATTCAGGTCTGCAGTCGATTCAGGGAGGTGGAAACTGGGTAAATTCAAGTCAGCATCCCTAGTGACACTTTGGTGATTTATAATAAGGAAGGACAAATCAGTCTATTTCTGGTCCATGCCAGTTTTGCATGTGTTCATTCATTATGTCCATTCCATCGCTTTTGTGCATTAATCTGCAGTTAAAAACACATGCGCACACATGAACATTTGTATTTAAAAATGTGTTTTTGGATGTTATTTCTCACAAAATATGCATTTCTGCATGTATGTTCATTTCAGCCGAGAACTGAACCACAAAATTTGGAATACTGCAAAATCTGAAGGTTAACTGCATTCTGATCCACAGTAGTTTCCAGTAGTCTCCCCAGGACAGGTGCATCATGGGGAAGAAAGGCTCAGGCTAGGGCACCTTGGGTAATCCCACACACCCAGCATTATATTGGTGCTCTCTGAGTAACACAGAGGCTCGGTGCCAGGCAGAGACAGTCCCAATTGGCAGGATCATTTGGCAGGGAAGGGCGCCCCCCCAAGCAAATCATCGCTCCAACAATAAACCACATGGCTATGCAGTGCAGCCAGAGCACGGGAGGGGCAGAGAGCAGGAGCTCCATCCATTTTTTTAAAAACCAACATTGATTCCCCCCCCCCCCTTGAAAGGACGACGAGGAGGAACAAGCATGTGTTTGAGAGGGGGAGCTGGTTCCTTTTATTATTTCAAAGTACGTATGTGTGGACTAACCAGGAATGTTGAAGAGTCCTTGGTCTCGAGTCACGAGTCGAGTCACGAGTCTTTGGACCTGAGTCTCGAGTCCGAGTCCAAGTCCTTGGTCCAAAATGGTGACTCCCGAGTCCTGAGTCACTCCCAAAGCTGACTCCACGAGTCCCTATTAAAATCAATGGGGGGTTTTCCCAACAAAATAAGGCTACTTCAGATGTGTGGCTTAAATAAATTCTAGGCACAAGTGTGCCTTTTTATCTCAAAACTCTGCCACTGATTTTGACAAGAACAGACCAGGCAGACAAACCCAAAATAACTAGACAGGAAGAGGAGGCAGGGAACCCCAAAGCAGGCAGGCAGAGGCGTTTGTCTTGGACAATTCAAACTGTGGAACTGGTTAAGAAGAGACCAGGCAGGCAGAGGAGGCAGGGAACCCCAAACAGGCAGGCAGAGGCAGCCAAACCCAAAATGTCTTAAAGGTTGCATTAGGAAAATGATTTTAAAAAATAAACTTGGATTGTTACTGCAACTAGGTCCAGACAGCACCTGCAGGTGGCATCAAGCAGGGATGTTGACAAGTCCTTGGCCTCGAGTCCCGAGTCGAGTCTCGAGTCCCATTAAAAATATTGGGACTCGAATGCGACTCGAGTCAGAGGGGGGACTCAGTCTGACTCATGAGTCGAGTCCTGGAGTCCGAGTCCCCATCCCTGGGACTAATAGGCAGGAGGGCTGAGTGAGCAGTGAGTGCATTTAAAGTTTTAAAAAAGGTGTGTGTGTGTGTGTGTGTGTGAGGGAGGGAGGGAGGGAGGGAGGGAGAGAGAGAGAGAGAGAGAGAGAGAGAGCAGCCCACCATGATTCTTAAGAACATAAGAGCCATGATGCTGGATCAGACCAAGGGTCCATCTAGTCCAGCATTCTGTTCACACAGTGGCCAAACAGCTGCCCATGGGAAACCCACAAGCAGGACATGAGTGCAACAGCACCTTCCTGCCCATTTCCCCCAGCAACTGGAGTACATAGGCATACTGCTTCTGATACTGGAGGAAACATATAGCCATCAGGACTAGGAGCCATTGATAGCCTTCTCCTCCATGAATTTGTCCAATCCCTTTTTAAAGCTGCCCAAATTGGTGGCCATCACTACATCTTGTGGAAGTGAATTCCATAGTTTAACTATGCGCTGTGTGAAGAAGTACTTCCTGTTATCTGTCCTGAATCTCCCACGTATAAGCTTTATGGGATGACCCCGGGTTCTAATATTATGAGAAAGGGAGAAAAATGTATCCCTATCCACTTTCTCCACACCATGCATAATTTTGTACACCTCTATGCATGTCTCCCCTTACTCTCCTTTTTTCTAAGCTAAACAGCCCAGCTGCTCACAGTCCCATTTTGTTTTCACCGCGTGAAATAATTTGGTGTCATCAGCAAACTTGGCCACTTCACTGCTCACTCTTGATTCCAGATCATTTATGAATAATTTGAGAAGCATTGGTCCCAATACAGATCCCTGTGTGACTCCACAGTTCATTTCCCTCCATTGGGAGAATTTACCATTTATTCCTGTTCTCTGCTTCCTGTTCTTTAACCAGTTACTGATCCATAAGAGGACCTCCCCTCATATTCCATGACTGCTAAGTTTGCTCAGGAGTCTCTGGTGAGGGACTTTGTTAAAAGCCTTTTGAAAGTCCACCGGATCACCCCTGTCCACATGTTTATTGACAGTCTCAAAGAACTCTAAAAGGTTAGTGAGACAGGACTTTGCAGAAGCCATGTTGATTCTTTCTCAGCAGGGCTTGTCCTACTATATGTTTACTGATTTCATCTTTAATAACGCTTTCAACCAATTTACCCAAAACAGACATTAAGCCAACTGGCTTGTAATTTCCCAGATCCCCCCAGATCCTTTTTTTAAAATTGGTGTTACATTGGCCATTCTCCTGTTCTCTGGTACAGAGGCTGATCTTAGGGACATGTTACATTTTTTTGTTAGAAGATCAGCAATTTCTTATTTGAGTTCTTTAAGAACTCTAGGATGGATAACATCTGGACCCAGTGATTTATTAACTTTCAATTTGTCAATAAGGTTGAGAAGTTCATCTTTTGTCACCAGTATTTGCCTCAATTCTTCAGTCTCCCCTCCTGAAAACATCACTTCAGGCACAGGCATCTGTCCTGTATCTTCTGCAGTGAAGACAGATGAAAAGAATTCATTCAGCTTCTCTGCGATCTCCTTATCTCTAATAGCTTCCTTGACCCTGCTCGTTAACCATGCTGGTGACCTCCTGGACTTGGTACTACCTTTCCTAACCTGTGGTATACATTCTATCTGAGCTTCTGTTATTGTGGTTTTGAATAATCTCCAAGCATTTTGAAGGGATTTAACTCTCTTGACTCCCCCTTTCAACTTCCTTTTTACCAGTGCCCCCATTTTAGAGAAGTTTCCTCTTCTGAAGTCAAATGTGACTGTGTTAGACTTCTTTGGCAATCTTCCATTTAAATATATATTAAATTTGATAGCATTGTGGTCACTATTTCTAATTGGTTCAACAACATTTACATCTTGTACTAGGTCCTGGGCAACACCATTTAGAATTAAATCCAGGGCTGCCTCCCCTCAGGTTGGTTACATGACCAACTGTTCTAGGGCACAGTCATTTAGGACATCAAGAGATTGAACCTTTTTGTCATTTCTGGAGCATGCATTTATCCAGTCAATGTGGGGGTAACTGAAGTCACCCATTATTACAACACTTCCCCATTTGGAGGCCTCCCTGATTTCATTTGCCCTCTTAAGATCCTCCTGTTCATTCTGTGCATTCTTCTAGATCTCAAAAGTAGGTCGTGGTTCCCTCTTTCTTTGGGCCATTCTCCCTTTTGTTTTTTGTCTATCTTACAGTACAAGCCTATTGAAAAGTAAGCCCCACTGAGGTCCATGGGACTTACTTCCAGGTAAGTGTGTATAGAGTTGCAGCATTGATCTCCTTTCTGCCCCCCCCCCCCATTTCTTAGTCATGGTTGCTCAGGCACCCCCCCCCCTTTTTGGGATGCTCTGTAAACATGAAACAGGGTGTGGTTTGGATGCTCGGGGGGTACTTTGGGTGTGTACATGTGTGCTTTGGGTATGTGTGCACTGTGTGTGTGCTTTGGGAGGTGCGCTTTGGGTGTGCGTGCGTCTGTGTGTGCCCACGCTTTGTTGGGGCATGCTTTGGGTGTATGTGTCTGTGCTTGGGTGTGTGTAATCTGGAATCTTGTGCTGTGCTGCTTCTGAATAGGCCTGCTCTGGTGGATGCTTTGTGGTGGATATAAAAGGGACGGATTCCTGGATGCATTCAGAACTTGTTCCTGTGTTCCAAAAGGCTGCTTTTCCGTGTGACTCTGAAAATATCACATCTTATTTTAGTGATTATCATTATCACTGTTATTCTGGCTGTGCGGATTCTCCCCTCCCACTCATCTTCTTAGTCTCACTTGATTCCCTGGAATGGGAGTTGTTGCTGGAACAGGAGAACGTGGGTCCAAAGGAGGACTTTTGTGTGACTGTGTGATTCCCCCCCCCTTTGCATGTTTTGTGCCTCAGTTTTCTCTTTCTGTGGTATGGGTTGCTGACTGCTGGGGATTCAAAGAATGCTCCGCCTCTTGTGACCCCTTGACTCCACCTCTCATGACCTCTTGGCTCCACTTCAGCTGACCTGCCCTTTGCCCCACCAGTCAGGCTGGCCACCACCTCCACTAGGAAACCATATTACCAGAACTCATCATGATGGCCATATATTACCTCCGGTATCAGAGGAACTGGCATGCCTCTGTATACCAGTTGATGGGGAACACAACTGGGAGCGTTCTGTTGCATTCAGGTGGGCTTCCCATTGTGGTTGGCCACTATGCGAACAGGATGCTGGACAAGATAGGCCTTTGGTCTGATCCAGCATGGCTCTTCTTATGTTCTTAACTTCCATATGTTATGCTATTAGGTCATTGTGAAGCTGAAGCATATGGAAATATGTATGCATGTGTGTGTGTGTGTGTGTGTGTGTGTGTGTGTGTGTATTCTGGTGTCTACAACACTGCCTTAGTAATGTTTCAGTGGGGGCTAACTCTCAACTAATCTTGCTCCTTTTTACTTTCATGTAATAATAACTTTAACATTTACCACTTCTATGGGGAAAAATAGTTGACAGCTTAGAGGCACTTGGGAACTATAATAGAAAACACTTACTAGTGACAGCTTACACCTTCCCAAGTGAAATAGCTGGCAGCATGTTGTTCTGTTCTGGCAATGGCCTCAAAATTCTTGTTTCTCATGCTTGGGATGCTGAAACACTGAAATACAGTTGAACTCTGGAACTTTGGAGACACTGTGGTTGGGGGGTGGGAGGAAGCAAGAAGAAGGAGCTCCAGAATTGACCAGCACTGCAGTAATATTTAAAAGAGAACAAAACCCAATTCATATATCACACAGAATTAGTTTGCAAATTGAGGTGGGATAATTCTGGACTGTACCACCTCTGCCCACAAATGGGGGAGTGTCATATTTTGGAATATTTCTCATGTAAAAACTTTAAAAAGAAAAAGGAAAAAAAGCTCTCCAAAAGAGTAAACTAGCACATCAGGGGGAAAGCTATGCCAAACTCTTTTCTCTGGTTTATTCATTTATTTATTTGACTTGTACCCTGCCTTTCTACCAAAAATGGCACTCAAGGCAGTTTACTACATACAGGTAACTTTTTACATGGGGGAGCATACTAAATGGAATCTTCCATTTGTAGTCTGAAGAGCCACAGTTCTGAGTATTGTATTCACCTCATTCTGTATAATAAGTAGAATGGCTGTACGTATATGTTTAGCCAAAGACAAGATGGCAGCAATCATCTGAGGCCTCACCATTTTGAACATTCTACACACACACACACACACACACACTTATATATTAAAGCAAAAGCCCTGCCTCACTGACTCATCAATATATCTCCTATTTCCAGTAAAGGTAGAAAGCTAAAATTTGGCATGGTTGTTGCTTATGGATCACTAATAAAGCTGTGTTGTGAAAACTGTGTTGTGAAAAAAAATGAACCTTCATCTTGCATCTTGGGGTGCTTTTCTTACCCCAGGCTCACATTCTCTGGTGTAATTTACACATAAGTAGACCTACAATCCTGTCCTGGAAGGACTTTGCCTAAAACAGGGTAGTAAAAAATATTACCAAATTTCAGCTGCCTGCCTTTTACAGTTTTCTTTCTATAACGAAAGGTGCCTGGGACATAAAATGACCCCCCCAAAAAATCTGCATAACAATGCTGTATCTGGGGTGCTCAGTGTCCCCAGGCAGTGGGGGAACAATAGGAGCCATCCACAGGCTCAGGTGGCAGCTGTGAGCCGGGCGGCACTGTATCAACTCCATTTGATATGGCAGCTGCGCCCCTACCTTCCTAATCACCTGCTCCCATCAGTGGTTCATGCCTTGGTCTCCTCTCGCCTAGACTACTGTAATGCGCTCTACGTGGGGTTACCTTGGAAGACGGTTCGGAAGCTTCAGCTGGTACAGAACGTGGCGGCTCGCCTAGTTAAAGGCAGCCGCCGGCGTGATCACATCACACAAGTGCTTAATGAGTTGCACTGGCTACCAGTTGCTTGCCGAGCCGAATTCAAGGTGTTGGTTTTGACCTTTAAAACCCTACACGGCTCCGGCCCAGTTTATCTCAAGGAGCACCTCCAGCAACATCAAGTTGGCTGCTCAACAAGGTCTGCCACGGACGGCCTTCTCCTTATCCCATCAGCCAGAGCAGCCAGGCTGGTGGGGACTAGGAAGAGGGCCTTCTCTGTGGCGGCCCCCACATTATGGAACTCCCTCCCTAGTGACCTTCACCATGCCCCCTCCGTGATGAGCTTCCGCCGTGCATTAAAAACATGGCTGTTCAGGCGGGAATATGGGGTGGGTTAGGATTTTAAAAGATTTTTTTATACTGTTTTAATTATTATATTTTATTGTATTGTTTTATTGTATTATTTTAATTG
Source organism: Shinisaurus crocodilurus (assembly GCA_021292165.1). Taxonomy (NCBI): domain Eukaryota; kingdom Metazoa; phylum Chordata; class Lepidosauria; order Squamata; family Shinisauridae; genus Shinisaurus; species Shinisaurus crocodilurus. Next base: position 89,509,802 of record CM037876.1, on the reverse strand, counting down.
TACATCGCCCAGGGTGGCCGGGTGGCCGGCCAGATGGGCGATTAATAAATATAAGAAATAAAATTAGTATCTTTTTATTGCCTGGAAGAGCAGAAAACACCTCCTTCATAAATAAAATACATCCATTGAGGGAAAGCATTGTTATGATGATTTAAAGTTTTCTAGGCCTCAGGCTTTTCAACTGCCAATTGACTCTTAATAGCTCTGACTAGGCCTCACCTTTCCACAGGTCATTTTAGTATCTTTTTATTGCCAGGAAGAGCAGAAAACACTTCCTTCAAAAAGGAAAATCCATTGAGGTTACAAACCAAGTATTGGTGATGTTACCTTCGGAGGGTGAAACTTCCAATGTATTGGACCAAGAAGCATTAGCCACGTAGCTACGCAATTCATTAAATCTTACACATTACACTGTCCATAGGATAGAAAGTAATCAGTTTTTTAATCAGTTTGAATAACAGGTCCTTCAGCTAGTATATATATATATATATATATATATATACCTTCAGCATTCTTTCCCCCATCTTCACCACTTCCTTTTTTTTTTTTTTTAAATATTTTATTAAATTTTAAAACAATACAAAGAAAATAACATACACACATAACTAATATTGTGCTCCCATCACCATGGGACCAAACAATCCAATAACTCTATAATTGTTCATTATTCCAAAAATACAATATATCTTGACAGGGTAAACTCCCTTTCCCCCTTTTAAACACATATTCCAAAAATAAACCCCAAATATCCTTAAAATTATTTTTCTTTAATTGACCCCTTTTGCATTTAATATTACAAGTCAACATATCATTCAAAGCCATATCCCATACTTCCTTATACCATTCAGTAATAGTGAAAACTTGCTGGATTTTCCATTTCCTTGCTATCATTAGTCTACCTGCCGTTAACAAATTTATGATTAATTCTTTAACATTTTGTGAACCGATCACCTTTTCCGTTATTGTTAGCAAGCTAGTTTAGGGCATACCTCTAAATCAACTCCAACAATTTCTGATATTTCCTCAAAAATCATTTTCCAAAAATCCATTACATTTTTACAACTCCACCACATATGAGCATATGTACCCAATTCCTGACATCCTCGCCAACACATTGGAGAACATTTATTATCTATTCTATTTAATCTCACTGGGGTCAAATACCATCTCCAAATTAGCTTATAAAATTCTCTTTAATTCTTATAGACTATTTTTCAATATTCGCCTATCCAAATCTTATTCCACTCATCCTTTGATATTTCCTCTTCAAACTCTGTATCCCAAACTATTTTAAGATTTTCTGCTTGCTCTTCTGATTTCTGCAACATTTTATATAACTCTTCACCACTTCCATTCTAGAGGAATTCCACAAGAGGGACAAGTTCTTGTCTTTACATCTCTGTATTTTCACAGTATACTAACCAAAAGGCTGGTTATGAAATTTCTCAGCTCCTCCCCAGCATCTTCATATACAGGAAACATAAGGAGCTTTCCAGAATTTCCAGGCAATGGGGGTTATCATATTATGTCACAAGGACATCCTTACGCAAACTATGTTGTTGCTTTGTGCAAACACAGACACTTGTACATGAGTGGTGAGGGATATGAATTGTAAACCACAATGGAAATTTGGAACTGAAGTAGAGTACAGATGTGTTTTAAATACCTAAATGTTTTAAATGAATGAATGACAGCTTGAATTCAGAGACTTCCCTAGCTTGGAAAAAACCAAAAACCAAACCAGATTGCAACAGATATTTTTATTCTTTTTCTCCAAAGCCCACTTACAATACATTTTTAAAGCATTACATAAAAAAAAACAACAACAACAACAAAAACAGGAGGAGGAGAATTCATAATTCATTGCATTGCATACAACAAACATCAAGTAAATTGTCAGCTGGTTAAAATGTGTACTGAGTACTGACTGAATATGAATTGACACTGGTTTCTTGCAGAGCTTAATGCATACCAAGAAAAGGAAAGTGCTGCTCTTTTCATTGTATATGTAGCCAAGGTTTCCCAAGAAACCATTTGCAATGGAAGTCCTTTACAGGTGTGTTTATTCTCCCCTAAGAATCTCACTAATCGTATTTCATGATCTTTTTTACTTTTCTCAAAATTGTTTTTTTATGTTGTTTTTACTGTTTTACTATGTTTTCATCTGATTATGGTCTTTATATTTGGGGCCTTTTATTAACTGCCTTACAGAGGTAGTACAGAATTACTATAGATATTATAAATAGTAATAGTAGTAATAATAATAGTATAAAATTTCTTCAGGTATTTTGCCTGAACAGGACCCATCACTTCAGTGAACTCTAGGCAATGCCCCACCACCACCTCAGCCTCCCCAAGAAATCTGGTTCAATGTTCTGGGTTTTATTTTATTTTTTTAAATGACACCCCCCCCAAATTCCTATAGACATTTTCACCCCAACTTTGCCTCAGACTTCATGGTAGGCCAGACCTGCTGCACAACTTGTAACCCCCTCAAACCAAATGTAGCCCATCAGCTGTGCAATGTGGCCTGCTGGGTGCTGATTATTTCTCTTTTTGAAGTCCCATGCAGAGGCTAAATATCTGCTGGTAGAGAGGTACCCCCCCCCCCAATTAGTACTCCTTGGCAGATATCCTAGTGCAGTGGGGCAGTTCCCTGCTAAAAAGTCATACAACAGCCAGAGGGAAATACAAGGAAGGAAGAAGACCCTGTAGCAGGCACAGCCTTTATGTATTTTCCACCCTCACCCCCATCATCAAATGTTTAGTACTGCAGCCACTCCAACAATTATGCTAAGCCTGGAAGCTGCAGAGATGTAGAGGAAAGATGGTGTCTTCTGGCTACAGCAGCGCCTCACTTTTCTGCCTCCTTCTCCAGCTGCCAGTGATGGATGAGTAACCCAATCCACACATGCTTGTGCATTCAGTAGTGGGTTGCATGTGTGCAGCTGTGTGGGTAGATTCTGCATCCTCATCTAAAAACATAAGAAGAACATCCATGCTGGATCAGACCAAGGGTCCATCTAGTCCAATATTTTGCTCTCACAGTGGCCAACCATCTGCCCACAAGAAACCCACAAGCAGGACATGAGTGCAACAGCACCCTCCCACCCATGTTTCCAGCAATTGGTGTACATAGGCATACTGCCTCTGATACTGGGGGTAGCATATAGCCATCAGGACTAGAAGCCATTGATAGCCTTATCTTCCATGAAACTGTCTAATTCCCTTGTAAAGCTGTCCAGATTGGTGGCCATCACTACACCTGTTGCAGATCTGTGACTGCTGGAGGTTGGGCAGAAGGTGCTCAGAATGTTAAGTAAGTTTAGAAGGGGCTTGAGTTCTGAAGTTTGAGAAACTTCGGGGACTGTTAGACTAAATGCTGGTAGGATGCATTTGGCTAGAGGGATGACAGAGATCATTGTACAGACCCAATGATAAGAATGAGCTCCAGTTTAGCTAGGAGGATTTCAAAATGGGCAGTTCACTTCAGCTTTCAGTTCCTTCAGCTCATTTGCACCTTCCCACCCCCTCCAATACTATTTTGTGAGTACACATTGATAACACACGGCAAAAGGAGAAGAAACAATCTTTATGTGGTTGTACAGATGAGTGACTAATGAACCGTCTTCATTGATTTCCCTTGCATGTTGGACCAGTGCATGAATGGAGGGGCCACATACTGAGTCTCCCCCCCCCCAATACCAACCATGTGCACTGAGTAGCCTCTCCTCCTGGCATTCATGCATACATATACCATGAACATCTGCAGGGAGGGAGCCTTTGTAGATGATACAGCTATACATGGGAAGGCTTCCACGCAACCTGGAAACCTGTGCGATCGGGGTTCCAGATTGCACAGAAGCCTTCACGCGTACAGCTGTACACACGAAGGCCCACACCCTGCAAATGTTCATGGTGTATGTGTAGACACCAGGGTAAAGGGCTACTCAGCACTAGGATGGGCACTTATGAATGGTCAAAAAAGAGGAAATGCATCCCCCAAAAAGAGGACACTGATTTGCATCAAATGTTATGTACAGATGTATAGACCCAAATTTAGAAATAACTATTATAATTTAAATAGCAATACAACATGTTTCAACATCGTGTGGAAGACTGTGACCAGTTGACCTGTGTGCCTGCCTTCTGCTGCCCAACACCAGTTAGCACCTCGACAATAGTTCTTATGGTTCTTTATCTTTAAACCAGAAGTGGACAGGCCAGGACAACCCTTTAAATGGAGGATGCTTTCAAAATCAAAATAGAGGGCAGTCCTCTGACAGCCCTTCAGACAGAAGACTCTCCTCTGTAAGAGAGGACACATGTAAGTAGGGGCAAGGCTAGTCATTGTTGCCGTACTCACCCCTCACATATTGGTCGAGGAGGGCTCTGTTTACCCTTGTAACCCTCATCTGGAATCCTATGGAAGGAAAAGAAGCTGGGGGGGGGCATTTTGAGCAGGAAAATGGCAAGTGGTGAATGTGTTAAGCAGTCTGCCAGTCCCCCATCTCTGCTCAAACTTTCAACATCCTCGGGCTACCTTTCATTTCCAACTACTTACTGGATCTTCGTTATGTGCATTTACACAGGTAGTGCCATGTGTTGCTTTCCCCTGAACGGAATTTCTAAGAACATATTACCAGTATAACCATTTATAGGAGAACATCATACACATACAGTAGCTTTTAGGATTAATGACAAATATTTACATAGTCAATCTAAATACATATGCAGAAGGAATAAGTTAGGAGCACAGGAAGCTGCCTTAGACTGAGTGAGACCACTGGTTCATCAAGCCCAATATTGTCAACACTGACGGGCAGCCGGTCTCCAGGGATCCAGGCAGGATTTTTTCCAGCCCTACTAGGAGATACCAGGAACTGAACCTGGGACTTTCTACTCTACCACTGAGTCATGACCCCCTCCCAAGCTGCTGCAAGCAATGCTACCTACAAGCCCGTAAGATATTGCTTGTATTCACCTGCTGCTTTCATAGAAGGAAGAACACAGCAATCCCTACAGAAGAAAAAAAATATATCCATGTGACTATATTTGTTCTGAAGCAAACTACACATGATAACTTGTCTCCAAGGCAACTTTATATTTCTTACATTCTAGGTGAAGTAATAAAGGTTGGGGTTGTTGCTGTTTTTTCTCCCTGAGACTGTCAGGAGCTACATTGTTATGAAACAATGACCTAATATATGCCTTACTGTATTATTTTTGGATTTTTGTGTGCTACATGCCTCTATGAGTCATAATGTGTATGAAGTCTTTCCCTGTGGACATCATGGAAATGTTCCTCTCTCCCACTTTTTATATAAGAAAGCAGAGCTACGTTGGATATGTGTTTGCAACAGCCAAGCAATTTGAGGATTATGTGCCTATTAAGTCTGTCACTTAATAAAATATTTTGTCTTTTAACCAATTAAATACATTTGTCTATTTCCAAAGCCTGAATATAAGTAAGCACCTCTTTGAGATACTGAAAGAAATGTAAGACCATTGATGATGTGCCACTTATTGTTACTGATGGGTGAATTTACCCCAAGGGAATTTGTTATTTACTCAGAAAGTAACAAATTCACCTATGAGAGCTCAGACCAGGGTTCTTCTTTAATATGAAATTGTATTCCGTGTATACAAGTTTATGTGCATATGCAATATCAAGGTGCATCTTGGGAGCTGTAGTTTGGAATCATGTACTGAGGCATGATGTTGTGCGTCGCCATGTTATGTGCCCCCCTTCTGATTGGTTGTTTTCACATGGCCTGCCTGCATCATGTGATGTTGCCGATCACCCGTATGAAGATGGACCCGCAAAGTCTTCCTTGGAGCCATAGGTGTGGCTGCAGTGACGACGAGGGAAGCAACCAATGAGGCTGCTTCAAGTAAATTTGGAAAGGGTCTATGTGGTAGGATGACTGAAAATTTAAGGCAGGGAGAAATCTATCACACATGCTGCAAAGCTCAGAATCAATTCCAAACTTAACAGTGAATTCGTAATACATCGATCCAGGCTGTCTACTAAGGTGAGCATTATGAACAGATGAGTTTTGCCCAACGAGCTGACTAATTACAAAATTTGGCAGGATCAATACTTACTGTTAGAAGGATTGACGAATGTTAATGTTTTTTCTTTCTTTCATTGTAATAGCACACCAGAATCACAATAACTGCAACCCCCCCTTCCCTTGGCACTCAGCCTTACCAATTTAAATTGACTCATTAAACTATTGAAATTGTTCCTGCTAATCAATCAACTAAACCTCTAGTTTGGGGGTGGGCAACACATGGCCTGTGGGCTGCATGCAGCCCCTGCCACCCCCAGTTGTGGCCTCTGCCGCCCTGCTTCCCCCATTACCCCCATTCTATTTTTTAAAATTCATAAAGAAAAGGCATCTGCACCTACAGAGCACCCAAATGTAGCCCCATTTGGCTTGTTTACACTAGCCACTCCAGAGTGCCAAAAGGGTTACATTTAGCTTGGAAACATGCTAAATTTAACCACTGTAACTCTCTGTAGCACTACAGAGCAGTTTGTTGTCTAATTTTGGAGGCAAACTGGTGATCTTGGCTCTTTGTTGGAGGGGGCCCCTCGCAGAATGCGCTGGCTGTCCAGGAGACCTCCAAAAATTGCCCACCCCTGCTCTAGTTGATTCGTCTACCAATTAAAGCTTGTAGGCTGAGTATGCACACACGATACTTTATCCAGCTAGAATCTATACTAGGGATTATACAAGAGCCTCAAATGGTGAAGTATGTAGAGGAGGTGGCTGTGTAACTAACAACTGCCAGCTAAAGCCAAAGTTAAACACCAATGTGACTTAAGGTGCAAGCCTTTTGATTGCACCCTCATTGCCCATAAGCCTCCAAACGTGGAGGTTTATGGGCATCCAGTGCAGAGTGGGAGGAGCGATGGAGGCAATCTCTGCCTCCCTGCTCCTCCCACTCCGCAATTCAGTTAGACAGCCAATTTCCAGCTGCGGCACTTCGGAGGGGGAAGGAGGCTGGAGCGCTGCCAGGATACCTCGTATCTTGGTGGCCCCAGTCTCCTCCCCTCCCCACCCCCCTGCTTGCCCCCTTTAATCCCTCCCCAAGGTCTATTTTCTGACCTCGGAGAAGCAGCCAGCGTGGTTCTTTCTGCACCAGCTTCGGGGGTGGGGATTGGAGCACGGATCCCCAGTTCTGAGGTCAGAGCTCTGTTTCTGTCCTCGGAACTGGATTCCGAAGTATCCTATTGCCCCATAGATGCTGTCTAGGGGACCATAGGATTGCTCTCTTAAGAATTTAACTGTATATTTAGTTTGAGTGGTGCTGCATGAGGCACTCCTAATTTCTGCTATAAAGATACCTCTCCAGTAGGAAGACCGTGTGGCTGGAAGCAGGCTTCTACAGATGGATCTGTTGATGCAATGTGAACCCCATGTACTGTCACTGAAGATGTGCAACCCTAGTACAATTCTCACCCCTTCTAATGTGATGCATGTGTCTATTGCGCTCAACTAGTTGGACTGGGGCCACTGTGTATAGATTGCAGATTAAGACCAATTTGCCACATAGTTAAAAACAAACAAACAACCCCATTCAGTTAAATAAGAAACTTACTCTCAGGTTTCTAATTTGCCATTTTTGTGCCACCGCCACCACCACCACCCCTTTCAAATGTTATCTCACCATGATGCTGAGTAGTATTTCCACTACCTTTTAGCTAGAATTAATTTAATTTTGTGCTATTCTTTACGATTCCTAATTATCTCATTGCTACACTTGATGTTTCCAGATGGAACAAAATAGGATAAACAGTGCAGGGAAACTTCCTCAATTGTGCGCTAGTCTGATTGTTATTGTCATTCCTGAAATATCTATTCATTTCAGTGTGATTAAATAGCAACCGAAGATATCCATTTGATGTTATATCTGCTTTGGGAAAGGGGAAAAAAAACAGCAACATCCAGAATCTAAGGAGGGAAAGGAAGAACTTAAAGGCAAACTTGCGACTAATTTTTAGTCAAAACATTGTAGCTCTGAGGGTATATTGGCTGTCAAATTTGCAAACTAAACTAAAAGGTATATCAGTCATGACATGCACTTTTATACTGATACAAACTCTAGGCCAGCCTTCCCGAACCTGTTGTCCTCCAGATGTTTAGGACTACAACTCCCAGCATTCATGAACATTAGCCATGGTGATGGGGGGCTGATGGGAGATGTAGTCCAAAACATCTGGAGGACACCAGGTCGGGAGAGGCTGCTCTAGTCTAAGAGGTAAATCTAAGCCCTTTGCAGATGATATGAAATCTGGAGCAATCAACATATGGAAAGGAATTGAGCAATTGGACATCCATGTAGAGCAGCCTTCCCCAACCGCCCTTCAGGTGTTTTGGACTACAACTCCCAGGTGTTTTGGACTACAACTCCATGACCATCAGCCATGTTATCTGGGTCTGATGGGAATTGAAGACCATGACATCTGGAGGGCACCAAGCTGGGGAAGGCTGATGTAGAGTATCTCCCAAATGCCACAGAAATTCCAGAGAGGCTTATAAAGAGTAATGAAGAACATAAGACAAAAGGTCAATTTGAAATGGCACCCTAGTTTTCAACAGTGACAATATAGATGGTTCTAGAAGCTCTCAAGCAAGACCTAGTGTTGATGGCTCTCTCCTGTTATCAATCCCAGCATCTAGTTCTGACAGATATACTACCTCAAAGCACGAAGGTCCAATTGAGGGTAACAACTGTTGATGGAAATATTTGTGAGCTGCCCAGATAACTGTTTTTTGTTATAGGGTGGCCTACAAATAACATAAATAAAAAATCAATATCCTCCATGAAACTAATGGGTTAGACACTAGTCATGATCTAGATCAGGGGTGAGGAAGCAGTAGCTCTCCAGATGATGTTGAACTACAGTTCTCATGGTCCCTGACCTTTGGCTATGTTGGCTGGGGCTGGCAGGAGTTGGAATCCAACAACATCTGGAGGGCCACAGGTTCCCCACCCCAGATCTAGATACTGTACACCATCATGTTCTAGAGCATGATCTAGATACTTTCTTCTGAAAGTCCATATTCTGCACTGGCTTCCTACAAGGACTGGTAATTCTGCTAGATCTCTGCATGAGGAATGATTGAATGATACAATAGGTTCCAATGAAGAGATGTGACAGATTGGCCTGCCCTCACCAGAGGCTGATTGGGCAAAGGCAATGCCTTAAACCAGATCAGACCATTGGTCCATCTAGCTCGGCATTGCCTACTCAGCCTGGCAGTGGTTCTCCGGGGTTTCAGACATGATTCCTTCCTAGCCCTACCTGGAGATGCTGGGGATTCAATCTGGGCCCTTCTGCATGCAAAACATATGCTCAGCCACACTGTCCTATGGCCTTTCGAGTGGAGGCTGGTGGGGCTCCAATGTCAGTGGGGCGGTGTATCCACTTTGGGTTTTAGTCTGAGCTTTAAAGGAGCTATCCATGGTTCTGAACCCGATCCCCTACACACACCCCCAAATAGGTTCAGTATCATGGATAGCTCCTTAAAAGTTCAGACTACAACCCAGAGTGGATACACCGCCCCACTGACATTGGAGCCAACACTGGCCCTTTCCCTACAAACAGTAAATCACGTAAAGACTAAAGGGGGCAGCCATGGAGTCTTTACTCAATGTCATAATCCATATTATGGATCCTTTGGGCTCACAGGAGCCTTTAATATTTTACTTTATTTATTTCTCCCTGCACATTAGCTGTTCTCTCACAGAACACTAGGGTTCCCCAGGACACAGTGTGGGAAGCACTGCTGCTTTAAAGTGTCGACATTTTTATGAGATAGGAAGGCATTTTCTAAACTCTGACCTTCTAGGACAGTGTTCTCCAACCTTAGTTGGGTCCCCAGATGTTTTTGGCCTACAACTCCCAGAATGCCCCAGTCAGCATGCTGGGAGTTGTAGAAAAACATCTGGGGACCCAAGGTTGGAGAACACTGTTCTAGGAACTCTGCTCTCTGTCTTATACCCCAGACCGACTTGGGAGAGCAAAGCTATAAGCCACAAAACAAAAGAAATGACCCACTGGTTTATGTACTTCTAAATTCCAAACAAAAATGCCAGCTTTTTTTGCAAGTTGTTCTCTTTTAATAAGAGGAGCATACTGAATGTAGAAGAGAACTGTCATTATGTATGTGTATGTGTATGTGTAGCGTAGTGGTGAGAGTGTTGGACTGGGACTCAGGAGATCCAGGTTCTAGTCCCCGCTTGGCCATGAAACTCACTGGGTGACTTCGGGCCAGTCACTGACTCTCAGCCTAACCTACCTCACAGGGTTGTTGTGAGGATAAAATGGAGAGGAGGAGGACTATGTAAGCCGCCTTGGGTTCCTTGTGGGGAAAAAAGGCGGGGTATAAATATAGTAAATAAATATAGTAAATAAATAAACATGTATACCCAGCACATTACCTGTATATCCAAACATTATCCTACTGACATTTTTCTGGATAGCCTTTGATCTTGCTCCCTGTTTACTTGGTCAGGGAGGCAGGACGGATTGCAGTTGTTATCACACCATGACAGCAAAGAGAGACCGCGTGAATGTGAATGAATCCCTTGCCGTTAGCCATGCTGGCTGGGTGTGCTGGGAGCTGTAGGCCAGCAACATCTGGGGACCCACGGTTGGAGAGCCCTGCAGCTAGATGCTGAAAAACCAGTGCCGGCTCCAGGTATCAGGAGGCCCTTGGGCAGGACACCCTCAATGGGTCCCCTCCACCAAGTCAGCCTACTCCCTCGCTGCCCCTGCCACCAGCTGCGTCTGCAGCAATTCCTCATCGTTTCCGCTTGCCTGCAAAGCAGAGAGCCGGAGCCAGTGAGCAAGCAGTGGCAGCTACTGTCTGCTGCTCCTTCTCACCACTTCTGCTTGCCGAGTCTCCCTGGGCCAGAGAGTGAGAGGTGGGTAAACAAGCAGGTTGCAGTGCTGAAGGGCAGGAGCAGAAGGGGGGGGCTTTTGTCAGTGCCCCCCACCCCGCCCAATAAGGCATGGACCCTAGGCAGAGGTGCCCAACTCTGCCAACCCTGGACAGCGGTCTGTGCGGAAGCTATTTCTCATCTCTGTGTGTCCTACATCATCCATTGCTTATAGCAAATCTCTGCAGGGATTCGAGACCTCATGTAAGGAGTGGGGAGGAGGGACAGGCTCACTGTCCATGTCCCTCTGCTGCATCCGCCCTTCACTTATTGGAGGGTGAAGGTCTGCAGTGGGGAGCCTCCCAAGCTTCCCATGCAGTTTAGAACCCTGGTTGTGCAGGGTTCCAGTTTCACACCGGGAGCTCACACAGGTGCGCCGGCCGGGCTCCCTGCTGCAGAGCTTCCCATCCACCACATAGAGGTGGGCGGAGTCAGATGAGATGGGCACGGAGGAGGAAGCAGGGCCAGCTAGCATGTCCCGACTAACTATCCCCACACACAATTCTAATCAGGTGAGGTTTTTAACTAGAGCTGAAAATAAATGATCCGGAAGACATTTTTTGAGAATATTTCTGAGATTTTAATTTTTGTCACCCCCTGAAAAGAACACTATGCAGAGTGCCCCCCGCCCAATATTTTCCCCATTTTGTGTGTGTGTCAGTTGCCTTATTTAATTATTTATTTAGTATTTAAAAGCTGTCTATAAACAGTTGGAGAACTTCTCCCGTCTCTGGAGAAATTCCATGAAATGGTGCCTCCAATTTCTCTGCCCACGAATGGGGCGAAGAATTCCAAAAGGCCAGTTGCCCACAACACAAGCTTTTCAGTGACCAAAGAAGATTATGCCAGAGAAAAATTAAGAACCTAAGGAACACAAGGTCCGCCTTGCATGATGGATCAGTCTCAAATGCTACCAAGTCCAGCATACTGTCTCCGGCACTGGGTGACCAGCAAGACGCCACTGCATGACACAAAAGTGATGCTCATTGAATTCCCTCCTGTTTGACATCAGCGCCTGGTATTCAGAGGGTATATATGGCCTCTGTATATTGAATTCTAGCAGGGGTTTTGTTAGCAGGGGCTTTCACCCATATAATCACTCAGGTCAGACAAAGATAATAAGATCACTTGCTATTACATAACCCCTTTCTCTCCCCCCCCCCGCAACAAACATATTTCTTTTCTCTTTCTCTCCTCATAAGATAGCAGATTTTAACAGCCCAATCAGAAGTCGATGTGAGCTTTGCCTTGTTTTTAAGGCAGCATTTTAAAAAACGTTACCTTGTGTGCACTGGTCTGACATCTGTTTCCATGGAAGCGGAACTGGTAATAGGAAGCAGCCCACTAGAAGATGAGTCAATTTCTTCTGCTGGGTTTTTTTTTTTAAAAAAATATTCTCACTTCTGTTTCCATGGAAACAGATGTTGGACCAGTGTGTGTGTGTGTGGGGGGGGAGCTAAGGTTTTTGGGTTGTTTTTTTGTTTTTTTTAAAGCAACAACAAAAACCATGTCAGTACTTTACTAAAAACATCTTTCTTCCCCCACCCCATGTTTCCAACACCTTCCAGCCCATTCTCAAAGAAACATAGGTGGCAAAATAGTGACAATAATTACGCACTTTTATAGACTGTAGCAGATGCTGGCTGAAAAGAGTGGGTTCCGGAGCCTCTGATATTACAGCCCTGGCTTGTCTCATAATGTCTACAGCATTTCAGAACACGGGGGATGCGGAGGAGGACTTCTGCTAAAAGGACTTTAAAAGAAGGGTTTCTTTTTTTATATAAAAGAAAAAGTTCTCTCACTCTCTCTTTTTTTTTAAAAAAAAAGTGTAATAGTCTTTTGTATATTAATTATATGTATACTCCTTTTTGCCCTATTCAAAGTTGGAAGCTCAAAGCAGAATGCAATTAGAGAAATTCCATAGATGCCAATTAATACTTAACAGAAGTGGTTAATAAGCTATACTAAAATACCAAACTATCAGCCATACCAACAGCCCATTACATTTAGGCTGTGCTGAATATTGTCTAATTTTGGTATTCGCTTTGAAAGTAGTACATTCAATGCAGTTGAACAAATTATCTCTCCCCATCCCCCAATATTCACTTTATTGAACATTTGCATATATATATATATATATATATATATATGCATACTGTCCAGTGCCATTTTGTTCCCCTGGCTGTTTCCCTCTGGTTCTCCTCAGTGCTATTTTCCTTGCACATGGATGGTAGCATTTAATCTGCTTGGCTGTAGCGATAGGTATGATTATGTTTATGAGCATCTATTTATTTATCTAATTGATTTGTATCCCACTTTTTGACCTCAAAAAGGCTCACATGCAATAAATACATTCAAAGGGTTGTATCCAATGTTAGTCCTACTTAAGAGTAGCCTTGCTGAAATGAATTAGACTTAAATTAGACTAACATTAGATACAGCCTGATGCTATACACTTAAAAAAAAAACCCAACCCCCACCACCCAGGTCAAGCAGGAGTTGGCCTCTAATGTTATCTTTCCCTTCTTACGTCTCTCCCCTGGATAAGAAGAGCCATGCCTGGATTAGACCAAGGGTCCATGTAGTCCAGAATTCTGTTCTCACAGTGGCCAACGAGATGCCCATGGAAAGTCCACAAGCAGGACATGAGGGCTGTAGCACCCTCCTGCTCATGTTCCACAGCAACTAGCATGCAAAGGCACATTGCCTCTGATACTGGAGGTAATATTATATACGGTAGCCATCATGACTAATAGCCACTGATAGCCTTACCCGCCATGAATTTGTCTAAAGCCATCCAAGTTGGTGGCCATCACCGCATCTTCTGGAAACTAATTCCGTAGTTTAACTATGCACTGTGTGGGTTAATTTTGCAGAACTCTACATGCACCTCCAAAGCAGCTGGTGTTTTCATATTTTCGCAGCGATTGCTGAAAGCTTGAATGAAAGTTCCATCAAGAGGAAGGGTCTAACTTTAAAGAACTTTTGCACATGTGGCCACAAAGGAGCCTGGTCACCCGGCCTGAACACTGACCTGATGGGGCAAAATCCCATTTTATATTCTGAGAAAGCCTCTGGAGAAAATAACATTCAATTAAGAACAATGTGGACAAATGTGTATTCTGAACCAGATAATTATGAGCTTGGCAACATCTCAGGTATTAGCCAAGGCAGACTAATCAAACAGGAACAATAACAGACAGTAAGTCTATATTCTTCCCTTTCTTCTATCCATGATCAATGTCAGCATTATATTAAGGACAATATTTCTCTGTGTTTGTTGTCAAAGACCTTAAAGAGCTGGTGTTTTTGAGGTACAAAAAGGAAAGGTTACTCACTGCATAAGCCATGAGTGTTCCTGAAGACTTTGGATTACATGCTAAAAGACTTTGTTTGTTTGTTCGTTCATTCATTTCCCCCCTCTGCCCTTTCATGTTCCTTTTAAACCATAATAAAATCAGGAGAAAATGTATTTAAAATAGTTTAGAAAAGCAAACAAACAAAAACCAAAGTAAACAAGAAGAGGTGGTGAAGTTCTTTTCTTCTCTTGCATTCTAGGAGGGGTAAGGATGGGGAATGTATCCCCTCTCACACCTACTACTACCAATTTTGATCCTAATTTCGAAGATGATCCTGCTCTTGCTTTTTTCACTGTGGTTTCCCCACAACTCTGTTGTGGTGTAGTGACTTCTATGTTTGACCCACATTTATTAAAGAACTAGTTACCTAGTTACCTTTTACTTTGGTTTTTAAATGGTCACTTTGGGCTTGGTCATACAACACTTTTTTTTTGCTTCTCTAGTTACATACTCACGCAAGGAGCAAATCAGCAGATGAATCACAGTCATAGGGTAAACGCACACTATTTTTCTGGTAACTGTACATGTAACCACTTTGTAATACATTCATTTCCATTGCTCACCAAGTGCTGAGGAGAATTTACCATATTTCTGCACTTAAACAGAATCTGGGAAATGGGGAAGACCTTAAATTCTCTTCAACAGCTGGCAGGATGATCATATGAGCCCATACAAATGACAATTTTACAAAATATTCTGCCACAAATGTGTACCAGGTACTAGTACATCCAGGGAAAGCTGTGCTAAATCTGTACCAGACGTGTGGTAAAATCCTCCTTCCTGGATGACAGGCTGATCTAGATAACCAAGATTCCCCAGGGTAAGATGACCAGCTTACTAAGTGGTTACACATGCATATTATGGGTAAGCTACCATTTGAATAGTGATCTGGAGTCATTCACAACCAGTAGCAATTGTCATCTGATGCTGCTGAGATCACAAAGATGACTGATGAACTGTGTGATATTCTGGTTGACAGATTTCATTTCTGCCTCTGTGCATGTATCTGGAGACAATCATGCTGGCTGTAAAAATGTATTGCATGACCTGGCTGTTCCTTCAGATACAGGGTCAGAGACCCTGATAGCTTTTTCTTGTTGTTGAAAGTAAGAGCAGTTCAACAAATCATGCTGAGTGAGGCTTTAGAATTCTGGATTGTACCACTTTATGCTGCAGGTGGGTGTTTGTCTTATTTTTAAACATTTCCCCACATAAACAGCTCCCTGTATGAAGTAAGCATGCACGCACATCAGGGAGAGGGCTATAGTAAATGTTTTTCCTGGGGTGCTAGTTGTCTACATGCATGGAGCTTTTTATGTGGGGGAGTATTCAAAAATTCAATCCAGGTGAGATGGTAGAATCCAGAATTCTGCTACCTCAGTCCACATCATTCTGCATAACTTTGGCTGGAGTTGCTCATTGCTCATAATAGCAGAATGAGATGATAAGGTAGTAAGACATTAAAGGTATGTATAAAGTATGTAGTGGAGTATAGGCACTCAGGTTTACTTCTGTGGGAACAAGACCCTCAGCTGGCCAGGTATGGGGGTGGATGCTGCTTGCTACTCAGGCCTCTGGTTGCCCTCTTCCTGAAGGGCCTAAAATTCCTTGGGCCTTGGCTTAACCCTCAGGCTGCTCCTCCCCTAACCCTCTGCTATGCTGGCCTTAAATAGGCAGCACAGGCTGCTCATGCTGCCAGGCTCACAGGGACTTTCCATAAGACATTGGGGCCTCTTTGACCTTGGTGCCACCCAGTCGTCTCAGCATTGGGGATATGCCAGGCAACTCCTTCCCTCTCCAGCCAGTCAGCCCTTTCGGCATGGGTTGCCTCAGCAATCCCGCAGTGGCTCCACCCCCAACCTCATCTCACTTTTCTGGTTGGGACGTGACTCAGTGGCAAGGCAGGTTGTCGCAGATTCAGTAGACAAGAAGGTAGAATGGACTGCAGACTAAAGGCAGGGACCACCTTTTTGAATGATATGTTGTCAGTGGTCTACTCTAAGAATGTCTAAGTCTAGATCTAACCCCTCCTATCTAACTGGATGCTACAGCTCATTCTAAGGCAGGGGTGGGAAACTTGTGGCCCTGCAGATGTTTTGGCATACAACTTCCATCAGCCCTAGCCAGCATAGGCAGTGGTGAGGACAATGGTGTAGGCCAAAACATTTGGAGGTCTACAAGTTGTCCACCCCATTCTTAGAAAACTGAGCTGGAGGTCCAGGAGGAAAAATATAATCAGAAGATGCTTCCTTAAGTCTAGCAGTGAGCCTTCCAATGTGTTATGAGGTGGTTCTGGTGTCTAGTCCAATGGCTCCCAGCCATGGATCCCTGGATGTTGTTGGACTACAACTCCTATCATCACCTGCCAGCATAGCCAATGGCTATAGATGATGGGAGTGGTAATCCAACAACATCTCTGGAACTAAGGTTGAGAACCACTGGTCTAGTTTGATGTCTTATCTTGTTAACGGCCAAGCTTCCCAGCTCCATTCCATCCCATCCAGGTATTTTTGTTTTCATGTATGTATTTAATAGAATTATACCCCATGCTCTCATAACAACCTTAAGGCACCTAGCCATCACTCATTTAACACCCATATTAAAATGCTAGCAATGCATAGATTGTGGCATAGCGGTGAGAGTGTTGGACTGGGACTCGGGAGATCCGGGTTCTAGTCCCCGCTCAGCCATGAAACTCACTAGGTGACTTTGGGCCAGTCACTGACTCTCAGCCTAACCTACCTCACAGGGTTGTTGTGAGGATAAAATGGAGGAGGAGGAAGAGGCTTATGTAAGCCGCCTTGGGTTCCTTGCAGGAAAAAAGGTGGGGTATAAATAAATAAATGAAAATAGATGAAAGCAAATGAGTGGTTGAACAAGGGAATCAAAGGAGATTAATGAAGTTGTACAGGTGGGATCCTAAACTGAAGACATTCAAATCTTCTAGTGCAGTGTTCTCCAACCTTGGGTCCCCAGATGTTTTTGGCCTACAACTCCCAGCATGCTGGGAGTTGTAGGCCAAAAACATCTGGGGGCCCAAGGTTGGAGAGCCCTGTTCTAGTGAGATGAATTGTCTTTGCTTTTAAAGGCTGTTGTGAGTTCCTGGCAAACAGGTTGCCAAGGAGAGGTACATCAATGTGAAGCCTCAACGTGGTGTCCTGCTTCAGTCTTCTGGCTTTTCAAAGGCTGAGCAATTGTTGTGACGTCCTGAAAGGATTACTTGAATGCTAGTCTTCCGCAGAAAGCTTTGGGCCACTTTGCAATAATGAAATTACTCTACAAATAACAGTAGTTTCATGTGTGCCTAATTAATCTTCTGCAAGCAGGAAATACCTTGATGAGTATCTTTGGGATTCATGAGGATGATTTGCATTAATAATGTGAAGATTCTTCACTTATTTTTGACTACTTGGGAAGAAAACGATCCTGTCATTTTGATGCACTAATAGACGCCTTTCTCCATGGGTAGTTCCTGGGTTGTGTTGCGAAAGTCAGATGTGAAGCAAATTAGAAGCTCAAGATGACAAAAAACACCCCAAAAAACAAATAAGATGTGGCACATTTAATATCCAGGCACACCGATTAATATAAATAAATAAATAAATTGTCACATTTATATCTTGCCCTTTTTTCACATTGCTCAGGATGGTATACGTGGGGGTTATGCCATCCCATCCTTCTAAAAAGCCTATGATCATGGGCCAAGATCATCCACTGGGATTCCTAGGTGAATAGAGATTTGAATCCAGGTTCCTACTGTCCAAGTTTCACACACTAGCCACTGTATTGTACCAGCTCACATAAAATATTCAGAATTTCTTCCATAGATAAATATAAGTGGTACCAGCGGCTGCTGTAACCCAAGGTTGCAGCGTGAAGTGCTGATGTTCAGGATTCTGGCAACACCATTCCATTCTTCCTCCAACCCATTTTCTGCCCCCTGTCAGTTTGCATTTTGTGGCAAACCTTTCTCCTGTGCATGGGTGGTGCACCTTTGGCTAGTGTTTTTAAAACGACACTGAGAATTGATGTGCATATTCCCTGTAGGGCTCTTTTCAGCACCAGAGAGGAACTCTGCCACTACAGATTTTGCCCTCAAATCTGTCAAATATTCAGTGTCAGTGTTTGACATGTTTGGTCATCATCATCCAGTATTTGATAATTGACAGTTGACAGGCTACAGTGTGTGATATCTCTTTGCCATCTGGTCATACATGATATTTCATAGCTGATGGCATTTGATATTTGACTTCTGATATTTTATATATGACACTACTGGATATATGACAGCTAATGGTATTTAAAATTTGACTTTTGAGTCTTTGACAGTTGACAGGGTATGGTATTTGATATTTAATTTCATATTTGATTTTGATATCTGACCGTGCTTGACTTTTGATAGCTTATGATATTTTAATATTTGACTTTGATGACTAGGAGCACAATAATATACATTTCTACTTAGAAGTATGTCCCACTGAGTCCAATGGAGCTTACTCCCAGGTAAGAGGGTATAGGATTGCAGCTTCGAGGTGCAATCCTATGCCAGTTTAGACAGAAAAAAGGCCTACATCTCCCAGCATGTCCCAGGCAGCTGGCTGGGACATGTTGGTAGTTGTAGGGCCCTTTTCTGCCTAGACTTGCATAGGATTGTGCCCTTAATAGCTTACATATTTCATTCTATTTTTATTTACTGCATTTTAACCCACTGTTTAAACCATTCTTGCCTCCCGAAGTAGCTCACAGTAATAAAACAAGTAAAACGAAAGAAAAAGAGACGGGCTCTGCCATCATCAGGCTTACATACTAAAATAACAAGACACACAAGGGAAGGGGAGTGGAGGGAAACAGAAGAAGAAGGAGATCAGATCTTCAAGGCCAGAAGGAGGTGGTGAGCTATAAGTGGACATTTAAATGCACCCAGAGCCAGGCTGCGCTTCCCTTGTTTGAATGAAGCTCTGTTCGTTAGCCCAGTGGGTTAGGGCCAGAGCGTTCTTTCCCCTTTACTTCTGCAGTCATGGGGTAGCAATTGACCATACAATATAGAGTTCTCTGTATTATGTCCTGGCATTCAATGTTGGTAGGTGTGAGCTTATATTTTGTTGTAATATTTAGAATAAAACTGGTTGGATGGACCAAGAGCTACATTTTCTTAGAAGTTAATAATATTGAGTTCAATGGGGCTCACTGCTTTGTAACTATTTTCAGTTTTTGAAACCTTTTTTTTAAGCAACCAGAATTTATAGAAAAAGCAGACATTTAGGTGCTATAGGCAGTCTCCCCAAAATGGCAGCCGCCAGTGGGGGCTGCCATTTGCTTTCCCACAATGCTTCTTGGAATGATGCTATGTTATGCCATAGCATTGTTCCAGGACATTTGGGGAAGATAAAAATTGGGGCCAACAGCAGCAGGGAAGCAAAAGGAGCTCCAATGCGTATTGTTCCTCCACCGCCACCACCAACATTCGCTGCTTCTTTCATTCAACTGCCCTGCCCACCCTCCACCCCCCAATTTGGGCAGAATGTTCAGCATTTTGAAAGTCCAATCCCGCATTAGTGCACACCATACAGATTGTATTATTATGTAAATATATCAGATCTCCTAGTCTGTTGTGATTTTAGAAGCCACTAATGAAACCTTGTGAGAGACTAAGAATTGAACCACCCAGAGAGCTTTGGCTATTGGGTGGTATAGAAATTAAATAAATAAAATTATTATTATTATTATTATTATTATTATTATTATTATTATTATCATCAATTCAACATACATTCCATTTTTTAAATCAGTGGGTATTTTCACTAAACTATAGCTATCGTTCGTCCTGCCTGAATTTTGAGGATAGAGGACAGGGAAGAATTGATTATCCCTCAAATAATAAACCACATTCTTAATAGAAAAACTGAACACCAAGGGGGCAAGCCAGCATCCCTCTGGATTCCTCCAAGTTGCTCATATTAGCCCGTTCAATAAAATTTTGTATTAGCCCATTCTTATTTTAAGAATTGTATCAAAATAAAGACCCTGGATCAATAGCTTCAGACATCTATTAATATTAGTTTGAAATAGCTTGTACCAAAGCCGGTATTTCAGATAAGGTCAAAGGATGAAGAGAGATTGACAAAGGCAGCATATAAAAATCTTCTCTTGTTAGTGGCACAGTTGTGAATCCCCATGGGATAGAATAAAACAAATATTGACTGCAGATCAACCTTCCCTGAACTCTGCTTGTTCTTCTGTCAGAAAGTTATTTAAGACAGAGCAAAGCTCCAAATTACTTAATAGAGAACATGTGTATATACAGGCAGCCCATCAATCAGCAGTTACAGTGGTCTCCTTTCTTGTGAACAGGGACAATGACCATTACTGGTGTACCAGGAGTGAACCATTTGTAAACTATTCAAATAAATGTAATAAAGTACATTTATTAATAGTTTGGCATGTAGTTTTAAGACTTTATTAAATGCTATAGACTGGTTAACTAAAGTATACAAGATTGGTACACAGATCATAGTGAATTAAATGAAGCTTCTATCTGGACCTTCACAGGGTCATTTATTTTACTGCACCAGAGAAATGTGAGCCTACTCGATTGTTGTCAGTGGGCTTGAAAAAGCTTTAATGTTATTATACCCCAATAGCAAATATCAGTAAATGCAGCTTTATAGAATGAATGGAATGGAATGGATTTGATAGGCATTTTGGTATGCAATACATACACAAAAAAAGTTACACAAGCAATGTTTGGGACCTTGTACTGCCCAAGCCAAATTCCAATGTATCAGGGTGGTAAAATGCCACCCCCCCACTTGATGTATGTGGTGTCAGAAGAAGGGCACTTAAGGCTATAATCCTATACATAGTTATGTGGGAATAAGCCCTGCTGAATTCAAGGGTGCTTATTTCTGAGTAGACACATATAGGATTGCACTGGAGGTCTGCTTGCCTGGATCAGTTTTTCTTTAAAAAAATAAATTAAAAAATCTTTGTGGGACATTCTTTTATCTGAATACTTTCCACTGGCTGGAACAACAAAGCAACCCCAAATCAATAGATTTCTTGGCATATTTCATGTACTAGTCTGTTTTTGGCTTTCAGAAAGAAATCTCTATCTGGGCACTTAAAGCTTTTATTGGGAAAAGTTTACCAAAATGTGTTATATTGGCTGGGGCAAAAAATAATAATAACACCCCAATAGCAAATATCATTAAAATGTCTTGGATTATTTTATGTCCCAGGAGGCTCTTTGTTTACAGAAAGAAACAAATGGCAAGTGGCTGAAATTTGGTGACACTGTTTATTATTGTGCAGGTGACAATGTCCTAAAAGGACTATGTTATAGGTCTGTCTGTGTAAATTCAGTAATGAAAAGTGCACTTGGGGTAGGATTTGTCCCAAATATTTTTCAGGAAGCAGATAAAAATATGCAGTAATCATAATACCCTGGGATTATACCCATAATGCCCTGATAATAAAGTAGCAATTGTCCATTTGAAATAATGTCTCAAGCATCAAAGCAATGAAGGAACTTGAAGAAAGAAGAATTTTAAAAATTCTCAAGAGCTGTGGACTGAGTTTATAAATTAGAAATGTCTCCCTTGCTTGAGTTCTGTTGTTCAGGAATTATTTTTTATTTTCTTTGGGGAAGCATGGAACTTTTTTTAAAAAGTAAAGTACTGCTGGGTTTTGTTTTTTTGAAAAGAAAGCATCAATTATGTATTTGAATTATGCTGGATAGAAATGGCAACAAATGTTGCTGTCTTCAAACTACTTCACTGAGTAGAAGGGTTTGTAATAAATGTGAAAACAGGAACCTCTGCTAGGGCTATATATCTTTATATCCCTATCTGCACCAACTTTTTGCCATAAAGATTGCTCATGGATTGCCTCAATCAACTTAGCCTCCATTAGTGGAGATAATGGCTTGAAAAGGAAAGAGAAGCTATTACAATATGGAAATTGGACAATACTTTCTTCTTGTTGTTTATAAGCTTCCAATTCCATGATTCCTAAGAGCCTAAAAGGGGGCAATTCAAGCCCTACAATCTAATTACACTTATAGGGGTTCCTTTAGTCAGAGTGCCCTGTTAAAAGCTCTGGAGGTCTAAAATTTGAACAATGCATATCTTCATACAAGTTATAGATCTGAGTTGTACTTTATTCTTTAACTATTGAGTGAATGAATGAACATCATATACTTTAATGGAGATCAGATCTCTATCATTTCCTTTTACTGACTCTCAGTCTTGGCTTGTTGTAGGTGCATGCATGTGATGATGGGTTGCATTCCACCCAGTTTCTGTTGAGGAAACACTCCCCTCCCTCTGAATTAGCTTTATTTGCCCTGACTAGTTATGTGACACCGGGTTTAAGCTCCCCCCCCCCACATTTTAATCCTGAAATTCCACACACACCCACGGTGGGGTTAAAAAAAGAGAAAAGTATCAATTTAAACCCGGTTAAATTACTAGAAAGTAGAAGGGCTTTTTTTTTTAATGGTCTAAAGCAGTGTTCTCCAACCTTGGGTCCCCAGAGGTTTTTGGCCTACAACTCCCAGCATGCCCCAGCCAGAGAAATACACTGCTCCCAAAAGAATGCCAAAATGGGGGGGGGCAGTATTTGTGCTGGGGCAGAAAATGTTCATGAAATACACCTCATTTGTGTCAACTCAGTCCTAATCTCAGCTTTCAGGGGCAAAATAAATGTCCCTTTAATCACGCATAGCCAGGGCCGGCGCTACCGCTAGGCCAACTAGGCTGTTGCCTAGGGCGCGTAGCGTAAGAGGGCGCAGAACACTGCGCTCCTTTTCGCTGCCAGCGCGCTCCTGCCCTGCCCTGCCCTGCCGCCCGCCCGCCCGCCTCTCCGAGAAAGCCAGGTCAGTGCGCCCGGAGTAGTGGTGGGGCCGAGCCTGGGCGCCTCCCCCCCACCTTGCCTCGCCTACGCGCCGCCTCCCACCTTGCCTCGCCTCGCCGCCGCCTCCCCCCCACCTCGCCTCGCTTCGCCTCGCCTCGCCTCTGCGCCTGCCTCCCCCCTGCGCCGCCTCCCCCACCTCGCCTCGCCTCGCCTCGCTTCGCCTCTGCGCCGCCTCCCCCCCACCTCGCCTCTGTGCCGCCTCCCCCCGCTTCGCCTCCCCCCCCGCTTCGCCTCGCCTCTACTCCGCGCTGCCTCCCCCCCCGACACCTACCTTCTCCGTGCTGTTTCCGGAGCCCCGCCCGCGCTCTGTTTTGGCGGGAAGAACCAGGGCAACAGGGCTTAAACAGCCCTGTTGCTCTGGTTTCCCCCGGCCAAAAACAGAGCGCGGGTGTCCCTTTTCGGAGGAGGCGTCGGACTGGGAAGGTAGGTGGGGAGCGGCAGCGGCAGCGGCAGCGTGCGGGGGGGGTGTCCGGTGGCGGGGGGGTGTCCGGTGGCGGGGGGGCGGGAGGTTGCAGAGCAGGGCTGCTTTCTGGAGCCCCCCCCGGCACGAGTGGGGGGGGCGCTAAATACAGTTTAGCCTAGGGCGCCAAACTGCCCTGCACCGGTCCTGCGCATAGCTGAGGTTTAATCACACATAGTTCCTTTAATCACGCATAGCTGAGCTGGTACTTTACTGAGCTATGCGTGATTGGGCTTCTCTACATCAGGCGCTTACCCTGCCGCTTTTCCGAGGCTGCTTCTTCCATTTTCTTTGTGGGAGTAAGACTGCCTCAGTTACATGTGGCTTTTTTCCAGGTGTTTTCTTTCTTCGCCTTTCTATATATTCTATTAACCAAGCACAAGGTGGCGCTGTGGTATAGCTGCAGTATAGCAGATTTTTGACTTTACAGGAGTCTTTTGCTCCAGTTTAAAATTTAATAGCTGACTTTCTTCGCTCTAACAAAAGCAGCGAAAATGGATGAAAAGCACAGGAGAGGCCCTGGGGGATGACAACGTCAAGAAAAGGACCCGCAAACTTCCGTGAGTGAGGGACCATGAGCACACAATAAATGCCTCATGTATGGAAGCCTATTGTCTCCCCTACTCTCCTGCAAGTGTGTATGACCCCCAACTCGGATCAGGGCTGTGGCAATTTATATGAGGAGGGTTTAAGCTTTCTCCCCTGCCCTATTTTTATCCCCAAATCTGCCCCCCATAAAAAAAGGAAAAAAATCTTCATTGGAATCAATTGATACTTTTTTCTTTTTTTAACCCCACAGTGGGTGTGTGTGGAATTTCAGGATTAAAATGTGGGGGGGGGAGGGAAGCTTAAACCCGCCTCTCCAGAAGCATCATCGTCCCAATCCAAATCAGGGCCATGCATGTTTGCAGAAGAGTAGGGGAGACAATCACACATAGCTGAGCAGACATTTAGTTTGGCTCCTAGTCTGGAGACATTGCAGCAATTATGTATTTGTATTATGTACCGTACTTGTTATTTTATTGTGTTTTAAAATATTTTGTTGTAAGCTGCCCTGATAATTTGATTGCAAGGCAGGAGATATATATAGACACACATACACACACACACACACACACACACACACACTAAATTGGCTTTTTTATGTTTAGACAACCTTTCATTAATATCTTTGTTTTTCTGGTACTCAGCCATTCATTAATTCTATGAAGACTACACTGGTAGCAATGCTTCATATTTTGAAACTTCAGCTTATTTAACAGGAACCATTAATGAGCCAGCCAACAGTTCCCTGCACTTACCTTGGCTGGAATAAAATGTGAAGGCACCATACATTTTTGGAGCATCGGAAGTTTATTCCCTTCAACAGTGGCAGTGTGCATATGGCATAGAAAAGTACAGAAGTTTAAGATTTTAAACTTTCCCCTAGACACACAGGTCAGGACTTGTGTATTCCAGAAATTGCCTCCATTTCTACAACCCAGCACGACAGCACTGGCCCGCAGGGTTATGAAGTTTCCTAAGGTCCCATTTTAGGTATCTGTGGAAGTCACTGCTCCTAATTCGTTATTATCTCAGAAAATCTCTAAGGCTCTTTTCATCTGTAAATCCTTTCCCCTTTCCATTTCAGATTCATTTCTGGATCTCTTGCTGTGATTGCAGGTTGTATAAAGTAGGTTTGGCGTTGCTGCTTTCACATGTTGGGGCAGAAAAGAGTTGGATTTAAAAAAAAACAACGAAGCTTATTCTATGAAAACGTACTGTCAAAATAATTTAAATGATTTCTATAAATAGTAGATGAGCTACTGTTCCATTTAATTGTTTTTAGTTTAAACTCTGGCCCTACCCTTGTAAACCACTTAGGCATAGGCCACAGCTCAGAGGTGATGATACAGGCTACAAAAAGGCTCACAGTGTAGAATGAGATAGCATAGCTTAGTTTAGTACACATGCCATGGGACTTGGAAAGTTTGAAAAAAAAGGAACCCAGGAGGCTACAGCAACCACAAGGAATGTGTCTCTCTTTTGGTGAGGACAAAAGTATAAGACTATAAGCAATGATGTGGACATTGGGGGCGGGGGCAGCTTTGGTAGAAAGGTCAAGAGAGTCACGAGAAGAAGGGGAGTGAAGAAATACTTGGGAGCTGTACACCCAGCTGATGAACCATTTCTCTGCTCTTGCTTTGCTGTCTTTGCCTTCTCCTTGAGCCTGGGTGAAAAACCAGGGAGAGAATGAACTCCAACCCATGCAATCCCCCCCCCCCCATCATCTTCCTTTAAGCTGAGAACTGTTTTTCACAAGGTGGTCGGGATGGGAGGCAGCAATTTGAAGGGGGTGGGAATTAGGGTGGCCACATGTCCTCTCTTACAGTGGACAGCCCTCAGTTTGAATGGCTGCCAGAGGACTGGCCTCTGTTTTGAAGACATCCTCCATTTGAAGGGCTGTCCAATCCATGTCTGGTTCAAAGATCAAGAACCGTCAGGCAGAAGAGCCGGGCCTTGAAGTTGCCCATCGACAACACCTGGACGGCAGGCTGAGCAAGGCACACACCAGTCACCTGGTCACAGTCTCCTGCACTATGCCAAGAAGTATCCCATTTCTATTTAAATTATAATAATTATTTCTAAATGTGCATCCATATATAACAGTTAGCATATGCAAATTGTATGCAAACATGTGTCACCTTTTTGGCTGATTCAGAAGTGGCCAGCCTAGTGGGAATTTAAAGCACTCTCTCTTCCAGCCACATTTGCTCTGCATGAAACCTGTGCTATCGTTCATTCATTTTATTTATTATACTTATATCCCACCTTTTTTTCCTACAAGGAACCCGAGGCGGCTTACATAATCCTCCTCCTCCTCTCCATTTTATCTTCACAACAACCCTATGAGGTAGGGTAGGCTGAAAGTCAGTGACTGGCCCAAAGTCATCCAGTGAGTTTCATGGCCGAGTGGGGGCTAGAACCTGGAGCTCCCAAGTCTCAGTCCAACATTCTAACCACTACACCGCCCTGGCTCTCCAGTGTGTATACAGTGAATATAGAGGTATATGTAACCCCAGAGCCCCTCTTGTCCAGAGGAAACAGTGCTCTTCTCCTGCCATTCTATCTGGGTCCCTCCAGTCTTTGTCAGGCCCAACTGGGCTGGCTCACCCTCTGGCTCCAGCCCTCTGGATGTCTCAGTTCAAGAATTCATATTCTTTACATGATTACGGCTCCCAAGAAGCCCAAGCAATATCAGCTCCAAATTGGGAGTAGGAATTGGATATAATGTCTTCCCAGAGTAAGCTCACCTCCTTGCCACTGTCCCCATTGCCGATTTTCTTGTCATAAGAATATAAGAAGAGCCTTGCTGGATCAGACCAAGGGTCCATCTACTCCATGATTCTGTTCACGCAGTGGCCAACCAGCTGCCTCTGGAAAACACACAGGTAGGAGCCTCCCTCTCCCTCTGTCCTCTCCCTCTGGGCCCAATCCACACCATGGCCCAGAAGGAAAGTGCAAAGTAAGTACTCATGTCACTGCTCTCACACTTGCAGAGGGTGGGTGAACAGGAAGAGACAGCAAGGGGGAGGAAGAGGAGTAGGACTAGGTGGCTCTGGGCTCAGCAGTGAGGCCCCTGCTAGGGTGTGGGCCTTGGCAAGTGTCCAGTGATGCTGAGTAACCCCTGTGACCAGTCCTGATCCTAAGAATGGGCATGGGTAGAAACATGAGATGTTCCTATATAGGCCACTTTCATATAATGAACCCTCGTACTTCTTAGTTTGATGTCTTCAATAAGAGTACCAAGTTTTCTTCATTTTTCAAACAACAGAGGAAGTGTATAAATAAAATTAGCACAAAAGCTGTAATTAGACCAGTGCTGAAGAATAAATATTCCTCCTGCACCTTTGAGGTGGTTTTATTGATGGCAGCTGAGCAAGCATGTTGTTTTCACTTCTCTCCTGGCCACATGTCGATTTCTCTTTCAGAAGAAACTGAAAACTCAAAAGGCATATTTTACCAATGGGAAGAGTTCAGATAGCTAGTTGAAGTGCTTTTAAATAGAACACTAGAGAATTATGTAGATGTTCTCCTAATAATTATAATACCAAGAAAAGTTGTCTGGTGTTATGATGGGCAGTGTCTCTGTGGGGAGAGAGACGTTGTTGCACGAGCTCTCTCTCTCTCTCTCTCTCTCTCTGTGTGTGTGTGAGAGAGAGAGAGATGTGCAGAGCACCTCCATGCATTTTCCCCACACATACAAACACATGGACACTTCTGCAGGATCTCTTTCACTGGAGGCTGGTATTAAGACCTGAAGGCAAGTTGTGCCATCACGACAAACAATGTCCCCAAGTGCAACTCTTTTGTTTTTTCCATGGAATGAATAGCAAAAATTTACTCATTTGGGAGAAAGAAAAGGGGTACACTTGGGGACACCAGTGTATGTGCATGCATGTGTGTGTGTGTGGGGGGGGCAGTTCTAAACCTCTTCTCAGTCTCTGAGAATCCCAACCATGAAGAGCAAAACCTCTTCTATCTGCAGAGTTCTTTCTTGAGCTCTGCTCTTTGGTCAAAGAGGACTGTTTTAAAATGGTGAGGACTCATTTTAATATATGTGGAGACTAGAGATCCAAAGAGATGCTTCAGGTATGCCCATAGTGGTGCCATTAGGTAATTGTAGTCTCCGGAGATAATGGGGACCTAATATCCTCTGGAATTGTATGATAATGTGTATTATTTCTCTTACTTCAAACTGTGGTAAACCAGAATTTGGATGGCCTGCTGCTCATTCTGTTGAGCGGAGCCCTGGATGTCTGCACCAAAGTCTGCCCTGATGGCACCACTGTATGCCCAAGGCCAGTGACTTTTTTTTTTTTAATGGTAGAGCCCTGTGGCTTACTACATGTGATGTCAAAAGTGACATTGATTGATTGACTGGCTGTGGCTGACTGGTTGGTTGGTTGATTGATTGATTAAATGTATATACTACCCAACTGGCAGATGCCCTTGGGGCAGTTTACAATCCTAAAAAACACACACACACAAGAAACAAGACAACAATAAGGTTAACAACCAAAACAATAAATAAAATGATGAAATATCAAAATATTAAAACATTGAGTATGTTAAAAATATATATTAAAGAGCCATCTTAATCATCAGAGCACCAGATTAGAAATTATATGCTTGCTAGAAGAGGAAGATCCTAACCTGTTGTCTAAACATATACACTGAAGACTTTTGTGGCATAGCAGGCGCTGTTCAAGGAACACAAGCCCAAAATCTGCTTGAGCACATAGAAGTAGCTTGTCCATTCTTTGAATCACAGCCTACTACTGGCCTCTAGAGTCCTGTCAGGAAAAGAGAAAGACATTTGTTGTCCTTTGCACAATCTCTATTTCCACAGTGTGGCTTACCTGCCAACCCACACCTTGGATGTAGGTTTGTTTATTGTAACAATATCAACCAAATGTTCTTGAGTCTCTTGACATTCCACAACATTTGATCATGATGATGGTGATGATGATTTAGCCTGGATATAAAGAACCATGCAACTAGATGCACCCCTCCCCACAATGCTACATAGTGAAACCTATTTTGAATTTGAGGGGTATTTCACAGGTAGCTATTGTATAACCTTGACCAAAGAATGGTCCATTCCTTCTATCTGGGATGGTTGTCCCCTTCCACTGAGTATGCAGCTCTGGGAAAGATGAAAATGGAGGGGGGAGGGAGAAAGGGGACGTACATCTAGTCAGCCTGACCAGCCAAATCAACCCTGGCATTCAGTGGGGTGACAGATGTCGCAGCCAGATGGCCCTCACATACATTTAACAAGTAGATTGTGATCTCGCACGGGGAAGGGCTCTTCCACTCAAAGGAAAACTGCCAAAAAAAATCCATTGGGCATGTTCAAATCATTTCTTGCACCTATAGTAGCTACTTGGATCCTGGCCACAATACACTGTTTTATTTATGGATAACTGCAGATTTTTATACATACACATAAAATTAGAATTAGCTGGACCAGTCATGACCTTTTAATGTACATACAAAAATCTGGGCAAATAGTTTTAACTGATCAACAGGGCTGGTGTGAAGGGTAGGCATGGTCAGGCACCTGCTGAGGGCCCCCACCCCCACAGGGCCCACTTAGAGAGCCCCCTGGACTTGCTCTTCTTCTCCATCATTGCAACCTGCTTGCTCACCTGCCTCATGCTCTGGTGAGCAAGAGGAGCAGTAGATGCCACTGCCTACTTGCTCACTGGCTCTCTGCCTGTCAAGCAAGCAAGCAAGCATTAGCAATCATGAGAAAGAGGATGAGAAGCAATAGCACCTAGTGACAATGATGGTGAGAAGGTAGGCTCATTGAGGGGGTCCTGCCCAAGGGCCCTCAAAAACATGGAGATGACACTGATTATGAATCTACCGTTATTAAAGGGTACCAAAGCTTACTTTCATCCTAGTTCTCATTATTAAATGATTGAATCTTAAAACCAATGGGAATCTTTCCTCTGAATTTAATATCTTTTTATGCTAGACCAATAGTTTCAGCTGGGGAAATAACATTTACTACTACTAAATATATCTTCATTAATTTCACCCTGGCATTTAATGAGTTTGTCTTAATAACAAAAAATATATATGGATGCTTCATTCTTCTCTTCGTATAATTTGCATCTGAGAATAAGCCTTCCAGAAATATAATGACTCAAATAGGATGCAGGTCTTAGAGTGCCCAAATGCAGCCTTAAGTTTCAGATTCCTTTTCTTCTCCTCCATCAGTCAAATCATGAGGGAAAGATCTTCTAAAAATGTAAAATGATTATCATCCTAAAATATGACAGAAGCACCATGTGGATTGAGCAAGCAAAACAAAGCATGAAACCAGTGTGACTGAAACAGTTTTCTAAAGGCAAGCACAGATGCTTTAACTGTGCTGTTCGCTAAAATAATATTTTTGAAGTTTTTTCAGTTGAATCAGTCATGCTCATGTTGTGTTCTGCTACCTGGCTCCTAACATGATGTGACTAAGGGCAAATGATAGGAGGCATCTGTAGCAGATTTGGAAGGAATCAAAAGCAGGACATTTTGAGGAAAGCAGAACTACCAATCAATCTAAAAGGTCCTTTGTGATCAGCTTAGGTCAGATGTCACGTCAATGATGGAAATATTTTCTGTGCTTCACCTTGATATTGAAATTGGACTTAACAATTAGAGACTAATGAATTTTATTTTATTTTTTTGGATTAGGAAAAATAATATCTAATTCAATGTTCAATTCAGTAAGGGCGCAACCCTATTTAGACAGAAAAAAGTCCTACAATTCCCAGCATGCCCTAGCCAGCAAGGCTGGGTGGAGGGATGCTGGGAGTTGTAGGACTTCCCCCCCCCCATCTAAATATGCATAGGATTGTGCCTTAAAGCCTATTCATGCAGTTACCAGGGAGGGGAGGGCATGCTGTGCTATTGGTTCATAAGACTGCATTGCCACAAAATAATTCTAGCCAACAAAGTCTAGTGAAAAAAATCAACATTTTAGCATGCAACCTATAATTAATCTCTTTTTGATTTCCATTTATCACCTCCCTCTTCTGCCAAAAGGTTTCTGTGGAACCCTCTTAATTGCTTCAGTGGAAGCTGTGCCTCATGCCTCTAACTTCTTGACTGTTGCCCACTCCCACTTCAGAAGACACTTTGATAGTGTGGAGCTCAGAGACAAAGGGCAAGCACTTTGCGTCAATAATGGTGCAATCCTATGCATGTTTAGACTGAAAAAAAAGTCCTACAACTGCCAGTATTCCCCAACCAGCATGGCTGGCTGGGGAATGCTGGCAGTTGTAGGACTCCCCCCCCCCCCTGTATAAACATGCACAGGATTGCACCCAAGTGTTCTCCAAGCCTTTTCATTTTATTAATCTGTGTACCATTTGATTTCCCTCT
The DNA here is from genome assembly GCA_021292165.1 of Shinisaurus crocodilurus. Lineage (NCBI taxonomy): Eukaryota > Metazoa > Chordata > Lepidosauria > Squamata > Shinisauridae > Shinisaurus > Shinisaurus crocodilurus. The sequence goes on along the minus strand of CM037876.1, from coordinate 89,478,182 downwards.
TCTTGTATCATTAGGTGTGGTTGTTCTCTATTAACAACTGGCAGTGTTATTTCTTGATAGGTATGGAATTCTCTGAGGATGCCAGGCAGTCAGCTTTCATGCAATTTCATCTACCGGTAATTCTATTTGGCTTTTGGAAATTCAAGCCTAATTATTTTTCAACATTGGTCAAGAAGATATGTGATATATATATTTTTTACTGTATTGGGCCTGATTCTCTTCTCACTCATGGTGGTCTGAATCAGAAATAAAAGTATGTCGTTGTAGAAAGAGCTGCACTAAATAAACTAATGGAAGCAGAAAACCGAGTCCCCAAAATGTCATCCAAAATGTTATTTAAAGTAGGGCTGACTGAGCCTAAAGTAGACACTTAAAAAAAAAATTCTTTCCCTTAGATTGAAAAATGCATCCTTTCCCCAATGTTTTCAACATTTCAACCATGGTTTGCATGGTGCTATTCCTAAGGAGCATTTAAGGTGCTCTGTAGAATGTCTACACCATAGGAGCTGCCACTAGAGCATGTGAGTCTACATTCCCACTCAGATACACAGCTATCCAAGATGGCATTATCCTTGGCAGCTCTGGGGAGCACCTTGAATACTCATCTATGCATCCTTTCTCTTTGCATGTTGTTGTTGCTGCTCAATGACCTAGTTTTCTGTCTCTTAAAAACAACAACACTCACATCAGTGGCTGCAGTGAGAGTGCCCATGGCGTTTGGAAGCCCTGGGTGTCATGCCCCTGCCAGAGCTCCCAGAGATGGAGCTCTCAGAGATGGATGGCACCATGGAACCACCCATATTAGGAGGCCTGGGGATGCCTGGACCCTCAGGGGAGAGGCATTCCTACAGGTCCATTCCTGCAGGAAGAGGAAAGTTCTGCTTCAGAGTCAGAGGCTGAACAACCACCCAGTCCCAGATAGTATTGTTACTTTAAGAGGCAAATCAGTAAGGCTCCTGTAAGAAGCACCTGACTCCAAAGAAGGACTCCTCAAGAGGGGGAAACTCCTCAGGAGCAAGACTTGTAATGTACTGCGCCTGAGCCTTAGGTGGGGCTTAGGAGTCTCTGGTAACATACGCCTGCATACTCAGTCTAGCCTTTGCTGGAAACAATGGTGTTGCTGCAGCTCCTGTATTTTGTACCCTGTTTGGACCTCCATGTTATTGACCTTTGGACTTCTGCCTGACACTGCCTTTTGAAACTCTAATTATACTTGACTGATATCCTGTGTGTTTGACCTTGGCTACATCCCTGACTTCTCTCTGGAAAATCCATGTTTGTCTTGTAAATTGTGCTCAACTTTTGGCTTGCTTTGATTTCTCTGTTGCAATTAGCTTTCTGTTTACATAACAAAGAGCTGAACTTGGTTGAAGCAGGACTCCAGGGAGCATTCAAGTTGCTCACTAGAGAGTTCACACTATATGTTCCACCATCTTGAGATGACTGTGCATATGACTGGGTGTGTAGGCCTATGTAATCTTATCAGGAAGTACATACACACATGCACATACACATACACAAGTATTGGGGAAAAATGCACAGAACTGCACTGATTTCACACCCCCTTCCAAGTGATTTGAACGCTGTCTGTTGAACAAATCCTCCCCAAAAAGGGGTTTATTTTATTTAAGTATTATATTTTTAATCTGCCCAATAACAGACGTTCTCTGCAACATTATAGCTTTAATGTCTCCAACATCTCCTGGTTGATTAAGAATTTAAACCCCACACACCAAAAAAGGTCTTCACAAATCAACTAAAATAATTTCAGCTACAGCTTTCCATGTGGATGTACAGTAGGAGGTATGATGCACTGAAGGCAGGAGAACTCTAAAAAGTGTGTTCTTTCCCCCCAAAAGGACAGGACAAATCAAATTTTGGGGACTGTCACTTCCTTAAAGTAAAGTCACATCAAGAAGTTGAATGGCTCTTATTTGGTTCAGTTAACAGCTAAGAATACAAACTGTCCATCTCTCTAACATTGTCAGCAGGCATTGCATATAGTCATGACACTCGAAGGGAACATCATTGCATTATTTCTCTTTGAATGGCCTTATGTGTCATCCATTATCCTATACTCGAAAGCACTGTTCATTAATAGACTGTCATTGAAGTGTGGCTCCGTTATATAGACCGTACAAGATGTCAGCCCATTGAATGCTGCTCATCTAGTTGACATGATGGAGAAATGTGCTTCATGTCTAGGCATAGGCAATGCTCAGCTTTGTAGGGCTGTCAAGATAGATATGGTTTGTTTTGTCTGTGTCCCTCCTGCTTAATTTGTAGATCGCCATAGACGAGCATAGAAGAAACCTTCCAAAGATGTATGTTTGACTTGTAAAATGGGGGGGGGGGCACAGCAAGAGCCCAAGGCGGTCAAAGTTGTGTAATCTTGGTCTTCTCTTCCTCTTGATCATCTTTTGTAGCTTGTGTCAAATCTTATTTATGCACAACAGATAGAGGAAGTTGAAAAAGAGGGAGAAGGCATGGTTCAGAAAACAGAAGGAAAGATGCTGAATGTATCTGACAAACACTCAAGCTAGCATCTTCTGTGTAGTATGTACACACACATACACACACACACACACACACCAGTGTGTGTGTGTGTGTACATACCCTGAACAATCCAAAAGGAAAGTTTCAATGACATATGGTGTTCATATTATTTCAGTGGCAGAAGCAATGTCCCTTCTTGCTTAGACCAGGTCTGCACTACTCCCAGTGTTTAATGTTTGTTTAACACCAATAGTGAACTAAAATCCCACCTTTTGCCAATGTGAGAAGAAATGGGAGGAGGAATTAAGGCTGCTATCCTATACACACATACCTAGGAATATGCTCCACTGAACTTAATGGGACATACTTTTGAGTTTATATCTATCTATCTATCTATCTATCTATATATAGGATCACACTGCAAAAGTTGTCTACCATCCAAAGCCACAGGTAGGGTTGCGACATTTGGTTTTCAGAAATTCCGGCACCTCCAATTGAATGCTTTTGAGCATGTGCAGAATTTCTTTCTCCTAAGAGGTGGATTCCCCATCCCTCAGTTTTAACGTGCAACTCTATACAGGTCCACTCAGAATTAAGATCTATTGAGTGTGTGTAGGATTGCAGCTGTAATACACTTTTATTTAACAAAATATGGCAAATAATGGCCTAAAGAGAAAGTTCTCCTATACATGAGCAAACTGTGTTTTGTGACCTATGCATCACCTCCAACCTTCCAGCCAAGGTAATGGTGGCCCCACATAATCCTGCATACATTGAGATATCTAGGGTGAGACAGAAGGTAGGTAGCTGGCTAAAGGGGAGAGGCTTGGAGGACTCTGCACTGGGTTGTCTAGCTTGTTTTGTTGCCACTTATTTATTTGCTGCCACCAAGGCAAACTTGGTGGCTGGGGGCTGCAAAAACTGCCATGGGGCTACATGTGGCCCATGGTCCCTGTGTGTGTCCCCCCCCCCACTATAACGGTTGCTAAGTGGCCAAAATACAAGTGTGCAGTCTTTCCAAATGCACCCCAGAAATGCCACTAGCCATTTCAGTGCTCCTCTTGTCTTGATAGTGGACAGATTCCCTGGTGTCAGCCCGGTGTGAATACATTTACAGCACACGCACGCCCACTGCCCTAGATTCAAAGCCACCAACACACACAATGCATTCGTGTGAATGTGAACTATATGATGACAGGAAGCCCAGGCAGCTGCTGTACTGCAACAGTGACTCAGCTGGATTCCACACACACACATACACACCCTGCTTTTGCATTCTCCAGTTCTGTCAATAGGTCAAGAAAATAACATTGCCTGTGAAATTGTGCCAAGTGGCAAGTGCAGCCACATTATGACTCAGACCAGCACAGTCCCTGTAGCCAGGCAGACTTCTGGAGCTCTGTGAAGTGAATTGGTAGATGAATTTTAAAGGAAAATTAGGAGTGGATGATCTTTGAAACTGGAGGGTTCAGAAATCAGTGTGGGGTGTGTGTGTTTTAAATGTTTTGCCCATGGATCCATTTTGGATCAGACCCAGACCCCCTCTGGAGTTCAGGCCTGATGGATCCATTTTAGCCAGAAGCATTTCCATAAGTCTCACCCCACACACACACACCTCCCCACTCCCACCCCCATAAATTTGGGAATGTGGGGGAGATAGGGATGGCCTCTGAGAAGTTCTATGGTAGAGTCCTACCCCCTGGTGCATGATGATGATTATGTCCTACCAAATCCTACCCTACCCAGCCTATCCTAGAAACAATTCAGCATTTGGATAGTTTTCTGATCACTTAGCGGACAGGTCCACTTGCCAATTAATAACATGCATTGGATGCAAATGTAATGGCTCAATGATGGCATATATGGAAGTCTTTTAGAAACCAGACCAGTTTGCAAATTACAGAATGAAATTGATGAGTGACAAGAATGAGTGCCAAGAGCATTCATATGCTCACTTGCATCTATGATCCTATAATAACACTTTTAAAAATCAGACTGATGCCGCAATCCTCTACCCACTTACTAGAACTCACTGGGATTTATTTCAGAGTAGACATATGAATAATTGTGCTGTAAAGCTCAGCTTTACATGTAAGGATTCTTTAATGTAGTTCAGAGGGTCTTAAAGCTGAGAAAACAGCACAATGTGTGAGAATATATAAACACACTAAATGGGAGCAATGGTAATTTTGAGCTATAAAGATAATGATAATACGTAATTGGATTTTTTGGCTTGGTTAATGAAATTCTAAATATTATTGGACTTTATATAGGCTTCAAGGGTTAATGAATTACTCTTAAATTTTAATTAGATTGCATCAAGTGTTTTCCAAGGCTTTCCAAGTGTTCTGAAAACACTAGAGCGGTGAGCTTCTGAGTCCTACTGTTTTTGATTGGTAGCAGATTAAGAATAGGTAAAACAAAGTCATTCCTTACATGATGTGTGGTCAGTTATCTTATGGAATTCACTAATTATCACATAATGTGGCCATGGCCACTAGCATTCATTGTGGCCTTTCATCAGTCCCTGGCCTCCAGGCAAGTAAATGTGGCCTTTCCGTTGCCCTTTGCTTGCCTATCAGAAAGAGGGTGCTCTCCTTCTCCTAGCATATCTGTCTCATGTGAAAGGGGAGGATTGTGCCCATAATGGGGTGGGAGGCTCACTTTCCCCACACCCTGGTCTTCAAAACCAGAAGACTGTCCTAGCTGCACATGTATAGCATGGCCACCAGTCTTGCACAGCTACACTTCAGACTGGGCTTCACAGAACTGTTTCTCTGCATGTGGAATTAGAAATAGGGTGTGTTTAAAAAATACAAAAGAATTGATTGTGAATTTGTTAACAGCAGCAAAATTAATGATAGCTAGGAATTGGAAGGTTCTAAATGTGTTTTCAATTAATGAATGGTATACAGAGGTATGGGATATCACGTTAAATGATAAATTAACTTGTAATATTAAGTGTCAAAAAGGACAATTGGAGAAAGGCACCTTTGTGAACATTTGGGGCAAATTTTTGGATTATGTGTTGGTAAAGGGGAGGGGGAACAAACCTTGTCAAGATTTGTTATATTTTTGGAATATAGAATAATAGCTTGTATACACACACACACACACACACACACACAAAAGAAGAAAATTGGGGTGAGAAATATAACTTGGTCCCAAGAGGTGGGGGGGGGGGTGCACAATGTTTATGTTGTGTTTTTTGTTGTTGTATTCATTAAAAAATCTAAAAATAATAAAATAAAATAAAAATAGGGTGGTCTTGGGACTGAGAGATGAAGGGAAGCACACTGAGGCCTCTGCCAATGACCAGGGAACCAAGGGCTACTGGGAGGTGGCACCCCATGCTTCCTGTGGAAGAACGTTGCTGACCATCCATCAGCCAGTGAAGGAGCAGCTGCAGAGTTTGCGTCCCCTTCCATGCCAGACATGACTCTCAGCTCCAACTTCTAGTTGCCCTGGGACTGCAGAACTAAAAGGAAGCAACTAAGGACTGCTGCTCTCTCTCTCTCTCTCTCTCTCTCTCTCTCTCTCTCTCTCTCTCTCTCTCTCTCTCTCTCTCCCCGCCCCTCATCTCTGTGTGTGTGTGTGTGTGTGTGTGTGTGTGTGAGAGAGAGAGAGAGAGAGAGAGAGAGAGACTGACTGTGTTATGGGGTTTGTATTATCTGTTGCTTGCAAACTGACTTGAGAATTGTGATTGAAAGGCAGGGTATAAATCAGGGGTGCAGAACCTGTTGGAAATTGTAATATTGCCTGCTTAAATCAATGAGGTAATGTAACCACTAGTTACAGTGGGAGGAAAGGGTTAATTGAACAAAGAGATATGTCTACATGGACTTCTTTAATGGGACTGGACGTTCACAAAACACCAGTGATTTAAGGTCAGCCTGCATTGGTCCAGGTATTGCTTGTATAACGGATGGCGAAGAGATCAGGGATGCTGTCCGAGACAGTGTTCTGTGACCCTAACACTAAGTCATCCTGATTTTGGGGCATACACGTATACTGATCTCTGGGTTTATTTACTGCTGATCTGACCCAATACTGACATAAAGGAGATGGTCCTCTAATGGAATGTTTGACTAGCAATAAATCTTCTGGCACGGCCATCACAAGATCACATTTTGGTGCTTGAAAACCCTCCAGAAAATGTCTATACAGAAAAACCCAGTTCCCCCACCAACAGAAAAGCTATAACAATTATTTAATTATTTGCTGACTTTTCATGTTGAATGGTTCCCCAAAGCTCCTGACTAAGGCAACGGACTCACTCTGCCTAATGGTGGGGCTGGCTCTGCCTGCCAAATTAAAGTGAGTTGTGCTGTGATCCTTTTGATGCTTATTTGGGATGAACTAGTCTCATTAAACTCAGGAGGACCTACTTCCCTCCAAAATATATGCAGCAGATCAGGCTCTTGTACTGGTATTTAACTGTGATCTTTCCACCTATGATCCTTCACATCATCTGGACAGTTTCTGAATCTATTGCCTGTTAAATAAACTTGCTTAAACTTCATAATCTTTGATGCCACTTCTTCATCTTTTTATCTAATTCATTATTTGTGTATCTACTAAGGATGCCATGTTAATCTGCTAGGTTTGCCTGCTGATGCAAATACTGTTCTGCTGGAGCAGACAATTATCCTGTACCTTCCTATTGGGATTTGGGAAAGAAATAATCAGTGGCCAGATGCACAAAGTAGGTGCATGCCAGACCACTGGTATAATGTACATCACAGCAACCCTGTGATGCAGTCTAGTATTACTGTAAGTTTAATAAATGATGATGAACTAGGGCTCTGAAATAGTCTTATGCCCAACACCACATTAATGAGCAGGGACCCAGTTCTCTCAGGTTCAAGTCCAACTCTTCCATTGCTAGACCACTTTGTGTTGCCTTTCGGAGCAGGACTTAGGCATAATTGTCCATGTTCTGTACATGCCACTAACCTACACAGCTTGTGCTCCACCAGTTCAAGTCCAATAGCCATATATTGTGGCCCACCAGATGCTTCACACAACCTACCACTGTCCTGTTCTTTGCAGTCCTAGGTGGTCAGCAAAAACAAGATGACCGGTAGACTGGGTTCAGCTTAGAGAAACCTTCTCCAACCTGGTGCCCTCCAGATATTTTGGACTTCAACTTCCATCAACTCTAGCCAACATGGCCAATGGTCAAGAATGCTGGGAGTTGTACTCCAAAACATATGGTGGGCACGAGGTTAGGGAAGGCTTGCTTAGAGGGTTGCTGCATGTGCAGGCCTGATATACAGTAACCAGGAAGTGGAGGAAGGGAGGTGTTCCCTTTAAATTTGACACAGAGAACAAGCTTTGATGATTTTGTAATGATGTGGAGAGTCCTAAGTCAAGAAAGGTCAACTTGTACTCTGAAACACTAAGTGGTGCCCATCTATTTTTGGCTGGGAAATTGTTGTAACCTGATTCATAGACTGCCATGGCTATTCTGGCAGAAATAATGAGACTTCCTGGCACTTGCTAAATGTTAAGCATAGGTCAATGTCTTCTTTGCAAAGAGGTAACACTGACCTCAGTGGAATTGCCAATATCATATTGGATAGTTATAGATAAACAGCCTGAAAATCATTATTTTTCTTTTAGCCATCTCTCTGCCTGTCCTAACAGAAATATATTTTTGTGTCAAATTGATTTATATGAACACTTGGAGCGCAATACCCATATTTATTTTAGCTGGGTGATCTCTCCTGACAAATGTGATTGTTAAATCTTGCAGACTGTCCACACTGAGAACAAACCTGACCTCAGAAGTGCTTACCTTGTAAAACAGTGAGAGAGCGACTGAAAGTTAAACTTCTGAAAGATGGGTTTTATTGGTCGCACAGCATTTATCCCTGTTGTTGGGAGTAGATGCATTTTAAAGTGGAGGAACGCTTCTTCTTCTTCTTCTTTTAAAGGTCCAGTTGAAACAGTCATGACATTAACCCAGAAATTCGCTGGCTTTGTCATAGGGGGCCTCCGCAAATCAGGAAAATAACTCTTGAACTAAGACAAATAAACATGAGGTTCAGTTCTTGTGTGACAGGGACACAGTTCAAAAGAAAGGGCTGTGAGAATGGGAACTCAAAACACTTTAGAGTGCCAAGGAAATCTAGTGGTAAAACAAGATGGCTATACCCTTAATGCTTAGCGCAATAACACTCATCCTACTGGCTCATAGTAGGGATGTACAAATCAGCAAAATCCAAGATTGTCAAGGTCTCCCAATTCTACCTTGAAGCTCATTCTAACATGTCCATATCAGATTGTGAACTTTATTTTTTCTTTTCACACACAAAAAGCCATGTGTATTTACATGCACATATTTCCAAATGTATGCATCAGTTGTGCACATTTTTTAAAAATGCATGCATTCCCCCCCCCCCCCTTGAGTTAATGGTGTTTGTGCACATTTTTCAAAAGTACACATTTTTTCATGGGCATTTTTCAAATGTTAAAATGCATAATTTTCAAATGCATTTTGTTGTTGATGTTCTGTGAATTGGATTACAACCTTGGAAATGTACTTTGACTACAGATTGCGTTCAGGTCTGCATTCGGATCTGAGAAGTGAAAACTAGGTAAATCCTGGTCAAAAACAAACTGAAACAAATTTCTCATGCATCCCTACTGACAACTTGATACTGTGATTCCTGTTGATCAAGACGAGGCCTACACAACTGGTGACCCAGACAGCTGCATGCAGCCCACCAGCCATGCGCTTCCTTCTTGCGGCTTATCCATGGAACTCCATCTTTCCATGCATGTGACAGCCCATGGCCAATTAATGCCTAGGCAAAGAGCATCCTTGGTACTTTCCTTTTTTGGGGGGTACAACTTTTTTGTCTGAGTTAATGTGAGGAGCGCTTTGGAAAGCTCACCCATCTTGGGTGACTACTGAGGCATCACCAAAGCAGAGGAAATGCATCACCAAAAAAGGGGGGGGGGAAGAGGTGAGGGACATAAAATTTGCATATGCTGATTAATATGTATAGATACACATTTAGAAATAATTAGTATAATTTAAATAGAGATACAATACTTACCATAAGTGGGAAAGATTGTAACCAGGAGACCTGTATGCTTGCTCAGTCTGCTGTCCAGGTGCTAAGTGCTGATGGGCAACTTCAAGACCCCGATCTCTTTTCTTCATCTGTAAATGGGACATTGAATGGACAGCCTTTCAAAGAGAGGTTGCCTTCAATTAGAGCAGTGTTCTCCAACCTTGGGTAGCGTAGCTGGCTGGGGCATTCCGGGAGTTTTAGGCCAAAAACATCTGGGGACCCAAGGTTGGAGAACACTGAATTAAAGCAAGGGTGGGCAATCTGTTGCCCTCCAGGTGTTTTGGCCTATAACTGCCATCAGCCCTAGCCAGCATAGCCAATTGTGAGGGCTGGTGGGAGTTGTAGGCCAAAGCATCTGGAGGGTCACAAGTTGCCCACTCCAGAAATAGAGGCTAGCCTCTGACAGTCCTTGAAATAGATGAGTGTCTTTCCTCTGTAAAGTATGATGCATGGCCGACTCACAACTATTTCTATTTACACGTGTCTTGTCCACTCCTCTTCTGCATAAATCAGGAATTTTCTGACCAGTATTCTAGTTCAGTTCCTTCCACTTTCTGGGAAATATAGCATTTTGAAGCCAGGATGATACAAATTAAGGGTATTTGCATAAGATCTTCGATTTGAATAGCATCCTTGGACCTTGACCTGACTTATTTCCCAGATCCATATTAGCATCCAATCTAATCTCTCTTGTGGCCTCTTAGCCCTGGAACACACACACACACACACACAGTACTACAAATCTCTTCCTTCAAGTCCACCTCAGGATTGGCTAATAAACCTTTGGCTTATTCCTTTACAGCATAATGCTGTGCACCTTTACTTCAAAGTAAGTTCCATTAAGTTCCATGCAGCTTACTCCCAAGTAAGTCTGCATAGGACTGCAGCCAAAGTCTTTATCCCCAACTGAAATGAAGCCTAATAATGTGTGACTGAATTCATTCATGTCCATTCTCTATTACCCAGTATTCAAATTGGGGTAGGAGAGGATGTCATCTCATTTCTCTTCAGGTGGACCTAAAATCATCTCAATGGATGCAAACCATCCCAGTATTCTACACAATACATACTTACACCACTATTGCAAAGGGACATTTCATCCAACTTGGAGCTGTTTATGGAGCTGAGACTTGAAGGAACCTGCAAAGGCAGAGTCCTCTTCTTCTGACAACTGACCAAGGGTCCATCTAATCCAGCATTCTATTCACACAGAGGCCAACCAGCTGCCCACGGGAAACCCACAAGCAGGACATGAATGCAATAGCCCCCTCCTGATCATGTTCCCTAGCAATTGGTGTACATAGACATACTGCCTCTGATACTGGAGGTATCATATAGTCATCAGGACTAGTAGCCATTGTTAGGCTTCTCCTCCATGAATTTGTCCAATCCCCTTTTAAAGCCATCCAAATTGGTGGCCATCACAACATCTTGTGGTAGTGCATTTCCATGCGTTAACTATGTACTGTGTCAAGAAGTACTTCTTTTTATCTGCCCTGAATCTCCCACCAATCAGCTTCATGGGAATGGCTGACAAATAGTAGCAAATGAATAGGTTGTGCTACATCATGCAAATCTGTATGGACATTGGGATCAACAAGACACAACAAGGCCTAAACTAGTTAGTGAATGAGTTGAAGAGGCTCTTACATAATTCAGAGACACACACACACAAAAGAGTCAGTTCAGAGGGAAACTGATATAAAAATCAGCTGCATTCATAAAGCCATGTGCACTTATGCAGGGCTGGCCCAAGGCCTTTTGCTGCCTGAAGTGAAGGACAAGATAGCACTCTCTCCCATTCCATGTACAAAAGCCAATCTGACTGACAGTTGAATCTTATTTCAACACGTGATGGGACAGTGCCCACTACACTAGCAGGCTAGTTCTGCTTAGGTGGTCCAGAGCAGGTTGCATGGCACAGACAGCTCTGCCTTCCAGCTCCTCACTACCACTTCCCAGCATCTGCCACCTGAAGTGGCCACCCCTGCCTTTCACATGCTCAGGCTGGCCCTGGGCATGTGAAATAGAAGTGGGTATTCAGTGCTATGAATACTCTGATCTCTCCAATAAGAAACTCACTCCATATTGCTGAAAGCAGCATCTCGCCTGGTATTCATCAGATTGGTTTGTCCTCCACTACAAGTTTTTAAGCCAGATGATTATGTAATGGGAAAGGTTGGGAAAGGGACAGTCTTGCCCTACCCCTGGGAAAAGGGGCATTCTTGCCTAGGGTGGACACTTAGGAGGAAATGCATTGCCAAAAAAGAGGACAAAAGAAGACACTGATTAGCATAACATTGGCATTTGCTAATGTATATGTATAATACAAATTTGGACATAATTATTATAATTTAAATAGAAATACAGTACATCTCACCATAGTGTGGAAGGCTGTGACCAGGTGCCTTCCTGTTCAGTCACCTGTCTAGGTGCTAACTGGTGATGGGCAGCAGTTCTTGTGGTTCTTTATCTTAAAGATAAAGAATTGGACCGGACAACCCTTGAAATAGAGGATGCCTCCAACTAGAGTTTGGCCTTCTGGCATCCTGTCAAGTAGAGGACTGTAGAAGAGGACATGTGGCCACCCTATGCCCTGTCCTTGAAGTGTGGAAGTGCACCCAATTACACAGTGAGAACATCTGGAAACTTTTTTTGAAGGTATATTATGCCTAATATTAGGCCACATTCATTAATGGTTTTGATAGATAACTGACTATAATTATTTCAAAGTGTGCATGTACAAATTCCGTCTTGTTGGCAAATAATTTACATGGTTACAAAGATGGTGAATAGGTTACAGACTAAATTGGATCTGGCCTAATTTAAAATGAAAGTATCTCATGTCCTCCTCTACCCCATGGATGTTATCCTTGCCACATCCCCCGCCCCACCTCATTTATTTCCAGGGGCAATGCTAGGTACCGGAAAGATCTGAGGATCAGGCCCACAGGACAAAAAATGCACACATTTGCATATGCTAATTTACATACGCTCTAAAGTCTGTAAAGGACCCTGTCTCCTAAGGACATATGTATAAAGGGATGTACAGACATGGGAGAGGAGGGCATTTGATTTCAGAAAAAAACCTCAGGCAGAAAGATTCGGGGGGGGCAGCAGGAGGTGAAGCACATGTGTGCAAAAAGCCAGCTAATCCAGGGGGATCAGATGCAACAGAGATCATCTAGGTCCCTGTACCTTTATTTCAGCAAGTGCCCATGGGCAGCAGGGTGGTGGGGCAGATGGCCTCCCAGGCCAGAGATTCGGGGCTCCAAATGAAAGATTCAGGGCACCAGCTCTAGTGGGCTGTCCTCTAATGCCACCTCTGTCTTTTGCCTCATTTCTCTTAATGCCTACATTGGATTGTAAACTGGGGGGGGGGGGCAGGCTCCTTTATTTTGTTTTGTAAAGCATCATTTATATAGATGGTGCTCTAACAGCAACAACAACGTGTATCCCAAAAAAAGTGTGATAGTTTGGCTGTAGCAGGAAAGAACAATTAGATAAGTTATGTCAAAGTCAGATTTCTGAAAGCCATGAAATTCCAATGGGTTGCGAGAATCCTTGGGTTGGATCCAGACTTAGTCATACTTAGAGTAGACCCATTGAAATCAATAGGACTTAAGTTAGTCATGACTAAGTTAAGTCCCATTGATTTCAGTGGTTCTACTCTTAAGTATGACTAAGCCTGGATCCAACCCTTTGTTTCTGCCTCTTCTCTTTTTTTTGAGGCATAAGATGCCAATCTTTATGTACAGCAGGAGTGGGCAATTTCTGGGAGCCCATGGACTAATTTCCTCCCAGAACCCACTGTGGGCTGCACCTCTCTCTGTCAGCCTTTGTATTGCTCACCCTGATGTACAGGCTTGGTAATGCTGGCCCATTGCAAAGCAGGAACTCATCTCATGGTAGTTCTCTAGGAAACTGTTTTAGTGTCTTCCTAACTGTTGTAAAACAACCAGAAGAAAATGTACGGGGAATGGATTTTAATATTTAAAGTGTCTGGATTGAAGTGGGAGTAAACTTTATTGTATTGCTAGTGTTGTAGAGTACATTACTTTGATGGCAAATGCAAATGAAGTCCTTGAAGTTGGCACAAGAAAAGTATAGCTGTTCATATTTTCAGATGAGTAATTCCGCACAATGCCATGTGCTCTGTATCAGAACAGCTGCTTTAATCTGATCTAATAAATCTGTGGAGAGATTTCATTCTATGGATTTACAACTATTTACATTTGCATTCTTTTTTTCATGCATGCTGTGAAGGGAAAGAGCCAATGCCAGCCAGAAATTCTAGTTTCCTCAGCTTGTTACCTAAATCATATATTTAGCCATTTGTGATGAAATCAAAGCATGCCGCCAGCAGGAGCAGCGAGTGGAATCATGCAGTAGTGAACCACAGGGGACCGCACGGCAAATGGTTAGAAGAATATTTCTTAAGGAACAGATCTATTGTTGACCTTCTAGGGTTCATTTTGAAAATAGAAAAGTGTGTGTGTGCGTGTGTGCATAATTCAGTTGATCTCAAAGTGTGGGGCACAAAAAGTTGCTAAGAAACACATAAGCTCTTCCCTAGGAGCCAGTTTATACATACAGTAAAAGCAAGAGATAGATTGCTTCTTGGCCTAGACTGCTTCATGCTACAGGCTGGAGAATCATATCCATATGATCCCCAGTTTAATTAGAAAAAAGAAAGAAAAAAGAAAAAAACATCTCCCTGGGCATATGAAACAAGAATATTGGGAGACTGGAGGCTTCTTTCACAGTGCACATTGTCCAGAACCAAAATATCAGATGCAGCCCTACACACACATACCCCACATTCAGTAGACCACCATCATAAGGGCAAAAATTGCACATTAAATTAAATTAGAAGAGCAAGCCAATGGTCCTGGAGAAGGCATCCCTTGGGCCCTAGGACATGGCAGATTTCCCCCTCCAAAGGCAGAGGTGGTGGTTCACCCTTAGAAAGGGAAATCCAACCACGGTGTTGTAATTCAGTCTGGTTCAAAGAAAGCCATTGTCAATACAGTCCAGAGTTCAAGCCAACAAGATAAGTCCAGAAACAAGATAACCAGGAGCAGTTCAGAAGCAGGCAAATAGCATAGTCAAGGTCATTCCAAAAGTCGTAAATCTCTGGTCTCAGGCTGGGGCAGACAGGAGTGTCAATTGCTTCCAGCGGCTGATGTGTGCCTTGAGCTGCCTTTTGAGCAGGCGCTGATTGGTAAGGCAACCCAGCTGGGCCAGGCTGCCGATGACACGTGGCCAAACACCCCCCCGAACACACTCTGTCTGGCACAGCTGTCCCATGTCTTCCCAAACGGAGGCACAACACATGGATTCCACATGCACAGTGGCTTCCTCCCTGAGGCCAGAACTCCAGCCTTGAGGAAGTGGAGGAAGAGGTGTGTTGGGGATGTGCCAGTGGGCAGAGAGCCAGTGGCTATGGGTGCACCGGTTCCACACTCCCTCCAGGTCCAACCACACACCCAACGTGGCAGAATATTTAGACCAACTCTGGTGCTGGTCTAAATGAATTCCCTCCCATTGCTTGCAAAGGGAGAGGGGCTTGTCCCAAAACCACCGCAGAGGGGGAGATTATGCCACACACCTGCTCCCGGCTCTCTTCCGTCCTGTCTGCAAGAGCCCAGCAGGGCTTAGGACAGATCAGATCCTCCCATACTGGAACACTCCATTGGAGAGCACAGGACTGCTCTCTAAATTAAATTAAATAAAAATTAACAAGCAGGCATATAAACTGACAATAAATAAATAAATAAATAAATAGGGAAGTTTCAGGCCCTGTGACCACTATCAACAGCACTCCAACGCAAGGGCACAAAATGGGTTCACTCGGGGCCTGTCCCTATAGTTTTGAATGGTAATTCAGCAGCACACAAGTGCCTGAGTTACTGGATAGCACAGAACATGGAAGAATGGTGTGTGTGTGTGTGTGTGGTGGAAATCCATCTCATCCTGGAACTGGGGGCAGGGTGGCTGCTGATTGGCCTGGTGCCCATTGTTTGAACTTCTGAAAGCAGAGAACAGAGTCTTAAGTGTTAATTTATAGGACTGGGCTGCTGCTGGGTTAACAGACAAGCTAGACAATACATGAAACATGTGTTATATAATTTTGTGACGTGCACAAACTGGCTCCTGCAATAATACCATGGCACACAGTGCATAGATTTCCATGCTCTACAAGACACTCAGGCATACCACCTCCACTTTGATGATGCTATGAGTACCAACACTCCAGAAGCACAATTACATTTCACAACACCATCAGGAACAAACGGAACACTGTCACGTAAAGGAGCAGTCTGTATTGGTGTGGAACAGTCTGTGTGGCACATCATTAACAGAATAAATATTCATTTTCATTTGTGCTCTTTTCACGTTCAAGGGATCAGACCTTCAACTGGTGTTGTTAATCAGTTCTACTGACTGCACCAAAGCACATGGTGTTGATACCAGTGGGGGGTATCAGTGGAATATGTAGAGGAAGAGATAAAAAATGAAGCTGGATTACATTTTTATATCCCAAGCTTGATGGTATGTGTAAACAACACTCTATTAACATTCCCAAAACCTCAGTTAGTAGTATAAGGTGCTTGTCAAAATAGGGCATCCTTGTTTGAAACACTAGCCCAACAAGGGGTGTGGGGATAATGAGGTGAGGAAAGGGTGGAAATAAGAGCAATCCAGGGGCAGCGTCTAGTGAGGGCAGGAGGGGCAAGCTCCTTCTCCTTGTTTTTTGAACATGTGGTTCTTCCTCAAGCTAGCCGAAATCTCTAGTCAATTCACTGGTTCTACTCCCCAAGGAACTATTATGATAAACCAATGCCCTAGTTCATGTCCTAGTTATCTATACCGAAGGTCTAAATCGGCTAGCCCAGCCTTACCCAACCTGCCTGGTGCCTTCCAGATGTTTTAGACTTCAACGACCATGAGCCCCAGCCAGCATGGCCAATAGTCAGGAATCCTGAGAGCTATACTCTAAAACATCTGGGGGGGCACGAGGTTGGGAAAGGCTGGGCTAGGTGGTCTGCTCATACAATACCCATCTTGCATCAGTTTCACCAGCTACCTTTTGGTTTCTGGGCTGCATTTAAACTGCTGGTATTCACTTGAAAGTCCTTAATGGTTTGGACCCTGGGCTGTTGGAAAGAGTGCCTACAGCCATATGCACCAACCCAGGCCCTAAGAACAGCCCCAAAGACCCTTCCTTCTTGTCCCCACAAAACATAAGGTGAGGAACACAGCCTTTTAAGGTCATGGCCCCATACCTTTGGAACTGCCTCCCCTGAGAATTTTATTTGGCTCTGTTGCTTGCGGTTTTCAAATAGATACTGAGAACTTTTTTAAAAATTCCATCGCACTTTCACAGTTTTTATTCTTGGCCTACTGCATTTTCATCTGATGCTGTTTTATGGATTGTTTTAATATTTATTGTATGTTTTAATCCTCATTTCTTATTTTGTAAGCTATCTTCTGAGGGTTTAGGCAGTAAAAGCCTGAATAAAAATAATACATTTTTTTTCTTTTCTTTTTAAAGTGTGTTGATAATACAGCACAAGATATTCTGAAATGTATAAACAATGAAGATAATAGATTATCTTAAATATCTTTAAATACTTGGGGGGGACGACAATTTCATCTTAAATGTATCCAAAAATAGGCTTTTGAACCATATGATTCTTTGCCAGCCATGCCTCCACTATATAAAATATATTTGTCTCCATAATTGAAATTTTAAAACAGTGTCTCTGGAGCAGGCCAGCCCAACCTGTAACTCACCAAGTTGAGTGTAGCCCACCAAGGGCTGAATAATCCTACTTTTGCTGCCGCTTGGGATTGCAAAAGAGCTGGGGTTGCCAAGCAACTCACAAGCCACAGTAGCTCATCATGCACCATGTTTGACTAGATGGCTCACAAGTTGTGCAGGCCTGCTCTGGTGTGATCATTTAATAGCAGTTTATTTTTGTGTGCGGCTCGCAACACTCTCCAAAAGCCCTTGCAGGGGCTTTTATGCAGCAGCATCGTTAGGTGTGGGCCTAGGGAGCCCAGGCCCTAGGTCTTCTGCATTGTGCCCTGGGTCTTTCAAAAAATTACGTACTAAGACTTCCACCTGGCACTCCTGCAGCTCTGGTTCGGGCAGAGGTAGACTTTCCTTCCATTAAATCCCGCATTCATTTTACTTTATTCAATTATTGGAAGAGGGTAAAAGATTCTTCAGTCAGGGTATTCCCCAAGCTATGTTTTGAACAGTTATCAAACTGCAAAAGCTGGAGTTTAAGATAGTATAAATTGCTCGAATTGTATCCTGCTCCACTTGACAATTTTTCTATGACGAATTCAAAAAGAGAAACTTCACAAATATATTTTTGATCATGATGCCCAACTGGACAGACAGCTTATTAACAACTCTAATTTATTTTCAAAATGGTATAGGCTTTATAAATTTGACCACCAAAGGGCCGTTTATCTTGTAAAGCTCACGGTTCCAAAACTTAGGCAAGCATTTACAGCCCTTCGCTTTCAAACCATGCCTACAGCTTTGATTGATGGCAGATACTCTCATACTCCTTTTGCCCTCCGGTTGTGTATTTTCGGGGCCTCTGAAATTGAAGATCTGCCTCATTATTTGTTCTATTGTTCTTTGTATTCTGAACCAAGAACCAAATTTCTGGAACCTACCGTATTTTGTCCCATTCACATTCAAATACCATTTCAGAAAAGACTTTTTATCTCCTGTCTGACACCGACTCTAAGATCACCCACAAGGTTTCTCTTTTTGCCCTTGCAGCAATTAAAATTCGGGCAAGATTCATTTCTGAGATTGCAATTGACTGTTCTGGAGATAGTCTTATTTAATTATAGTATTTTTAAAATAATAATAACAATTAACGTTTTTAAACTGCATTGTATGTTATCCTGTTAACATGTAAGATTCATATGTGACTTTATGTAAGGTTTTTTCTTCCCCAATAATAATGGTAATAATTGCTTTTAAATTGTCTTGTATTTTATCCTGTTAATATATAAGAATCATGTGTGATTTTATGTAAGGTTTTTTTGTTTTGGTTTTTTTTAACCATCATACTGTGGTAGTTTTTATTATTATCATTATTATTGTTGTACTGTTGTACTTTTTAATATTGTTTTTATTTATTCTGTATGCGAAAGGCCTATGGCTTAAGCATTAATAATAAATACTGATACTGATTTCTTAAATATCTTTAAATACTTTGGGGGGGGGGACAATTTCATCTTAAATGTATCCAAAAATAGGCTTTTGAACCATATGATTCTTTGCCATGCCTCCACTATATAAAATATATTTGTCTCCATAATTGAAATTTTAAAACAGTGTCTCTGGAGCAGGCCAGCCCAACCTGTAACTCACCAAGTTGAATGTAGCCCACCAAGAGCTGAATAATCCTACTTTTGCTGCCGCTTGGGATTGCAAAAGAGCTGGGGTTGCCAAGCAACTCACAAGCCACAGTAGCTCCTCATGCACCATGTTTGACTAGATGGCTCACAAGTTGTGCAGGCCTGTTCTGGTGTGATCAGAGCATTTAATAGCAGTTTATTTTTGTGTGCGGCTCGCAACACTCTCCAAAAGCCCTTGCAGGGGCTTTTATGCAGCAGCATCGTTAGGTGTGGTGGGCCTAGGGAGCCCAGGCCCTAGGTCTCCTGCATTGTGCCCTGGGTCTTTGAGCTGCTGTCCATGATCTAGAGTGGCCATGTGTCCCCTTTTATAGAGGACTGTCCTCTGTTTGAACGGCTATCCTGTCCACTTGCCATTCAAAGATAAAGAACTGAAAGAACTATTGCCTGTCACCAGTTAGCACCTGGACAACAGACTGAAAAGGCAAGCACACAGCTCATCTGGTCACATTCTGCCATACTATGGTGAGGAGTAGTGTATTTTCATTTAAATAATAATTAGTATTTCTGAATTTGCACCTATACATAAAAATTAGCATATGCAATTGTTATGCACATATATTTCCTCTTTTTGGGTGATGCGTTTCTTCCTTTTTGGTGATTCATAAGTGGCCCATCAGTCCACCCCCTCCCCTTGCCTGCCCAAGAAAGCTCGGAGCCAAACCAGACCATTTGGGTAAAAATGGGGGTGGGCCCCCCTATTTTTTATAACTGAATAACTAAATTGAGAATGCAGGGATGGGAGAAAACCCAGTCCCTCCCCAACCTAACCTTCATGCTCCAGAAATTAGCTGGCTGTGGCAAAAGTTCGTCAAACAACAAAGTGAGCACAGGTGGTGGAACCACAGATGCAAAGCTTCCAGTTGTGCAGTGTGGTAGTAGAGCCAGTTGCTACTAGCGTGCTAAGCCAATTATATGAAAAGGTGAAAAAGGAAAGAAACTAAAGTCAAGATAGACCACCACCCACTGGCCTGGAGCCCTCATCCTGTAATATGAACCTTCACTCCACCCCAAATGAAATAATGCACCGTATTTGTTTTGAATTTAATTTTGAAGGGGGTAATCATGATTTTGAGTCTTTATTAATAAATAGGAAACCTCCAGTAGGAGAGGAACAAGGAGGAGGAGGAGGAGGAGGAGGAGGAGGAGGAGGAGACATTTATTTTGAACCAGGTCCATCTTGCAAGTTGCAGCTGAATTAGGGACAAATTAATTGAAGTGGAACTCAACTAACTGATTTTGTGTGATTTGACCATGGGATGCAAATGAATTGAACGATTTGTTTTATTTGGGGTGATTTTGATGGGAAATTGGCTTGGCTTGCCTTACCTTCCGTGAAACTTAAATACATTTTATTTATTTATTTATTTATTATATTTATACCCCACCTTTTTTCCTTCAAGGAACCCAAGGCGGCTTACATAATCCTCCTCCTCCTCTCCATTTTATCCTCACAACAACCCTGTGAGGTAGGTTAGGCTGAGAGTCAGTGACTGGCACAAAGTCACCCAGTGAGCTTCATGGGCTGAGCGGGGACTAGAAACCGGATCTCCCGAGTCCCAGTCCAACACTCTAACCACTACGCCACACTGGCTCTCCCACTACGCCACACTAGTTATAGTTGAAAAATTGTGTCTTAAGTACCAAACAATGACCTGCTTTCAGGAATTGTGTTCATGAAGAACCTAAATATTCTCCTGTCCCTCCTTTTTTGAGCCCTATCTGATATTTGCACATTTTACTTTTAGAATTTCAAGAGCAAATTCTCTTTTTATTTAAACATGTTCACAACATTTCTGATACCAACTGAGTTTTCTCCTCTAAATTTACAAAATACACATTTTTAAATTGGTTCCTCCATATCCCCTGAAAAAAAGACATTCATATGGTATAAGTAGTAGCCCAAATAATCAAAAGTCACGTTGTGCTCATTAATTGTGAGCAAAAAACAATGACACATAATCTATGTAATGAACCTCCAGAGTGTGAATTCATGCAGCAATGATAAATTGTTCACAAGTTGTTCATGAAGGAGAAAATTTGTGATGATATCCATGACTAATTTAATGGTAAACTGTCATAAATTCACAAGCTATCAAACTGTTTAGGAATTAATAAATTGTGGGGAAACAGTATTTAATAGTAGGTTGTTTAGACCTGTGGGGTTGTAGGCCCTGAAATCACACTTTCCTGATTTGTAGGTGTTGGCACCATTGCTGAAGGGAGCACACCACACCCAGCAGTGCCAGCACTTGGGCCTTTCCCGCATAATGAGCCTTCACAGGCTGTGGAGATAGAGACAATGTTGTAGACCTGGATTCAACCCTCCCTCCCAAAATTCTGGTAAACTAACATGGACAAAAAAAGCTACAACCAACTATGGACTATTGATGAGAATCTTACTTAGGTGCTGGCTATGTAATTCAAGGGATGTGTCTTTTGTATATATGTGCCCATTTAAAAATGTTGGGAAAACAACTATTTATATATTTTGGTTTTCCAGCCTTTCTTACGGGCTCTGGAATCATAGCAACATT
Organism: Shinisaurus crocodilurus; assembly: GCA_021292165.1. Classification (NCBI taxonomy): domain Eukaryota; kingdom Metazoa; phylum Chordata; class Lepidosauria; order Squamata; family Shinisauridae; genus Shinisaurus; species Shinisaurus crocodilurus. The sequence continues at coordinate 89,456,611 of CM037876.1, read as the reverse complement.
TCAAAATGTCAAAAGCATATGCAACAAAGGAGCAGGTCTATGAAGGGGCCTCTTGGTCATGCTGAGCTTCTGGTGTGATCAAAAGCTTCAGGTCTACGAAGGGGCTGTATGAATGTTCTACCACTTGCGTTCCCATTAGGGTGGCCACTTAGGAATCACCAAAGAATGTGTCATGCAAAAAAGGGGACAAGGGGGGGGGGCAGCGATTTGCATAACATTTGCATAGGCTAACTCACATGTGTAGATGCAAATTTAGAAATAATTAGTATAATTAAAATAGACATGCAGTGCATCTCATCACAGTGCAGAAGACTGTGACCTGGTGATGTGTATGCCTGCCTGTTCATTCTGCTAATAGCTGATGGGCAACAGTGCTTATGGATCTTTACACCAGAATTGGACAGGACAGGCCTTCAAATGGAGGACCCCTTCAAATAGAGGATAGTTCTCTATAACAGGGCTCTCCAACCTTGGGTCCCCAGATGTTGCTGGCCTACAGCTCCCAGCATACCCAGCCAGCATGGCTAATGGCAAGGGATTCTGGGAGCTGTAGTCCAGCAACATCTGGGGACCCAAGATTGGAAAGCCCTGCTCTATAAGATAGGTCACATGGCCACCCTAATTCAGTGTGCTGTAGTGGTTGGAGTGCTTGACTGGGACTTGGGAGATTCGGGTTCTAGTCCCCACTCAGCCATGAAGCTCAGTGGGTGACTTTGATATACATAAATATTTATGATATTTATATGGTGCCCTATAGGGCAGCTCACACAGTAAAATGCCTGGGAGAAGAGAAATATCTTTGCCTGGCACTGAAAAGATAGTGTGGATGTTAGGTGACCCTTCTTGGGGATGACATTTCATAAATGGGGTGTCACAACTGAGGGCTAAACTTACTAAATATATACAGTTGTGAGATAGTGACTGACACTGACTCATTCAAAAGGATTTGGACTGCATTCATAGTTGATATTCAATTATTGCCTTATTTATTTATTAGATTTCTATTCCAACCAATAGCTCATAATACCCTTAGGAAGCATTTGTGCAAATGCATACTTGCGCAAGTGTGCATTAGTGCTAAAGTTAAAAAAAAAACCATTTTAAGAAGTAAAAGAAAAAAACCAGTCCACAAATCTGTGGAATCCGCACGACTTGAAAAATGCTGGTCCACTGTGGAATACACAGGTTGGATTCACAGAAATCTGATCTCATTTGAATCCATTGCAGATTTTAAAAAAAGAAGTAAGCATGTAATTAAAAAAAAAAAAAAGAAAGAATTCCACCAACCCCAATACAGTACATGAGGAATAGGAACCTTGGTGCTGGGGATCTGTACTAGGATCCCCCTCCCCCTCTTGCAGCCGGTGTGAAAAGAACCGCGGCAGCTGCTTCTCTAAGGTCGTAAGAGCAACCTCAGAGAAGGGGTGAAGAGGGCGTACTGGCCGGGGGGCAGGGAGGGGGGAGACTCAGTCTGCCGGGATACATACAATGCATCCTGGTGGCACTCCAGCCTCCTTCCCTCCCCATCCGCAGCACTGCAGCTAGACAGCCAGATTCGGCCATCTAGATGATATGCGGGGCAAGAGAGTGGCGAGGCGAAGATCACCTCCGCATTCCTCCTGCCCTGCATAGGATGTCTGTAATCCTCCAAGTTCAGCTTCAGAGGGTTATGGGCATCCCCACTGGATATGGCGCCCAAACTCACTTTTGACAGAGGGAGGGCTTTTTGCCTTTTCTCTTTAAACTGCTTCCTCAACATGTCACCAATCTTCCTGAAATATTTCAGGTATGTAGATCCAACATTACTTTCTGGCACCTGTAAATTTCAGAAAGGATGGTGAAACCATACCAGTTATATGAAGGTTAGAATGACCCATCCCCTGATTACCATTTTACATGATGGAATGCTTTTTTTCTTTCTTTTTTTCTGATTGGCTTTAACAAAGGAGACGCTAGCCTGTCTCCTTTAATTAGCAGACATTACAGGGTGGCTATTAAGTCTCATATTACATTTGCACTGCTGTCAGGATGAGCTGACAGCAGGATGTTCTGTTTACAGCACTTGTTTAATTCAAATATGAGTATATATGTTTATCTTTCAAAGTTTATGTGTGTCAGGGGCAGGGCTGAGCCATAGGCAGCTGTCAGAGTGGAGCCAGGAATTGTGCCAGGGAAGTCAGAGCTGAAGAGCAAATTGGAACATACTGCATACCAGTGGTTCTCATGATCCATCTGAAAATTGCTTAGCGTCTTGGTGTACCATTTAATACACTTTTTTGGTGCTTCCAATCAATGTGCATATATATCATATCTTAAATTCTAAATAACGTTTTTTTCTTCCATTCTAGCATCATTGTCAAAAACCAGCACTGTATTATGACAATCCACAGTCACTAGACGAAGCCACTGAGAAGGGCCTCTTGAACGGATACATTTTTAGGGAACAATTAGTAGAGTGCATCAGTGCTATATTATGACGACAATCATGGTGCCAAGGCCAGGGCCTTTTTAGCCTGTTCAGTAATTTGGCCCTGGTCAAAACAACCTCAACCTACATCATCATAAAAAGCAAATCAAACACAGGGCCAAATACCACCAGTGGTTCATGAGCCACAAACGGAAAACCTCTGCTGTGTACCAGGCAAAGTCCCAGCTTAAACAGGAAATACTTTGTTAATAATTTAGAGCTGTGCACGAATGGCCTCTTTAAATTCTCCACCTTATTTGTGGACAGAGAAACTGGGAAAACAATTTCACTGAATTTCTTGAGGGGAAGGAGAAATTCTTCAACAATTTCTCACGGGTAGAGCTCACCATTGGCAAGAGTTGTAGCACAGCTTCTTTTTTCTTGTGTGTGTGTGTGTGTGTGTGTGTGTTTTGCCTGGCCACTGCAAGTGCAGTGCAAAACTACGTCAACTGTGTTGACAGCCTGGCCCCCATTTTGCATCATCTCCAGTTAGGGATGTGTGAGGAGTTTGTTCAGGGGGTGGGAAATCCGGTGAACTGGCCGGGCTTGACACCCCACCCCACCCCACCCCACCCCGGAACTCCATCCCACTTATCTCCTTCCCCGGCTCGACTCACATTCTCCCGAGGTTCCCAGCAGGCTGCTTTTTACGTAGAAAATGCTGTAAGATACGCCGATAGTGGACGCAGTTTGCGTAACTAACTTATGGCATTTTCTATGTAAAAAATGGCCCACCAGGAATCCGGGAGTCCGCTGAAGGGCTCGGCACGTGTCTGCTTTCGGCCTGGCTCTGTGGGCACAGAGCCAGCAGCAGGTCGGGTCACTGTGGGATCACCCACAACTATCTCCAATCCCCTACGCCTAGCATCATTCTGGGGTGTTCTGGGGGGAGATGGAAGCTGGGCCCCACGAAAAAAATAATGGTGAAGACAATCGGAAGAAAATTCTACAAAATGGTCTTCTATTTCTAGGGGAGTAAGAAAAAGAAAAATCTCAGGACTTTTCTGAGTAAAATGTCTTCTGAGAAATTTTGGCTCAGCTCTAGTTGTCATTTTTTCAGGGTTCAGCACCATCCTCAGGATCTTCCAAATGTTAAATTTCTGAGAGGTGATTGTGGATACCTCTTGACTCTAATGCAGATGCTGATAATACTGCTCCTTCCGCAAAAGCCCTGTACCAGGTGTGAGGGGGCAGTGTTGTGTCCAGCTCCAGGGAGGAGGTGGAGCTAGTGCTGTGCCAAAAGAGTGCTGTATCCTCTTTCCTGGTGTCTGGCCAGGAAAGAGGATATACTAACCTCTGAAATAACTTTCTGCCTCTTCCTTCTTCTCTAGTATTTAGTGTCCCGGGAGCAGAAGGATCTTGATAGGATTAGGAGCAATATTAAGAATGATGTCCAATCCATCGAGCAAGCACTTCCTCTCCATTTTATGTCTTCTGTAGGATTCAGATTCCTAAGTGAAGAGGAGAGCAGATAATTTGAAAACGCCAGGCAAAGTCCTCCATCTTCATTATATTCAAAAGACATTGCCATGAAAGCTGTAAATGGGTAGCTAATTATCATCCACATTTTAAGGGAAGACTGTAAATTATACCCATCTGTCAATTTTCTTCTTTACAATTATTATTTTAGCTTATCACTTTTTTGAAATTTATTTCGGGCACAATCCAATGGGGATGCCTGTAGCCCTCTGAACTCAGAGGATTATGAGCATCCTATGCAGAGCAAGAGGAGTGCAGAGGCGAAGGTCACCTCTGTGCTCCTTCTGCTCTGCAAAGCAGCTAGACAGGCCAGTTTCAGAGCAGGAGGGAAGGAGCACTTCAGAGGGTTCAGGAAGGAAGTGGAGTCATCACCAGGATATGTCATATCTTGGCAGCAAGCAACAGTCTCCTCCCCACCCCGCAGAGTGCCCCCTAAAGCCCTTCTCTGAGGTTACTCTTACAACCTTGGAGAAGCAGTCAACGTGGTTCTTTCCATGCTGGCTGCAAGCGGGGGCGGAGGATCTCAGTGCAGATCCCCAGATCTTAGGTCAGAGCTCTTTTCTGACCTCAGATCTGGGAATCTGAAAAATCCTATGGCCCTCTAGATGCTGTCTAGGAGCCATAGGATTACTCTGTTAATGGAATTAGCTGCTGGAGTGGATTATACTGAGGAAAGCTTGCAATTTTTTCATTTTGAGTAGGAACTAAGGATAGGGAAACTCCCCCATCCTATTCATAATCTGAATTTCCCAGATAAGTTGTAGGTCAGACCATTGCCTTGGATGTTTCTGAACTCTACTGCAATCAAGGCCCCTCGAGCCAACATTTCTTTTGCACCTGTCCTGGCATGGATCAGGAACTCCCTGCTCTATCCACCATCTTCACAGAGTCATTATACATGAGGCCTACAGGCCTCTGCAAAGGCTGTCTTCTTCGAGCTTTTCAAACACATTTTGTTTCCATCAGATGCTCAAAACAGGGCCATCTGAGGGCCAAAATGGACAATATTTTAAATCCATATCTAGCAGCTACACCTCTAATTTTACTCTAGAGGGCATGTGGGGCCTGGTGTGTGGGGACTGATTTATTTATTTATTTCATCTATATTCCACGCTTCCTCCAAGGAGCCCAAGATATGTACATGATCTTCCTCCTCTCCATTTTAACGTCACAACAAACCTGTGAGCTGAGGTAGGTTAGGCTGAGTCATGGCTGAGTGGGAACTAGAACCAGGGTCTCCTGAGTCCCTGTGCAACACTAACTACTGCACTACATTGGATCAGGACCATAACATGGGTAGTAGTAGGTGGGCTTTTAAGATCCAGATCAGACCCCCTGTGCATCATCTAGAGTCAGCATGAAAAAAGATATAGCTGCTAGATATGGACTTAAAGTAATGTCTGTTTTTGCCCTGTGAGATAATGCAAAGGTGAAGATGCCACCGAGTTTGCTCTGGATGTCATTCCCCCCAAAATGATTATAATATTCCAGAAATGGGTGGGGCAGGATGTCAGGGACAAGCAGTGAGTCCAAACCACATAGAGAGAGGCAGGCAGGAGTGAGAGCTGGAAGTCCACTGTTGTGATGAAGACCAAGGAAAAATTATTTCCTGGAAATTGGGGGAGGTTGTAGAGCTAAGAGGTAGATTTATAAGCAGGGCATAGTGAAAGCGTTGACCCCTGTGGTTGGTTAGCCCTCACTAGGCCAAGGTTGAGGGTGGGAAACATTTGGCTTTCTCAAAGATTGCAGAGATGCTTTGGCTGTGAGGGGTCTTATCAGTAAAGAAGTTTTTCACAAACTGAAATCCCCATGCCCTCCAAATTTAGCACACCCCCCCCCAAAAAAAATATCAAAGAGCTGCAGGGTGAGCAGGTGTCATGGACCTGAACTTCATTTGTGCCATCTTCACAGAAACAAATCTCTAGTGGAATGAATTAAATATTACGTCAATGACCTCTCAAAATTCTCCGCCCTATTTGTGGGAAGAAAAATGGGAGGGGGAGAATCATTTCACTGACGTTCTCCAGGAGCGGGAGAAATTCTCCAAACATTTTTCAGGGGTGGCAGTAGCACCACTTCTTTCTAAGGGTTTCTTTTGTTTTTTAGATGCCACTGGAAGTAGCAGCAGCAGGAACCATGGAGGAAGCCTGGCCATCATTTTGTATCCTACACAATGACCTTAACCTAGTGTTGTTCTGGGCCATTGTGTGGAGAAGGAAAGGTGGCTGTCACACAAAATTTAAAAAATAAATTAAAAATGGTACAGAATATTTGGAGAAAATTCTGCAAAGTGACCAAGAAAAGAAAACAATCTTGCATTTTCTCAGGAAAAAAATGTCTTCTAAGAAATCTTTGGCTCAGTTCTAGTATATTACAAAAGAGCCTTTATTGGTGGAAAATACATATGTTTGCTTTCTTACTCTTAAATTGTTTTTCCGTACAAGTCACTGCAGAGGCTGAAATTTCCTCTTGTAGATAGAATATTCCTGTGTATAATGAATGTGACCCTATTGTAATATGGAAGCTGTGATAAGTATATTACATGAATTCTAAATGGAATCCATAATTCCCGTTAGACAGACACACATGCTGTTCCATGGTATTCCAGGGAACAAAGAACTTCTTCAGCGATGCCGCTTAAGGGGGTTCATTTTTCAGTGAAGCAATAGGCCATGCAGCATGTATATTAGCAGCTCTTGAAACTGTAAGCAGTAGACACATAGTAGTAATGACAACCATCCATCTCAGAAATGACAGTGACTGGTGTTGCCCTCGAGTTCTGAGTAACATGAACATCAAAAAGCACTCAGTCTCACAGCATCCTCACAGGAATTAGGCAAACAGGCCCATATATCTAGCCCTGAAAATAATCAATCATTTATATGTTTTTTTTCCCCAAGCTCTTTCAGCTGGCTGAAGAAATCTACCAAAGGAGTATAAATAATTGCTGCTATAAAGCAAGCATTTGATACAACTGAACCAAAGGCATATGGACATATTTTGAATGCTGTGCTATCAAGAACTCTTAAAGACTTGTGGCTATATTTAGAGTGCAATTTGGATAGTCTGCTTGGTCAGTCAAGATAAGCATGGGTGATCGCTTCTGGACTCTTAAGTATATATGGCCATCATATATGGAATGCTGGTCTATCAAGATAAGCAGGGGAGTTGGCTTCTGAATCCTGGCATATGGTCACCTTCATAGCATAGCCCTAAGCATGTTTACTCAGATGGAAGTCCCACTGAGTTCAAACAGATTTACTCCACAGTTTGGAAGGGCTGCAGCTTCAGCTGCAATGTGAATAACCCGTTTCCATTTTAAGCTATTATATGATTCAAAACAAAACAAGATGCATCTTATATGTGTTAAATCAGTCTTCCCCAGCCTAGTGCCCTCTGGAGGTGTTGGACTACAAACCCCATCATCCCCATCCAGCACAACAATGGGAGTTGCACCTGGTGCATGTGGAGAGCACCTGGTTCGGGAAGGCTGTATTAAGCATATTGAAATAAATTACATTTTTCTTAAATATTTTTCTGGATAGTGGATTGAATATAATCCACTAGGAAGTGCTGTGTTTGCCAGGGATGGGGACTCGGACTCCAGGACTCGACTCGTGAGTCGGACTGAGTCCCCCCTGTGACTCGAGTCGCACTTGAGTCCCAATATTTTTAATGGGACTCGAGACTCGACTCGGGACTCGAGACCAAGGACTTGTCAACATCCCTGCTTGATGCCACCTGCAAGTGCTGTCTGGACCTAGTTGCAGTAACATCCAAGTTTATTTTTTAAAATCATTTTCCTAATGCAACCTTTAAGACATTTTGGGTTTGACTGCCTCTGCCTGCCTGTTTGGGGTTCCCAGCCTCCTCTGCCTGCCTGGTCTCTTCTTAACCAGTTCCACAGTTTGAATTGTCCAAGACAAAGGCCTCTGCCTGCCTGCTTTGGGGTTCCCTGCCTCCTCTGCCTGTCTGGTTATTTTGGGTTTGTCTGCCTGGTCTGTTCTTGTCAAAATCAGTGGCAGAGTTTTGAGATAAAAAGGCACACTTGTGCCTAGAATTTATTTAAGCCACACATCTGAAATAGCCTTATTTTGTTGGGGAAAAACCCCATGGATTTCAATAGGGACTTGTGGAGTCAGCTTTGGGAGTGACTCGGGACTCGGGAGTCACCATTTTGGACCAAGGACTCAGACTCGGACTCGAGACTCGGGTCCAAAGACTCGTGACTCGACTCGTGACTCGAGACCAAGGACTCTTCAACATCCCTGGTGTTTGCCTCTTTGACATGAATGGGAGCCCCACGAGACAGCAACCATTGCCACCGCTCTGATTCGCCAAAATGTTGAGTAGCTCTGGAAAAGTCATAATGCTGTGTGTGGTAATGAACATGGTCAAACAGGATTGAGAAGACAGCAATACGAGTACAGGACACATATAGTAAGCAGTTTTCAGTGGTCTGTGGATGACTTGTGCTTGGAATCTGCCACTAGAGGAAGATGATTTTCTACCTCCGTTCTGAGGGTTCCATTCTATCCAACCACTGGGTAATACTGCACAATTTAGCTTCAATTTACATTTTTATATGCACTACCTAAAACTGATCTCCAACTTTGCTGATAGAATGGCTGTCAACTTTCTTTTTATTTCTGCCCTCTGCCCTCCCAGGAACCTTTCTGTTTCAACAAGGACAAGAGACAGATCTGAGTTGCATCTGGCCTTTATTTTTTCAGAAATTGGGGTCAGCCATTGCTTCTTTGTCCCAGAATGCATTGCTAGGTGTAATCTGATACCTGCACCACCTTCCAGTGACTAATTCATTCATTCTGCAATCTCCATTTTGAGATTGAATCTGAACTGCAGACCTCATGAACACAGTACCTGGCCTTTTTTTTTTTTCTTCCTTTCTGTTTCTTCCCCACCCCCACCCCCACCCCCACCCCCACCCCATCCCTTGCTTTATGTACTGCCTAGTCTGAAGAAGAGCTCTAGAGAACTTGTGGCAATTTGGGTGGTCCTAATAGGTATTGTAGAACTGTGGATTTTCTGGTTTCTTCTTTTTCTGATAACTCAGTCCAGCTATCTTTGTGTGGCGGGGTGAGATGGGGGTGTTAAATATGCCTTACTTTTATAAAATCAAAAACAGAAAGAGGGCAATTTGTACAAAATGGAAGTTTACATCATGAAATGGAACTGTTGTAGATAGGCATAATGATGAATGGTTTGTCTGATGAAATAAATTCTACTTATTTGCCTATGAATGTGTACTCCGAAGTTAGCCCCGTTGAGTTCAATGGAACATTCTCCCAGGATGAGTGTCTAGAATTGCAACTTAACTTTTCTATCCCTAGCTTTCGGCCCAATGGAATCTCAAAGTGGCTTACAACATGTAAAAATCACTCAAGCAGCCCAGACACAACAAAACCAACAATATGTGGTTCGACAAAGTGCCTCATGATATCCTGATTAGCAAGCTAGCTAAAAGTGGGCTGGATGGAACAACTATCAGGTAGATCCACAATTGGCTACAGAATCAGACTCAAAGAGTGCTCATCAATGGTACCTTCTCAAACTGGGGAGAGGTAACGAGTGGGGTACCGCAAGGCTCAGTCCTGGGCCCAGTGCTATTCAACATTTTTATTAATGACTTGGAAGAGGAGGTGCAGGGAATGCTTATGAAATTTGCGGACGACACAAAGTTGGGTGGAACAGCTAATACTCTGGAAGACAGAAACAAAATTCAAAGTGACCTCGATAGGCTGGAGCGCTGGGCTGAAAACAACAGAATGAAATTTAATAGGGATAAATGCCAAGTGCTGCACCTAGGGAAAGGAAACCAAATGCAGAGTTACAGAATGGGGGACACTTGGCTCAACAATACTACAAGTGAGAAGGATCTTGGAATTGTGGTAGATCACAAACTGAATATGAGCCAGCAATGCGATGTGGCTGCAAAGAAGGCAAATGTAATTTTGGGCTGTATTAATAGAAGTATAGCTTCCAAATCATGGGAAGTGATAATTCCCCTTTACTCGGCACTGGTTAGGCCTCATCTTGAGTATTGCGTCCAGTTCTGGGCACCTCACTTTAAGAAGGACATAGACAAACTGGAGAGGGTTCAGAGGAGGGCAACAAGGATGATAAAGGGACTAGAAACAAGGCCCTATGAGGAGAGACTGAAAGAACTGGGCATGTTTAGCCTTCGGAAGAGGAGACTGAGGGGAGATATGATCACACTCTTCCAGTACTTGAAGGGTTGTCACACAGAGGAGGGCCAGGATCTCTTCTCGATCATCCCAGTTTGCAGGACACGGAATAATGGGCTCAAGTTACAGGAACCCAGATTCCACCTAAACATCAGAAAAAATTTCCTGACTGTTAGAGCAATAAGACAATGGAACCAACTACCTAGGGAGGTGGTGGGCTCTCCCACTCTGGAGGCATTCAAGGTGCAGCTGGACAGCCATCTGTCAGGGATGCTTTGACCTGGATTCCTGCATTGAGCAGGGGGTTGGACTCGATGGCCTTGTAGGCCCCTTCCAACTCTACTTTTCTATGATTCTATGAATTGTCAAACCATCACACAGCAAACCAGTCCATAACGTAATGCTAAAGAAAATTCAAGAAACTGATTAATTCTGCCTCCTGTATAGCTCAAAGGACTGCCGAAAGGAGGTCTTAAGTGTTCTTCTAAAAAATAGTTAGTCAGGTACATTTCTCTGGCAAAGGCCAGAGGGAGGAGGCCATCACTGACATCAGATGAGATGACCCTGGTGGTTTTGCATTGATGTGAGGTTCATTTGGAGTTCACTTGGAGTAGAGCCTTTAGTGTACTAGCTGAGCTCCCTCTCTGTGGAGTTCCCTGCCAGCTGAGGTCAGGGAGGCACCAATGTTGCTCTATTTTTAGCATCCACAAAGATATTTGTATTTAATCAACCCGCACTTTTACCAGTATAATTTGGGTTTAAGTGTTTTTATTCTTTTGTATTTTGATTTTTTAAAATTATTATTACTGTTCACCACTTTGGATTTTTTTTTCAGATAAACAAATAAAATGTAAAGGGTAAGTAAATAATTGGAGAGGATAATGGTGCGCATATGAGCATACATTCGATATTCACTGATAAATGAATACATTTTCCACATCTAAGGATCATACAAGGTCCAATATTTCTTAAGAGTCTGGCATTTTTTAAAGTCAAGTCATACATTTTCATTGTTCTTATTTCAATAGATTTAATGTTAAGTCTATACTCAGAAATACTCTTATTTTTTATTATCTGATCATCCAGCCTGAGGAAGAGTCCTGGGGTAGTGATGGACAAATTTGTCAATTTCAGTTTCTGTCAGGTCCTCATTTCTCCAATCTTAAATTCAGTTTATCTTGAACTTTGAGAATTTCTCCAGCCTTAAGTTCAGTTCATCCCAAACTTTCAGATTTTTTTAAAAGTTTGCATGAAAATGTATAAGCATTTTTCTGCACATTTTCCCTAATACTTGCATTTTTGTATGCCTTTCTGCCAACATTACACATTTTTGCAAGCAATTTTCCTAATATAATGCATTTGGGGTGGTTATTTTCCTTAATATACACATTTTTCTCCACATAGCTCAACAAGAGAACTCCATTGAAAAATTCAGAGAATGTCCTGCTATAGCTGAAGTGGCTATCCAAAAGGTAAGGTAACAAAACAGGCAAATGTTCAACCACAAAGATTTCAGTCCAGTGGGGATCAGGCTAAGGCAGAAGTGGTCAAGATAGGCCTGTGGCTTACACTGGCTCAGCTTGTCTGAGCGTGGAAAGCTAAGCAGGGTCAGGCCTGGTAATTACTTGGATGGGAGACCCCTCCTCTAGTTTCCTGCACTGAGCAGGGCAGGGGGTTGGACTCGATAGCCTTGTAGGCTCCTTCCAACTCTATGATCTATCTATGAAATGAAATCTATAGCAGGCAAAAGTCAAAGCACAGTTAGGCAGGCACATATGCTACACAGTCCAGAAGCAGTCAAGCAGGAGTCCAAGGGTCAGGACGAGCACCAATCACAGGGCAAGGTCCGGGAGACACCATAGAAGGCACTGGAGCTGAAAGAACAGCATTGTTTCCAGCACTAGCTAGGGAGACACTGAAAGCTTTTATTGCCAGAGCCAACCAAGCCTCACCCAGGGCTCAGCTGCAGTACATTACAGCTCTCTGGCCAGAGCCCTACTTATGAGGAGTCACTTTCTCCTGAGGAGTCCTTCTTTGCAAGTGAGCACTCCTTCTCATGGGAGCCCTACTGGCCTGCTGCTTGAGGCGATGATGACCCTCCTGGTCTGGTGACAGTGGCTGATCTGGGGTGCCCTCAGTTTCTGGGAGCTCTCGCTCTTCCTCTGAGCAAGATTCCTCCAGTGGGGGCATGACAGAGAAGTGTGAATTTCAAAGAATAACTGAGTTTTGGTTTGCATAGTGGTTTGCAAGTACAAAATTAGGTAAAATGCAAACTGAACAAATTTCTCTCCCATCCCTAGTTCTGCGCTGCATCCTGTATTTTGGACCACCTGTACTTGCTCCTAATAAAGGGATACTATTTCTGCTGTGATTTTTATGAGGTTAATAACCTTGGCTGCAAATAACATAGTGCGAATCATAACCTCTTTGTTAAAAAGCCTAGCTGTGCCATCTAAGTCCATGGGAAGTTTGGCGGCCTTTTGTGATGAATTGTGCATGAGAAGCTCTGCTTAGCAAAATGTCCCATTTCCATAGCTTCAGTATCAGAGAGAACCCATAGTAGATGTGCCAAAAGTGTGTGTTTCTTTCCTCCTGTGGTGCACCATATTTTAGCCGAGCACAGCCATTCAGTCAGCACAGCAGTTGGAAGGTATCCCACACCTCTTTAGAGAGAGCATTGAGGCATGCTGTGGCAAGCTCTTTCCAGACAGACTGGCAATGCTGACAGCTGCTGCCACCAATAGCTTTTGCTTTATGGGTTTGGAAACTCTATGCACTGCCAGCCCTCATATTTAGGCCATGGCTTATTGGATGACAGTCATAGCAAGCTTCAGTTTTATTTACTTCTGTTGAACAGCAGATGGATGACTTTGGCCACAAACTGCAAGCCACTTTCTCCAGAAACGCTGAAATTGACTGTAATAAAGCTAATCTGGAGAACATGGGTTACAGATTACCAGAGATTGTCAGCCATTTTCACAGGGGACATCTTGGAGTCAAATCAACTTTTTCTCTTTAATACTATGCAGTACATTGTGACATTTGTAAGACAATAAGGATGTACACACCCTAACCTTTGTTGAGGAGAGTTGAAATGATTGAGAGGTCAATCAGTGACAATGTGCGGACTTCATCTACACAAAGCAAGGCGATGAAGGCTTCACCATTGGGGTTACTAGTGATGGACCATGTGGGTGCCTATATTGTAATAGTGACACGTCAAAAATGGACTAATGGAGATATGGAAAAATCTCATACATCTCATTAGATAAGCATACTCTCCCACCCTTTGAGAACTATAGTATTAAATAAGACATGATGAGTGTAGACACATCTTTCCATTTACTCGAATTTGATTTTTGTGATTTTGATAAAGTAGATAGAATGGGTAGAACTAGACCTAGATTCAAGTTCTCACTCAGCCATTTTATTTTATGTAGTTTATTATATTGTTATTCCACCCTTCCTCCTCCAGTAAGCTCATGGCATTTGCCATGGTCTTCCCCCACAACAACCCTTTGAAGTAAGTTGGCTGAGAGATCAAGGTCACTCCCCATGAGTTTAGTAGCTGAGTGCAGATTTGAAGTTCACTAGGAGGCTTTCAGCAAATAATAATAAGTTGGTACAAACTTGTATTTTGAAATATGTGTCTCTCGTCTCTTCCCACAGCCAGTGCACAGCAAACCCAGATGTGTCGCTGTGCCATGATTGAAAACTTAGGCTCTGAGAAATGAACAGACTAAGTAGTCAACATTTCACCCCTCTATAGCACCCTCCTTATATGCCGTGTGTGCGCGTGATGGGCCAACCTTACCATGAAGTGGCTGCAAAGCACTCTGCTGTAGGCAGCAGATTCCCAATGAACTGAGTTTTGGTCCCAGTTCCACCTTCAACATTAATTGTCTCTGTGTGCCATTTGAAAAAACAAAACAAGCATAACAGCTGTTTTGCTTAATCTACACGAATGTTTAAAACCAGCACTATATGTGTGTGTTTCTGCGAGCATGTCAGGCCAGGCTCCCTCACAACATCAGCAACCAAACTCATGTTAAGGAAACAGTGAATTATTTTATTACAGCAGGACACAAACACAGGCAGTTCACCAGAGTCCATGTGGGTCAGAGTCCTTCATGAGCCCCAGTTCAAATGAACTCAGATAATCCAAGCAGGAGAGAGAAACAGACTCTTAAAGTCCAGCAGTTTAATCCAAGACAGGGTCCTACGGAATGGGATTCAAAGGCATGTAATCATTCAGGGTTCAAGAGTAGTCCAAGCAAAAGAGTGTCTGGGATCGGTGACACTGCACCCACAAACCTCATTTGCCTGTGCACCAACTTTTATGTGGGGGCAGGACGACTAGAGTTCCTCACTTGTTAATCCAGCCCTGTGAGAAAAGTTAGCCTGGAACTAAAAACAAAACAAAAAACACACACCTCCTGACTGGTTGTTTTTCCTCTCACCTCTCCAGCTGGAGGCATTGCCTAGGAGACAATCTTGGGCATGCCCCTTCTTCCTCAGCTGAGCTTGCCTCCTGGTCTCTTATCAAAGAATGTCTCTCAAGTGGGGAGAATTTGGTCATTTCCCCCCAAGCTAGGTCTGGCTGCTGGAGAGGTGCGGTAGCTGCCTCCTCCTTATCACACAATCTACTGTGAAACTGGGCAGAGACAAATTCCCAGCACCCTGACCATTCAAAACCTGATTAGTCCCTGAATCACATTCTTCTGTCTCTGAATCAGATTCTTCCTCTGAGACTGTGGCTTCAGAGGAAAACATGACAGTGCATAAGTGAAGAGCAAAAATGGCTCTCCCACCTTGATGTATTAGCCCAGGGTGGGGAACCTCTTCTAGCCTGAGGGCCAAATTCAATTTTAGAGACACTCTCTGGGGCCACATTCCAATGGTGGGTGGGGCTGAAGGCAGATGGGGTGAGGGCAAAGGCAAAAGGGGTGGGGCCAAAATATCAGCATCATTTAGCTTATTACAGCTCCTATCTAAGCCTTTAGGATGGGACAAAAACCGTGGAAAATCCAAGAAAGCAGCAAACAGTAGGTGGTTGGGTGAAATGGCATGGGGCCAGGAAAGGCAGCATGGCTATCTGGGGAACCCCAGATGGTTGTATTTGCCCCAGAGGAATGAGTTTCTTTCTACACCCCTATTTAGCCCCTACTGTTCTAGATGAATGCTTTAGGACAGTGTTCTCCAACCTTGGGTCCCCAGATGTTTTCGACCTACAATTCCCAGCATGCCCCAGCCAGCTATGCTGGCTGGGGCATGCTGGGAGTTGTAGGCTGAAAACATCTGGGGACCCAAGGTTGGAGAACACTGCTTTAGGCGGACTGGGATAGGTTTCTTTCAGCTGAAAAGGCATGGAAAAGGCATTCACTCCCTACATGAAATACAGGCCTGTGGCTTACGCTGGCTCAGCTTGTCTGAGCGTGGAAAGCTAAGCAGGGTCAGGCCTGGTTATTACTTGGATGGGAGACCCCTCCTCTAGTTTCCTGCATTGAGCAGGGGGTTCGACTCGATAGCCTTGTAGGCCCCTTCCAACTCTATGATCTATGAAATCAATTTGAGAGAATGAAAGGTAGCTTCAGTTTTGAGGAGGGAGAGTTGGCAAATTTACACCCAGATTTTATTTTCCAAACTATCCAATGCCAAAAAGAATTCCTTAATTGAGGGATCGTGTGCGCCTACTACAGTATGATATGTAAAAATTACTGCATCTTTGATCAATGTTTCTACTTTGTAGAAATATAAATCTTTGGACTGGAGCCAAGCCTCATTAAAATCAGCGGGAAACTTTCCAGAATCTATACCAGCGGATTTCTCTTACATGCAAGACAGACATTTAGTGTTTGTATTTCTCCAAAAGTAAAATGTCGTCAGGATCAAAGGAGCGGATGGTCAATCTTACTAGCTAATATAGACAGTAACTTACTAGCCCCATTCAATTATAAACCAATCTGTATTGTTCATCTATTAATTTTAACTTGCGCATGTCATTTGATATATTAGCTCTGTTATTTTTTTCATAAACACCTTTGGCAAACTATTGATCTGGTTTAGTAAACGTCAAAATCTCTGTGCTTTTGTCTTCTCTATGTAGAATGCTTTTTTTGTTCTTGTTGTTGAAAGAGAGGATCATTAGCAGAACCAAATATTTTTTAATGATGCAGCATGAGTCCCCATAAGCAGCAAAAGAAAGCTTCTTTAGTGCTGTGTTATCTCTGAAGTGAATTTGACAAGATCAAAGAAGAGATAGTAGCATCATCAATTGCACAGTTTTTACAAAAGCGATAGGCACAGACGGATAAAGGAAAAAGCAGCAGATCGGCCCCTTCAGAGAGCATGTTCACCAGGCAGGCTATTCTCTGTAGTGTTCTGTTCGGTGCAATCCCTTAATAGAAATCTTAATCCAGATGCATTCCAAACTGTGTCCCTCTGTGAGAGCAACCTTTGAAAGATGTCACCATAAGAACTACCTTGATGGATCAGACCAAAAGTCCGTTTGGTCCAGGATTTTATTTCAAGCAGTGGCTAGTCAGTAGGAATGGACAAATCTCAGTTTCTCACTCTTCCAATCTTAAATTCAATTTTTCCCATGCTTTGAAATCATTGTTTTAAAAGTTTGCATGAAAATCCGTAAGCTTGTTTGTGCGCATGTCTCCTACTACATGCATTTTTTCCCTAACAAAATTTTTGCAATCAATTTTTCTAATAGAATGCATTTTTGACCATTATTTCCTCTAATATATGCATTTTGTACACATTTTTGATTGATTGGACAACTCCATTGAAAATTCAGAGAAGTGTGAACTTTGAAGGCTGAGTTTTTGTTTGCATTATGGTTCAAAAGTGTGAAAGGTAGGTAAGTTTGCATTTAAATTTAAATGCAAACTGAATTATTTCTCTCCCCCCCCCATGTCTTTGGGTAGTCACTGCTATGGCATGGAGGTGAAGAGAGACCTTCCTTGTCCGTCTGTGTCCCCCAGCATTGACATTCAAAGGGCCAAAGCAGACATTACATTAAAGACAGAGCAAGCAACTACATCTTTTGTTCTTTTTTTTTTTTTTTTACTGTAATGTAAACACAGGGAGCCCAATCTGAATTAAGACCCTAAAATGGGGGTAGAGGGGCTTTAACCCTTCTCCTGGCTGCTTTGGCTCTGTCCAACCCAGATTGAAGCCCCATTCCCGGCAATTTATAGCGCCAAACAGTGATCTATTTGCTTTAATAGATCCCTGTGTGGCATTATAAATTGCAGGCACAGGGCAGCCAATACAGACTAGGAGTGCATCAGGGGGGAAAGATTTAAAGCCTCTCTCTCTACCTCAAACTCACACACTAGGGTCCTGATCTGGACCAGGGCCTCTGAACTTACACTAGAGTAAAAAAGAACAGAACATGCAGCTACTTGCTACATCTGTACGTTATGTCAGCTTTGCCCCAAACATATACTGCCTCTATATAAGGATGCTCCATTGTCCTACAATGGCTAATTCAGATTGGCTGGGTTCGCATGAAACGCTAAGCCACTAAGATGGAACACTGATCCCCCCCCCCCCCACACACACAGTGCTCATGGTCGGGGGAAATGTATCATATGGCGTGTGCTTGGGAGGCTGGTTAAGAGACGGGATGATGAAAGGAAATGGTGGTTAGGCCTAGTATATAGATCAGGGATGGGCAACTTGATGTCCTCTAGATGTTTTTGGACTCCAGCTCCCATCAGCTCCGCCCAGCATGTCCAATGGCCATATATAATGTATCCAACATCTGGAGGGCCACAGGATGCCCACCCCTGGTCTAGACAGTGAATGGGGTCTTCTGCCAAATGTGCCTTTTACTGTCAATGGAGCATTGTGACCTGGAAACCCCAAGAGGGACAAGGAGGACCAAAAAGCAGTGCCCTCCCCCTGAATTTTATATATTGATTTGCACTAGCCAAGCCAATTCTCTGGCTGTAGTCTTCCAATAATATCACATCATATCATTATGGAAAAAAGACAGAGCAGGTAATATGCATTCTTGGGTGGCTTGGTTTTTTACTCCAGTGTTGTTCCTTGGAGGAATTTCCTTGTGAATCTACTCAGTTGGCTAGACATTATCCTAATGTATGAAAGCACATGAAATAAGAGTATCAACCTTGTCATTTCAATTCTTCAAGCATTGTCTATGGTCTTCTGGATTAGCAAGTGAAGTCTCATTTCCCCAGCACATTGCTATAGGCCAGGGATGTTGAAGAGTCCTTGGTCTCGAGTCACGAGTCGAGTCACGAGTCTTTGGACCCGAGTCTCGAGTCCGAGTCCTTGGTCCAAAATGGTGACTCACGAGTCACGAGTCACTTCCAAAGCTGACTCCACAAGTCCCTATTAAAATCAATGGGGGTTTTTCCCAACAAAGTAAGGCTACTTCAGATGTGTGGTTTAAATAAATTCTAGGCACAAGTGTGCCTTTTTATTTCAAAACTCTGCAACTGATTTTGGCAAGAACAGACCAGGCAGAAAAAACCAAAATAACCAGGCAGGCAGAGGAGGCAGGGAACCCCAAAGCAGGTAGGCAGAGGCCTTTGTCTTGGACAATTCAACTGTTGAACTGGTCAAGAAGAGACCAGGCAGGCAGAGGAGTTTGGGAACCCCAGACAGGCAGGCAGAGGCAGCCAAACCCAAAATGTCTGAAAGGTTGCATTTTAGAAAAATGAGTTTAAAAAATAAACTTGCTGTACTTCCTAAAACTTATCCATGTTGCATTTGAGGAACATGATTTTTTTCTAAATGTTTGGCCCCCATTCTGGAACGGTGAGATCTCATCACAATACCACCCTCACTGAACACCCGCTCCACTGGTGATGAACTTGCTGGAACCAGAAATACACTCAGAGCAGCCACACAGAGTAATCTCAGGTCCTTCTTCTGCCTCTCCCAAGTACGCAATACATCAATCAAAATAAATCTTGACACACTGTTGGGGCTGCACTCCTGGTAGCCGTCCATAGTGGCCGAGCAGCGGCACACCTCACTTCCATGCGCTCTTCGCCGGCAATCACGCTCCTCTCCACTCCTTCTGGCACAGCCCAGGGATGCTGAAGAGTCCTTGGTCTCGAGTCCCGAGTCGAGTCTCGAGTCCCATTAAAAATATTGGGACTCGAGTCCGAGTCTAGTCAGAGGGGGGACTCAGTCCGACTCACGAGTCGAGTCCTCGAGTCCAAGTCCCCATCCCTGCTATAGGCTAAAAAAAAATTTTTGAACGAGTGCACTCGCAAAAGTGTCAGATGAAATCACAATGTGTCATGAAGAACATTGGCCTCAGATATTCCTAGAGGTCTAACTTTTAAGGTGCAATGAGACTTCCCTTTTTTTTTTTTTAGTCACACAAAGAGCATTTGATTTGTTAAATTTGTAACCTGCCTTCCCATCAAATGGTGCCCAAGGCAGCAAGCAATGATCATGCAAATACACTAAAAATAATAAAATACAATAAAACAGCAATGAAATACAAAGTAAGAAAAGCAAGCAAACAAAAAAACATTAAAAAAAAAAACAAGGCAGGTAAACATCAATATAATCAATACAACAACCAGTTAGTTGTTAGTTAACCAGGAACTACATATTTAGAAATCAGCTCTAAGTGCCATTCAGTATTCCAGTCTTCTCCCAACTTGGTGCTCTCCAGGGGGTCTGGACTATAACTTCCAGCATTCCTGCCCAGTGGTCTTGCTGGCTGGGGCTGATGGGGCTTAAGTCCAAAACATCTGGAAGACACCAGGTTGGAGAAGGCTGCAATATCCCATTCAATGGCAAAGTGTGCAGTCACAGGCTGTGCCATCTGGCAACTGCCACTAGGTGGCAACCAAAAGGAGGCTCACATCAGTTGAGCTGAGAAGTGCAGTCATTACCACTGAAGTGGATTGGCACAACAATCATTGATATTCACTGGCTGCTGGAGACTACTGTACAAGTGTACCACAAAGGCATTCTCACTTCCCAGCGTTGCCCTGATCTTTACCCTTACCCTTTCCATTGCTGCCACCAGCAGCATCTCCTCATTCAACTGATGTTGTGAATAAAACAGATGCTGCTTGAATTGTTAAAACCCATTGGGATTTGAAGATGCAATTTATGATTTTGCATGCCATCCTCATTGTCTGTTTGATGAGGTTATATTGAATGTCAGTTTCTCAAAGGTTTGCAAGAGATCATCCCCCCACATCCAATCTTTTCAAAATAGTTTTTTAAAAAACACAAACCAGAATGAACTAAAGATGTGGGAAATGGTGAACTCAATGGAAAGGAATCAAAGAATGGCACTCTTACTTCCGCAGACCAAAAAGGCCTTTGAGGAGGGTGTCATGCAGTTTTCAATTGCTCCTTCAAAGCTAATGAAGCCCAATAGATTCTAACAATTTGAGAAACATCTGCCTTTTTCACAACGGAAGTTGAATGAGGAGATTCTAGTTCATTAGAACTTTATGTTCTTCATGCTTCAAGAACTCTTTAAAACATAAAATATGTGTATTGAAAAGACAGATGTTATCTTCACCGACAGTGATAGAATATGAATGGCACATGCATAACAAGTCCCAAACAATTCATGTGACAATTGTGAAGACATTCACATTCCCATTCATGAGAGAATCTATGTTGCTTTACAGAAAACAAAACAAAAATAATTGGTGAAAGACAGAATGAAACAGGGTTATATAGCAACTGATTTAAAGAAATAGTACCACTTGTATCATATTCCACTTTCCAGAATGATTCTGAAGCAGATGTGATGCTCACTTTATTGATGTGAGTAAGCAGAGATTCACTTCAGAGATTCTGCATCTTCCAAGCTGGGTCAGCTTAGCAGTCAGTTCAAGGAAGAGCATCCTGCAATCCACCGAGAGGAGGGGTAGGCAATCTGGTGCTCTCCAGATGTTTTGGACTACAACCCCCATAAGTCCCAGCATGCATGGCCAATGGTCAGGGATTATAGCAGTGGTTTCTGGAAGGAAACAGGCTACCGGTAATTGCCCCTAATCTACAGGAAGAGGATTTAATCTTTCACTCCAATCCTGAGGCTTGGAATTCAGAGTCCTCAAGTAAGGAACAAGAATCCACAGCTTCCTCAGGTACCTCACTTCCCTGGAAACTTCCAGCAGGGTGTGTTCAGGAACAGTGAGCCGGTCTGAACTAAAGGAGAACATTCGTGAACAGACTCACGTGAGCCGAACAAGGCGAGGGTGTATCTTAAGGCCATCCAATAATACTGGAGTGCACGAGCACATAATGCAGGCCACATGCTGAAGCTAAGCAGGTATGAGCCAGGTCAGCGCTTGGATGGTTGACTGCCTGGGCTGCCCACATATGTTCCCCTGCATTGAGCAGGAGGTTGGACTTGATGGCCTTATAGGCCTCTTCCAATTCTACTATTCTATTATTCTAAATCAGGGCTCTACCCCTTTAGATTCCTTTCAGTGTTCAGCTAAAGCAGCTTTCCCCAATCTGGGGGCCACCAGATGTTTTGGACTACAACTCCCAGGGTTCCTGACCATTGGCTCTGGTGGCTGGGGTTGATGGGAGTTGAGGTACAAAACATCTGGAGGGCACTAGGTTGGAGAAAGCTGGGCTAAAGGGTGGGCATCAGACACTTAGCAGGCCTGCTTTGTTTTTTAAGTGCTCAGATGAATTTAGACCGCTTTTGAAACAAGGTTCATCTTCCATCGGAGTAATCAGTGGGAGCTTTCCAAGGTTCTGCTGAGTTTGACTTTTCACTGCTGGTTGTATCTGGCTTCCTGGAATCTGATATCAGTTGCCTCTTATAGGGGTGAGGCGAACTTGTAATTGTGCACACTTGTGTACGATTGCCATTTTTAAAAAAACAACAACAACCCAACATACTACCCTATTTGCACAAATTTAATTATTCCCCCAATCCAATTTGTGCAAATTTCTGCCATTAAACACCCCCCCCCCATCTGTACATTAGCTCAACTTGCTATAGATCAAGTCAATGCCAGTGGGGGAAAACAGAAAGAAATCCACTAGGGACAAGCTGGAAAAATCCATTAAGTTTTCACCCTACAAATGGAATTCTCATACATCCCTTGTTGCCTGGTACCTACTGGCCAGGATTAGATGAGCCCAATCTCAACTAAGCCTCACTTGCCTCCTGCAAGCTCTCTACATGACCTCTCTAGGACCATATAGCAATGTTGGTGATACATTGAAAACTTAAAGATGCTGTTTCTCTTCACAAAAAGCATAGACAAACAATGCATTGTATGCAAAATTATTGTAAATCCATTAGGCTAAGTCTAGAAAGATAAAATAACAACCCCATTCATTCTCAACATCCTTTTGTTTTGTTTTGTTTGTTTGTTTTTAAAAGACAGGCCCCATTAAAATGCCATTAAAATCACATTCTAAACTTTTGATTAATAAATGTATCAATTAATTACACCAATTAATCAATTAATGCTTTCACTGCAAGCCTACCATTGTACACTGGTGCTGCAGTAATTTATAGCATGTTATCATTTATCTTGGCAATTTATAACTCAACATGCTCATGGAATCATAAAATTGTATTGCTGGAAGTTTCCTGAAAATTCAGTCCCCAGATTTAAGAGCCCGGGTCTATAGAGTGCTGTGTACAGCCCAATCCACATCGGTTCCAGTACACAGAAGACCTTTCACCAGTGCAGGAATCCAGGATGGTGTAACAGGGCTGATGTATTATTGTGCATATGTCAGGAGGAGGAGGATGGTGGGATCAGATAAGAGGAATGACAACATGTAGGTGCAATTCTATCCATGTCAGAAAGACTAGGGACCCTCTCTCCCCTTGCACCACTACAACCTGAAAGCAGGTTATTACATGAATAGCCATTGTTAAGGCCTGCAATGGAAACTGACAACATGCAGAGCTAGTAGTATACTGGATAAATTGTGATCCAGGAAGACCCTGGTCTCATGCCAGTCATGGACCTAGTGGGTTGCCACTCAGTGCATGGTTCAAAGTAGGTGTCACAGTGGTCCTTTGAAAATAACCATCACATTGTTTTGGAAGGAGG
This sequence comes from Shinisaurus crocodilurus, assembly GCA_021292165.1. Lineage (NCBI taxonomy): Eukaryota > Metazoa > Chordata > Lepidosauria > Squamata > Shinisauridae > Shinisaurus > Shinisaurus crocodilurus. The sequence goes on along the minus strand of CM037876.1, from coordinate 89,433,401 downwards.
ACTTCTCCCACCATTCTCAGAAAGGGGTAGATTTACCAAAGAAATTGTTAATGAAGGAAGAGTCCTTCCACCATCACAAAACTGTTTGGTTGGTCAAAACTGTGAAATCTGTTTTGTTTTCCCAATCCGTGGCCCAAGGATTGAATAGCCACTGCCACCTCACTTTTCTCTCTGTAATGAAGTTGGTGGCCAAAGTAACTTTCTGTTACCTCCTCAAAGGTCTCTAACAGAGCCGCTAGACAGCTTCTAGGGGGCCATAGGATCATTAGGATTCCCAGCTCTGAAGCTGAAAAAGAGGTCTGACCTCCAAGCTGGCGATCCATGTTCACAGCTGGCATGGAAAGAACCACATCAGCTGCTTCTCCACAGTCATCAGAGCAACCTCGGATAAGGGGTTTAGGGAGTGTTCCAGGGGCAGGGAGGGGAGGAGACCAGCGCTGCCAAGAGATGATGTATCCTTGTATCCTGGTGGTGCTGGTGCCTCAGTTTCCTCTCCTCCCCTTCTGAAGCACCACAGTTATACAGCTGAAATAGGCCACCTAGCTGCTTTGTAGAGTGGGAGGAGCATGGGGTGACCTCCTCCTCCGCTGCGCTACTCCTGCTCTGCACAGGATGTCCATAATCCCCCACGTTTGGAGGCCTACGGGCATTTCCATTGGATTTGGATTGTGCCCTAGGATATGTTTTTAAAAATTCACAAAGCGCTGCAAGGGTGGATAGCCCAGTGGTATGACCTAGCATAAGGTCACAGTCACAGCTAATCACGGAGGAGCACATTCTTTGCATGCCAAAGGTCTCAGATTCAATCCTTCACATTTCCACTTCAAGGATCTCAGATTGAAGGGCATGGAAAGATGCCTGCTTGAGAGTCTGGATTTGTGCCTGTCAGTTGGAGTAGATAGTGTTGGATCCAGATGAACCAAAGATCTGACCATGTTCATATGCTCCATCCTTTCCTCTTGATTTGGCTCTCCATGTGTAGTAGGGCTGCTGCCACCAATGGAGGCCTCTCTGCACACACATGCTTCGAGAACCTATGTTGTCCATATAGTGATATAGTACGAACAGAGTGCAGGAGGCAACAAAAGGCATCATAGCAGCAAGTTGTTTTCTATGCATCACCTTTACTAAAGCTACAATTGCTATTGAAGTTTAGCTAAAGATAATTTATGAGGCGAATTTGGGTTTTCCTGCTAAAATGAATCACTTAAGGTGTTGATTTTTTAAAAAGCAAGGACACAAATTCAGTCAGACTAGTGAAACGTCTCAGGGGTGTCTCATACATTCTTAATTTAAAGCCTATCCACCCACTAATACAGGCAGTCTAAAATAAAAAAATACATACACAACACAGAAATTGCTACAACATCAATAGTCACACAAGTAGAAGATCTCTGTGCTCCCTTTTCCCTCCAAGCCCCGCCTCCCTCTTGTCTCGGAAAAGCTCTCCCTCTGACTTCCTGTCCTAATTTGAATTTATTTTGTGTGCTGTATTTTTTTTAATATAAAATTAAAAACAGAACCATGCAATGAAGTTATTAATAAAAATCCCCCCTTCAAAACACACACTTTCCCTTCATTTGTAATTGCCAGTGGGAATATTTTGAGATAATACTTGGGTTGATCCTTTCTATTTAATATTTTTTTTAACATGATTTATATACTTGCTCTATATCCAATAAAATATCTGAGCAGTGAACAATTAAAAGGGGAGAATTTAATAATAACAATTATTGAAATACAGAGTTAAAGCCTTTAAAATCAGATCATACCAATAAAACTGTGGCTGGTTAGTTAGGGATGTCTTGTTTAAATAAAAATGTCTTCAGCAGGAACCAGAAACATAAGAATGTTGGTGGCTGCCTGACCTCAACAGGAAGGGAGTTCCATAGAGAAGGCACCAGTATGCTAAAGGCTCTACTCCAAGTGGACTACCATCAATGAAGTAAGTTCTTCAACTTGGGGAATGAAGTGACAGCTCTGTGTGTTAGCATGAACTGGCTGGTCTGGTCAGGAGCCAGATTCAATCCCACTGGAGTTGGTGGACACAAGGGAAGCTAGGACCCAGGTGATCTGATCTGCATCCTGACCTCTTGATAGGAGGTGGGGCTTAGTATTGGATATAAAAGCTGGTTGAGGAGCACTGTTCTAGCTGCTGTCTTTGAGGGGAACGGGAGGGAGGATTTGTTCTCTCTAAGGATGTGTCTTGAGCAGGGCCGGTGCTACCATTAGGCCAACTAGGCGGCTGCCTAGGGCGCTGGGCTAAAGGGGCCGCCAGGAGCATAGGGCTGGAGGGAGGGAGGGAGGGAGGGCTCAAGTGGGAAGAGGGGGGCGCTAAATATCTGATCTTGCCTAGGGCACCAAACTGCCTTGCACCGACCCTGGTCTTGAGGGAGGGAGGGGGAGGTAGATAGGAAGGGCTTCCTCAGTGTTTGCAGTCTCCTGTATCTTGATGCATAAAGGAGAGTAGGAATTATTTTATTTTTCAGTTTGGAACCTGTGCTCTATAAGCTTTGTGAAGAAGGCTGCTATTCAAGGTTTAATTTGAGATGGCCCTGAATCTACTTTTAGTGACTATGATGAAGGACTGAGCTACATGTTATGCTGAGTGTTTTTTCTTGAATTATGGGGGGAGGCATAATTCTTAGTGGGAATTCAGCATGTGGGGAGGGAAGGTTTATGCCATCACTCCGCAACTGTGATCAAACTGGAAATTGTTCTCTTCCCCCCCCCCCGCCCTCACCCCAGCATGACTAGGAGGTTTAGAAAAAAGTTCTCGTTGAGTCAGAGAAGGAAGACTGAAGGGCAACTGCGGTATTGAGAAATGGAGTTTTTAATTACTTAGTTACTGGAATAATAACGTACAGGATAGAATTGAGCCTCGTTTGCTAGAAGTAATGTAAGTTAACTGTTAATGAAGAATGAATTAAGAACCCCTGAATTAAGTAATCCTTCTTGAATTTCAGTTGGGTTCATTTGTAATCATGAATGTCTTGCGCTACTCTGAGTTATATACAGGATATCTAGGCTATAATTGGGAAATTGAATGTTTGAATCCCAAAGGTCCTTTATTCCTTTGATAAATTGCTCTAATGTTTTGTAATGTTTCATTGATAAAAGATAAAACAAATGTTTTTATGAAGTGGCTAAGGTGTGTTATGAGTGGGGTGTCTTTGGGGTCAGGGGCTATGCTGAGAACCAGATGGAAGGGCCCCTAGGGCAGGATGTATACAGGCAATAAAAGGTGATCCCAAGATGATGTTGTGTTAGGGTCACCTTCTATTTCCTATATACATTTAATGAGTTGGTTTTCCTATTGACAATCATTAGAGGTCCTTTCCTAGGTAACCCCATTATCAGATCTTCGGTGGACAGCAATTCGGGAAAGAGCTTCTCTGTGCTGGTTCCCTCAGTTAGGAATGCTATCAGCTGGTCTGCTTGATTGGCATGTATTCTGATGAAGTTTAGGTGCTAGGTCAAGATCTTATTTGCCCAGGTTTTTCATGACTAGATACCTTCTGCCGTTTTGAGGTTTTGTTCTCTAACATATTCTAATATGATTACATTAATAGTTCTTACGTTTGTCAGTATGATTTTTAAACTATTTTTTTCATAACCCACATTGAGATTTTTTTAATGAAAAGGCAGGATATAATTTCTTAAAATAAATTTGTTTAAAATAAATTAAAGTGGTTTAAAGTAAATCCCTCATGACTGGCTATGCTGGCTAGGGCTGATGGGGAGTTGTAGGCCAAAACAGCTGGAGGGCTACATGCGGCCCACCCCTGAATGAATAAGTGGGTCTCCATTGCTATTCCAGGGGAAAGGGGATCAACAACGGGCCCTTCTGCCTGTGCCTTGCAAGGAATAGCAAAAGTGTAAAATAATGAACTGGGTCCATTTGGGATCAGAGGGTATAACCAGGGCCACGCATGGGAAGCCCACTGGTTGCCAGTTACTTGCCCATACTGTATTTCTTCTGTTTATTCTCAAAGAGTCTCACACATGGTGACCTTTTAAATGCATCCTTCTTCGTTTGCAAATTATTGCTTCCCCTTCCCCCTCCTGGTTCTTTTTTTAAAAATTTGCGATCTTACTCAATTTCTTCCTGTTTGAACATAAGACTGGATAGCTGAACTAAAAAAATACACTGCCTTCAGGATCACTCCATAGATATTCCTATATTAATTCCTGATTTAAAATGGTTAATTTATGACAACAATTCTGGTTCATAGAGTGGGGGAGGGGAGGGGGAAACCCTGTTTTGTATGAAGGAAGATTTGTGGCATGAGCTATGGAGAGAACAAATCATGACCACTCCACCAGCAAGTATGCTTGTTTCTAGAATGCTGCATTTGTACATGCTCAGAATAATTCCATGTTCATTTACTTTTTGATTATTGGCAGGGTGGGGGAGCAGCTTACTCTTAAGAGGTTGACAAACGTTAAGGATTTCCACTTTAGAGGTTTCCAATGATAGCAAAGAGGCATTACATCTTTGCAAAGATCAGTTTCCTTGGCAACGGGAAGCACGCAGTTCATTTCAGAGGTGACTACAGTGTGTGTGTGTGTGTGTGTAATACAAAAACCTAATGTGGATCATAATATTGTACTGTATACTGCTCAACTATGCTGATTTTTAAAGCCTTTAATAAATACTTGAAACAGTCATTGTCCAACATCAGTGACTTTTTAATTACACTCACGTGTGATATAAACTACTTTCCTGAAACCAAATTATAAAATGCCTTCTTTTTACTTTATAATCACAAAATGCTCAGACCGCACCACTGCATTGAAGGAGCAAGGTTTGAGGAATGCAGTCTTCATCAGTATTCTCTGACCTCTGGCATGTGGGCATTTTCTGAAAATGTTTTATTACACACGTTTCCCTCCGTCTCCTCACGGAACTTGGGTCAACAAGTCTATCATGTAGGGGCAATACTGGGGTATAAGCTTGAAATATGTATGTCCTGGTATTACGAACAGATCAAGAGTTTTGGGTAAGAGTGCCTGACTTAAAATAAACATGAGTATTACAAGCAGTGAGCATTTGTATTATGAGCCCGTTACTTACAAACTTTGTCAGCATTGCTAGCTAGCATATCTGAGGACCTGTAGGGGGCTGGTTCATAGACATGACTGGGTGGGCACATAGATTATCCTCCACTAGGATTGCACCCTGCATCATCATGTGTATAACTTGTAATGAGAACTGGATTCCTGTAAGCCCCAGAGTAGTAGGGAACGTATACCTTATGTCCATCTAAGCCCTGCCTTTTTCAAGATGATGGTGATTTATGGCCTTATGACTCCACTCCCTCCAGAAGTCCTACCCCATCCTGGAAGTCCCCATGGAGGGATCACCTGATGGGGGCAATGTGACTCCTCCTCTATGAACTCATCATGCCACTGTAGACCAATAGGAAGAGGTTTTAGATCCCTACTGTACATGGCGGTGGAAATTACCCCATGAGTCATTTCCAACTCCTCCTGGATTGCCCAGTGGGACACGCAACACTATACAGTCATGCCCCATCCTATAGACCAATGGGAAGAGTTCTATGCCTAGAAACTGCCATCTCATCAGCCAATCAGAAGAGGGGCAGCTGGATTAGATAGGGCCAGCCATTTCCTTGTCCAGACATGTAGGACAAGCAGCGCCCCCCCCCCCCGATGATCCGATTCTCTGTGGTGCGGAAAGGCTCTCCGCGCTGCTTGGGCAGCCACGCCGCTCACGTGGGCTCCCGACACGTCATTTCTGGCTGGCAGGAAGTGATGTGACAGGCCCTGCGCCGACGCGGCTGAACCCTGTTGCTGCGGTTTTGGCATAGAAACCAGTGCAACAGGGCTTTAAAAGGCCACCGAGGCCATTTTAAGCCCTGTTGCTAGTGGTCTTACCCAAAGATGCGGGGGGGCTTGCCTCTCCGCCGGCTCGCCTCTCTGCGGTGGCGCCCCCGCATCTCAATCTTCTAAGCGGCGCGGAGCAGTTCTCCGAGCCGCCAGCGCCGGTCGTGTCACATCCGGCCCCAGAAGTGACGGGACGGGACCCTGTGCAGGCGCACTGGGGCCCCCACGCAATGTACTGCATCTGCACAGGGTCCTGTCGCGTCACTTCCGGGGCCGGATGTGATGCGACGGGACCGGTGCGGGCGCCGCGCCGCGGAGAGGCGAGCCACCGCTGGATAAAGGTAGGCCCGTGTGAGCCTCGCACGGACGTGAGCGGGGCTGATTTTGGCCTGTTATGCCCATGCAAGGCGAATGCATCCATCCCTACCTGTTGCCCTGGTTTCTACACCAAAACCGCAGCAACAGGGTTCAGGTGCATCGGCGCAGGGCCCGTTGCGTCCCAGTCGGAAATGACGCGACAGGGGGCGCAGCGCGACGGACCAAGCGGGCTGCAAGGTAGGCCCGCGAGTCGCCGCAAATATTGGGGGGCTGCGAGCGGGGCCGATTTTGGCTCACTCCAGCCCCCCCGATATTTGCGGTGACATCCCTACCTATGAGTAGGGCCCTGAACCTGACCTGCTCCCACTCCCACCTCCTTACACATTCTGCATGTACCTGTGGGGGTTCATCATCATCATCTGAGAAGTCTGAGTTACCTATGGGCAGGATTTGGGCCAAACCTGCAACATGCTTTGGAAGGCTGTAAGGTATCCTAAGAGGGCACCTCTGGTGCCTAAGCAGCCGGGCATGCTTCAGAGACTTGTGAAGAGAACCAATCAAAATACACTGGACATATAATGAAATTTCTTGGTATAATTTGTATAAACTAAATACTTGACCAGCAAGTGTCAAAGGGAAATTCACGATGTCAGTATAAAATGAACACAAGAAGACATCACAGTACAAATATAACATAAACAGGATACAAGGGGACTTCATACAGTACAATTACAATACTGTAATTGTACTGAAATTGTACGCCGGATCCCCGGTGATATTCCATTTCGAACAAGTCGTCTTCAAGTGTCAACACAATCCCAGTTACAACTGACCATTTTTGTAGAATGACATATTTACAAGCCAATGGGGCTGGAAACAAACAATCGTGAATGACTATGTCAACAATAATCTGCTACAGAATAAAGGCAAACCAGCCTATTCTTAACAGGATAGTGGTGAGAAAAGTTTTCTGAAAAGACAGGGAGGGTGGAAATTATTTGTAGCATTTCACCCTGATTTAATATGAGACACATATCAAAGAATTACAATAAAATCTCACCTTATCTTTCCAGCTCACCCCTCCTAGCAGAATAATACGTACTCCTGCTGCCAGTCCCTGCTCAACAGTCATAAATTAGAGGCCGAATACAGCTGTATAAATACTCCAAGGTTGTTTATAATTTAAAGGGATAGTATCCATAAACTGAGGTTTACAGGAATGCTGACAAATCCATCTTCTCATTTAAACCCTGTGGGGATGATGATTTGAGGGTAAAACTCCAAAATGCCTCCCTCTGTAACAGAAATCTATCCACATCAGTTGTATTATATGGATGAGGTCTAAATCATTCAATAACAAAGAGAGACAAATCTTCCAATTTAAATTGTTTATTTATCTGTGGCATGTGAAACCAAAGGAGCTTCTATGATTCTATTCTTAATCTTACCATGGTATTCTTCTGACATCCAGAGTCTAAGGGCCCTGGATGTTTTTCCCACATACAGATAACCACACGTACACATTGCAACATAAACAACATTTGTGGTGTTACAGTTTGACATGTGATGTAGTTTAAAGCGGCAATGATCCACAGGGTGTATAAATTCCTGGATCTGAAGCACCAGTGAGGACAGTTAAAACAATGTCCACATCTGTAATGGCCTCTGGTATCTCCTTGTTTAGAAGGTTTGTTTGAACCTTGTTTGAACAGGCCTGTGGCTTATGCTGGCTCAGCTTGTCTGAGCATGGAAAGCTAAGCAGGGTCAGGCCTGGTTATTACTTGGATGGGAGACCCCTCCTCTAGTTTCCTGCATTGAGCAGGGGGTTGGACTCGATAGCCTTGTAGGCTCCTTCCAACTCTATGATCTATGAAAGGTAAATGAGAAAAATCAGAATGGACTAAGATCTCTAATTGATGTGGTTCTGTGGTAACCTCCAGTGGTGTGTCTGAACAGCCAGGTGAATCCTTTACTAAATGCCAATGCTTTTTAATGATCTGGTTTAATGATCTTGTTTTTAATTATTTTGTTTACTGAAGAAGATAAGGGTGAATATTGCATGGCACAATATATCCCCAATATGGAAGGACCTAGTCATCTAGAAAACAATTGATCATGTGGAATTTTATCTGCTCTCCTCCACACATCATATGTAACACGATTTGGGTACCCTCTATTTAATAGTTTTCTAGTGAGGAATGGAGAATGAATTTTATAGTCCCCGTAAGAGGTGGAGCTGCAGCGGTGTCTGCTGAGGCGGGTCACGTCCCAGCAGATCGCCCACCCCTACCTGCAGCCTCACAATCTAGTAGACATGACACAAAAGGAAAAGGGAATGGGGAAGGAAGAGAAAAACAAGCCTTGGGGCAGCAGTTCCTTCTCTGGCCAATGGATGGGGCCAACTTGGCCTCAGTTCTAATAGGTGTTCATGCTGGCAGAGAAGGGTGAAGCAAGTTCCCTGCCGCTATTCCTTCTCTGGCTGATGTAAGTATCCAAGTTGGTCTCCCCCTTGTTAAGATGATGTTCTTGCTGGAAGGCATGGGGTGCAGCCTCCCAGTGGCCTTCTTGGTTCCCTGGCTGATGGAGTGTGGCGTAGTGGTGAGAGTGTTGGACTGGGACTCGGGAGATCCGGGTTCTAGTCCCCGCTTGGCCATGAAACTCACTGGGTGACTTTGGGCCAGTCACTGACACTCAGCCTAACCTACCTCACAGGGTTGTTGTGAGGATAAAATGGAGAGGAGGAGGAAGATTATGTAAGCCGCCTTGGGTTCCTTGCAGGAAAAAAGGTGGGGTATAAATATAATTAATTATAATTAATTAATTAATTAATATGAGGCCAGGATGTGCTGCCTTGCTGTTGTGCCTCCAGTAGGTCAGACAGAGACCAGCCGTGCCGGAGTGTGTTTGGGGTGGGGACAGGCTAAGTGCAGCCTGACCCAGCTGGGCAGCCTTACCAATCAGCGCCTGCTCAAAAGGCAGGTCCCAAACACACTCAGATGCTGGAAGCAATTGTTCGCTACAGCTACCGCCAGACGCTCCTGATAACCCTGACCTCAGACCTCTGTACCTTTGATCCTCGGAACGACCCTGACTACGCCTCTGCCTGATCCTTAACTAGTTTGTTTGCTCTGTTTCGGACTGATATATTTTGGCTTCGACACTCGGACTGTTATAAGGATGACGGCTTATCTTGACACTGGGCGGATTTACGACACTTGCAGCTCTCCAACTGTCAGTTGGAGATGACATGTAGATTCTACATCAGCCTTCCCCAACCTGGTGCTCTTCAGATGTTTTGGATTACAATTCCCAGCATTCCTGACCATTGGCTGGGGCTGCTAGGAGTTGAAGTCCAAAACATATGGAGGGAAGCAGGTTGAAGGAAGACTGGTCTACATTCACTGGGAGCACTCTTCAGGCTCATGCGCCTTCCCACACTGTGTGCAGAACTTGCAGAATGAATCAGAGGGAGAGACAACACTCCCCTTTGCCCCCTCTAGTCCCCTTTGCCAGGGGAAAGAGGAGAACCGATCTTGCAGGTGGAGACACCCTACACACACAGGGCCCAATTTATACAATGGGATTAAGTCCATAGGCCAGAGACCAGATGAAGTGCATGAGCCAGAGGGTGGGGAACCTCTTTCAACCCAAGGGCCCAATTCAATTTTGAAGACACTCGAGGGGGGGCATTCCACTGGGTGGGGCTGAAAGCAGGAGCGGCAGGCCCAAACTAGCAAAAATACCAGCATGTTCTAGTTTAATGTTCTTGCTGCCAATAACTAAATCTTAGGAGAGGCATTTCAACATTTTAGAATGGGGGGAAATGTGCAAAACCTGGAAAACCACCTAATGATCTTCACTCAGGGGAAAGGGGGCATGGTCTTCTGGGGAACTCAGATTGGCCACCAGGAGGACTGTATTTGACCCCCAGGAGGACCGTATTTGACCTGTGGACCCAAAGTTCCCAACCCCTGCCATACCGCATGTTGGGGCCATGTATGAATTAAGCCCTTTTTGGAATATTCTAGCAAAATATTGTTTACCCTGCATGTTGAGAATGATCCACTAACCAGCTTTTAGTGCCAAAAAGAGAGCCCTGAATCAAAACCTCCCAATTTCTAAAGAGAGATGTTGATAGGAGCAGCAGCTTGTTTGTTGAATGATTTATAGCAGTGTACAAAATAATTGCTATAAACTGAGAAAATCTTGAATGTGCGGTAAAGACGTATATGTGGTAAAATATTTAAAGGACTTGAACAAATGTGATGTGTCTAAAAGAAAATGCTGATGAGCCAAGGAAAATAAGCTAGGTGCTGTTCAACTAGGAGAAAAAGAAACATTGAGCCAGAACAGCAAGACCTGAATATCAGCATGGTGGATATATCTGGCTATCCACATTTATGATGGCTTATTCATAAATAGCATATATAGAGCATATTCAGTGTCCATTGTGCATTACAAGGCAACATGACAAAAACCAGCAACACGAATCTCTCATCCAAGGAGCTTACAATATAACCATAGAAAAAAATTAAATTAAAAAATTAAATTAAAAAATTAAATTAAAAATTACAGGATGCAAAATTTAGGAAACCCCTTTCCCCAACAATCAATATATCACTCTTTCAGTTACTTCATAGCTCTGCCAATCTTTTCCCCCCTTCCTTTTTTGCTTGGCTGCTGCACTTTGGCAAGTTACCAGAAGAATTCACCTCTAAGGATCTTTTCCTGTGTACCATTTCTTAATTATCATAAAAATGCTGGACTTCCGAAACCAAACTTCACCAACAATTCTATATATGCACAATTATTTGCAGACTTTGACCTAATTCCTGAAAAAGTACTTTATGCAAAAGTAACAAATGAAATGGGATGAAAAGCTAATCAGGAGCAGCCTTTCTTCTCCCTCTCTCTCTCTTTTCTTTTTTGTAGAAGTGATTAAAAACAAAAGCATTTGGGAAATCATATTATAAATGTGTGTCCTCCTCTTAATGCTTATGAGGCAGTAAGAGAAGAAGCCTTGAAAGTTTGCTTTATAAGAGGATGCTGATGTCTTTACAAACTTGGAAATTGTTTGTTGCAGATTCTGGCAAAGGGTTCAGAAAAAAACTATAATATACCATCTCAACAATTCTTATAATAAGGTTTGCAGTGTGGAATTCTGCACAGCACCTTTAAATGTTGTGATGCAAGGCGACGGTAGCTTCTCCCGCTCATTGTTCCTCCAGTTGTGTTTTCTGGACCCCCTGCTTCACATGGATACTAGGCAGGGATGGGGACTCGGACTCGACGACTCGACTCGCGAGTCCGACTGAGTCCCCCCTTTGACTCGAGTCCCACTCGAGTCCCAATTTTTTCAATGGGACTCGAGACTCGACTCGGGACTCGAGGCCAAGGACTCTTCAACATCCCTGATACTAGGTGTGCCACACAGCAGTTGTTGTTGTGTATAAGACCACAGGAAACAAGGGGAAAGCCACAGCGGTCTTGTCTCTCCCTGCACTGAGGCATTTAAAGGTACAGTATAAGTCTCTGGCTGGCAACCCTACTGAAAGGCAACTTGAGTCAATGCCTGGGAGAGAGAAAATCCACTGAAGTGCCACCTTTGCTCAATCGCTATTTTAAAAGATTTATTGGTATTGCTTCTGTAAGTTGGCTTGTAAACAATGCAGTCCTGAGTTCATTGTATGCTGATGGCACCCAACTCTATGACCTGCCTTTTCAACTGGTGACAAGGAGGCTGTGGAGATTTCATAGATTTCATAGATCATAGAGTTGGAAGGAGCCTACAAGGCTATCCAGTCCAACCCCCTGCTCAATGCAGGAAACTAGAGGAGGGGTCTCCCATCCAAGTAGTAACCAGGCCTGACCCTGCTTGGCTTTCCACGCTCAGACAAGCTGAGCCAGCGTAAGCCACAGGCCTGTATCAGGAGTTAACCTTTTTGGGCCCGTGGGCACATTTGGCCATTTCAGAAACACTCCCAGGCACTGCCACAAAATAGGATGAAAGCATTGGTGTGCAGCCACATGCCATCTTCATTTCCTAAGAATGTATCTGAGCACCACGTGTGACCCAGAGGCATTCATGGGAAGAGAAGACAGAAGCAGCTAGGGGCCCTCACTTTGCTTTAAAGCAATCCTAGCTGCCACTAAGAAATTTTGTTATTAAAATAAATAAATGAAAAGTAGGAGGGGTAGGGCATCTTGGTAGGCGCCAAAAAAGATGTCCGAGGGTGCACTGGTGCCCACGGAAGCCATATTGCCTACCTCTGGGCTCGATGAACCAATAGTCTGACTCGATATAGGGCAGTTGCCTGTGCACTCCCCCATGGAATATGTGACATATCTGTACCAGCACATAGAGAGCAGAAGGCTGCTGAATGCCAGTATGTGAGGCCTGGAAGAGTCTTCCATGGCTATATAAAGTAGCCAGGGATGTTGGAGTGAAGTTGGCATAGACTGGCAGTCTACAAAGACCGGCAGGGGGAGAGGAGGAAAGATGCAGAGGCTCCCTACAATGTCAATCAAGATCCCTCCCTGAATGCACAAGGCTGCTCATATTCTGCTTTGCACCCCTGGGAGGGGTAATTTGTAATTTAGTAAGAAGAAATGCTCTGCTTGGGTGGAACACCTCATCTAAAACAAACACAACTCCTTTATATAGTTCAGATAAAATGCTGTTTATTAACATGGAACAAATTATAAGACTGATTAAGAAACAGATCCTGAGCCATTGTCTGGGGTCAGCGATGGATTGAATGTGGGCTGACAAGCTGAGGCTTAATCCAGACAAGACAGAAGTACTGACAGCCTGTAGACAAGCTGATCTGGGAACCAGATTAACAGTTTGGAGGTGATCCTGGATCCGGCATTGTTCCTAGATATCCAGGGGGCTGCAATGTGGCCAGCAATGCTTTGGCTGGTGTGCCAGCTGTGCCCCTTCCTTCAGAAGGCATATCTGGCCACAATTTTGCATGCTGTGGTCACATCCCTATTAGGTTGCTGCAACTCACTCTACATTGGGCTGCCCTTGAAGAGTATTTGAAAACTACAGTCAATGCGAATGTGACAGCCAGAATACTTCCTGCGGCCCACTTTATGGAGCATATTACAGCAATCTTGTTTTAATTGTCTCACTTCTGATTAATTTCTGAGCTCAAACCATGATGTTGGCTATTAGTTATAATGCCCAAAACGGTTTGGGACCCAGATATGTGAAGAACTGTCTTCTCCCACATGGATTTGCCCATCAGTTATGATAATCTCTTTGGAGGCCCTGCTGTATGTTCTGTCGACGAGAGAGTGGTGGCTGGGAATATGGGATAGGGCCTTTTTGGTAGCAACCCTGCAGTTGTGGGACTTTCACTCCCAAGAGAGCTTGGACTGGCCCCTCCTTTGTTTTTTAAGTGGGCAGTCAAGACATATTTATTCCATCAAGACGTTAATGTACTTTAATCTTGCCAGCTGTGGTTTTGTATTTGCTTTTTTGTTTGCCTGTTTAATTTTGTTTTAAAAAAACTACATCATCATCATCATCATCATCATCATCATCATCATCATCATCTCTATTGGTGTAAACCATCTTGGAGAGTCCTTTTTCGGGTCCCAAAGGCAGTATCGAAATGTTTATATAAATAAAATAATAAAATAAAATAAAATAAATTGTACTGGTGAAATGTACTCCCCTCTCCCTGTTTTGTTTGTGGTGCCTTGAGGGGAATGCCCAGCAAAATCACAAAGAATAGCAACTTTTATTTATGATGGACTTGAAATGCTTTAAAAGGAAATATGTGGTTTACTTACATTTTCACCGGTACACTGTAAAGACGGAAGTGCCAAGAGATTTAAATAGACGTCTACTCCACATCCAAATAAATAAAACAACCCTAGTTCCTTTCAGAGGAGACCATTGTTATTCTGAATCAGTACTGGCAGATGCCTGGCAATGAACTGAATTAACTGCTTCAAAGAAAAGGTTCCTTTTCCCCGGCTGTTTTTCTTTCTCTTTTCTTTTTTAAGGACTTCCTTTGCCGCAGAATGCTGAAGGATATGTTTTGTCGTTCAGCTGAAGTCAGACAAGTCCCTTGTTTCCTGAGGTAAAGTCAGGACAAATGTTCATGACATGGACAGGTAGCCAGAATTGTCACACTGAAATTCCACTTAAAGTTACATATATTTCAAGTGAATTTGAAGGGTTCTGAAGAGGAATTTCAAGGGAAGGCTAAGGAGTTGTAATAAGACTGGCCTAGAAAAATGTCTCAGGAGGCACACATCTCTAAGCATGGTATCTTGTATCACAACTAGGGATATGGGAGGAATCCGATGGGGTGTGTGTGAAAATCCGATGGATTTTCTTGACTTGGCCCTGTAGATTCCATTCCATCAGCCCTGCACTGGCACCAACTCGATCTGAAATGAGTTGAGCCAGCACACGGACTTCTGATTTTGAAACGGGCCCCGATTTGTGTTGTGTGTCGTTGTTGTTTTTAAAAGCTAGGAAATTTACACAAATTTCAGGCCTCCACTCCACAATTTGCACAAATGTGCACTTCTATACTTCCCATGTTAAATGCTACAACAAGAAGAACAACAACAGGAACAACAATGACTCAAATCTACTGAGTCAGCCCCAATTTGAGCAAATTTACACAATTTGCACAAATTGTGATTTTCCAGAATTGGGGGGCCACCATTGAGAAGGTCCTCTCCTTTGTTGCCACCTTCCGAGCCTCCCTCAAAGGAGGCACCTGGAGGAGGGCCTTAGATGATGAACATAGTGTACGGGTAGGTTCATGGTAGGAGAGGCGCTCCGTCAGGTATTGCGGTTCTGAGCCATATAATGCTTTATAGGTCAAAACCAGCACCTTTTTCAATCAGTTCACACAATCCAGCTG
Organism: Shinisaurus crocodilurus; assembly: GCA_021292165.1. NCBI lineage: Eukaryota > Metazoa > Chordata > Lepidosauria > Squamata > Shinisauridae > Shinisaurus > Shinisaurus crocodilurus. The sequence continues at coordinate 89,418,339 of CM037876.1, read as the reverse complement.
TCAGTCATCAAGTGTATAGTAAAAAAAAGTGTTGCACATGCATGTGTGAACTGGCCAGTAGTCGGCTTACTGACCTTGGGTAGGGTGATGAAAAGAGGAAAAGGAGGGGGGCAACTGCTTACCTTTTAATCGTTGCATGGGCATGGGGGTTTCAACCTGTGTAGCTTGCACACTATTTATACATATAGATGAACATTGTGTGCTGAAATGTAAAAATATTTTGTATGGTCATCCAGAAACCATTACCCCGAGGCAGACCTGCTTGTAGCACGGGGAGTCAGACAACACCCCGCTCCCAGTGCTCAGCTTTGTTGTGATGTGTATCACTTTACCAGCTGCAGCACATTGTTTACACATGGAAGAGACAGAATGGCTATAAACAGGTTTTGTTATGTCTTACTAGAAACCTTGGTTTCTAGACTGTGAGAGCATTATGAGCTGGTTACATGGTTTGTATGTTCTGGTGACGTGCTAACTTGTTTTCTGTCTGAAGCCGTCTTAGAGAGAAGCTGGACTGCTTTCTCTCTTCTCCTTTGTTCTTCTTGCTGGACTTTTGTCACTGCAACAATGTAACTTCTTTGCTGAGGTGGAGTGAAGCTCAACTTACTCCACTGGATGTAATGCTTGCGATGCATTTATACTCTGCACATGGACTGTAACTAGGAAACGTATACTCTGTAGAACTTTACTTGCTAAGTGAATAAACAGGTAGAATTAGACCTGTGGTGTTACAGAGTGTTTCCTGACTCCATGGATTAATCTGCAACGGGGAAGCTAGAAGCAAGTCTGATTACAGGGCAGACTGGGCTGGCACCTTCACAGCACGCTGCACGCTGCGAAAGGGGGGAGGTGAGATCTGGAAGATGTGTGTGGAATTTCAGACGTCTGTTAGCACACAGACAGGATTATAAATCTCCCAACTCTGCTCACACGCCAACAGGGTTATGGGCCCAGACCAGAACCAGGCCCAGACCGAACCGGACCCAGTTCTGAACCAGGCTGAAGGTCGGCACCAGCTCCAGCACCAGGACCTGTTTTCTAACACAGCTTTGGCAATAGCTTCGACTCCGGTGAATGCAGTGATTAATGGCAGAGGAGGAAGACATCAAAGAAGAACAATCTCCTGGTCCTTCACCCGGTAAGAGGGCAGAAAGGGGGAGGAAACTGTTAGCTGACAAAGACAGCTTACAGGGAAGTTCCAAGGCCGAGAGCTTAGAGGGAGAGAGCGAAGCTGAAGTTTCTGGGAGGAGGAGGAGAATCCCCCGGTCACAGAAATGGCGGCTGCACAATCCCTGAATCCACAAATTGTGGAGAGACTGTCTGGATCGAACTATGTGCTGTGGAGTTTTCAGATACAGCATTATTTAACCCATGCGGGACTCTGGTCTGCAGTAACACAGGATCCAGTTGCAGTGGGTGACCAGGCATATGATGAATGGAAAGAGCGGGATGACAAAGCCAAAGCGATTCTTTGTTTATCAGTTGAAAACTCACAAGTGCCATTTATCCAATTTCAACAAAACACAGCAAAAGAGTGCTGGGATGTATTGAAAAATACGTATCAAATGCAAACAGCTGGGAGCAGAATTTTGCTGGCACGTAAGCTATACAAGTTAAGCTTGCAACCAGGTGGCTCTATGCCAGAGCATTTGAGTACTGTCAGAGACTTGTTTAACAGGCTGAGGGCTCAAGGGATGACTATTGATCCATTGAATCAGGTGTCCATTCTGCTATCAAGTCTTGATCCATCTTATGATACAATTGTCACTTTGATGGAGGGGCAGCCAGATCAAAACCTGACGATGGAATATGTGTCAGGCAAACTTCTTTCTGAGTGGGAAAAGCGACAAGGAAAGAAAAACAACTCTGGCTGTAAGTTCGCAGAAAGCCAGGCTGATGTGGCAAACAGCCAAGCTGCAAATAACAAGCAGGGAGTAACCCAAGCCACTGCTTTAAAAGTGAGAAAATTGTGGATCTACAACTCATTTGAGACGTGATTGTAGAATGAAAAAGAAAAAGACAAGAAACAAATAGGAATCCCCCTTCCCCCACCAACGCGTAGCTGTTGGTGGGAGGACTGTTTGCGCGCGTGGAGGAATGAGAGCTGAGGCTGTTTCATTTTGAAAACACCTATGGGCTTAAGGCTGGGGGAGGAGCGACGGAGGCCTTTATTAGGCAGCGTTGCTCCACCCTCTGCCTCTTTTCTCAAAGCAGCTGCTCGAGAAGAGTTATACGGACCTTCTTGCCTTCACCTTCGCTTTCAGCTCAGCTATTGGTTTGATAGTGTATTGTGCTTGGTGCTGGTTTGTGGGTTCCTAGTATACTGTGCCTGAGTGTGTGAGTTTGGGGGGAGGTGTGCCGCCCCGCGGCTTGCGGTCCCCTTTGGGGGGCCGTTTGCAGGGATCCCTCGTTATCCCCTTGTCCTTAGAGTCCAATCCCCCCCCCATCACCTACCCAGCTTGTAGGGCGTCCTCCAGCAACTGCTCCATACCTCATACTGGTTGCTGCTGCCTCGGGCCTCCAGTACAGAGAGGCTAGAGCACGTGGGCTGTGTTTGTTTGATCGGCAAGCGCTGCCTCGCTGCTCCGTTGATTGGTTGGTGAGCTTTGCTTTTCCTTGGGATCCATCTGGGAAACGCCCTAGCTAGGTTACCCCTGTCTGGAGGAGCACGTACTGCCTTCCAGGGCCTCCTTTTATCTGTCCTGCTCCCCAATTGTTGAGCTTGTTTGACCCAAGACAGCATTCTGGTCCCAGTTTGATTGTTAGGGCAAATCTCGCCCTCGCGCGCCGTCGAGGGCGCCCTGTTGGGGAATCACTCCCTTGTCTGTTTTAAACTCCCGGCTTGAGTTTGTTCTGTCTGCTGCCGGCTCCCTCCAGTGGCCAGCGTGGGTACTGCGCCTCCTTTGGTCAGCGTGTGGTTATAGCAGGGAGGGAGTATCTAGTGGGGGCCCTCTAGTGGGGACTAGGTGTAATTGCACCCATTCGCTTATTGTTAATAATTCTACATTGACTTTAATGTAAGTTCTGCTTGTGTGATAAAGTTTTTTCCATCCACATTTAACTTATCCAATCTTATTTACAATAGGTCATCACGCAAGGGTCAGGGCGGTAAGAAAGGAAAAGGGAGGGCCCCTCGACAGCCAGCCAAGCGGGCTCGCCCAGAGCCTGCCTCCTCTTCCTCTGACGATGAGGCTACTGATGTGGCTACCATACTAGCACGATTGGCTAGTATAGAGAATGCTAGGGGTCTGCAGCCACCTGCGGGGCCAGCAGGTGAAGGGTCTTCGGGGCGGGGATCTCGAAAGCGTGCTAAATCTCGTAGGGCATTTTGGTCTTCTATTTCAGCACGCTTGGAGGCCATAGAGGGATCTTCGGGTCCCACAGCCCAGCAGATGCAGCCGGCTGCCCCAGTGGACGCTTCTTCTCCAGACTTATCGGCGATGGGCGCCCATCCAGAGTTGGGATCATCTGACCAACAACCGGACCCCCCGCAGCCTTCATTGGCCTTGCCCGGCGGATTACCGGCGTCTGCACCAGAGTCTGCCGGGGGTGAGTCCTCAGGCCAGGTCCATCTGCCTGCTCCTTTTAATTGGGGACAGGCGCATCCCTGGTTTTATTTCCCATGGCTCCAACCCTCAGCCGCCCACATTCCTGCCATGCCGCCTGCACTTGGCGTGCCACCTTTACCAGGGGTCGGTGTCACTGGGCGTCAGACCGACTTGCCGGGGGCCACGACGGCCACTCCTTTGTCTTCAGCTGACCCTCCACCACCCCTTCTGAGTCAACATTCAGTCCAAGCAGGGCCGGTGGCGACACCACCTGCCACTGCTGACTCTTTGCCAGGTGATCACCAGCCTCCTGGTGATGTGCCTGCTGCGACATCGCAGCCGGGCACTTCCCATGATGCTACCAGTACGCCTTCCCCAGCAGTTCAGGCTTGTGCTGCGGTGTGGGCTGGGCCTACAGGGTGGGTGGCTCTTAAACCTAATACTAGTACAGTCCCGGACCTCGTTGATCACTATCCCAACGCCAAGGAAGGAACAATGCCTCCTGCCCCGGCCTCCTTCCCTCTGGGCTACCACTTGTCTGTTGCCACCAAGGAGAAGATCCTTCGTGGTGAATTCATAGATATCTTCTCTTTGTTGAATCGGGAAGTTGAGTCGACAGAGAAAGATAAGTTGTCCGAAAAGGAGAAGGCTGCTGCTAGGCGTAAGAAGACGGCCAGGATATGGGCAAATTGGCTGCCCGGCTTCCTCACTTACATGGGGATTTTACAGCAAGCGTACCCCGACAAGGGCGTGGTGTTAACAAAATATTTGGATATTTTGTATCGAGCGTACTCTAGCTTTGAGGGGAATGCTTGGCTCGCTTATGATGAGGCCTTCCGTAAGAAGGCGGTGTTTGATCATTCTTTGCGCTGGGACCTTAAGGACAATGACTTGTGGCTAGAGTATATGATTCCGGCTCGCCCTATTCCTGGCGAGCGGACTGATAGTGGCCACATTCTGCCCCGGACGGACATGCAGGCAGCTCCCCGCGTCACGGCGGGGCAGTCGGTTCAATCCCGGCCGGTTTGCTGGGAGTATTCCTCCAAGGGCACTTGTTCCCGGGAGGAGTGCTCCTTCAAGCATGCGTGTGCAATCTGCTCTGGTCGCCACGCCTCCTCTTTTGCCCCAGGCTTAGAGCTCCCAAGGGATCACCCAGGCCAGGGTCGAGCCCAAAGCGCCCACCGGCTGCCGGGAGCCAACAGCCTCCAAAAGGGCCCCAGTCCAATTAGGTTGGACGTGCTTTGCCATCTTTTGGATGGCTACCCATGGCGTGAAGCCGCGCTATACCTCCTACACGGCTTCCGGGATGGTTTTCGTATTCCTTTTATAGGCCCTAGAGTTCATGTTATGTCTCCCAACCAGAAGTCAGTTGCAGACATGGAGGACATGGTTGCCTCAAAAATTGATAAAGAGGTCCAGGCAGGTAGGGTCCTGGGACCATTCCATGGTCTACCAATGCCCACATTGCGCATTTCGCCATTGGGCATTGTTCCTAAGAAGGCCCCTGGGGAATTCCGCCTCATTCACAATTTGTCCTTCCCGCGGGGAGCATCTGTGAATGACGCGATTCCGGAGCACCTTTGCTCCGTTAAATATGCTTCCTTTGATTCGGCCATGCGGATGGTCCGCAGTTGTGGGCCTGGAGCTCTCATGGGGAAATGTGACATTAAGTCTGCATTTCGTTTGCTCCCAGTTCACCCAGCTGACTTTGACTTGTTGGGATTTAGTTTTCGTGGTAAATTCTTCATTGACAGGGCCATGCCCATGGGATGTTCCATCTCCTGTTCGGCTTTTGAGTGCTTCAGTTCATTCTTAGACTGGGCGCTGCGCAGGAGGACGGGCTCCCCCCATGTTGTGCATTACCTGGATGATTTCCTTTTTGCCGGGCCCTCCACATCGCCAGAATGCTCTTTCCTCATGCATCAGTTCAGTGCCTTAGTAGATGAGCTTGGCGTTCCACTCGCACAGGAAAAGACCGAGGGCCCTGCCACTTCTCTCACGTTTCTCGGAATAGAATTGGATTCCGTCGCTCAGTCTTCACGTTTGCCGCTGAACAAAGTGCAGTCATTGATACACCTTGTGCAGGCCACTATGTCAACGGCTCGGATAACCCTCCGGGAGCTTCAGGCTCTGGTGGGTCATCTCAACTTTGCGTGCAGAGTCGTGGCACCGGGCCGGGCTTCCTCCGACGGGTTTGCTCGGCGATGCGTGGTTTAACACGCCCACACCATAGGCTCAGGGTGACCTCTGCTATGAGGGCTGACCTTGCGGTCTGGGCCCGCTTTCTCCATAGTTTCAACGGGGTGTCATTTTGGAGGCAGGAATTAACTCTCAACGCAGGGTTCCAGGTCCATTCAGATGCATCTGGGGCCCTGGGTTTCGGTGTTTTATTCCAGGATCAGTGGTGTGCAGCATCATGGCCTCCTGAATGGAAGGCCATGGGCCTGTGTCGCGACCTTACTTTTCTTGAATTTTTTCCAATATATGTTGCAGCACACCTTTGGAAGGACCGATTAGCCAATTCTGTCGTCCATTTCTGGTGCAACAACTTGGCCACAGTTCAGGTCGTCAACTCACTGACATCTAAGAATTCCAATGTTATGGTCCTGGTTCGGGCTCTCACTTTGCTCTGTCTTCAGTATAATATTGTTTTCTCGGCTCGCCACGTGCCTGGTTTGGACAATAGCATCGCCGATGCACTGTCTCGAAACCAGATGGCCAGATTCCGGGAGCTAGCCCCTCAGGCTTGTCCCAACCCCGTTTTTATGCCGCCTTGTCTTTGGCAGATTGGCGGTCTGCAGCCGAGCAAGCAATATTGAGGTCCCTGGCCCCTAGCACCAGAGATACTTACAGCAGGGCAGGTAGGGACTTTGGTCAGTTCCGTCGGTCTGCAGGTCTGCCTTTGACTTGGCCCATTCCCGTGGAACATCTGATGCAGTTTCTGGTTTTTTCACATGCCCAGGGCCTGGCGGAGCGTACGATAAAAGGAAAATTGGCGGCCTTGTCCTTTATTGCTAAGGCACAAGGCCTGGCTGATTTCTCCGGTGATTTCCGTATCCGGAGGATGCTTTTGGGTTGGTCCCGTCAGAGTCGGAGAGCTCCTGACCCCAGGGTTCCCATCTCACCCGACATTCTGCTTGGCTTACGGTCACAGTGGCCAATTGTCTGTCGATCTCCGTTTGAGGCAGCCCTTTTTCATGCTGCCTCCCTGACAGCCTTTTTCGGGGCATTCCGCATATCGGAGCTTGTGGCTGCCTCCCGGAGTGACACGTCCGACAGGGCCTTGCAGTTTGCAGACCTCCAATCACTGCCAGCCGGCGTTCAACTCCGGTTGCGCCGTTCTAAGTCCGATCAGGCTGGCAGGGGTGCGACTGTGCTCCTGTCCCCTGCATCGACTGAGGAGTTGTGCCCTGTGGCGGCATTACAGACTTTTACAGCACTGCGGGGCCCTGCGCCCGGTCACCTGTTTTGTCATGAGGATGGGGTCCCATTAACCAAGTTTCAGTTTTGGGCCGTGACAAAGGTGGCTTTGGCGGCTTTGGGGCTATCAGGGTTGCGTTTCGGGACGCACTCTTTTCGGATAGGGGCTGCCTCGACTGCAGCAGCCCTCGGCTTCTCTAGCACTGGGGTGCAGTCTGTAGGCCGGTGGCGTTCAACGGCCTATCGTTCTTATATTCGGAAATTGCCGTGAGGGGTGCTGCTGCTCTCTCTTCTTGTTGCAGGTTCCCGGAGCGGATCGAGGCCTGTCCGTGTCCTTGTGGTGGGTCACAGTATGGTGTATTGGGCTGCCCGGAGAGCTGCACACTCAAATGTGGGACCCCAGCTTGGGATCGGACACATCGCAGATGTGCAGTGGCTCGGTCGGCATGGAATGCGGTGGAGTGGCCTCCTTCCGACTTTGCTCCGGTCCGGCCAGGTGCCCAGGCCACCGGATGTGCTGGTGGTGCACCTCGGCGGTAATGATCTTGGATTGCTCAAGGGCAAGTCCTTGATCGAGCGAGCGTTGGCTGATCTCGCACTCGTGCGACAGTACTGGCCTGGGATCCAGATCCTCTGGTCCCACATGTTGCCTCGTTTCTGTTGGCGGGGTGATGTCAAACCCGGTGCCTTAAACAGAGCGGGGAGGAAGCTGAATCGTCAGCTTCGTAGGGGCCTTGGAGGGGTAGGTTTTGCGATTCCTCACCCGGAGATCTCCTTGGCCCGGGGGGAGCTGTATCGGGCAGATGGCGTTCATCTCTCCAATGGGGGTAATGATATTTTCTTGGAGGATCTGCGAAGGGCCCTGCTCGAATTTATTCAGCGCAGGTGGGGGAGAGGGGACTTGGCTTAGCCAGTCCCTCTCTGTGGCGGTAAGTGCGGGTTTTAGGCAGTGGGGTGAGGTTCGGTGATCATCCCACGGCACCTTTCAGGTGACTGGCGATACCTTAGCCTACCCTGAGCCTAGTTTCATGGCACAGCCAGGGAGACAGGGTCCGCCTTTGAGGCCAATTCCTCTCACCCGCATGGCGTTTCAGGGCCCCGTGCGGTGACATGGAGGAGGCCTTCCGACACCGTACGGTGTAAAATTGGGGAGTGGCGAGTTACAGCGCCACACCTCCGATTGGGATGTTTCGCCCATTGAAGGGTATACTGGCCGAGAGCCGGTTTTAGCTAGCACCCGCACTCGTCCCTTCCCAGATCCCCCAATCAATAAATGTGGCCCTTAATTTCACCATCATTCTGTGTCTCGACTCTTATTTCCTCTTTTGCGCGCGCAAACAGTAAGCACACCTGAGGAGGCAGTTAAAACGGGCAAAAGTTTGATTGCAAGGGTGAGGGTTTCTGATTATTGTTGGGTCTTAGACTTTGGAGCTTCTTGTCACATGACTAACTCCAGGAACGTATTTCAATCTCTGGAAGATGGTGGATGTCCAGGTCAGCACGTGGAATTAGCTGACGGGAAACGTATACATGTTTCAGCAGCAGGAATAATAGAATTTACTACTTTGGGTCAACAAAGAGCATTGCTTGTTCCGGAACTGGACACAAATCTGATAAGTATTTCCCAATTAGCTCAAAATGGCTATGAAATGTGTTTTTCAGACAGCACATCTGTGATTTCACGTGAAGGGACAGTCTGTGCGAAAGGTGATTTGCAGAATTCTCTGTATGTTATAAATCCATTTGTATCACATGATGAGAGTGTGAAGTATGCAAATTGTAAACCTCATGATGATTGTGTACATTTATTCCATAAACGTTTTGCACATGCAAATTACAGGAGCATCGAAAAGATGCCGGGTCTGTGTGAGGGCATGAAAATGAAACCTTGTTCAAATTATGTGGAATGTGAAGTATGCAGTCAGGCTAAGTCACACAGGACTAACATTCAGAAACACAGTGATAGAGTGAGCACAAGAATATTTGAGCTGGTACACTCTAATGTTGCTAGGCCATTTGAGAAAAGCTATGGGGGAAACAGGTACTATATGACTATTATTGATGATTATAATAGATTTGGATTTGTTTATCTTCTGCAACACAAGTCTCAGGTTTGTGAGAGATTTGAATCGTTTGTGAAATGGGCTGGTAACAGGTTCAAACAATACCCCATTGCTGAATTGCTCACAGATGGTGGGGGAGAGTACATGAGTACAAAATTTAAGAAATTCTTGGAAAGTGAGGGCATTGGGCACAAAATCACAGCCCCAAACTCACCGTTTCAGAATGGCGTAGCTGAAAGGCGCAACAGAACACTCCAAGAAATGATGAGGGCTGAATTAGCTGACTCAAAGTTGGGAAACCATTTCTGGGGGGATGCACTTTCGAATGCTAACTATTTGCTGAACAGATTACCTAACACCACAACTGGGAAAACTCCATATGAAATGTTTCATGGGAGGAAGCCAAAGATAGCACACGTGCGAATTTTTGGGTGCAAATGTTTGGTTCATATACAGGCTAAAAGCTTTGAATGTTTTCTGCTCGGGTATGATGGACAAACAAAAGGTTACAGGCTGTGGTCACCACAACACAGAAAGGTAATTTTAAGCAGAGATGTGATTTTTCATGAGCAAACACATGAAAAGAAACAGCTGGTGGAATTGCCAATGCATTCAATGGCTAAGACACAGTTGGAGGTTTCTGAAACAGAACAGGCCACTGGGCAGATATCTGGGGAACAGGAGGGAGGTGAACAATCTCTAAGGCGTTCAACCCAAGAACGTAAAGCACCTGTTAGATATCAGGATGAATTCCAATTTGGCAAAACTGTTGTACATAAAGCTCTCAAAATAGCTTTAGAACCTCAAAGTTTTGAGGAAATCCAGGGCATGGAACCAGCAGAAAGAAATGATTGGTTTGAGGCCATGCAGGATGAAATCAATGCCATGTATGTTAACAAAACATGGAGTCTGGTATCTTTACCTGTGGGGCGAAAGGCCATCACCTGTAAATGGGTGTACAAGGTGAAAACGAATCACCAGGGGCAGGTGGAAAGGTACAGGGCAAGACTCGTGGCAAGAGGGTTTGCACAAAAGCATGGAATAGATTTTGATTCCGTGTTTGCACCAACAACAAGGTATGCAACTGTAAGATTGTTGTTGAAATTGGCAGCACAAAGAAAAATGATGGCATTTCATTTTGATGTAAAAACTGCTTTCCTATATGGTGATTTACAAGAGGAAATCTACATGGTGCAACGAAAAGGTTTTGTAGAAAATCCCGGTCTTGTATGTCGTTTGCACAAATCCATATATGGATTGAAACAAGCAGCAAGGTGCTGGAACCAAAAATTAGACAGAGTTTTGATTACCGGTAGTTTGGGATTCAAACAAAGCAAGGCTGATCACTATCTGTACACATGTCACACAGAATTGGGACATTGGGTGTATTTGTTAGTCTTTGTTGATGATATATTACTGATAACAGAATCAGTAAGTCAAAAAGACAAAATTGCAAAAGAATTGCAAGCACACTTTGAACTGAAAGATCTAGGTTTGGTAAAACACTATCTTGGAATGCAATTATCCCAGGATGAGGAAGGTTCTTTCTTGGTTGAACAAAGTGGGGAAATTCAGAAATTGCTGGAGATTCATGGATTGGAGAATTGTAACCCAGTTACCACTCCAATGACCACTTGAATATCAAAAACACACAGATAACACTGAATTTGAGGATATTGGAAAATATCAAAGTGTTATTGGAAGCCTGCTGTATTTGGCAAATGTGAGTAGGCCAGACATCAGCAATGCTGTGAACATACTTAGCAGGAAAACGCAAAATCCTAGTTCTATGTATGATTGGCTAGCTGTGAAACGTGTGTTAAGGTTTTTAAAAGGTACCATGAATTGCAAACTGAAATTGTCATCACACACAGAGGGAGGTTTTTGTGTGTACACTGATGCTGATTGGGGAGCTGCAACAGATAGAAAGTCCACAAGTGGGACTGTGATCATGTATAATGAAAGTCTAATTGACTGGTATACACGAAAACAATCTTGTGTGGCTGTATCTAGTGCAGAATCTGAATTCATCAGTTTATCTCAAGCATGCAATGAGATTGAATGGTTCAAACAATTGTTTACTGATCTTCAATTACCAGTAGACAAGGCTGTTACAATTTTTGAAGACAACCAGGCTTGCATAAGCATGGCACAAACTGAAAAATGTAGGCCAAGAACCAAGCACATTGATGTTCGTTACTCTCATGTAAAGGACTGTGTGCAGAAAGGGTGGATAACACTAAAATACTGTGCAACAGGGGACATGGTGGCAGATCTTTTCACAAAACCATTGCCTGTAGTAAGACACAGGAAGCTAATGACGGCGCTAGGCCTCATTGAGCAAATGTGAAACAAGATGTACTCAGCTTGTGGGGGGATGTTGTGATATGTATCACTTTACCAGCTGCAGCACATTGTTTACTACACATGGAAGAGACAGAATGGCTGTAAACAGGTTTTGTTATGTCTTACTAGAAACCTTGGTTTCTAGACTGGGAGAACATTATGAGCTGGTCACATGGTTTGTATGTTCTGATGACGTGCTAACTTGTTTTCTGTCTGAAGCCATCTTAGAGAGAAGCTGGACTGCTTTCTCTCTTCTTCTGGTTCTTCTTGCTAGACTTTGTTCCTGCAACAATGTAACGTCTTTGCTGAGGTGGAGTTAAGCTCAACTTACTCCACTGGATGTAATGCTTGCGATGCATTTATACTCTGCACATGGACTGTAACTAGGAAATGTATACTCTGTAGAACTTTACTTGCTAAGTGAATAAACAGGTAGAAATAGACCTGTGATGTTACAGAGTGTTTCCTGACTCCATGGATTAATCTGCAACGGGGAAGCTAGAAGCAAGTCTGATTACAGGGCAGACTGGGCTGGCACCTTCACAGCACACTGCACGCTGCAAAAGGGGGGAGGTGAGATCTGGAAGATCTGTGTGTGGAATTTCAGACGTCTGTTAGCACACAGACAGGATTATAAATCTCCCAACTCTGCTCACACGCCAACAAGCTTACCCCACAGCAGTTATTTTCTGGCCCAGTGGCTCAGCAGACCTATGGAAAGTCAGCCATCACCCAGGGAAACAGTGGGCTCCTGGGTGACTGCCGTGAAGCTGGGCAAATTAAAATACTGCCACAAATTGACTCAGGGGGTGGTGGTGGCCACGATGAGCATCTGGGTCCAGCAGAGTAAAAAGACCCTGTATCTGGAGAAGGAAAAGGTGACAGAGAAGGCACCAGGAAGTGGCAAGACCCAGGAAGTGCCCGGCTCATCTCGCTGCATAGCACAGACCTCCACCTACCAGTGGGCTCTGTACTGCCCGGGCTGCCTTCAGTTGGAACCCCTTTGTGCCATGATGACCTCCGCTGACTTCAGAGAGTGCCTCTAAGGACACAGGAACCCCTGCATGGCCCGTTGCCCTTTAGCCTTTAAAATAATGCTTCACTGGACCCACCAGCATATTTTGCACCTGGGATGCATGAGTAGAACGTTGTTTCTGGGACTTTTCTTGTGGCTGTTTGTGTTAACCTTATATTTACCTGAACACCATGAAAGCAGAGGCTTGGCTCTGCAGGGACAAGCAATGGCCATCGCCACCCTCACCAAGGGAGCATTTCCCACAGAACCCAGCCCAGGGCTGGTGCAGCCAGGAAAAGTCTCCTGGCACGGTTATTGCAGGCAGTGAGTGACAGCGCTGTTTCCTCATTGGTCATTCCCTGGCTTTTCAATGGAATGCTCTTAGAAAAGATGTAAAAGCATTCTTTTAGATACATTAATTTACCCAGAATATCTCTAATGTGTTTCTCCAAGAGGGGTGAAGGCCTAGAAATGGGAGGCACTGAATAATTTAGAATGAAGCATAAAGCTGTGCATTAATGGCAAAGCAGCAGATTAAACTTTGAATAGTTTCATTTGAGTCATTTTCTGAACCTTTAATTGGAAGGAGTCCCCCCACACCCCCACAAAGCTCCTTTAAAACGGGTCTTGAATCCAGCAATGGTGAAGCAAAATGAACTTGGAATGGAAGCTATGACCTAAATTGAGCTATCTATTACATCCTCTTTTCTAGGATGCTGTAGTGTCAGTATCTGACTGGGGGATTCCCCCCCCCCACAGACGGCATCTGAAGCTGATAAGCCCCCCCCCCCCCCCACAGACGGCATCTGAAGCTGAAACCGTGTGTGTTTCAAGTTTTCAGAATGGCCGGGGTAGTTCATTCAGAATCATCTCAAGGCCCATCAAGTTAGGGGCAGGATAGATGCTTCCAGCTCCGCCCCCCCTCAAATTGTGTTTTCCCTTTTGTTCCTCCCAGATGACAATCACTTTCATACCTTGGGACCGAGGATAGGTCTGCTTTTGGTAGTAAATATGGGGGCTTCTCCTTTGCTGCTGAAAGAATACTGGAAGCTGCAAAAGGGCAGCTCCCGGTCACCACAGAAAGTAGTCCTGTCACCCAGTGGCTTCGGGGGCCACCAGGCAAGATAGCCCTGAGAAGGATGCACTCATGCCCCAGGAGATCTCATAAGGTAGCCATATGTCCTACTTTATAGGGGACAGTATTTTTGAAGACACCTTCCATGTGAAGGGCAGTCCAGTCCAAGTTCAGTTTCAAGACAAAGATCCATAAGAAGGGCGAGCAGGAGCCTTGAAGTTGCCAATCAATCCTTAGCACTTGGACAGCAGACTGAGTAGGTATACAGGTCACCTGTTCAGAGTATTTCCAATTTCTATTCAGTAATGACTAATGATAGTAATAATTATCACTGAATAAGTACTATAATTAATTATTAATTAATATAACCCTTACTATTTTAAAATTTGCATCAATAAAAATTACAAGGTAGTTTATGCAATATTCTCTTTGAACTATTCAGTGATTACTAATGATTAGTAATTATCATCACTGAATAAGTACTATAATTAATAAATTAATATAATAATACTTATTATTTTAAAATTTGCATCAATAAAAATTAGCAGAGGTAATGTTATGCAAATCTGTCTCTTTGAACTATTCAGTGATTACTAATGATTAGTAATAATCATCACTGAATAAGTACTATAATTAATAAATTAATATAATAATACTTATTATTTTAAAATTTGCATGAATAAAAATTAGCAGAGGTAATTTTATGCAGATCTGTCTCTTTTGTTGGTGACATGTTTTCTCTTTTTTTGGCAGTGCATAAGTGGCGACTCTTGGGATGCAGACATGGCCTCCTCAGAGTTGTCCCACCACCTAGCAGCTCCTTCTGTTAGCTAAGAGACATGTATATGCACTAATTTTGCTAGGGATGTGGGCTAGCAACATGGCAGTTGCTCTGACCCAGAGATTAGGGGAGCTGCCCTCCAGATGTGTTGAACTACATCAGGCCAAAGAAGGCTGTGTTAACAAAGGTTGTGTTAGCAGAGAAAGCTGCCCCCACACCGCTTGATATTTGCGAGAGGGGGCCTCAGTCGCGGTCAGCTCCTGAGCTTGTGTCATTTCTGCCTTTTGTTCTGCTTGCGTCTCGCACTGCCAGAGAACTTTGGGAATCCAAAGAAGATGTCTCTGTATGCATCGGACAGCAAATAAGGCTTTATTGCACTAAAAAAAAGTAATGGGCTAATTACAGCGCAGAAGAATGTTCTTGTGGGTTAGAGAATAAAATATGTCTCAAGCTGGAAAATGATCCAAATTTTTCTCCAAGTTTCTGAGACACCAGAGGGCATTTGCTGCCATCAAGGATCTATGTGAAGTACGGTTTCCTGGTGGGGATGTGGAGTTTGTTGGTGTAAAACGCACAGCATTAGCTTTTGTAGTGCAGCCTTCCCAATGCTTTTCTGTTGTATTAAATGCAGATATTGTATTTTTAGAAACACTTATTCACAGGAAATTAGGCGTCCAATGGAGTGGGTTAGCAAGGGGGGAAATGACAGATGGCAATGGACTACCTCCAACTTTTCATTGCTGCAGTGCAACCCTCAAGACTTCTCCACTGCACCTACTCTAATAAGGAGACAGTGTGTCTATTGGCTCTTAATCATGAGTCACTTAGGGAGGGATTTGGGTTTTATTTCTTTCAGTGTAAAAAAACAAACAAAAACCCTGCCTTCCCAAAGTTTTATTTGCACAAAAGACTGAGAGCATAGAATCGATATGCAAGAAGTTGCTCATGTCCCAGGAAGCATCCAGCCTGGATGCCCTCCGCTCCCATTGGCTATTAGGGCCAATTCGGAATAATTGCCTTCCCTAAGACTAGGGCTGCAAACATAAGTTTTAGGGCACAATCCTATGCATGTTTACACAGAAAGAAGTCCTATAACTCCCAGTATTCCCCAGCCAGCCATGCTGGCTGGGGAAAGCTGGGAATTGTAGGACTTTTTTTCCTGTCTAAACATGCATTGGATTGTGACCTTAATTAATTCATCATAACTTACATTGGTGGTGGTGTGAGGGGGGGGAGAGATCTGCTGTTGGAGCAGCAGCCACATCTTGTTCCCCACCATTTCACTGCAGGCAGGGTGGGATCAGCTTCTCCTTCTCCTTCTCCCATTAACTGCAATGGGCACCCAGAATTCAGAGTGCCTGAGCCCTTTATTTCAATCCACGGATCCAATTTATACACTTACCTGGATGGCAATCCTCTCTGTGTAGTCTGAGGCAGGTGCTTCATATGGAAGCCAGTACACTTGCTAAGTAGGGCTCACCCAAACGATCCCCCAAACTTTCTACTATGTTCATGAGCTACAAAGAGAGGGAACAAAATTCCGCAATTCTGGTGGTGGTGGGGAGACTGTGAACAGAGGTGATGCTCACCCAT
The DNA here is from genome assembly GCA_021292165.1 of Shinisaurus crocodilurus. Taxonomy (NCBI): domain Eukaryota; kingdom Metazoa; phylum Chordata; class Lepidosauria; order Squamata; family Shinisauridae; genus Shinisaurus; species Shinisaurus crocodilurus. The sequence goes on along the minus strand of CM037876.1, from coordinate 89,402,498 downwards.
CTCACTTGTAATGGCAGTCCTGGAAGGGTGGGTGACCACCACACTGCCTGCTACTGCTCACTCCACTTCACCCTTTGTCTGCATGATGTAACAGCAGTGAGGGCAATGTCTCACTTTGATTTGGTTTTATTATAATGTTACTAAGCCAAGTCAGGGTGAGGGTAATTCTTCCTGTTCAAGGTGGGGTGGGGGGAATGGCACAACATTGTCGCTGCTGCCTCCAGGAATGTGAACAGGCAGTGGAGGAGGAGGATACAAGGTGAACAGGGCTGCTTTCATCCCCCAAAATGTTTCATCCCCCTAAAAGCTGAAAATAGGTGTCTTCAAACTTTCAGCTAAGTCTGGCTCATACGCTCAATTCATGCAAACTCCCCCTTCCTTTTTGAGGGGAAGAACCACACCGTTTGAGCCTCCACATAGTGCTTCTCTCCCAGATAAATATTAAGTGTGTGATGAAGGTGAAAAGGTTGCCAGGACAATGGAATCAATTGCAGGGGGAGGGGGAAGGGTGCTGGGCACTCTCCCTCACTAGAGGTCTTCAAGCAGAGGCTGGATAGTTTGCTATGTTATATTTTATTTCTATGCCGCCTTTCAGCCAAAAAGGGCCCCCGAAGTTGGCTGACGCTTGATGACAACATCCCCAGTGGTAACAGCAGTCTCTCCCCTGAAGGAAGCAGTGCCTCCCAAGCTGTAGCTCCAGGCTTTATAAGGTTTCCAAGCAGGGTGGGTGGGACAAAGCAGATGGAATAGCACACCTTTGGTGGTAACAACAGGTCTCTCCCCTGACACAGTGTCCCCTTTGGGGGATTTACTTATTTATTCATTCATTCATTTTCTATACCGCCCAATAGCCAAAGCTCTCTGGGTGGTGTACAACAATAATGCTCTTGCTCTGGATTTCCTGCATTAAGCCGGGGTTTGGACTAGATGGCTTACATGGCCTCCTCTGACTTTATGGTCCTAGGACATAGGGACTGTGCTGGTTTCAGTGCTGGGCACTGCCAATGCAGGTGGCACAGTTTCCCCCAAAAGCAATAGGACTAAACCCTTGTACTCATTGATATATCCTCCAGCTACTAGACTTCTTCCTCCCTCATCCACGCTTTCTGTTTGCATTAGAGTTGCTTGTAAAAGTTCTATGGGTCGCAATTTCATTCAACTCGGCTGACCAGAACTTGATTCTCCACCTAGCCTCCTGTCTATAACCCTGGAAGCACTGCTTGCTTGTAAAGCTTCTTCTTATCAAATGCAACACAAAGTGCTTGTCCACAATTCCTGGTGTGGTGTGCTTCTTCCTGTCTCCCATTCCAGCAGCTCTTTCCCTCCAGGCCACCTTTCTATCATGCATGCCTCCTTGCTTCTCATCTCAACCAACACAATAGCTCTCTCCACACCCACCATGTTTCTCTTACTGCCCGATTATTATAAGGATGGGTGAACAAGCAAAGTTCACATTCGCCCAGATTCTCCAAGGATCAACTTGATGCTCTTCTCTCCTTCAGTTTCCATGAATGCTTGCAATCACTGTTCAATTTCTGTGAACGGGAAAATTGTGAAAATTGAATGAGATAGAATGGGGAAATTGTGCAAAAAATTTTTGAATGTTTTTCAAAGTTGCACAACTTTCTCATATACTGAAACATGAAATTGCACAGTTTCAAGCTGCTTTTTCACATGTGAGCACATGTTTGAGAATTTGCAAACATTTCTGGAGAACACATTCTCCTGCTTGCATTCGGGGTTGAACGAGAGGCATGCTGAACTGTTTTGCAAGTGCAAACAAAATTCTCATACATGCCCTTGTCTACCTATTGTCTTGTTTCCCCCCTGCCACAGATCCATTAGTGAAGAACATTTGATGGAATATTGCTAAGCTATGCTTGGTGAAAAATTCCAAGGGCATAGTGATTATCCAGGTTTGGTTTCCGTTGGAAGGCATTCACTGGAGGCTTACTGGCATTTTGTAATTTTTGCATTTATTTACAGATATACAAGTACAGTCATGCCTTGGACTGAGAGCATAATTTGTTCTGGAAACGTGCTTGTAATCCAAAACACTTGTATATCAAAACGAAATTCCCCCCAAAAAATTGTACAGAGATTTTTAATTGAAGCCGTACTACAGTACTTGTATTGCAAGACGTCGCTTGTATATCAAGTCAATTTTTAAAAAATAAATATTTAAAAATTTGCTTGTCTTGCAAAACACTCTCAAACCAAGTTACTTGCAATCCAAGGTATTACTGTAGAGCATAGGTGGAGCACAGTTTAACTTTCCAACAGACAGCCAAATCCACTGCCCCATATCAGATGTCCAGAGAGAGGCATCCTGTATATCCTGTGTTGATATTAGCTTACAGAGTTCCCAAAATGCAGCTCTCACTGTGTTTGTTTCTCTCTCCCCAAAATGCAGTATGGCCCCTTTGTTCTCTTTCACAGACACATATAGACCTAGACTGCATCAGCCTGGGGAAGGGGGTGGTGTGCCCTCTACCCATTTCTCTGATTCCCCCCCCCCTTTCAGAACACTGCAGAGTGGCCCTATATCAAGGAGCAATCTTCTAACAATTAGCTCCCATTGAGACACATCATCTAAGCCGATTCTTCTTTGTTAAGCCCAAGAATGTGGCTGCGTATTGCATTAAGGCCAATCCACAGTGATGTCCCATTCACAATCATGAGATAGCAAACCACATAACAATACAATCCTAACCGTTAAAAATAGGGACAAAGGGGTGGTTTTAGAAAGTGTAGTATGATTTCTTGCCATTCATGTTCACTCTATAGCTACAATTCATGTTGACTCATTTCTCTGTATAACAAGTACGTAAAAAGACATCCCATATAGTCAGTGAGACTATTCTCTACAGGCAGTCAAAATGTGAGTGGTAGGGAGGTTCCATGGCTTTTGACAGAGCAATGTCCTTTGTGTGTTCTGTGCAGTCTTATATTGCAAGAAGGACTTGAATGTGTTAAAGGATTTCCTGTACAATCCTATGCAAGCCTAACCAACAGTACAGCCCATTGAGTTCGTTGGAGCTTATTCCCAAATAAGTGTGCATGAAGTTGTTGCATTCTTAGATGTATAAATCTGCTTCATGGACAAGTCCAAGTTTCAATAAGGTATTTTGATTATTTTTGCTACCTTTTTCTGGTGATGTTCCCATGACTCTTAAGAGCCATACGGCAACGGCAGATAGCCTATTACAATACAGGGATGCTGGAGGAATCCGTAAAGCATGAAATTCTTTTCAAACTCAATTAGTCCACACTGTGTGGCACAATGAACAAATTGGACTGTCTCTTTGTCAAGGTTCCACCTGTACCAGGACACCTTGATCAGCTCCTTAAAGATATTTTGCCTCTTTAAGAGCCCCTCCTGTGTCAGGATGCCAATTCTCTGCCTTTTACCTTCTCTTCCCAGTAACGTGGGATTAGACTTTAGGCATGGTGCAAAAGACACCCCAAAAACAACTGAATGGTAACAATAACTGTTTACTTTAGTAAATATTAGTATAGTAGATTCACAGTAACTTAAGGTAATTACACAAATAGAGCTGTATACTTTCAAAAAGCAGGTACTGTATAATAGAAATAAAAGAAACAATAACACAATTCTCTCTAACCTAGCTACTCTTTCACCTGTATGCCTCAGTTAAGAGATTCCTTTCCCAGCCTAGCCCTGGCTGTTCTGCATTCTTCAGTGATATTCAGACTCTGCTTCTCTGTCTGTCTCTGCTTCTTGGTGCCTGCTGCAGAACCTCTCCTCCACACAGCTTCTCTCTCTGCTTCTGCCTCCCCTTTATATACACTCTCACCAGGACTAGAAGGTTACAAACCTGTGACCTCAAACTGGAGAAACAAAACTTAACTCTATTAAGGGGGAAATGTGATTTCTCTCAATGAAAAGGAAACTTTAATTCCAAGAGGGGAAAATGAAACTCACGAGTGCCCCCTCCCATCAGGAGATGTTTGGGCCTACAGGCTTCAAACTAACTCAAGTCAATGTAGGCCTCAATCCTTCACACTCTTCCTACAAGTTTACTTGCCACTTCAAATCTTGAGTTGGAGCTGCTTGGTTAGACCGGCAACTAACAGGTTAAAACCACAGAGAAAACAGGCACCTTGGCTCTGATCAGCCAGGGAGGCAGATATGCAAGGGATAGGGATGTACCATAGAGATAGTAGGTGCCTTGGCTAGCCAGGCACAAATGAAGAGCAAGTGAGAGATGCTGAAAATTATTCAAGGGAGTTAACACTGATGCCAAAAAAGGAGGAAGAAGAGAAGTAAGAGTTAAGATATCCAAGGGGGAAGCCAAATTGGATCAATGGAAGAAACCAGGATGCAAATATCCACAACCTCTCTTCCCAACTAGGGATTTGTGATACTGGGAATTCCATTCCATTTAAGCCCAACGGCATTTCACAGTATTTCTGTTCCAATAAGTGGTGACGGACTGTTGCGGATTTCCCCCCAATTCTGGAAATGTTCATACTTTTTGTGCACATTAAATAGATGCATTTTTTCAGGTCCCATGATAAGCACAAATGGGATCATGTCCCATTTCTGGTCCAGTGCTTTGTGCAAATCAGATCTCTCCCTTTTCCCCCCTAGGCCTTTAAATTTGTCCAAATAGGGTCATACAGTAATACCTTGGATTGAGAGCATAATTCGTCCTGGAACCGTGCTTGTAATCCAAAACACTCTTATATCAAAGCGAGTCTCTGGCAGGCATGAGCGGGGCCGATTTCAGCCCACTATGCCCACTCGAGGCGAGCGGTTACATCCCTACGTGACTTGTATTGCAACGTGTTGCTTGTTTATCAAGTCAAAATTTATTTTAAAAAATTGCTTGTCTTGCAAAACGCTCTCAGACCAAGTTACTTGCAATCCAAGGTATTACTGTACTTCTTTTACAGAGCCATCCTATGTGGCTTCCCATTACTCCCCGAACCTGGAGGATTACAGGCAATTGAGTGTGGGAGGAGCGTGGTGGATAGGATCACCACCGCGCTTCCCTTGACCTCAAAAACATCTAGATGGCCAATTTTGGCTGTCTAGATGCTTTACACCTCTTCCTGAGGAGGAGAGGCTGAGGCACTGCCTGGATTCCTCAGAAGCCGGTGGTGCCTTGCTCCTCCCCACCCTGCCCCAGGGAATGCCTCTGCCACGCCAGAACCAAAGTCTGTCTTCCAGCTTCGGTTCCCAGCCAGCACGGAAAGCACTGTGCCAGCTGCGAGGTGGGGGGGAGGGTGCTCCATGCTTGGACTCCACACTGCGATCTCGGAAGGGATTTCTGAGGTCACAGCCCCCCCAACTAATCCTATGCCCCCCCAGGCAAGGTTGGAGGAACATAGAATTGCATCCTTAATATATATATATTTGATCAGGGGTCTTGCGCAAGTGCACATAATCGCAAGTCCACCTGTCCGCTATGTTGCCCCACAGAGGTATATTCCTCTTTTGTCAATATCCTTGTCAGTTTCATCCTCTCTACACACTACTCCATTTAGCCCAGCAGAGCCATATTCTGTACTTGTCAAAGGGAACAGTGAAAGGTTTGTATAAATACTGTGTCTGTATGACTCTGAATTATTAAACATATTTTACTAAGCCTATGTACATGAACAGTTCATCACAATCCACATTATGTGAACCAAATGGAATTTAGCATGAAAACTGTGAAAAAAATAGAATGGAAAAATGAAGATCTGCCCATCCCTGTTACAATGCAGGGCCAATTAACACTGTTACGTTCTTCCATATGGTCATGTCAGTGAGAAACCTACAAAATTTCAGAAGGATAACTGCAGCAGTTCATGTCGAAGGGGAGCCCTCAAATTGTTTTTGGGGAGAGTGATTCACTTCCCCTTCCCCGTTTTTGGCCAATTTGTATGAAATTGGCACAAATCACAGCAGTGTCCCCACACAAGAACCATGCAAAGTTTCAGAAGGACTGGTGAAGGGGCTAGGAAGTTATTATGATTGAAAAACTTTTAAGGCTTTTTCATAGCGAAGCCTGGTGGCTTTGGAAAAATGGCCATCTCACAATCCCATCCTTGCCCTCCCCCAAAGCACAGTAATTGGATCCCCCAATGAAACACGCCCTAGGATTAGAAGGGACACCTGTTAGTCACTCAGTTCCACCCCCTCCTCCTGCTTATACTGTAATCAGCATTTAGAGAAACAAAACCCAAAGATGCTATCTGCAAGAGTCATAGTAGTCTGCACATCTCTGAAACATAAGTGGCTTTAAAAAAAACTTGTTCTGGACTGGGTTCAGTTCTGATGACTTTGGAGGGAAGCCCACGTTGCCGTGGGAAGCTGATTGAAGTGGCCCAATTCTGCCTGGGCTTCTGAGTCTGATGCACATCCCTAATTGTACCATACAAAGAAATTCAGCTCTGGAATCATTACTATAGCAACCATATTAATATTGACGGTTAACACTATGGCAATTTTTCCATTTTGTTCAGTGTTACATCTGTCTCCTCATGATCGTGCGAGTGATACAATGCAAGAAAATTTAGAATGTATGTGTTTCCTCTCTCTCTCTCTCTTCCCCCCCCCTCTCTCTTTCACTCTCAGGCTCACATGATATGACTAGACTATGTAGGTGGCTAATATGCTGCCTTGGATCATCAGCATCTTAATGCAAAAGATCTAAATATTTTTGTGGTACCCTGATTTACCAAAAATACAATGGAACTAGGGGCATTATGGAATTAAAGCTGACAACTTTTCTCTTTGTAGTGTTCCCAATGAGCATTTGTGGGGTGCCAAATATATAATGAATACTTTAGGTCAGGAATGGGGAATGTGTGTCCCTCCAGATGTGAGGGATAATGGGGGACACCACTGGCTGTACTGCTCAGGCAGGGCTGATTGGAATTGGGGTCCAACAGCCTCTGGAAGACCACACATTCCCCACCCCTGCTTGAGATGAAGGTATGTTAAGGCTAGGGCAGCCCAATCTAAGCTGTCTAAGCTAAAACTAGAGTTGTCATAGACTGCAAGATGGGAAATAGAAATCCACCCTAAATTGGGGAGTTTGATGATGGGAGACAAAGCACAAACTGTGGCTCACGCTGGCTCAGCTTGTCTGAGTGTGAAAAGCTAAGCAGGGTCAGGCCTGGTTAGTACTTGGATGTGAGACCCCTCCTCTAGTTTCCTGCATTGAGCAGGGGGTTGGACTTGATGGCCTTGTAGGCTCCTTCCAACTCTATATCTATGAAATCTATGAAAACAAAACAAAAGCTGTGTAGACCCCAGCCAGCCCAAAGGGACAAGAATTATTCAGGGAGGCTCTCTGACAGGTCTGGCCAGAACAGCCTTCCCCAAGTGGCTGCACTGGCTGGGGTTGATGGAAGTTATAGTCCAATACATCCTGAGGGCATCAGGTTGAGGAAGGCTGGACTAAAAGCTGAGCCATTCTCCCAGTGTAAACCCTCCTCCAGCCCATTGGCAGTGACTTGAGTCTACTTTTACCCATAGTTGCTGAGTCATTATTATTATTATTATTATTATTATTATTATTATTAAAGAGTCAAGCATCCATTTCTACTCATTTGTTCCATACACTCATTCATTTGCTCCCTTTCCCATGTTACTTGCACGAAGGGGATTCATGTGTAGAAAGGAGCAGTGGGGTCCTTCCACTGGATCTGCCCCTGATGTTGCAGGGTTTCCCCTGGGCCCACCCAGGACATTCCCCCATAAGATGTCTGAGCCAGGGAAACATACCCACATAAAGGACTTGTATGAACAAGTAAATCTCCCTCTCCTTTCTTTGGGGGCTGTGAATATTGCTGTAGGAAAAGGATGCAGATTTAACGGGGTGGAAGTTGAGTCAAAAGTTTAATATGGGAACAATGATGGCCAAACTACACATGTAAATAATTGCAAATAGCAGCCACTGAGGGCCCTAATCAGGATCATGGTGTGTGTGTGTGTGGGGGAATTAACTCTTTCCTCCTGTGCCATGATTCCCATTGACACAGAAGGGGACCTCCCATTGTCAGCAATGGGAGCCTCCCACCCATGCCAAACAGCAGATTCAAGCATTTGATTTTCATTGGGACTGGGGCATGGGAGGAGAGGGATAAACCCTCCTCCGCACATGCCATGCTCCTAATCCTGCTTTGGGGGCCCAGTGGCTGCTATTTACACCATTCTGTGCATTTACCTGTGGCCTTAGACAGACTTCCCAAACCTGGGTCCCTCCAGATGTTTTGTACTACAACTCCCACCATCCATGACCATTTTCCATGCTGGCTTGCCTTGAACTGATGGGAGTTGTAGGTCAAACAGCTGGAGGGCACCAGGTTGGGGAAGGCTTCCCTACAGGCCTGTGGCTTACGCTGGTTCAGCTTGTCTGGGCATGGAAAGCTAAGCAGGGTCAGGCCTGGTTATTACTTGGATGGGAGACCCCTCCTCTAGTCTCCTGCATTGAGCAAGGGGTTAGACTCGATAGCCTTGTAGGCTCCTTCCAACTCTATGATCTATGAAATCTATAAAACTAGGGCTGCAATTCATTGCCCATGCTGGTTGGGAATGATAGGAGTTGTAGCCCAACACATCTGGAGGGCACCAGGTTGGAGAAGGCTGAGACCAGTTTAGTCCCAACACGTTCGAAACTGAGACATCATATTTCAAAGTTTAAGTGCTATTACCAGGGCTGACCCAAGACATTTTTCTGAGTAAGCTGAAAAACAAGATGTCTCCTTCCCTTTCCATGTACAAAAGCCAACTGGACTGGCAGTTGATGATGGGACAACATCCTCCACCACAATGGAAGGCAGCAGGCTAACTTAGGGGGTACAGGACATGCTGTGCAGCACACAGCTCTCTCTTCCAACACCTTGCTGCCATCTCTCAGGATCTGCCACCTGAGGCAACCACCTCACTTTGTCTAATGGTAGGGCCGGCCCTGGCTCTTACCTAGCTGGAGCCATTAAGATATGATGAGCTATAAACTGATCTTAAGTAAAATAACAGATTTCATTGTACCTTACATATTAGGTTTTATATTTATATTGTATATCACCTCATCCAATTCCAATTTTGAATAGTTGTTAAACCTCCACAGTTAATCCATTTGTATTTATTTTATTTTATTGATTATATTTATACCCTGCCTTTTTTCCCTGCAAGGAACCCAAGGCGGCTTACATAATCCTCATCCTCCTCTCCATTTTATCCTCACAACAACTCTGTTGTTAGGCTGAGAGTCAGTGACTGACCCAAAGTCACCCAGTGAGTAATCCATGGCAATCATAGCCAAGGGATGTTCTTCTAGAGCACGGATGGACAATCTGTGTCCCTCAGCCTAATTTCAAAAGCCCTGTAGAAGCAATCAGTTCAAAGCTCTGGCAAGAGTAATCTGTCCCTTCCCTAGCAATCTTCTGGGTGGAGAGGGAGTAGGAGAAAAAGAGAGGGAGTGATAAAAGGGGGTGGCAGGAAGAGTGGGAAAATGGGGTGGCAGAAGAGAGTGGGAAAATACGGTGGCCCTACCCACTTTGGGCTGAGGCTCTGCCCACCGCTGCCATGCAGCCTCCAACAGATTACCCCTGAGGGATTACCCATGACAGAAAAAGTTTCCCTACTCCTGTTCTAAAGGCTAAAGCCATAAGCTGGAGCAAAGTGTACCCTGTTTTGCACAGTGACAAGAAAGATAAATGGATGGCCAAGCATACCTCCCATTGTGCATGGATACATGTGATTTGAGTGTTATATGTTTCTATCTGTGTATGCAAATGTGGGCAGGTACAGACAGACATAGAAACCATCTGCATCATCACTTTTTTTTTCTTTCTTGGGCACAATATGGGGCATGTAAGCCCTACTCCCCACTCCCCCACTGCACAAATAGGACTTCCAATTGGTTAGTGTGTGAACAGGCCCAAAGGTATATGTAGAACCCAATCCTATGTGTGCTTACATGTATGAACATCTCACTTGATTCTCTCCCAATTAAGTGTATATAGAATTACAGCCCGATATAAACAATGTGCAGATATTGGTGCTGCTCCTGTACATTAAGGAACTACAGTACTAGCACTGAGACCAGGGGTGGTCAACTTGTAGGCCAAAGCATCTGGAGGGCCACAACTCCCATGATACCTTACCATTGGCTATGCTGGCTAGAGTTGAAGGGAGTTATAGGCCAAAACATCTGTAGGGCCACAAATTGCCCACCCTTGACTTACATTGAGAAAGATGGAAGACATTGTGAATTTCTCACCACCAAAGGTTTTATCCTTGCCTTTAAAATATGTTACATGCGGGGTGGTTTCCACTGATAGGCAAATTGTGTTTGCCTATCCCCAAGTGTTTGTTCCCCAAGTAGTAGCAAACAAAGGATCACTCTTCACTGCTCTGGTAGATTTCTGCCTCTTCAGTCTTGACATTCTCATGAGCATCAGTGGCTTCCTGTATGGGTGAGGTATGATTGTGAAAAGCCCGCAAGAAGGCTCTGATGACATCACTGAGTTCTAGGCTCTGAAGGATCGGCTCCTTTTCAGCCTCATAATGTGCTAGAGTGCAATTCTCCTTCAGCCGCTTGCAGCTGAACACCAACCTTTGCTCCTCCATGTCTTTGACTTCTTGGGCATCCTTTTTGAGGTGGAGATCTGCATTCCAACTGCTGTCACTAGGTTGAATGTTCAGGGAGATGATAGTCCACGTTTGGTTCTTCACAGCAATCTGTATAGTCTTTGTCAATGAAAATAAAGAACATAAGTCCACCTGTGGCCTCCTGACTGGTTGGTAACAGTTGACTCTGTTGGAGTGGGGAAACAATTCATAAACTATACCCTGGGTGAGTCCTGATCAGAGCAGCACAATTTGTGATGCACCAAACCAAACGCAGCCCACCAGCTATGTAGTAGATTCATAGATCACAGAGTTGGAAGGAGCCTACAAGGCTATCGAGTCCAACCCCCTGCTCAATGCAGGAAACTAGAGGAGGGGTCTCCCATCCAAGTAATAACCAGGCCTGACCCTGCTTAGCTTTCCACGCTCAGACAAGCTGAGCCAGTGTGAGCCACAGGCCTGTGTGGCTCAACAACCCACCCTGTTCATTTGTTTGTTTGTTTCTGCTTTGCAGTGCCAGGCAGGCAATGGTTTCTGTTTGATTTGGTGGCAAGGCACTCCTCACAGTAGACCGCCTTCCCCAGCTGACCCCTAAGATCTTCAGAGAAGACCTTGTTGGCCATTCCATAACCAACAGAATATCCCATGTAACATCTCAAGAGTGGGCTTTCTCAGTAGTGGCACCCACCCTCTGGAGCACCCTCCCCTGTTTGGTTCAGGAGGCAGAAAATGTGTTTTTTAAATGCCTCCTGAAAATGTAATTGTTTATGCAAGCTTACCCTGGCTTATCATTGATCATCATGATTCTCCTCTGTCTTACTGTCTTTATTTAACATTTGTTTGTTGAAAGTTGAAAGTTTTAGCATTGTATGTATTTTTAACTGTGATTTTTAATATTTGTATATGTAAGATGCTTAAAGATTTTATGATATTAAGTGGTATATAAATGTACAAATAAATAATAAATATATTCTTGCTAATGCTTACAACCATCATCTAAGATGCATTATTAGTCCCATATTTCAGATGGGGAAAGTTGAAATAAAATGACTTGCCTACTTCCTACTGAATTTTGACTAAAGTGAGAGTTGAACTGGGAACTAATCCCAGCTCATTGTTTTCTCTCACCTTCTGTGGAGTCTCAGACAGTCCTTTGTTTTATTGGATCTTTTCAGTGGAAGCTTTCTGGTCCACGTTTATTTTCAAAATATTTCAGTGAGACATGCTAATATCCTGCAGTTCCAGGAGTTCAGCACTGCAGAATCATGACTTTCCATTTGTATAAAAACAGGGTTCTAGCTCTCATGGAGAAATGGCTATGTACTAAAAGAAAAACATGCATGGCAATGCCCAGTGTGATAGAGAAACCATCACATACAGAAGTAGGCTGCATGGAAATGTCTTTTTCCTCTCACACTTCTGACAGTGCTCACTCGGTTGCCTGTGGGGGTTCTCTCTGCACTTGGTGAGCAATATTTACAGCGCCATCAATTGTTCAGAGTGTCAGGTGAACGGTCTCACAAACAGCAGTGGGATGCAGTCTTCTGCTGCTTCTGATCATGTCTAATGGTTGAAAACATGTCATTTTGGGTTAGAACATCCCACTATATTGATGCTATGCCCCCCAACCTAATTTATTCTGCAAAAGTTTTTTTTTTTAAAGTCAAAATTGTGATGTTCCATATTCTTAACTTATATTCAACCAAATTTACTGCCCCAAGATACTGCAATGGCTGCTAGCCGAAGGCCAAACTAGATGTAGAAATAGCAGATACATACTCCTTTTCATGGATTGCTCACCCTGCCTCCTCCCCAAGACCCCGGTAGCCTCCAGACCAAGGGGAGGGCCCCACAGAAGAAGCACAAGCCTCCATAGGCCAGATGGAGAACCTCCATGGGCCTGGAGGTTCCCCACCCCTGGTCTACCCCACTCACATATAAAGGAATGTATGTGTGTATCTAAAAGTAAAAGCAGCACACAGCAGAGAAGTACAAAGGCCTCTCCCCCTCCCAAGCCTTTGCTCTGCCCAGTCCATTGCTCCAAGTACTTCTCTCCATTCTCTGCTAACTTCAGGTGTCGGAACTGGGAGCAGAAAAACGTGGTTGGAGTAATGGATTGAGGAGAATGGAAATGCAAAAGGGGTGAAGGTTCAGCCTCCCTCTCTGCACACTGTTTTCACTGTTGAAGTCGGATCACCACCCCTGGTTTTATATGTGAATCAGGTGGACACATGAATGGTGGCCTCATCGCATCTAGCTTAGTCTTCTCCTTGGGAGTTTCCCCGAGGCATCTGCTTGGACTAGATCAGTTTTCAGTCCAATCCAAGAAAGGCAGTCCATAGGTTCTTGCAAGAGAGAAAAAAAATTCACTCACCAAGCCATAATTGGGAGCTATTTCTTTGGCTAGTTTGGCCAATAGCTCTGCTTCATCAAATTCAACTGTTAAGCGTGTCGGTTCAGATGTGATGATCGGTCTCACAAATTCCGCATTGGGAGCCACTCGCTCAAACGTTGTGACCATCTTAGTTTTGCCCATTGCAATTGTTATCCTTGTGCTGAAAAGCAGGATGCAAGCCATAATGGTGATGCAGAAGACTAGGATCAGTCCAGCCAAAATAGCAAACATCAGAGAAAAGAGAGCATTCAGGATGTTCATGATTGGGGAGCTTTCTGGCTTGGTCTGGCATGATCTTCAAATAGTGTGGATTATTGTCATGTTAGCAGTTTCTCCTTCCTTTGCTGGGCTAGGTCAATCTGTTATCAAACCATATCAGGCTTAGCCAGAATTTAGTTATCAGGGCAACTGCACGACATCACAATGGGTGGTGTGTGAGCATTGCAGCATACAGAGGGCCTTTTGCCTCTCACTTTCCTCATGAAAGCCATTTTGCAGTTAGCAAGCTATTCTACTTCAGTTTCACCTGACTCCTGTAGGAAGTATGGAACCTACTATGGAGGGTACAAGCAGAGCATTATGGGTGAATGCCTAAGTTTGGTTCTTTGCAGAGGCCTTCACTAAGCTTACATTCCAGAGACTACTTTTCTTTGGTGTATTGAAAACATGTAAAGTACTGGAGTGATTCTTCATATAATTCTGTAGGATAGGAAGCATCATTTAGATGCTTTGTTTTTCCTTTTTACCTTGGCTATACACAAAGAATTCAATTCTATATCTAAAGGAAATAACACTACAGACATTCTGATGTATGCTCTCGCAGCATACATCAAATTTTGTTTGATACGATATGAACTTACCCAATTCACACCTCCCAAACCTGTACATGGACCAGCGCCAAAAAATCCACACGCTCAGAATTTTGCAATGCAGATCACAATTCAACAGCTTGTCTGAGTGTGGAAAGCTAAGCAGGGTCAGGCCTGGTTATTACTTGGATGGGAGACCCCTCCTCTAGTTTCCTGCATTGAGCAGGGGGTTGGACTCGATGGCCTTATAGGCCCCTTCCAACTCTATGATCTATGAAATGTGCAGAAAAGTGTGTGTATCAATGACAAGTACATACAAAAATGCATGTGTTAGGGGAAGTTATGCATAAAAATACAAACGGAGGCAGAAATGAGCCAAAACTAACTTATGGTTGGGAAAATGAGACACAGAGCAAAACCAAAATGGTCAGATGTCTCCATCTTTACTTGTGATGGGATGCCCTCACCCCTGCCTTGACTACAAAAATTCTTGACCGTCGAGTCATGTCACAGAGCAATCCTATGGCTGCTAGACAGTGTCTAGATTTTTCAGAGTCCCAGCTCCAACCTCAGAAGCTCACTCCAAGGGCGGAGCTGGGACTCTGAGCACCTCCCCCTCCCACACACAGCCGGCATGGAAAGAACCATGCCAGCTCCTTTTGTAGAGGTTGTAAATGCGACCTCAGAGAAATGGTTTTGTGGGCGTTCTTGGGGCTGGGGAGGGGAGAAGACCAGTGCTGCCATGATACGAGGTATCCTGGTGGTGCCTCAGCCTTCTTCCGTCCCGCTACAAAGCACCACACTGAGATGGGCAAAATCAGCCGTCTAAGTGCTTTGCAGGGTGGGAGGAGCATGGAAGCGTCCTTTGCCTCTGTGCTCCTCTTACCCTGCATAAGATTCCCATATTCCTCTGAGTTCAGGAGGGCTACAGGCATCTGCATTGAATTGCACCCTTAATGAATTGTGCTAATAAAATTATAAATGCTCCTGGTAAATCCTTTGGCCCAGAACATAACCACCATCACCTCCCACTAGTGCTATACCAGTTTTTTTAAAAAGTAATTTAACTCCTTTCATGGTCTTTCCTTTCCTCCCTGCCCCCCTCCACAGTTCTTCCTTTTTTGCTCTCTCTAAAATGCTACCTTTCCAACTTTTAAAGAGTGGGTCACCACATAATGATGATTTTATTGATGGCTCTTGTAAAAAAAAAAGATATAGACACCAAGACAAGGGTGGCGGGACGTGTATAACCAAGGACTTATGAATCATGAGCACAAGTAATGCTATCTGCCTTGGACTGTCATGGTATTATATGGCTGTGAGCATCGTTGACCCTCTCTTTGTATTGATGTTGTCATTTAAGAAGTTATTTCCAGCAGGAAGCTCTTTGAATTTATGTTGGCTATTTAGTGTGGTTCTGGCATCTTGTCATACCTCTTGAGGGGGGGAAAAAGTCTATCTTACATCTGTGTCGAAGTGAGTAATAGGAAAGCTATACAAGCCAAAGGAGGTCATGAACACATCCGTAGATCAATTGTCAAGTATTGGATTACATATCTAGCAATCTGGCCAAGTTCCAACCTCATAGATTCAACTGCTCAATTTTGGCAAAGCTAGTATCATCAATACATTTGTAACATCAGGTAGGAATTTATTTGGGGGGGGGGAATACTACACAGCAGGCTGTTATATTGTAGTGCACACAACTTAAAAGATACACTTGAAATTTAAAACCCGATCTAAAATGACTGTGGGGGGGGGCGGGGGGAAGAGAATGAATAGATCAATTTGGATGGCTGAAGATACACACACAGGCAACCTTATACTAATCAAACAGCAACCATTACTTTTCAGAACATAAAAGCTGCTTTATGCATTTGTTACAGTTCTGTTTTTGATCCTGGATTTTCATGTGTCTCAAATTAGTTTATTTGAACCAAAGATACTATCACGTTTTCATGTAGGGTCTTAACTGCACAAAATGACAAAGCAGTCATTTTTAGCAATTTTTTAACCCCTCAAACCTGGAACAAATTCCAAGTTAACTCTGTATATTGCGATATCTAATTGGCTGGCCATCTCACCATGACAAAAGAAGGCTTTGTAATTGTGCAACTGCCTTAAAACTCATGGTTATGTTTAAAATATGGAAACAGCAAGATGGCAGGGGTAGTATATGGCAGAGCACCTAAGGTGGCACAGTGCATCTCTGCATGTTTCTGTGTTCAGAATGCCTGCACCTGTAAGGACGTTCAGCTACCCTGCTTCCCTCAGGTCGACAGCCCTGCCTGTAGAGGGCTGCTAGGAAGGAACGCAACATATGCACACTATAGTCTCACATTCAGCAGTGAGTGAAATGGAACCATGGGAGTGAGTTCAATGGCCTGGTGCTTTAGTGCACATGTGGGAATGTCCAGTTCAAGCATTCTCACTAAATAAAACTGATGACAAGGATTTTTTTTACTAAAAACAGAAGTAAATCTGGCAGCCAGTTCAAATTTCTAGCTTTTACTTACGTACACACAGCAGCACAACTAGTACAGATGTTAAAAACAGCCAGGCAATTATTTTAAGGTTAGTTGATAAACTTGTTCCAGTGGTGTGGGGAACAAGCCATGTGCTACCAGCTACACCACCAATGTAACATAAAGGAGAACCTGAGAATAAACAAGAATAATCTTGATAAGACAGGCTGAAACCAAAAAAATACATCAGGCTGTTCTTTAGAAACTATAGGCCAAAACTTAGAATAGCAAAGTGAGCAAGCAAAATATTCAGAATCCCAAGTGCAAATAAGCATTTTAAAGTGAGATTAAATGCACCGTATTATGGATTCCAGTCTTGTGAGGTTTTATCTTGGAAGTGCCTGAGTTATAGACTAGTTTAATATTGCAAATGGAACGTAAATTCTTTCATGGTTCCTCCATGGCTTTTATCTAGAGGCTGTCATGCCATAGTGCTAACTGTATCCAAGCCGACTTCAATCAGCCTAACGTTTCTAGATAAAACTTTAATTTGAAATTTCATGCAAGGGACAGGCCTGAATGTACCCTTCTGAACTAAGCAGCTTCTCTCTTAGTAAGCAATAATTAAGCAATGTGAGGCGGCTGGGTTGCTGAGAGCAGCTAAATGGCACCTAATTTTTAATTAATTATTAATTGCTTTATTCGTTTTATTATTATCTGCAGCATTTTAAAATTTTGCAATCTTATTAATCTTTTATTAGACTTAAATATTTATTGCTTATTTAATTATTGGTTTAATTACTTATTATTTATTACTTCTATTTCCCTTTTCCATTCTGCGGAGTGCTTGGCAATTCTCAGTTCATTTATCTGCCACACCTCCCCCCTGTCTTCCCCTCCCCTCCCGCCACTCCGTCCCTACTGATGGAGAGAAACCTGATTTGCTCAAAGCAAATTGTGCCTCCATGCAAGATGCACAAATATGAGAGAGAGAGAGAGAGAGAGAGAGAGAGAGACTGGGTTCAGACAACACGATAACCCACACTCAACGGTTAAATGTGGGTTGTTGTTGAAACGTGGGTTATTGTGTTGTCTGAACCCAGCCATGCTAACAAACCCTGGTGAACAAGCCACAGTTCACAGCCCAACAACAAACCATGGATTCTCTTCATGGGTTGTTTGTGGTTAGCAAGCCACGGCTTGTTAGCACAGCTGGGTTCAGACAACACGATAACCCACAATTTAACAACCCACGCTCAGCCACAGAGTGTGGGTTGTCATGTTGTCTGAACCCCAGTCAGTATGCAAACCTTGTTCCATACCCCTACACTAGGCCTGTATCACTTGTGGCCCATGAAGCTGAATGAAGCCCATTGGTCACATGTGGCAACTCACAGAAAGGGGAGTGGGGATGACACCGGAAACCTGTTTTATTCTGGGGGTAAAGATGGGGGTCAGGCATCTGATAGGGCTTAAAGCATGCCCGGGGGGGGGGGATGCATTCAGCTTAGACTCCGCATGTACAAAAGCAGCGGGGGCACAGTGTTCCTATCAGGCGAGGTGGTTCACAGCTGGCTGTCTCATCTTTCCTCCAGAAGAGGTTGGCAGCAGGGCAAGGAAAGTGTTGGGGGGTGGAAATGATGGTAAATCCTCTTCCCTGGTAAAGATTATCCATTTTCAGATTTATTTTTTTCTGGCAGCAAGTGTGCCTAGCACCACACACATAGGGAGGGAGATTAAATTCATTGGGTTTGTATTTTAATATGAACCAATCCAATATTCACACTTCCCGTACTAATACATGAACCGGAATGCAAATATCCTCTGCTTGTTGTTGCACTGCTCTGTAGTTTGCAGTGCAGTTCTCCAATCAGAAATGGGTACAGCAATGCAAACATTGGGGATAATAGTAGATTAAAAAGGCATATATTGAGGGAAAGTGCTTGTTAAAAAAAATGCATGCATTACAGAAAGTTGCATACAAAGATGCATACAAAATTTTCAGACGACTTTTTTTTATAGCTAACTGATGAAGAAGCAGAACAGAACAAACTTCTGCTTGCAAAAAGGCAAATATTATAGAAAGTGAAACATCCATCTCTGTTACACTGTACCAAATTTCAATCATGGAGAACTTGAAGTTCCCTCATCAATTTCAGTACCCCTGACAGTCAGCTGGTGAAGCTCAGGTCTTTTTATTTATTATACTGAACAGATTCTAAGTGGTTCCTATAATCAACACATAAGAACTGTCTATGCTGGATCAGACCAACTGTCCATCTAGTACAGTACTGTGTTTCCAACAGTGGCCAACCCACATGCTCCTGGGAAACTCTCACACACAGCAAGATGGAGACAGACAGCTCTTGTTTGCTCCCAGTTTGCTCCCAAGTAATTAGAGGTACAGCATCTCTGAATACTTATTTATTTATTATATTTATACCCTGCCTTTTTTCCTTCAAGGAACCCAAGGGAGCTTACATAATCCTCCTCCTCCTCACCATTTTATCCTCACAACAACCCTGTGAGGTAGGTTAGGCTGAGAGTCAGTGACTGGCCCAAAGTCACCCAGTGAGTTTGATGGCCAAGCGGGAACTAGAACCCGGTTCTCCTGAGTCCCAGTCCAACACTCTCACCACTACACCACACTGGCTCTCACCAATGGCAACTCATTCCAGAGGTATAGGGCCACTGCAGAAAAGACCCTCTCTAGTGTAGTCACCCACCTAACTGCTGTCACAGGTGGGCAAATGAGAAGGGCCTCTTGATCTTAAAGTGCGGGCAGGCTGAGATGGGTGAAGGCAGTCCTTCAACTAATTTGGTCCCAAACCATTTATGGTTTTAAAGGTCAAAACCAGCACTTTATTGAGCTCAGAAACACACTGGTAACTAGTACAGCTAGTGCAATATAGGTGTTATATGATCAAATTGCCGTGCCCCCGCTAACACCCGGGCGACTGCATTCTGTGCCAACTGAAGTTTCTGAACAGTCTTCAAAAGTAGCCCCACATACAGTGCATTACAGTAGTCCAGCCTAGATATCACTAGTGCATGGATAACTGAGGCAAGATCAGTCCTCTCCAGATAGGCTGGTATTGCCAGCTGTGGCCCTAAGCTGATAAAATGCACTCCTGGTCACCACAGCCACCTGGGTCTCTCCATTTAGTGCAGAGTCCAGGAAGACTCCCAGATTATGCACTTGGTCTTTTTGAAGGAGTGCAAAATGTCTAGCAAATTGCTCACAGCAGGCCTTTGAGGGTTCAAGTTGTTGTTCTAAAGCCTACACCCAAGAGACCTTTAACCACCCGGAAGGAAAGAGCTCTACTGCAAGATACTGAGCAGATGCAATGGTTGCAGAGAAATCAGTAGCCTAGGTCATCTCCTCATTCCAAGTGGTGACCAGAACCTTGGCAGGACTGCTGGCTAAGCCTGCAGAAAAATCCCCAAGAGACTTCAGAAATCTGGATTCATCAGCCTCTGGGGGTAGACCATCAAAGCTGGTCCCCTACCCCTGCAGAGGTTACAGGTAGCCTGAAGGTCAAAACTAATCAGATAAAGATCTGTCCATGCCAATGGAGTCCCTACTGTCTCCCCCACCCACAGATCATTTCTCCCAGTCCAGCACAGAAAACCAGGTCCAACATATGCCCTGCCACATGAGTTGGGCCACATATTATCTGAGACAGGCCCATGGTGGCCATGACATCCTGATCCACTCCTGACAACGTAGTCTTGGCATGAACGTTAAGTCCCCCAAAACCACAAGCTTTGGGGTTCTCGATACCACACTCAATACCACCTCGGTCAGCCCAGGCAGGAAGACCATTGGGTAGCAGGGTGGGCAGTGCACCAACAGATCCTAATCCTGTCTCAGATGCCCAACATCAAGTACAGATACTCAAAGCTGACTGATTGTTGGATGGGGGTATCTGACGGGGGATGGAATCCCTATAGACCAAGGCTACCCCTCCTCCCCGCCCCTCTAGTTGAGCTTGGTGCTGCACAAGAAACCCTGCTGACAGACTGGATGAATGGGGAAAAGTCAACCAGGTTTTGGTGACACAGTTCAGGTCAGCATACTCTTCAGCTATAAGGTCAGAGATAAAACCTTTCCTACTAGCTGATCTAGCATTCATCAACAGCACGTTCAGGGTAGAGGGGACTGCAGGAAGTCACCAGAATTACTGAGGTTGGCAGACCAGAAGAGGATAAAGCACACAGATTTATTTATTTATTATATTTGTTAATCGCCCATCTGGCCGGTCACCTCAATGTCTCAATCACCTTCCCCTCTCCTGCTGTCATCGCCTCCCACTGCCATAACACCCTCTGCCCAGCACTACATCTATAGTGGCCCCAAGTTCCTCTACTGCTAAACACATTGTGAGCATACTAAACACATTGCAGACTGGTGTTGCTCTTTCCCGTGGCAGCATTGGCACCCTGGAGGAGGCTAGATGGCAATGGCCCCAGCCAGGAGCAGATATTCCTGCTGCTGTTCCTGTTTACTTCAGGCTGGTTCTGTTCCAGGGAAGGTATCCAGAAAAAAACGGTAAGCGGGATCCACTGTGCACTCCTGCATGCATTGCAAAGTGCAACACTAAGTGTGCACTTAATGCAGCGCCAAGGCGTGTGCAGAGGTGCTGCCCCTGGCTGCCGCCATGCCCCACATACCTAAGGGAGACAGCAGATGGTGGAATCAGCTTGATTGTCAGGCTGGGGAACCAACAGGATGGCACGCAAACACAAACTCCCTCACCTCCCAGGCTGCTGAAAACAAGCACTCCCTGATTCAAACAGCAACAGAAAAATATGCTATCTCCATAAAGTGTATCAAAAGAATGCACAAATACAACAAGACATGCAAAAATGTACTACAAGAATAAATATATACAATACCCAAAATACTGTAGACAGATTGCTGGCTGTTATCTGTTTTGAAATCATCCTCGGTAAGAAAAGGACTCACATACTGTATTGTCCAAGAGTGTCCATACAAATTGTCTGACTTATGTACAAGCACAGAAGCTCTAGATATATTATAGCACAAAAATCATGAACAGTTTTTTCAACATAACCCAATATGCAAAAATATACTCATAAATCCATAACTGAACAAGAGTTTATCATTTACTTCGCTATCCCATGCACAAACTTCACATAAGTTGGCAAAAATAGCCAAGGCCAAAGACTAGAAATGCCCGATACTAAATTTCCCTGCAATGTATAAAGGATATAATCAAACACCAGAAAGTTACCGTAATACGTAAAAACACCTTAATTTTTTTAAAAAAAAAGTAGAACCCCCCACAGAATCATTGTTACTTACTAAGACATAAATTGGGATCTTTTAGATGTTAACAACAGTTCAGTCAGAGATGAGCAGAGAGCAGAAACATGTCACACAGGTGGAGAAACCTTATATAAGGACTAATGGAAAGCTAACATGTTTGTAAGGGAATTAGCCCTATAATGGCATGCTTGATTATCATCAACAAAATCTACATGCTACATAATATGATGTCCTCAATCCTGTAAGGAATAACTGCTCAGCATCACACAACCCCCCAATTGCCTCTGTTAGGCACTGGTCTTATCTTACCATCAGCTTCTGTTATCTTACTTATCTTAGCTTATCTTACCATCACTGGTCTTATCTTACCATCAAGCAGCACAGAACTACTGCCAGCACAAGAACTTCAGAAGGATGCTGAAGTTGGCACCATATATTCCAAAGTGGAGAAAGTCACCTTTACTCCAAGGCAAGGAGTCTATACATCCAGCACCACAGATGCAGATTTATTTCCCAGCTGCAGCAAAGCTCCTTTATAAGCAGAAAGGTTTAAGTCCTTTTCACATTAATCAGACCCCTGCAGGTACTGCCCACACATGCTGTCACCTGCATGCTGCCTTGGTCTGGCTCATCAACCAGCTGCTAACACTGGACTCTACCACCATCTCCAACCTTAATAATACTATGAGAAAGATCACAAGCTCTCAGTCTAGTTGTGAAATCTTGAACTTAGATTTAAATCTTGGATCCAAGAAAAGCAGGTGCCATGCCATATCCTGGTGCAAAGCAGGAACCTACAGGGCTTGGCAAAGCTGGAGAGCTCCCTAGTGAGCAACTTGCTCAAGGTCTGAGACCAGAATGAAGCCTTTAATGCTGTGCCCCAGAAGCCCCTTCTCAGACTCCGCCCCTTCCTACAAAGTGGAAAGCCTTAAAGGGGCAGGCCTCTGGCCTGGAGCCAGTACTGCTTTGTCTCTCAAACAGCTTATGCCAGGCACACTGACTGTGGTGCTACAATGGCTCCATGGATTGTGGAGCTCTTGGAAATGGATGTGCTGGCCCAGTGCTAGAGTCAGGCTGCCGTTGTTGGTCCAGGCTTGAGGGTCTTTGGCTTGGAGTCTCTGGCATCTTGGGCTTGAGGATCTCTGGTTCCAAAGTGATGCTCAGGCCCTGTGCCTCTTCCATTGGCACTACTGGTTCTGTTGTAAATATTCAGTAACTGATGTATTAAAATTAATGAAATGCTTCTCTCTCCTTTCTTCTGTTGCTTAGACTGATGTTTAGACTATGAGAGAAAGACAGGAATGTTGCTGTCCTGCTATCTTCTTTTCCTTGAGCTAGCTAAAGACAGTGGGTGAAAGGGGACTGAAGGAGTTAGTATGACCTGACTTACCTCTGTTCCAGTTGCTTAGTGAGCATGTCTAAAGATTTCTGTTTATCTCTACTGTATTTTTCCCTTTCTCAGCTAGAAATTTCTGTTAGTACGGCGCATGCGTGGGATTGCGTCAGAAGATACTGTATAAATTGATTAGATTTCAGCCTCCATGTTGAGATGTAGATTTGCAGTGTTATAATACTCCTGTATCTCCAATTCTCGAGAATAAATCTGTTGGACCACTGCCAGCCTTTCTCTCCTTCCTAATGTGCATGATTTGAACTGGGTACATTAGGATCTAGCATATTTTTGCAACAGTTCCTCAGCCTCTGAGTCCATTTCCAGGTCACTGCTGTACTCCGGGATCAAGACAGCAGGCCAAAATAAAACCTGAGATGGTTTCTTTGGGTAGCCAGTTGTTGATCACAGCCTCTTGGATTCCATTCCCTACATTTTAAAATGTAAATGGTAGCATCGGCCAACTTGCCTAATACATGTTTCATTTAGGTTAATGAAATAATGATTGCAAAGTCCCTGGCTCTCTTAATGTACAGTATAAATGATGTATAAAATTTGTAGAAATGATATATATTCTTTTAATGGTTGGTTTTAAGTTTATTGACTGGTTATGTTATTAGAATGGAAATCTTCCAAATACTTGCAGTTTTTCTGATAGAAGAATGATACACAATACAGTTTTCTGCTAATTGTTTTAAAGTGTGTTAATTCGTAGACAGTTACTTACATTAAAAAGGCTGCATTTAAAAATCATACTCTAAAGTGAAGTCATATTAATGGAACCGAGTGAAGTATGATTATAGTCTATACGTTGTGTTTGATATGAGTTCTGTTTGAGCCATTGAGTGAGCAGCCAAACTTGGTGAGGTGGATGACTAAGGCTGAAATGATTAAGGTAGACCAGGGCGCTCCAACCTTGGGTCCCCAGATGTTGCTGGACTACAGCTCCCAGAATCCCTTGCCATTAGCCATGCTGGCTGGGTATGCTGGGAGCTGGAGGCCAGCAACATCTGGGGACCCAAGGTTGGAGTGCCCTGAGGTAGACAATATGAAGAATACCTAATGTGTATATGTGGGGTGGGGATATTTGCAGGGGAAAGTAGCAGATTGGGGGGGGGGGTTAACCTTCTCTGTCCTTTACTTTTCCTCTTCTAGTCTCTACTGCCTGGCCATTTGCCCTCCAGCTGGGCTGGAAACAAGCCCAGGAGGTGGCACGGGGGATGAGGTACATTAAGGAAGGGGTTAAGCACTCCTCCCGGCCATCACTTCTCCCCTCCCAAATGCCCTCCCCTAGTCTTCAATATTCACAGTATCCAGTAAACACAAGGATGGGAATCCCATGTTTTGCATGCAATGTCTAATTCTGCATAAGAGCAAGGTCAAATAACTTGCATTTTATCTAATGTCAGTGTAGGAGCTGCTATTATTTATTTATTTATTTATTTATATCCCGCCTTTTCCCCCAATACTGGGACTCAAGGTGGCATTACAACATTAAAATTTGTACAATTAAAACATATAAATAGGAATAAGCAAAAGTTTAAAAAATAATTAAATTAGCTATAATATTAAAAATTATATAAAAATATCAAAGTTAAAACAATAACATTATAAACAGTGGAATCCATCATATTCTCACAGGTCCAGGCTATTCCCAAAGGCCTGCTAGAACAAAGTATTTTCCTGCCTTCGGAAGCATACCAAGGAGGGCCATTATTTCTAGCCTCCCTGGGAAGGGAATTCCAGGAATTTCCAGAGTGTCGGGGCAACCACCGAGAAGGCCCTCTGCCGAGTTCCTGCCAGGCATGCCTGAGATGGTGGCAGAACCAAGAGAAGGGCCTCTCCTGAGGATCTCAGGGCATGGGCAGGCTCATAAGGGAGAATACGTATGGTCTTTCAGATAACCTGGACCCGAGACGTATAGGGTGTTATAGGTCATAAACAGCACTTTGAATTGTGCCTGGAAACAGACTGGGAGCCAGTGAAGCTGTTGTAAGAGAGGAGTTGTGTGTGCTCCCTGTAGTCATCCCACACAAATCCCCACCTCCAATATTCATTGCCACAATTCTCTATGTGTCTGAAAATGGTCCGGAGAGCCCCTAAGGAGTGGACCTTGCCTTTTTCAGAACAAATACCTCAGGAGGATAACAAACCAGATGTCCAGAGGACCTCCAGGGAAAACAAACAAACATCCAAATGAGTGAGGCTTGCAAGTATATTCTTCAGCCAACTCTTCATTCTTCCCTGAGTATTTAGGAGGTGATTGCATTTGTGCGGTGGCAAATAATTTTCAGGTGAGCTTAATCTATCTGAGCATTTCTGGAATTTGCTTTGGGCCCTGGCCTAGTTCACTGATGCTGTGTCTCTTTCCTCAAATTGTGGTTTTGCACCAGTATTGCCTGCGTTATCTTCATTCCTCCTGCTGCTCGGCCTCAAAGGCCTTTTGGAAAAAATGAAGAAAGCACCAAAATGGGTGCTCCTATTTGTCAAATCTACCTACCTTCCTATCCCTAGGGAAGGCTCCCCTCTAATGCAATGTGATGCAAATGTCAGGTTATATTAGCAGTTTAAAGAAATGTCATTAAAAACAGCCAGCACCGGTAGACAATGGTAAACAAGTGCTCTACCATCAGCACATCCCTGCTGCCATGAGGTTGATCAATGTGTAGTAGTCCTTTCTTTCACACCTATTTCAAGCACCAGCAATTCTTTTCTTTTCCTTTTATTAATCCAAACAAACTTTATCAAGGACAACTTAATAACCAGCTTAACCAGGAATGACAAATTAATAGGCTTTCACCAAGGACGTGCACTAATGTAATTTGCAATGGAATACTTTAAATGCCTGCAGTATTTTTTTTTTAATTCTTTTTCTCATATGCCATGAGAAAATGTGAATAGTAATAATTACTTGCATACATTTTAAATGATGGTAGGTGTATTTGGCTTCTTATCTTTGTCATTTTGGTTCAGGGTGTAAAATGTCAGAGAGTTTCTCTAAACAAATGAGCACCGTGAATTGCCCAGCAAAATCACGTAGGAAGACAAACCCGATGGTATGGAAAAGATGCCTTTCACAACTTGTGAATACCTTTTAAAGCTTGGTTTTCTAATCCACATGGACATGAACTATAACTTTCCTTTGGCACATCAGAAGAAGATGTGATTCATGTCCAGTTTCTGGGGGTAGACATGGCCTTTTAGAGGTGTTACTTTAACACCAGACCTGTTAGCTTTTTCTTTTTTGTACGCATTGAGTCAGACTCTTGCAGTCCTTCCATTTCTTTGGAAAAGGGAACATCCCGCTGACAAGAAGAGAGAGAAACAAAGTTTCTGGGTAAACATCAGCTTCACAGCAGAGGAAGAGATGATTCCCAGGGACCATTAATTCAATAAGTAAGGTATTTTTATGGAAGAGAAAGAACAACAGATCATGCAATGCTCTTAGAAGACCCCGACTGGCCATGAAATACAGCAACACCACTATTGATGCAGTGTCTGTTGAGGTGTCCAGTGCATTCTCTTATCCTGTTTTGTGGGATCAATTTTGGCTTTTGGAGCCTGAGGTTGTGGACAAGATGCCTGCATCTGTATGACCCACACCACATCCTCTCTCAACCCTTGCCCTTCATGGCTTATTCGAGCTAGACACAGGGGGACTGACCAGATGGATCTGGGGAGTGGTGAATGCATCATTGCATCATGGTGTGGTCCCTACTGCCTTGAAGGAGACAGTAGGGAGTACCATCCCTGGATCCAGAGGTCACAAACACCCCATTCCTGTGTAAGGTGCTCAAGAGAGTGGTGGCATCAGGTGCTCTTGAAAGAAGCTGATTATCTGGATCCAGGCCTGCTTTGGGGATGGAACTGGCCTTGGTCGCCCTGATGGATGACCTTCTTTGGGAGGTGAGACAGGGGGAGTGCTACCTTGGTACTTCTAGATCTCTCAGTGACTTTTGATACTGTTGACCATAGTATCCTCCTGGACTGCCCCCATGAGTTGGGAGCTGGAGGCACTCTTCTACCGTGGTTAGACTTATACTTGTGCGGTCAGTTCTATAGAATAGCATTGAGTGACTGTGCCTTGGCCCCATAGCAGCTGCTGTGCTTGTTGTCCCCAATGTTATTTAATATCTATATGGAGCTGCTGGGAGTAGCCATTAGGAGTTTGGGGGCAAGGTGTCACCCATAAGATGAGACACCCATGGTTAATTTAATTAGGGGTCAGGGAAAGCCTGGGTGAACCAGTGTGTTTTCAGGAGGTGTCTAAAGTTAAATTAATCATGCTGCTCCACCTTACTGCTCATTGTGTTACTCTATACTATTATTGTAATTGTTACTAATATTGTATTTTAAATGTCATTTTAATATTTATATATGAACCGCTTAGGGATTGGTAAGCAGTTTTAATTTAAGCAGTATAGAAGTATCACAAATAAATAAATGTCCTAATTTATGCAATTTTCTTCCATAGACTAAAGTGGGGCTTTTGGTCTGTAGGGGGAAAGATTTGCACACTAGGAAATTTGCGCGAAATTGAACTGGGAAAGGTCAAAGTTGAGCAAATCGAACGTGAGCACGTGTCTAGCAATTTGTGAATGTTTTCGGCGGGCACATGCTTGCAATAATGATTGTATCTGGAGCTTCGAACAAGACACACTCGCATGTTTCAAGCAAAAGTGAAGTTCTCATACATCCCTGTCAGTCCATGAGGTTGCCAAGGCATGGGTAATGGTAGCCCAAATCCCTATCCTCCAAGAAGCAGCAGTCTGAGAATCCTATGTAAGTGATAAATGACACTGGCCACTCCTGCTAAATGGGTTTCCAAAAACAGAGTTGGGTTCAGGTATCTTTAGACTGTAAACTGGTTCTGCAGGGAATGTGTGTCTGTGAGCCAATCAAGGAATGGTGAAGATGCCCAGGTGGGGAGCAGATTCCTTGCTTTTTTCCTTCTTGATGGCACTTTATCATAGGGATGTCTGAGGAATCTGACAGGGGTGAAAATTTGATTGTGAAGAAAAGCATACAGAGTCTCTGTATCCCTCCCCACCACACACATGTAAGTAAGTGTAATCCCAGCTGGAGGCTGAGAATCTCCTGTAAATGTACATAGTTTCTCCTGATGGCTCTGTCTGTGTCGCTTCAGAGTCTACGATGTATTTGCATGCAAATGTCCCCCAAGCACTCTAGGTATGGTCAGGAAGTCACCCTTCTGACACCTAGGAGCCACCCCCTCCCCTGCCTAGCCCAGATGAAATTCATCCTGACTGGCCAAGTGACAGTTGGGCTACTGAAGGGAGGGGCGGGAGAACATTGATACGGTCAGCCATGGCTTCTGGGTTTTGTTGTTGTTCTGGACGCGAGGCCAGTCCCGGGAAGAACAACCCCCAAGCTAATGTGTAAGTGCCTGGGTACTCTAGCATGAGATCTAGCTTTGTTGTTTTGTAGCTCTGACTGTGTCTAGCAAAGTTATTCCATTCTGTCAATTTCACTTCCCTTATCTCCCCACCTAATTTGTAACTGACTGACCCAAAATAAACTTTCTTTCACTTTCCCCTACATGGTGTGTGTGTGTGTAGTTTCTTTGCCGGTTTCTTCGGCGCTAATTCCAGTGTCTGAGACCGGGGCTGGGTTCAGAGTGAGGTGATTTGGGGACGCCAGAGTCGAGGCTGGCAGTTTGCAGCCTCTGATCTCTCGTCCAGCATCCAAGGACTGGGCACAGTCCTTCACACTGATGAATTTCACAGTTCGGCCCCCGGATTCCGGTTCACCAGCCCTGCACTGGCACTGACTCGTTATGAAGTGAGCCAAGCCAGCTCGCAGACTTCTGTCCCTAAGATGGGCTGCAGTTTGTGCATTTTTTAAAAACGCTAAGGAAATTTGTGCAACTGGCACTATTTGTGCAATTTGTGTAACTTTATTCAATTTGTGTAAATCACAGTATTTTGCATGTTTTGCGCAAATCAGCACTCAAACAGCACCATTTGCGCAAATTGGCCAAATTTATGCAAATCATTCTAGATCACATGCTTTTCGGGTGCTGATTTGCGCATAACATACAAAATATTGCGATTTACGCAAATTGCATAAAGTTACGCAAATCGCGTAAAGTTGTGCACATAGTGCCATTTGTGCAAATTTCCCTAGTGGTTTTTTTTTTTTTTTTAATGTGCAGCCCGCAGTGCCATTTTTATGCAAATTTCCCTAGCAGTTTTTTTTAATGTGTAGCCAGCAGCCCATCTTAGAGACAGAAGTCTGGGTGTACATTTGTGAAACCATTGGATAAATCACTGGATTCCTCATCAGACAGACAGTATTGGCCTTGAAATAAGAGATTTTAGAATGTTAAACAGCAGAATGAGAATATTTAATAGATAGGGCTTCTTTGGAGAGGAGAAAAATAGAAAGAATGTAGCTAGTGGGCCTCTTCATCCTTTGGATAGGGTG
Organism: Shinisaurus crocodilurus; assembly: GCA_021292165.1. Lineage (NCBI taxonomy): Eukaryota > Metazoa > Chordata > Lepidosauria > Squamata > Shinisauridae > Shinisaurus > Shinisaurus crocodilurus. Next base: position 89,373,105 of record CM037876.1, on the reverse strand, counting down.
GGAAGACAGCACCTATAAGATAAGGCTGGCATGGACATTGTCCAAAGTCCTCTTAGAGTTGTTAAGAACATAAGAAGAGCCATGCTGGATCAGACCAAGGGTCCAACTAATCCACCATTCTGTTCGCACAGTGGCCAACCAGCTGCTCATGGGAAGCCCACAAGTAGGACATGATTGCAACAACACCCTCCCTCCAATGGTCTTCAGCAACTGGTGTACGTAGGCATACTGCCTCTGATACTGGAGGTAGCATATAGAGCCATCAGAACTAGTAGCCATTGATAGCCTTACCCTCCATGAATTTGTCCAATCCCCTTTTAAAGCCATCCAAATTGGTGGCCATCACTACATCTTCGGGAAGTGAATTCCATAGTTAAACTATGCACTTTGTGAAGAAGTACTTGCTTTTATCTGCCTTGAATGTCCCACCAATCAGCTTCATGGGATGACCCCAGGTTCTACTATTATGAGAGAGGGAGAAAAATGTCTCCCTATTCACTTTGTTTTTTTAAACCATGCAAAATTTTGTATCATGTCTCCCTTACGCGCCTTTTTTCTAAGCTAAACAATCCCAGCTGCTGTAACCTTTCCTCATAGGGGAGTTGTTCCAGCCCGTCGATCATTTTAGTCGCCCTTTTCTGCACTTTTCCCAATTCTACAATATCCTTTTTTTTAGGTGCAGTGACCAGAACTGTACACAGTATTCTAAGTGCGGTCGCACCATAGATTTGTATAAGGGCAGCATGATCTTGGCAGTTTTATTTTCAATTCCTTTCCTAATGATGCCTAACCTGGAGTTTGCCTTTTTCACAGCATGCATGGTGCTCCATGGTGGTGAACCTATTTGGGGGGTGGAGTTCAGCACCATGGATAGCTCCTACGAAGCTCCAAATGAAACCTGCAAAACCTGTAATGGAAAAGGAGCCCCACCAAAATAGGAGTCACCAGCTTCTCCTGCAGACTGGGGCTCAAGGGATGTCTATTTTAGAGGTAATCTAAATTGTGTCTCCAGTTCAAGCCTGTGCATGGACCTTGATCCCACTTCATAACTGCCTTTGTGTGTGTGTGTGTGTGTGTGTGTGTGTGTTTACCTACCTCAAACATTTTTTCAAGGACCTCACAATTTGAACCCAGAGAATAATACTGAGCATACTGCAAATGCCTCCATTTCAGTATCTCCATTTTAAAAAGATGGTCCCATTGTGAAGGGCTGCCCTAAGTGGTCATAAAGACAATTTAGCTTCAATTTATATTTTCCTTTAGTGTCCTTTAGGAGTGGCGGAATGACAGCACATTCCCATCCATCTTCATCCTATCTGTTGGGAAATGTGAAGGTTGTCTGTAAATCAATTTTCCCATTTAGCTCAGTAACCACTTAAGAGGTTTTAGCCACCTTCTCAGCTCAACAGAGTCACAAATCTTGTATCTAACGGGATGCTACAGGCCAGTACATTGAGGGCACCATTGCAAATAGCAGTGTAGCATTATTGCAGCTCAGTTACATGTAGGTTTTGTCCATTTATTAAAAATGCAGCCATGGAAGTGGATCTATCTATCTATCTGAAGCAGTTTTAGGCCTGCTCTTCAGTCAAAGGGACTCTCAGAGCATCTTACATAAGATCAATAAAGCAGGACTGTCCCTACCTCCAGACTTACAATCTTACACACGCACACACACACGCGCGCGCACACACACACACACACACACACAGGGATGAGGAGGCAAACACAAGCAAACTCAGGCACCAATTCTTAAAGTTACACAGCAGGGCTCCTTGAAGAACGGCTGGGATTCCAGTGCAATAAACAAACAAGGTTTTTTCTTTCTCCTGCTAGGAGACTAGGTGGGGGAAGAGAGGAAGATTGCCAGTGTCCACATATCTCCACATTATTTATAGTTTAGGCTAGGGCTGTATTGAAATGACAAGGACCATTCCTTGAAACCCACCTTGAAATTATGTTTTGTTTCAGCTATATTTCAGGGGTGAGGTGAAATTGTAGGGTGGCTATGTATCCTCTTTTATAGAGGACAGTCCTCTATCTGAAGGGCTGACAGAGGTCTGTCCTCTATTTTGATGGTGTCCTCTGTTTGAAGGACAATCCTGTCCACTTCTGATGGTTTAAAGATAAAGAGCCTTTATTTATTTATTTATTATTATATTTATACCCCGCCTCTTTTCCTGCAAGGAACCCAAGGCGGCTTACATAATCCTCCTCCTCCTCCTCCTCCTCCGCTCTTTTTTATCCTCACAACAACCCTGTGAGGTAGGTTAGGCTGAGAGTCAGTGACTGGCCCAAAGTCACCCAGTGAGTTTCATGGCCAAGCAGGGACTAGAACCTGGATCTCCCGAGTCTCAGTCCAGCACTCTAACCACTACGCCACACTGGCTCTCATTAGAAGGAAGAACTGGGCCTTGAAGTTCCCCATCAACAGCACCTGGACAGCAGACTGAACAAGGCCTACAAATCGCCTATATGGGCATCTATGTGTACTAATTGGCCAATGCAAACGGTATGCAATCAGTGTCTTCTCTTGTCCTCTTTTTTGTTGATGCAGTTTCTTTCTTTCTTTCTTTCTTTTTGGCAATTCATAGGTGGCCACGTTATCCTTTTGAGGTGGGATGGGGAGAGATTTGAAGTGGCTGCCATCTTGTTTTGAGGTGCTTTTTACATTTTGAGAAATTCAAAATGGTTGCCACTATCAGAAATGGCTGTCTCCTTTGCCGCTCACTGGGGGTCATCATTATAATGGACAGAGCTGAATATCTACAGAAAAACACACACTTCTACAGAGTGAGTTTATCATTCTTCCAGCTGCTCATTTTACTTGAGAGGGGCAATGCAGCTAAGTACCCCCCCCCCAAAGGCTAGACAGTGACTGAAGCTTGTTCAAAAAAATATAAAGTCACAGTGTGGTGAGAGTGTTGGACTAGGAATCGGGAGATCTGGGTTCTAGTCTCCGCTCGGCCATGAAACTCACTGGGTGACTTTGGGCCAGTCACCGACTCTCAGCCTAACCTACGTCACAGGGTTGTTATGAGGATAAAATGGAGAGGAGGAGGAGGATTATGTAAGCCGCCTTGGGTTCCTTTCAGGAAAAAAGACGGGGTATAAATATAATTAATTAATAAATAAACAGTGTGCCATTTCATGCAACCCTAGTTTTTAACCCTAAATTATTAGGAAAAACTTTTCTTTTCCTCTTTTTGCGTTTAGATTTCTTTCTTTTTCTAATAAGAATATCTTGCACCCTGCCCCCCTGATGATTTATTCAAAAGCAGGCCTAAAGGTTTAAAAGGTGTCCCATGCCATTTGTGGGGAGTGAGTTAGGGGGGAATTGGAGATTAAGGGTGCAATCCTATTGATTGCGCCCTTGGTGATCGGAAGCCCCCAAGCCAGAGGTGTCCAGCCATCCGATGCAGAGTGGGATGGTGAAGCTGATCTTTGCCTCCTGTCCTCACACCTGCAGGTTTCACGAGACGGGCTTTTTAGCCCGTCTAGTAAGGGAACTTCCGAGGGGGAGAGAAGGAGGCTGGAGGGAGGAGGTTCAGGATAAATCATATCCTGTCCTCTGCAGTCTCCTCCCCACCCCACCTACTGGAACACCCCTTTCCTCCTCCGAGGTCACTTTTCCAACCTCGCAGGACAGCCAGCATTGTTCTTTCCGTGCCAGCTGTGAAGGGGCGGTGGAGGAGGGCCAGATCTCTGACTCCTCCTTCCAAGGTTGGAGCACTCTCTCTGACCTTGGAAGGGGGAATCTGAACAATCCTTTGGTCCCTGGGACACTCTCCCAGGGACCATAGGACTGTTCTCTCAGAGTGCAACCCTACGCATATCTAATCCCTCCTGAGCAAATGTGCTGAAAATTCAGTGAAATTATTTGGATAAATACAGTTGAGGGAGGGAACAGTTTATCCTGGAATTATTGGCTCAATTTCATGAATGTTTAATTGTTTCTCTTTACCCCTAGTTTAGGCATTACATAAGATCTGAGTGCTCAGCAGGACTTCTCTCTCCTCTGTGTGTGTGTGTGTTATTTTTTTTTTTACAGGAGTTGGCCATACCACCTTGCAAATCGCTTTTTGAACTCTGATCTCAGTACTTTTGTCTTTGTCCATACTGACAGTACAAGGTCTTACTTGGGGGGGGGAAGGAGGGGCCCTTTAGTGTTCATTTTTCCAGGGGCAAGGGCCCTTTGTCTCATTTTGGTGGTAGTGTTTTCATTGGCAAACCCATGGCTGACATGAAAGATAGGCTTTGATTGGAGCAACTACCAGCATTCCTGACCATTGGCCGTGATGGCTAGGGCTGATTGGAGTAAGTATGAATAGGCCCCTGCAAGATGATTCAGGGCACAGGCCTATGGCCACGAGACAGAGTCTAGACGCCATAGGAAAATTCTGAGTTCCAGTTCCAACCTTGGAAATGCACTGCAAGGTCGGAGCTGGAACTCTGAATTCAGAGCGCCCCTCCCTCCGCCCTCCGATGTCGGGAGAGTGACTTTTGGAGCCGGCATTGGATGAGTGTTCTAGCGGGCAGGCTGGGGAGGAGAGAGGCTCATCCAGGATATGATGTATTCTGGTGGCGCCGCATCCTGTCCTCCTCACGAGCAGGGGCAAAGGACATTGGCTGTCTAAGTCTTTTGCAGGGTGGGAGAAGCAGGGAGGGAGGCAACTTTCACCTCCATACGTCTCCCAACCTCAATATGATGCCCATAATCCTCTAAGTTTGTCAGGTTAAGGGCAGCCAGATTGGATCGCACTGTAAGTACATTAAATCTAACATTATCTAACCGTACCACTGCTTACCAGATGCCTTGACAGATGTCTTATGTCCTAAGGCAGGGGTGGGCAGAAAGTAGACATCTAGATGTTTTAGACTTCACCTCCTAGCATTCCTGACCATTAACCATGCTAGCAGGGGCTTCTGGGAGTTGAAGTCCCAAACATCTGGAGATCTACCTTCTGCTCAGCCCTGTCCTAAGCTGTGTGTCCTGGAATCTTGACACACCACTCATCATGATTCAAACCTACTTTAAAAACACAGAGACACAAATCCTACAGTGTAGTCTTTGCAAATTAAGATTATTTTCTTAGAGAAATAAATGGACAAATGTATTGCTTTTTCCCCTTTCCCCCAGCATGTTGACTTGAAAAGAATGTGTCTGGCATTACAAAAGGCTTTGTCTTATCAGCTTCTTCAAAGGGGGAAAAATACCCTGTGTCATAAATAAACAACACAAGAAGACTAGTCATCTAGGTGCTATTTCATTTATCACACGATGACCAATCAACTGCACAGCAAGACACCAGGGTAAAAAGAAAGCATTACAAGAGCTTTATAAAGTGTGGTGTTTAACTGTACTCAATTCTTATCGCATTACTGTCTGGAACATCACAGCACAGCCTTATCGGTTTCCTTTGTTAAAAGGACACAATACTAATAGCTCGATTTAAACTCTGGGGCTTTTGAAAATGGCCTTACATTTAGAAAACGTTATCTATATTTGTATAAATGTATGCAAATGTCATCTTGGGTTCACATGCATCTGGCCAAATAAACATAGCATTGGCCATATATAGAAGGGGCTAGCACCCATGGCATCTTTCTTTATTGGTGAAAGGTACAATTTTAAAGACAGGTAAACTGAAGGAGAAAGGGCCTATTCGTACTTTACTGCAACATGGTGGTTGCTGTTCTCCTCTCCACCAACAGAAGTATCACAATAGGCCTGCCTTCCCAACCTGGTTCCTTCCAGATGTTTTGAAGAACAACTACCAGCTTTCCTGACCATTGGCCATGGTGGCTAGGGCTGATTGGAGGAGAAGTCATCTGGAGGGCTCCAGGTTGCAGTAGGCTGCATTAGGCTATCACTCATGTGGAGAAGGGCCTATGGCTCCCTTTGCAGGCTGAAGGTCCCACGTTCAGCCCCCAGCACCTCTAGCTAGGCAGGGACTGTAGCTCAGTGGAAAAGCATGTTTGGTATGCAGAAGGCCCCATGTTCAGTCCCTGGAATCTCCAGGTATGGCTGTTTGCTAGGGATGGGCGAATGAGCAATGTTCAAGATTGCCAGGAATCTCGTCTTGCCCAATTCCCATTCAAGTTTGTGATCGCTGCTTGCTCTGTGCAAACAGGAAACTTGCACAAATCAAGCGGCTATCGAATGGGAGATTTGCACAAATTTCCCCATGTCTTTGCACAACTTTCTTCCATCGACTAAAGTGGGGCGGATTCAGTCCACAGAGTAAATTTGCGCAAATTAGGAGATTTGCGAAAGTCGACCCGGGAATCAAGAATGAGACAAATATGAACACATGTAATTTACGAATATTTTCGGTGGACGCGTGCTCGCACTCACGCTCGTGTTCGGAGCTCCTAAGGGGATATGCTCGCATGTTTTGCAAGCAAAAACAAAATTCCCATACATCCCTGTTTGAAATCCTGGTGTAGATAATACTGAACGAAATGTACCAGTGGCCTGATGCTTCCTATGTTTATGTCTTTTGTTTCCTGTCCCCGTGCTCAGAAGTACTAGTGAAACCCATCTCCAGAAGAATACCGCTACCTGTTTCATCTTCAATATACCATGCTGTTTTGCCTTGCAGCTTGAAAAGTCTGCATTAGTGGTGTGTCACACAACAGAGTTGTTTTTCTTAAGTGACTCACTGGAGAATTGCAGGAGCAATTTGTTGTACAGAGTTTTTAGACTATTTTAAGAGAACTTGTCTACTTCACTTAATTACATCCCTTTCTCCCCTTGTATTTATGCCCATCTCCTGCAAGCTTCTGCAAAGGGGAAAGAAAATGATGAGAGACCACTCCATAGGCAGCCACTGCGTCTCGATAAACAGATACTTCATTCTCTGGAAAAGATGTGTAAATGCCACAAGTAACTCTACTGCCCATTTTATATGGGCCTGTCCAGATCCCTTCTCTGTGATTACCATGTCTTAGAATACCCATTAGTAATAATAGCCCATAAGCAGGATATTGAGTACAAATTAATGGCCAGTGAAAATTAATGTCCCACAGCTTATTCCAATTGGTCATTAATCCCTAGGCATTGCTCAATGTCTTGATTTTTATTGTTTATTTATTTTTAAGGATCTGTCATGGTGGTTAGACTTGTCTTCTTGCAATTTGACAGTGTTATCCAGCAGATACAACTGAGAGGGAAAATGGCAAGCTGCACTTCTTGGATCACAAGTTTAGCTTCATGTCAGCTCCAAATGGGAGCTTACCAGGGTGAGCTAATTATGCATAATAGCATTAACAAGGACAAGATAGTGATTTTGCGGTGAGTGGATGCATCTTCTCCAGAATAGTCCACCCACGGCAAGTGCATTCCATCACACTGAGCCAACATGCTATACTGGCTAAAGCAGCTTTCGCCAACATGGTGCCCTGCTGGCTGAGAATGATGGGAGTTGTAGTGCAACACAAGGGCGCCAGATTAGGGAAAGCTGGGCTACAGAGTTGGTTTTGGATATAGGAAACTCAGGTTCAAATCTCTGCTTAGATATGAAGCTTTATTTATTTATTTATTTATTATATTTATACCCCACCTTCTTTCCTGCAAGGAACCCAAGGCGGCTTACATAATCTTCCTCCTCCTCCTCTCCATTTTATCCTCACAACAACCCTGTGAGGTAGGTTAGGCTGAGAGTCAGTGACTGGCCCAAAGTCACCCAGTGAGCTTCATGGCCAAGCAGGGACTAGAACCTGTATCTCCTGAGCTTATTGAGTGTTTTGGGGCAGGTCTCTACCTCTCAGCCAAACTGACACCATCAGGATATTGTGACGGGGTCAGGACACAACGCCTGATCTCCTTGGAGGAGGGCTGGAATACAAATGCAATGAATTCATCTATGCTGCTATACAACACACCACGGAATTGGCTCCAAGAGCTCAACCATTCCTTGTAGAAGTTTCTCCGAAAGCAAAATGTTCAAAGAATTTTGAGGGAAACAGAAAATTTTGATAAGGCAAGCAACATTTCTCATGACATGCATGTGTGTGCATCATCCAAGTGAGCCAGAGAAAACATAGAATCATAGTAGAGTTGGAAGGGGCCTATAAGCCATCGAGTCCAACCCCCTGCTCAATGCAGGAATCCAAGTCAAATGGAGATTTTAAAATCAAAGTGTGCTGTGGCTGTCAACTGCCTCTAACTAGCACTGAATGTCATGTTGGCGCAATGAAGGAATTGTTCATGACATGAGAAAATAGGATAAGACAGAGGACCAGGGTTGCTAAAGAATAAAGCAACATTTTCAGGCAAATTTGGACGTTCCTGCTTGCTCATAAGAACCATCTGAGGAATATTGAAAGAAGCAAAAGAAAAACAAAACCCTAGGTTATGATAAGATCAGGAAAAGCAACTCTTAGAAGGGATCTGTCTGTACCATTTAAGTAGGACAGTGTTTCTATGAATCATCAACCATGCCTCACAAAAGAGGTAGAAAAGTATTGTTTCAAGGACTATTTAGACTGGAGGGGTAAGACATGAACGCGAAGGTTTTTCTGGAACAAGCTCATCGTGGAACATTTTTTTGTAACAAATCAGACACATTTCCATACATCAAGTGTCATTCACACACCTCTTTTCAGACACAGTAGTAACTTATAGGCAGGGATGTTGAAGAGTCCTTGGTTTCGAGTCACGAGTCGAGTCACGAGTCTTTGGACCCGAGTCTCGAGTCCTTGGTCCAAAATGGTGACTCACGAGTCACGAGTCACTCCCAAAGCTGACTCCACGAGTCCCTATTAAAATCAATGGGGGGTTTTCCCAACAAAATAAGGCTATTTCAGATGTGTGGCTTAAATAAATTCTAGGCACAAGTGTGCCTTTTTATTTCAAAACTCTGCAACTGATTTTCGCAAGAACAGACCAGGCAGACAAACCCAAAATAACCAGGCAGGCAGAGGAGACAGGGAACCCCAAACAGGCAGGCAGAGGCAGCCAAACCCAAAATGTCTGAAAGGTTGCATTTTAGGAAAATGATTTTAAAAATAAACTTGCTGTACTTCCTAAAACCTATCCATGTTGCATTTGAGGAACACGATTTTGGAACACGAGTCCTTGGTCTCGAGTCCCGAGTCGAGTCTCAAGTCCCATTAAAAATATTGGGACTTGAGTCTGACTCGAGTCAGAGGGGGGACTCAGTCCGACTCACGAGTTGAGTCCTGGAGTCCAAGTCCCCATCCCTGCTTATAGGAGTGCTCCTGTATCAGTGACAGGCCTGCACAACTTGTGATCCATCAAATTTAATGTTGCCTCCCCTCCCACTGCCAGCCATGTATTGTTGTTGCTCAGGCAGGCCACAAAACTAGGGCATTTATTAGTTGGGTAGGCTTGCTGTAGGCTACACTGTGAGAAGGACATGAATGAGGTTCTCCTTTTTCAGCTATGAGGCAAATGGCAATCCATGTTCACGTGGGATGCTGACAATGCCAGAGTATGCCTTCCCTGCTCAGAGCTGTGCTCCCAGACTGCAACCAATAAGGGCTGTATGCTGACCTTCCCCATTCCACAAACATTTCTTCAAACTGAATTCCAGTGCCAAAGATGCAAATAGAACACAGGAAGTGTAACATGCCTTGCACTTCCTGTTTTGGCACTTCTCAGCAGGGCTGGCCCTACCATAAGGCAGAGTGAGGCAGCAGATGCAGATGCTTGGAGGCAGTGGTGAGGTATTGGAAGACAGAACTATTTGTGCTATGTGGCATCACCACTGTTGACCTAAGATTCAACTGCCAACTCTGGTCAGCTTCTGTATGTGGAGTGTGTGTGTGTGTCCGGAATTTTAACCTTTGCTTCAGAGAGCAAAAGAACTTGCGCCAGCCCTGCTGAAACAAAATTTTTGAATCCCACCATAATAGGAGCCCTGTACAGGCATTACTGACTTGAAGAGGAAATCTGCATACAAAGGGGTTGCAGGGACACACCATAATTTTATCCTGCCATGCAGCTCCTTCTGGATTCCCATGGGTTGGATCTGCCTTCCACAAGAGGAAGGGCTCCTCTTGTGGAAGATCCCTCTGCCTGATTTTGGGGATACCTTCCCCTCACACATACCACAGCTCACTCCATTCAGCAGGGTGTTCTGACCCTCTGTGTAGCATTTTCAGAGGGCTGGGGGGGCTGCCATGGGAAGGACATGGCAGAGAAGTCCACTTCTGCCAAGTTAGATGATCCAGCTTAAATGTGGATTCAACCCCATGAGTTTAGGGCAAACTTCTGCAGTGGGGTGCCCGTTCTGCTTGTGCAAGATCCTTGCACTATTTAGAACCCTGGAAAATCTAAATCATACATGAGTACAAATGTCTCCCACCTGTAGAAAGGACCATCAGATGCTGCTGCCTTGTACCAAATCAGACCATTGGTCCATCTAGCCCACCATTGTTGACACTGATTGGTAGGAACTCTCCAAGGTTTCAAGCAGGGTTTTTTCTAGCCCTGCCTGTTGATGCTGGTGCTTGAACCTGGAACCTTCTGCATGGCAAGCATGTGCTCTACCACGAAGCTATGGCCCTTCCCACATGTTCACCCTGAACACAAGGGAATCCAGAAGGAGCCACACAGCATATAGGGGTGGGGCTCAAGGTGCAAGCCAACAGCCCCTTTGTGCTTAGGTTGCCCCTTCATGTGAGTAATGCCCACACAGGGCAAGAGTATGGGGAAGGGATGTCAAACAAATTTCCACTTTGGCTATTTTGGAGAAGAGCAGAAATAGGAACAACAAGAAATTTGCATTTTCTCACCCGAGAATCTCCCAATACCCAGGGTTTGTTTGTTTTTTAGTTGTTATTGATCAGGGTGTTAGTAACTAAATTGAAGTAATTAGCTGAGCTTATCTTTTTCTTTGTAATATTGTCAAGCATATCTGGATGATTATAACTTGTATTTGCATTGAGTAGCTATTCACATATAAACAAGACAGTGTGCATTATAAAGATACAACCATGTAAGAAATTAAATTGATCTGCTTTACAGTTTGCTTGTTTAAATGCCAGATGAGATTGGTGTTTGGCTGTGTGTGGAGGAACACGAACTATAATCATGATAAAAAGGTTAAGTAGATATATCTTATCTTAAAAAATAGCCCTAACTTCCATTTTTAATAAACAAACGATAATTCCCAAGCATATTTCAGCCTTCTTTTAAATCATGTACTATCACAACTAAGAAATCATTAAAAAATGAAAGGGGAAAAAGTATTAGATGTTCTTAAGGTGTAGCAATACACCAGGCATAGGTACATAGGAGAGCCAGTGTGGCGTAGTGGTTAGAGTGTTGGACTGGGACTCGGGAGATCTGGGTTATAGTCCCCGCTTGGCCATGAAACTCACTGGGTGACTTTGGGCCAGTCACTGACTCTCAGCCTAACCTACCTCACAGGGTTGTTGTGAGGATAAAATGGAGAGGAGGAGGAAGATTATGTAAGCCGCCTTGGGTTCCTTGCAGGAAAAAAGGCAGGGTATAAATATAATAAATAAATAAAATAAAATACATGTCACAAGGCAGAAACGAAGCTCAACCCCACAAAGAATATTGCAGATATTATATGGAGCACAATACATTGAAGTTACATAACACTCATTTCTCAGAACACTAGTATGCAGACATTTCTGGCAAGGCCAGCTCAAGATGCCCTATGTTAAAATCTCAATCAAATTAGTTTTTCTCTTCCACAACTACACAAGCACCTACTACAACATATTTCATATAACAGTGTTCTGCAACCTTGGGTCCCCAGATGTTTTTGGCCTACAACTCCCAGCATGCCCCAGCCAGCTACGCTGGTCCTTTCAGGAACAGGAGACTTGTGATGAAAAAGTATGTCACTTGGAATCTTTGTTTAGCAGTGCGTGGTAGAGCAATAGGGGGTTACCCTTCTCATAAACATTTACTTCCTGGTGCAGCAAATCTTAAAACCATATTGATCGAACCACCCACACTTTCCATTTCTTGCCAGCTCCTGTGAAGTTTCGGTGAACATTCCGCATATCCAGGGAAAGGCTTTGCAGGCCAATGAGAAAGGAAATACTCCCAGGCTCGAGTAATAATAATACATTTGATACCCACCAGGCTATGGTTCGTTGCATTCCCATTTGTGTTTGCACGCACAGTGCTAGAAAAAGCTGAAATTGTTTCTGCAGAAAACAAATGAGGTACATAGAAAATTTTGTCAACAGACTGAAGTGAACTGTATTTATAAGCCAAACAGCCATAACATTCAATAGCTTTAATATTCCTTTCCAGTGTTTTACAGAATTTAGAGATAGAAGTTCTTCTGTCCTCACTCCTGCCAATTCAGGATGTTCTCCATTTTCAGATTCAGTCACTTGAGGCTCACAGCTAAAGTGAACAGAAAGCAACCCCAAAGAAGTGCCAAATGAAGATGAAGTACCCTTCACTTGGCCACATCTTCCAGTGACAAGTTGAGCTCCTTCATATCACTTTAACTTCAGTGAAGAATGAAGATTTGAATTCCTATACCGGAGTTGAGAATTCAGGTATAGGAATTCACTTCTGAACAGCATGATACTAAAATTATGAGAGAAGCTGGAGCTACTGGATGGGTTACTGATCTACGCTACATACATACAATTGTTTATTTTATATCAATTCAATTGTTATGCTTTCCTAAGAATCCTGGAAATTGGAATTTGATGAGGATACTGAAAATTTGGAGTTATTAAAACGTCCCCCACCCCTTCCCTTCACCCTGAAACTTACGTGGCAGGAGGGAGGGATGAGTCACTTTCATATATGTTCACCCGTAAGTCCATTCCATCCTGCTTCTGCATCAATCACCTCAGGCAGTTTCTCTTAACTCTGTCTCCCCGCGCCAGTGCTGGCTCCATGTTTTTGAGGGCCCTTGGGCAAGACACCCTCAATGCCCCCCCTTTTTCAATGAGTCCACCTTCTCCCCCCTTTTTGTCACCAGCTGCCTACTGCTCCTCCTCTTTTGCCAGTGTGAGCAGGAAGACGGTGGCAATTTGCTTTCTCACCATCTCCATTGTCTGGGCCAGAGTGAGAGGCAAAATGAACATTGCCGGCTGCAATGTTGAAGAGGAGCAGCAAGTCCAGGGGGCTCTTGCCAGTGGGCCCCTGCTGGGATGTGGGCTCTTGGCAGGTGCCCAGCCATGCCTGCCCTTGATGCCAGCCATGCCTCCCCCCCCCCCCACACACACTTGTGTACTATGTAGTGATGCAGCTACACTTAGGAACTGGACAGTTCTCCAATTCAGAATTCCTTGGCCAATTACAAGCCAAACCCAAACCCCTCTGACGTTCAGGTTCAGGTTCAGTTGGTAATTAATTTGCTCCTTGCTCACTGCCGCAGCCACCCCTTCCCTTCACCCTGAAACTTACGTGGCAGGAGGGAGGGATGAGTCACTTTCATATATGTTCACCTGTAAGTCCATTCCATCCTGCTTCTGCATCAATCTTTGACTTTTATATACTCAAGAAGATATTTTCTCTCCATAGCTGTATTTCTAAATAAAATGCATCCCCCCCTCAAAATAAAGATTTCAAAATGCATTTTGATATGCCTTTGAGCCTAGAATTGTATTGTCGCAACATTCAGAGAAGTGCAAAGTCGGATGTGCAGCTACTGTTCCAATATACATATTAGTCTGGAAATTGTGGATCAGGTCAGTTCCTATCAAAATGTGCAAAAATCAAATTTTTCAACCACCCCTACCTAGTAGTAGTGATGTGAAGGGCTGGCCATGTGGTCTTCACTTGGCAGAACCAAGATTATGGGGACCATGATTACTGGGAATTGTAGTTTCTCGGTGCTCCTTAGGAAGGATCCAGAAGTCCTGGGAAACTAAATTTCCCAGGAATCTTAGCACTCACAATGCTGCTGCCTAATTAAGGCTACAGCAGCCATATTTCTTGTCACTGCTATCTCCAGCTACGTTTGGTAGGTTGGGAAGGGGGTAGTGGGTTGGATGTTAGGAGATTAGGAACATAAGAAGTCGCCTTACGCCGTCAGACTATTGTCCATCTAGGTCAGTTTTTTACTGACTGGCAGTGGCTCTCCAGAGTTTCAGGCAAGAGTCTTTCCCAACTCTACATGGAGATGCCGGGGATTCAAACTTGGAACCTTCTGCATGCAAAGCATGTACTGAGCTATTGCCCTTTCCCATTTTTTCTCCTGTGTGGATTCAAACCAGTAATCTTGAGGGGGTTGATTTCTCTATTTATTACATTTCTGTACTGCCAAATAACCGAAGCTCCCTTCGTGCGAGCACTTTATCAGACTACACCACTAGGCCTTCAGGCAGGGCCGGATTAAGATAGGGGCTATTGGAGCTGCAGCTCCAGGCCCCTACCACAAAATAGGCCCACAATGCCTGGACCCGCGGTGCGGAGAGCCGCAGAGAGAGCCACACACGCGCAGTCCTCGGCATCTGCACGTCCGGGGAGGACACCCAAATCCGATCCCGCCCGCTCAGAAAGCGCTTTTGATAAAAAGAAACGGATCACCGGGCCACGCGCATTACAGCTGCCGAATAGCAGAGCTGTGTGACTGGCTGCCGGGCTGCTCAACAAGCTGCCGCCCTATTGGCCCATGGCCTGAACTGCCGATCTCCGTGGCAGCAGCAGGCAGAATGGCGACAGCAGGCACACGCCGCAGCGCTGCTCAAGAAGCGGCAGCCGCCCCAGCCCAGCACAACCCCGGGAGAAAAAAGGCAGGCCCGGGGATTCAGGCACAAAGCGGCAGCCTCCCCCCCCCCCCGCAGAGCTGGGATGGGAGGTGAAAACGGGAGAAGCGAGCGGCTGCCGAACATGGCGAAGCCGCTCTCAGCGGGAAGCGGGCGGCCGCCACACAGCTGACCGGCGGAGCCGCGTCCTTCACTGGTGAGTGGGGGACCCGATCTGAAAAGAGATCCTGGGAAGTTCAGGTTCCCCCCCCCCGACACAGCTCCTTGAACACACTCAGCCCACAAACACCCGCAGTTTACCCCACACAAAGCACTCACACAGAGTAGCCAGACAAAAGCAACACACTCTTATAATTTGTATTTATTTATTATATTTATACCCCGCCTTTTTTCCTTCAAGGAACCCAAGGCAGCTTACATAATCCTCCTTCTCTCCACTTTATCCTCTCAACAACCCTGTGAGGTAGGTTAGGCTGAGAGTCAGTGACTCTTTTATAATGTATTTCAGTTTACCCCACACAAAGCACTCACACACACAGAGCAGCCAGACAAAAGCAAAACACGCTTATAATTTGTATGTAGCCTTTTATAATGTATTTCAATTTTAGACAGCAAAAAAGGTAGTACATTCTTATTTTTTAAACCCACTTTTGCCATCGAAATAAAATTCCATCCTCCATTTAATCACTTATTATTTATTTATTTATTTATTGCATTTATACCCCGCTCTTCAGCCAGAAAAGGCTCTCAGAGCGGCTTACACAGATTAATAATAAGACATTCCCTGCCCTCAGGCTCACAATCTAAAAGACATGACACAAAAGGAAAAGGGATTGGGAGGGAGGAGGAAGAATGCCAAACTCAGGCACCAATATAATGTTTGGCATTCTTCCTCCCCCCCCCCAATCCCTTTTCCTTTTGTGTCATGTCTTTTAGATCATTAATTTCTACCCACTTTTGCCATCAAAATAACATTCCATCCTCCATTTAATCACTTGTTAACATTATAATTAATTTATAATAACTTTCCATTTAAGAAAAAAAAATTCACCCCTATCAAGTGAAAAAAAATGACCCAGGTCCTTTTTTTTTTACTTGATCCATTCGTTCTTTTTTAAAAAAAAACTATAGTCCGGCCCAACAACAGTCTGAGAGACAATGAACTGGCCCCCTGTTTAAAAAGTTTGAGGACCCTTGTTGTAATCCTTACATCAACCCTGTAAGGCAGGTCAATAGCATCCTCTCCATACAGCACGTGGGGGGGGGGGCAGATGAGTAAGAGCTCGGTTCGTGTACATTGTTGCCTAACAGTCTGCATAATTCCCGAAGGGGTGGGCTGTGTTAGTCTATTGCAGCAAGAACAACAAGAGAGTCTTGTGGTACCCTAAAGACCAACACATTCATTCTGACATAAGCTTTCACGGACACTGCCCACTTCCATCAGATACATACTCTCCATACTTGTCTGTTATGGAGAAGGCTTTGGTGCTGGGATCATGTGCTGGTTTCTGATCCTCTGTCCAACAACAAACGCTTCCCTGTGGTACGAGATATTGAGGAGTAGCAATCCCTTGGCCATCAAAAAGTTCCGCCACTGGCAAAAGCAGAGGAGTGATAGCTTTAGTTGCAGCAGTCAGTCAACCTAATGAAACTTGAGTATACTCAAAGGCAGCGGCACCTGTTGATGTCCTGTTGCTCTTTTCTGATTCTTAGATCAGTCTCTTCGCCGCTATGCTGCACCAGCAAAGAAGGATGTTGTTTTAACTCGGCAGTTTCTTTCTCCCACAGAGCCCTTTGGGTGGTAGCTTACATTTTAACATAATACAGCAATGAAACACTCATCATTCTAGATCAGGGCTCTCCAACCTCGGGTCCCCAGATGTTGCTGGCCTACAGCTCCCAGCATACCCAGCTAGCATGGCTAATGGCAAGGGATTCTGGGAGCTGTAGTCTGGCAACATCTGGGGACCCGAGGTTGGAGAGCCCTGTTCTAGATTAACCATTAAGATCCACAGAGAGCTGGTGAAACCAGACTTCTCATTATGACCAACTGAAAATCACAAAGTAGTGTGCAAACTTCAGCAGAATTCTTTTTCAGTATGAATGTTAAGCAAAAACAAAAACAAAATGAAGGCCATATAGGGGGGGACAAGAAAAAATATATATTATTGAGTGTGATGGAAAATCCTGTCTGCAATTTGTAATGGCCTTAAAATGAAAGAGGCATTTTGTGGATATATAGTGCACCCATTTGCATGCTTTACTTTGAAATAAAAGGTGAGGCCGTGGCTGTTCTGAATCACTGCCTGGGCACGGTAATGGACTGGATGAGGGCTAATAAACTGAGACTCAATGGAGGTACTGTTAGTGGGTGGTTTGTCTGCCCGGCTAAGTGATATTCAACCAGTTCTGGATGGGGTTGGACTCCCCCTGAAGGATCAGGTTTGTAGTTTGGGGGTGCTCTTGGATCCACAACTGTCACTCGAGGCACAGGTGAACTCGGTGACACAGAGCACCTTTTATCAGCTTAGGTTGATATACCAACTTCGTCCTTATCTGGACAGAGATAGCCTAGCTACAGTTATCCATGCTCTGGTAACCTCTCGTTTGGATTACTGCAATGTGTTATACGTGGGGCTGCCTTTGAAAATGGTCCGGAAACTTCAGCTGGTCCAGAATAGGGCAGCGAGATTGTTAACAGGGACTGGCCAACGAGAACATATTATGCCAGTGCTTTCTCATCTGCACTGGCTGCCAGTCTGTTTCCAGGCCCGATTCAAAGTGCTGGTACTAACATTCAAAGCCCTAAACGGCTTGGGGCCAGGGTATCTGAAGGATTGTCTCCTCCCATATGTACTTGCCTGGACACTAAGATCTGCATCAGCAGTCCTTCTGCGAGAGCCCCTGCCAAAGGAAATGAGGCAGGTCGCTACCAGGAGGAGGGCCTTTTCTGCTGTGGCACCCCGGTTATGGAATGAGCTCCCCAAAGAGGTTTGCCTGGCGCCTACTTTGTATTCTTTCCGGCGCCAGGTGAAGACCTTTCTATTTTCCCAGGCATTTAAATCATTTTAATCATCTTAATCATTTTAATTTTGTAGTTGTTTTTAACTCTGTTATTGTAACTGTTGCTGCTAGCTTTGTTGTTTGTTTTAATCTGTGGTTTTAAATTTTATATTTATTTTATATTGTATTTTATGGTTTTAACTGTTGTAAACCGCCCAGAGAGCTTCGGCTATTGGGTGGTATAAAAATGTATTAAATAAATAAATATAAATAAATAAATAAGCCCAACTGTATCCATTGGGGCTTATTCCGAAATAAGTGTTCATAGGATTGCAATCTTTATTAGGTTAGACTACAACCCTATTCAGAAGTCCCTCACCCATGCATTGCACTGGCCCTGCCCCCAACATCCCATTCCCTACGTGGTTTTGCCTCTCCTGACCTGTGTGTATTTGGTGAAGGGCTGGAGCATTCTGCTGAACGTGTGTAGGGTCCTGTTTAAACCTTCACAGAATGTGTTAAAGTTAAAGGGGCAGAGCTTGCTGGGGGCAGAGACATTAAAGGCAGGTCTGGCTCATAGATTCATAGATCATAGAGTTGGAAGGAGCCTACAAGGCTATCGAGTCCAACCCCCTGCTCAATGCAGGAAACTAGAGGAGGGGTCTCCCATCCAAGTAATAACCTGGCCTGACCTGGTTATTACCTGTTTATATGGTTTATGTTTATTTAAAAATGGTTGTTGTGAATGTTCTATTTATAACGGTTTTATTGAGTTAACAAGCTTATTGTTTACAAAAAAAGAAATATTTTCAATATGTTTCTGTTTTGGCACTTTAATGGTAATTAAAATATTTAATTTGTTTTAATATAAAATTGCGTCTTCATTTTATTTATTTCCATAAAAAGGCCCACCAAAATCCTCAGCACCAGGCCCATAATGCTCTTAAAATCCGGCCCTGCCTTCAGGTCTCATGATGTTTCCCACTGGGGAACATGTTTCCCACAAAGGGCTTGGAAGGGAAGGTCTCCAGTCCTCATCGTCTTTCTGATGACATTATCAGGAGTGGAATAGTACCTGGAGCTTGGAATGGGCCCAAGTTTAAAATGAGCTAATTCAGGCCTCATCTAAATCAAACTAGCTCAAATTAACTCATTTTAGGTGAGCCCATTCTGAATTGGGCCCAGGGTGGCTTACTCATAAGGAGTAAGTCTCATAAGTCATAAGTCATAAGTCATGAGTAAGTCTCATAAGTCATAAGGAGATATTAGTGCTGTCCCGGCTTATTGGGCAGATAGGATTATGAATTTAGCAGAAAATTGTATGCATGTTTAGACAGAGAGGAAAAAAAATCCTACAACTCTCAGCATTCTGGGAATGTTGGGAGTTGTAGGACTTTTTTCAGTCTTAACATGCATAGGATTCTGTTATAGTGTATGTTACTGAGCACTCAAAATGTGCTATATCAATGCGATGTAGTATTATTAGAAGGATCTTTCTTCAGATCCTCATTTCCCAACTTTTGAGGCCACTCTGTATCAAGTCCCATCGTTTTGCAGCATTTTGCCATTTTATTAAGTATTTCCGAGAAAATGGACTTTGTGCAATGATAAATTAATTTTAAGCCGTTCGATAAATAAACCATTTCAAATATAGTGGCTCATGCACTTAGTTTTGTACAAACTCCCCACCACATAAGACTGTTCCAAATTTACATTTGTCCTGATATCTACTGTATTTAGCCAAAAGTTATGTAAGCTTTGCAGTAAATTGTATACCGGTAATTAATAAAACTGTAAAGCTGGATGTCATCAGAAGGCCATCCAGCCCAATATGCACTTAGGCATGATTCATAACCAAGCAACCCTTCAAATATTGCTTGTACTATCCAGATTATAATGTGCCAGGTCTGGAAAGCAGGTGGGTGTAGAATAGCTTGGGATGCTCCAGTGAAGTATCAAGATAGGAAGCACAACTGATTTGCTATTTATCAATCTGTGCTTCTAGGTCTCATTCCATGGGGGAGAAATTGTATATAAACTCACATTAGGAGGTGAGCACCCTTCCCGTAGTGGGAGAGAATGCACATCTCTGCCTTTGATGAGAAGATCTAGCATGGGTAGAGGAAGTGCTAATGAATCATAACTTTAAAATGGGTCTTATATATAGTACCATCAACGTAAATGTCACTTGCAGAGAAACATAAGTGAAGGAAGACAGCACACTGCCCTAAGGTGCTCACAATGAAAGTTTTGGAAAAGACAGTAAGAACAGGAAGGAAGGGAAGAGATGGAAAATCAAGGGTAGTTTCTCTGCAACAACTGAAGCAGCTTTCAGGTATCAGTCAGTCAGGCGATCACTCGTGACTGAGTAAGATTGTCTTCCAGGATAAAAAAAAAAGAAAATTTACAAAAAGGAGATTTTAAAAGGAGGAAAATTCTAAAGAAAATTGTGTAGACTCTAGCGATGGGTCCGTAAGTGACTGTGGAGGCCAATTCTAGATCCACACAGCTTCCCACAGTGAGGACACAGGTTACCAGATGGAAGATGATCCTGTAAAGGATTTATTTGACGTGCTTTTCGCTTAGCACGTTTCTCCCTTTCACCTTGCACTCGAGCTTCTTCAAAGTCCATAGAACCTTTGTGAAAGGCCAACCTCCAGTTAGATCGTTCATGGGCCAGAGCTTCCCAGTTTTTGATGTTTATATTGCATTTTTTTAGATTAGCCTTAAGAACATCTTTAAACCTCTTATATTGACCACCGATATTCCGCTTTCCATCCTTGAGTTGGGAATAAAGTAACTGCTTTGGGAGACGGCAGTCAGGCATTCGAACAACATGACCGGTCCACTGAAGTTGGCGTTGAAGGATCATTTTTTCAATGCTAGTAGTCTTTGCTTCTTCCAGTACACTGACATTTGTTCGCCTATCTTCCCAAGTAATTCGCAGGATTTTCCGGAGGCAACGTTGATGAAATCTTTCAAGGAGTTGGAGGTGACGTTTATAGATAGTCCATGTTTCGCAGGCATACTATAAAGTTGGTAATACAATGGCTTCATAAACCGGGAGAAAAATCAACCCCTTTATATGGCATTTATTGATCTTGCTAAGGCCTTTGATACTGTAGACCGAACAGCTCTCTGGACTATCCTTATGAAAATTGGATACCCCAATAAATTTGTGAATATCTTGCGACTTCTCCATGACAACATGACGGCTACGGTCTTGGACAACAACGGCTCTCATGGTGCTCCATTTAAAGTGGGATCAGGTGTTAAACAGGGATGTGTTATTGCCCCAACATTATTTGCTATTTTTATCGCCATGATTTTACATCTTGTCGAGGGGAAACTTCCCGCCGGTATGGGAATTATATATCGAACAGATGGAAAGCTTTTTAATCTCAGCAGGCTGAAAGCAAAAAGTAAGGTAATTACAACCTCCGTTGTGGAACTTCAGTATGCTGATGATAATGTGGTCTCCGCACATTCAGAGGATGATCTCCAAACTATCCTACATGCTTTTGCAGAAGCATACGGAAAACTTGGTCTCTCACTTAACATCAAAAAAATCAAAGTGCTTCATCAGCAAGTGCAAGCTAACCCTTTGGTGATGCCATCTATCCAGCTTGGCGGGACAATACTGGAAAATGTCGATCATTTTCTCTATCTTGGCAGCTATCTTTCTGTTACAGCTAACATCGACAGTGAAATCCAGCATTGCCTGAGCTCCGCAAGTGCCGCGTTTTCTCGAATGAAACAGAGTGCTCGAGGATCGGGATATTTGTAAGAAGACCAAAACACTGGTTTATGAAGCCATTGTATTACCAACTTTCAGGTATATGAGGTCTGGAGGATAAACAACTTTGTCATGACAAAAAACACATTTTCTATCAATATATGTTTGCTTTCCATATTTCATCCAAATGCCATAATCATAATCTATCTTTAAACTTATTCCATATTCTCAAAATGGCACATCTAACACAATGATTATTAAAATCTGCATTGGCCTTAACTTTATCATACCATAAATATCCATGCCACCTGAATCTCAATTCATGTTCTTCTAGCTCCAGCAGTCTTCTACTAACACGTGGATTTTCCCCTTGCCAGATAAATATAGAAATATCTTTCTGCCATTGTTTAAAAGGCAAATTCGTTGTCAAAATAAGAATTGCCTGAAACAGAAACAACATTCTAGGTAAAACATTCGACTTAATTACAGATATTCTTCCCAACAATGATAATTGTACTTTATCCCATCTTGATAAATCTTTTTTAATTTCATTCCAAGTCTTAACATAATTATTATGAAACAATGTACGATTCGTATTTGTCATAATGATACCCAAATATTTTACTTTCTTTTCAATATTAAACCCTGTTTTGTTTATCAATTTTATTTGGTCTTGATTTGTCATATTTTTTGTCAACATCTTTGTCTTGAGTTTATTAACCTTAAAACCAGCTACTGTCCCAAACGTCTTGTGTTTAGCCATTAAGGTTTCAATTCCCTTTAGAGGATCTTCCAAAAACAAGATGAGATCATCCGCAAAAGTTCTCAACTTATAAGATTCTTTTTTTATCTTTATACCACCAATTTTTTTCATCTTGTCTTATATCTCTATTCAATAATTCAAGAACAAGAATAAACAATAAAGGTGACAATGGACAACCTTATCTTGTTCCTCTTTGTATTTCACAAGATTTCGTCAGATCCCCATTAATAATTATTTGTGCAGTTTATGAGGAATAAATCACTTTTACACATTTTATAAAATTTTCTCCAAATTCCATTTTTTCCCCAAGACTTTAAGCAAAAAATGCCAGTTCAGGTTGTCAAAGGCTTTCTCTGCATCCAAAAAAATCAATGCTGCTTGCTTTTCATTATGTTTTTCCAAATACTCCAAAATATCTAGAATGGTTCTAACATTGTCTCTTAACTATCTTTTAAGTAAAAATCCACTTTGGTCCTCATGAATAAATTCTTGAAGAATAATTTTAAGTCTTTCTGCCAATATCGTTGTGAACAACTTATAATCATTGTTCAACAATGATATTGGCCTGTAGTTTCTTGTCAAAGTCAGATCCTGTCCTTCTTTAGGTATTAGTGTTATATTTGCTTGTTTCCACATCTCAGGCATCTTTCCTCCATGCAAAATAAAGTTCACTGTATTTTGTAGAGGTTGTAAAAGTTCATTCTGAAAAGACGTCTAATGGATGCCTGAAAGACCATCTGGTCCAGGAGCCTTTCCAGTTTTAGTCTTTTTTATAACATCCACTAATTCTTTTGTTGTTATAGTTCTGTTCATAGTTCGTCTCTGCTCTTCTGTAATCTTAGGTAACTTTTGTTTTGCAATATATTTATCAATTTTCCCCAATGGGACATCATAACCTTTATTCAAATAATACTGATAGAATGCTTTTTTATTCCCATATTATCTGTTAAAACAGTGTCCGTTTCTTGTATTTTTAATATCATTTTATTTTCTCTTTCTTTTCGTAATTTATAAGCCAGCCATCTCCCTGGTTTATTTGCCAATTCAAAGCTCCTTTGTTTCAGATAATTCAATTTTATTTCCATTTCTCTTATTGTTAACATAGATAACTATTGCTGTAAAATCTTAATTTGTTGAGAAATGTTTATATTTCCTGGAGCTTTCTTTAATTCTTCCTCTTTCTTTTTTATCTCCTCCAAGATCTTTCATGTTTTCTCTTGCCTCTTCCTCTTAAGCTGGGTAATATATTGTATAAGATATCCTTTGATAAAAGCATTGCTCGCATCTCCAAACCATTCTCAGATCTGTACCTTCATTTAAATTTATTTCAAACAATTCTTTGAGTTTCTTTTTACATTCTTTTAGTTTCTTTTTCTTTTATTTTAGGTCTCATTCGATGGGGGAGAAATTGTATATAAACTCACATTAGGAGGTGAGCACCCTTCCCGTAGTGGGAGAGAATGCACATCTCTGCCTTTGATGAGAAGATCTAGCATGGGTAGAGGAAGTGCTAATGAATCATAACTTTAAAATGGGTCTTATATATAGTACCATCAACGTAAATGTCACTTGCAGAGAAACATAAGTGAAGGAAGACAGCACACTGCCCTAAGGTGCTCACAATGAAAGTTTTGGAAAAGACAGTAAGAACAGGAAGGAAGGGAAGAGATGGAAAATCAAGGGTAGTTTCTCTGCAACAACTGAAGCAGCTTTCAGGTATCAGTCAGTCAGGCGATCACTCGTGACTGAGTAAGATTGTCTTCCAGGATAAAAAAAAAAGAAAATTTACAAAAAGGAGATTTTAAAAGGAGGAAAATTCTAAAGAAAATTGTGTAGACTCTAGCGATGGGTCCGTAAGTGACTGTGGAGGCCAATTCTAGATCCACACAGCTTCCCACAGTGAGGACACAGGTTACCAGATGGAAGATGATCCTGTAAAGGATTTATTTGACGTGCTTTTCGCTTAGCACGTTTCTCCCTTTCACCTTGCACTCGAGCTTCTTCAAAGTCCATAGAACCTTTGTGAAAGGCCAACCTCCAGTTAGATCGTTCATGGGCCAGAGCTTCCCAGTTTTTGATGTTTATATTGCATTTTTTTAGATTAGCCTTAAGAACATCTTTAAACCTCTTATATTGACCACCGATATTCCGCTTTCCATCCTTGAGTTGGGAATAAAGTAACTGCTTTGGGAGACGGCAGTCAGGCATTCGAACAACATGACCGGTCCACTGAAGTTGGCGTTGAAGGATCATTTTTTCAATGCTAGTAGTCTTTGCTTCTTCCAGTACACTGACATTTGTTCGCCTATCTTCCCAAGTAATTCGCAGGATTTTCCGGAGGCAACGTTGATGAAATCTTTCAAGGAGTTGGAGGTGACGTTTATAGATAGTCCATGTTTCGCAGGCATACTATAAAGTTGGTAATACAATGGCTTCATAAACCGGGAGAAAAATCAACCCCTTTATATGGCATTTATTGATCTTGCTAAGGCCTTTGATACTGTAGACCGAACAGCTCTCTGGACTATCCTTATGAAAATTGGATACCCCAATAAATTTGTGAATATCTTGCGACTTCTCCATGACAACATGACGGCTACGGTCTTGGACAACAACGGCTCTCATGGTGCTCCATTTAAAGTGGGATCAGGTGTTAAACAGGGATGTGTTATTGCCCCAACATTATTTGCTATTTTTATCGCCATGATTTTACATCTTGTCGAGGGGAAACTTCCCGCCGGTATGGGAATTATATATCGAACAGATGGAAAGCTTTTTAATCTCAGCAGGCTGAAAGCAAAAAGTAAGGTAATTACAACCTCCGTTGTGGAACTTCAGTATGCTGATGATAATGTGGTCTCCGCACATTCAGAGGATGATCTCCAAACTATCCTACATGCTTTTGCAGAAGCATACGGAAAACTTGGTCTCTCACTTAACATCAAAAAAATCAAAGTGCTTCATCAGCAAGTGCAAGCTAACCCTTTGGTGATGCCATCTATCCAGCTTGGCGGGACAATACTGGAAAATGTCGATCATTTTCTCTATCTTGGCAGCTATCTTTCTGTTACAGCTAACATCGACAGTGAAATCCAGCATTGCCTGAGCTCCGCAAGTGCCGCGTTTTCTCGAATGAAACAGAGTGCTCGAGGATCGGGATATTTGTAAGAAGACCAAAACACTGGTTTATGAAGCCATTGTATTACCAACTTTCAGGTATATGAGGTCTGGAGGATAAACAACTTTGTCATGACAAAAAACACATTTTCTATCAATATATGTTTGCTTTCCATATTTCATCCAAATGCCATAATCATAATCTATCTTTAAACTTATTCCATATTCTCAAAATGGCACATCTAACACAATGATTATTAAAATCTGCATTGGCCTTAACTTTATCATACCATAAATATCCATGCCACCTGAATCTCAATTCATGTTCTTCTAGCTCCAGCAGTCTTCTACTAACACGTGGATTTTCCCCTTGCCAGATAAATATAGAAATATCTTTCTGCCATTGTTTAAAAGGCAAATTCGTTGTCAAAATAAGAATTGCCTGAAACAGAAACAACATTCTAGGTAAAACATTCGACTTAATTACAGATATTCTTCCCAACAATGATAATTGTACTTTATCCCATCTTGATAAATCTTTTTTAATTTCATTCCAAGTCTTAACATAATTATTATGAAACAATGTACGATTCGTATTTGTCATAATGATACCCAAATATTTTACTTTCTTTTCAATATTAAACCCTGTTTTGTTTATCAATTTTATTTGGTCTTGATTTGTCATATTTTTTGTCAACATCTTTGTCTTGAGTTTATTAACCTTAAAACCAGCTACTGTCCCAAACGTCTTGTGTTTAGCCATTAAGGTTTCAATTCCCTTTAGAGGATCTTCCAAAAACAAGATGAGATCATCCGCAAAAGTTCTCAACTTATAAGATTCTTTTTTTATCTTTATACCACCAATTTTTTTCATCTTGTCTTATATCTCTATTCAATAATTCAAGAACAAGAATAAACAATAAAGGTGACAATGGACAACCTTATCTTGTTCCTCTTTGTATTTCACAAGATTTCGTCAGATCCCCATTAATAATTATTTGTGCAGTTTATGAGGAATAAATCACTTTTACACATTTTATAAAATTTTCTCCAAATTCCATTTTTTCCCCAAGACTTTAAGCAAAAAATGCCAGTTCAGGTTGTCAAAGGCTTTCTCTGCATCCAAAAAAATCAATGCTGCTTGCTTTTCATTATGTTTTTCCAAATACTCCAAAATATCTAGAATGGTTCTAACATTGTCTCTTAACTATCTTTTAAGTAAAAATCCACTTTGGTCCTCATGAATAAATTCTTGAAGAATAATTTTAAGTCTTTCTGCCAATATCGTTGTGAACAACTTATAATCATTGTTCAACAATGATATTGGCCTGTAGTTTCTTGTCAAAGTCAGATCCTGTCCTTCTTTAGGTATTAGTGTTATATTTGCTTGTTTCCACATCTCAGGCATCTTTCCTCCATGCAAAATAAAGTTCACTGTATTTTGTAGAGGTTGTAAAAGTTCATTCTGAAAAGACGTCTAATGGATGCCTGAAAGACCATCTGGTCCAGGAGCCTTTCCAGTTTTAGTCTTTTTTATAACATCCACTAATTCTTTTGTTGTTATAGTTCTGTTCATAGTTCGTCTCTGCTCTTCTGTAATCTTAGGTAACTTTTGTTTTGCAATATATTTATCAATTTTCCCCAATGGGACATCATAACCTTTATTCAAATAATACTGATAGAATGCTTTTTTATTCCCATATTATCTGTTAAAACAGTGTCCGTTTCTTGTATTTTTAATATCATTTTATTTTCTCTTTCTTTTCGTAATTTATAAGCCAGCCATCTCCCTGGTTTATTTGCCAATTCAAAGCTCCTTTGTTTCAGATAATTCAATTTTATTTCCATTTCTCTTATTGTTAACATAGATAACTATTGCTGTAAAATCTTAATTTGTTGAGAAATGTTTATATTTCCTGGAGCTTTCTTTAATTCTTCCTCTTTCTTTTTTATCTCCTCCAAGATCTTTCATGTTTTCTCTTGCCTCTTCCTCTTAAGCTGGGTAATATATTGTATAAGATATCCTTTGATAAAAGCATTGCTCGCATCTCCAAACCATTCTCAGATCTGTACCTTCATTTAAATTTATTTCAAACAATTCTTTGAGTTTCTTTTTACATTCTTTTAGTTTCTTTTTCTTTTATTTTAGGTCTCATTCGATGGGGGAGAAATTGTATATAAACTCACATTAGGAGGTGAGCACCCTTCCCGTAGTGGGAGAGAATGCACATCTCTGCCTTTGGATGAGAAGATCTAGAAGCATGGGTAGAGGAAGTGCTAATGAATCATAACTTTAAAATGGGTCTTATATATGTAAGTAAATATGTCACTTGCAGAGAAACATAAGCGAAGGAAGAAGCCTTGAGGTGTTCACAATCAAAGTTTTGGAAAAGACAGTAAGAATAGGAAGGGAAGAGATGGAGAATCAAGGGTAGTTTCTCTGCAACATCTGAAGCAGCTTCCAGGTATATGAGGTCTGGAGGATAAACAACTTTGTCATGACAAAAAACACATTTTCTATCAATATATGTTTGCTTTTCATATTTCATCCAAATGCCATAATCATGAATTTACTAAATGTGTCAGTCTACTCATTTAAGTAGATCCACTCATTTAGTGAGTAGAATTAGGCTTTCTATTCAAAAGCTTAATTTTTTTTGTGGTACCAATAGTGTTGAGCCAATATTATTTGGGTGGCACCAGTCTCCATATTGTATGTGCCTTTGAAAACACTCAACTCTTGGGAAACTCCATGGAATATATTAATGCTTCATCTTTTTTTCCTTTTTTTAATGTTATATATTTACTTTTACATTTTGTTAACATGCACGTAAAATCTCTGCTTAAAACATCCTTGTCCAACCTGGCACACTCCAGATCTGTTGGACTACAATTCCCATCATGGCCATTGGCTATGCTGTTTGGGAATGATGGGTGTTCCAGTTCAACACATCTGGAGGGCACCAGGTTGGCTGGCTTAAACCATCTCTACTAGGCAGTTATTTGTTGAATTATACGCACAATTTGACATATCCCCATTTCTGGACAGGTTTCTAAAAGTATGTTTTGCTAATGTTCATTGATTTGTAAGTTGACTTACTAGTATCATTATTAATAAAGGCTAAACAATGATAGAGTTGGCTTGACTGTGGGCAACCTCACAGTCATAATGCTTGCTGAGTGGCCTTGGACCAGTCACTGTTAACACTCAGAGATATGTAGCTAAGATGTGTTGGAAGTCCTGATGGAATTGGGACCTGAAGTCAAGATGGAGTGCTGGCACAGATCTCCCAGGGGAGAGATAAAGCAGAATTTAGGAATTAGGCCACATAATACAGGCCTGTGGCTCACACTGGCTCAGCTTGTCTGAGTGTGGAAAGCTAAGCAGGGTCAGGCCTGGTTATTACTTGGATGGGAGACCCCTCCTCTAGTTTCCTGCATTGAGCAGGGGGTTGGACTCGATAGCCTTGCAGGCTCCTTCCAACTCTATGATCTATGAAATCTATAATCATGACACAAATGGATCATTCACAAGGTAGAGACAATCACAGCTCAAAGTCCCAGCCAAAGAGTCCATCTGCAGGCGGATGGAACAAGAGTGTCAGTGAACAGCAAGCAGGCAAACAAAAATGCTGGGATATTGGGGGGATACAAGGCATCTAGGAAGACCAGAGAACAGGCAGGCTGACAACCAGAGGGATACTAAGGAATCACACAGAAAAGTCCAGAATCTAGCTGTTGCCTAGACAAAGACTCAGGCCTGACCATGTTGCATTTATAACTGTAGAAGAAATTGTTAACATGTCCAATGGTAGAGCTGGATGATGCCATCAAGAGGTGGCAGCCCTGTTGTCATTTAAGTTGCATTCCTATGCAAGTTTAGACAGAAACAAAGGCCTATAACCCCCTGCATGCTTCCTGTCCACTGCAAGTTCTGGCCAAACTCCTCTCCTCTCCAACCATTCTCCCAGTCTTCATTCATGTGGACCACTCCTTGTTCTGATCCTCTTCTCTTGTCCCCTCACCCCAATTCCCTGGGGTCTGCTGTCTGCTACCTTGGTGCTCATCTGCTCCTTTCCCAGCCCTTTCAAAGCCTCCTTCTTTAGGTCTTTTTGCCTGTTTCTTCCCTCTAGCATCTGAGCAGCTAAAATGGCAGCCAGAAAATATCTGCCTGCCCTCATAGGGACTGCCAGAGGCTTTGCCAACACGGCCTCTACGAATCTCTTTAGTGCATTACAATATAGACTGCAAATCCGTGTAGGTAAAGTGGTATCTTTTATTAGATCAGCTTCTGTCAGGTAAAGAATACTGAAGACAATGAGTTCACAGAACTCTCCAACAGGCAGAATAGGAAACCAGACAATTCTCTGCCTATACACAGCTAGAGATTTTTGAACACCAATATTTTCCAGTCACTTCAGACAGATAGTGGCTTAGTCACAAAACACTAGCACATCAAACCATTTCGTACAAAACATTAAACCAAGAAGAAGTTAGAGAATGATCCCAGAAGCAAAGAGGTGAACTCTTTTCCTGCACCTTTTAACTGTTCTTTCCTGGCTATGTCTCTTATGGAGATTTGCCAGACTTGTTGTAGCACATCATTTAAGGCATCCCGGGTACACCTATGTTTCACCTGTGGTAGCCATAAAATGTTAAGGGTAATTTAGGGATGGATGAATCTGTCAATTTTGGTTTCTCTTAGTTTCTCATTTTTCCAATCTTAAGTTCGATTCGAACTTTGAGAATGTTTTTTTAAATGTTTGCATGAAAATTCATAAGCATTTTTGTTCACATTTCTCCCAATACATACATTTTTGCCTAATATACATGTATTTTGCAAGACATTTTTGTAATATAATGCATTTTTGCACATTATTCCCCCTAGTAATACATGCATTTTTGTACATATTTTTTGACTGGAGTACTCCAGTGCAAAAAGCAGAGAAGTGTGAATTTCAAAGGATAACTGAGTTTCGGTTTGCATAGCAGTTCAAAAGTGCAAAATTAGGTAAATTCACATTAAAATACAAACTGAACAAATTTCTGCCCCATCCCTAGAAAGCATACATCCCAAAACACACAGTGGACATTTGCCATTGAGCCATGGTTTGTAAATTTGTATCCTGGAAGACAATCTTACTCAGTCACGAGTGATCGCCTGATGATGATGGTTGCTCATAGCATTCCCATACATATTCACTGCACGTTCCTGAGTTTGGGGTGAGTGGGTGTCTACCCTTTACACTTTATAGGTTTTGTAGCAAGCGAAGTATCAGCATACTCAGGATACAACATAAAGTGTGATGCCACAGTCAGTTTTTTTTTTTTTAAATGTGAACTCACTGACCATGCTGAAGGCTGTTTGGTTTTTATCCACAAAGTCACTGGTGAGCCATTTTGAGTTTCATATTTACGTAGGTATATCACAAATTATTACAACTGCCACATGTAGACTGCTGTGTGCTGTGATTTGTGGTCAATTTGGACAATTGTGGTGGAGGAAACGTGTCTGCAAGTAACACATCTGGCATTCTGTCATCAGTTCCAGTCCTAGTCAAGTTGATGACAGGACAAGATGAGGCAGAGATGAAGTGAGGAAAGGAAAAATGCCAGGAGGCTCAAAAGGCATAATGCCAAAAAGGTACCAGGGAGAGTGTAGCCAGAAGCAGGAATAGTTTCCAGGCTGCATGGATGAGTGAGCAAACCTCATCTGGAAGCCTTTATAGGATCAAGGCATATCACCAGACTTGCTCTGACCAATTGTTGTGAAGAAACTTCCATGCTGGTCTGACTAATCTCTCTGCAGTTTGCTTCTCAGCCAGAGCTGAACAGTGGCAAACAGGCCAAACCTCGATTGACAACTGTGAAGTACAGAGGACCTGAGTGCTGATAATAAGTACTTCACGAGATTGCATTGCATTCTCTAAGGGAACTATTCTAAAATAACAAAACAAGAGTTTAAATCCCACTGATTCTGGTGGAAAGTAGTTGCCATGAAATTATTAGCTATGTGCAACAAGTCAAACACAAGACAATAATGTGGTTGGCAAGCTACATTGTGGGTACTTTGCGTCACTCACATCATAGTTCAGCCTTGTTCCTAAATCATTATTAAAAGGGGGTGATTTTAATTTATTTTTAAATTTTTTTAGCCCACATCTCAACTCAAACTGGGACCCTCAACATGGCCTAAAGAAATCCAGACTCTGTAGCTTTCTGCATTCCAAGGCAGAATGTACTTCAAGAGAGAGTATAATAATATATACCGTAATAAGAATATTTATATTGTGCTACTGAAAGCATCAACATTCTCTCAGTCATTCTTACAGTAGACCTTTAGATGACGCCAGTATTATTACCGCATACTATAGACAGGGCTCTGAGGCTTAGAGACAGTGGATTATCTAAGCCCCTTTAGGTGACAAACCTGCAGCTCCTGGGAGAGCTCCAACCTTGGAGGAAAAAATCTAAACTCAGATCCCTCCCTCCCTCCCTCCCAGGCCCTGTGGAAAGTTCCACAGCACCCACTTCCCCAATATTGGAGCTCCAACATTGGGAGAAGTTAAAAGGGGGCAGTTCAGGGCTGTGGTTTGGGAGTATCAGGGGAGGGAAACTGTTTTAAAGAAATGGATGGAAGGGAGGAGAACACTGCTACTCCCTCACTTCTGCCAAGCAGCATTTTAGATATGCCAGATGCTAGGGAGGTAGGATTACCCAATAAATGAGTTAAATCATTATGGTGATATTTGAACAGGAAAAGTTTCTGTACCGTAACTTGGTATCTTAATCACTGTACTACCCTGGTCCATTCTGCACAACCTTAGCAGCGCTCTACCT
The DNA here is from genome assembly GCA_021292165.1 of Shinisaurus crocodilurus. Lineage (NCBI taxonomy): Eukaryota > Metazoa > Chordata > Lepidosauria > Squamata > Shinisauridae > Shinisaurus > Shinisaurus crocodilurus. The sequence goes on along the minus strand of CM037876.1, from coordinate 89,340,961 downwards.
TAGCCTCTAAAAGGAAACCTCAGGATATTCTACTAGTAAATTCCAACAGATTCCAGTTTTATAGGACATAGAACTCTTCATAATTAATGGGATTTCATTACTAATCTAGTATATGCATACAGCACTCTTTCGCCCACTCTGCAGATAGTATGGTTATTACATTACCTAAGTGCCTTATTTGACACTTCTGCGTGGCTCCTTTCCATGGAATTGGAATTGATGGAATGACTTGGGAGGGGCTAACAATGGTGTCACTTATCACACTAGTGCTGCCTGACTCTCTGGGAGGGGCAATGCTAATATGGGAAGTAGCCCTCTTTTCTCTTATCTCCTGTGATCTCCTCAGTTACAAGGTCCCTGGTATGGCAGATAGTATGAAGAATCACTTGGACTGTCTTGATTAAACTAGTATCCGATTCAGATTGAATTATCCTTAGGGGATACAGATGAAAATGCTTCCAATTGCCCAAATACAGAAGGGGAGGAAATATGCCATGAGTATATGGTGAAACATGATAGCCACTCAAAGAGGCCTAAGTGCCATAGCAGAAGATGCACCCTGTATGCAAATGGTAGAAACCTCTGAGCCAAGATGGGACAGTTGAAGTGCCTGGTTTTTAAGGAGAACCTAGATATAGTGGGCATTACGGAAACCTGGTGGAATGGAGATAAACAGTGGGATACGGTCATCTCTGGATATAGACTCTATAGGAAGGACCGGGAAAGGCATACTGGAGGAGGTGTTGCTCTCTATGTCAAAGAGGGCATTGTGTCGAGCAGACTAAGAAACCTAAAAGGAGCAGACTCTTCCACAGAAGAGGTGTTGGTGATAACACCAGGCTCCAAAATTAATTTTGTACAAGGAACATGCTATTGTCCCCCAGACCAGAATGCTCAAGGTGAACTTGAGATGGAAAATGAAACCAGGGAGGGCTCCAAATGAGGAAGTGTTATAATAATGGATGACTTCAATTACCCCCACATTGACTTGACTGTTGTTCCAGTCACAACAAAGAGGTTAATTTCTTGATGCCCTAAACTACTGTGCCCTAGAATGGCTGGTCATGGAACCAACCAGAGGAGAAGCAACCCTGGATTTAATCCTAAATGGTGTTGCCCAGGACCTAGTATGAGATGTAAATGTTGTTGAACCAGCTGGAAACAGTGACCACAGTGCTATCAGATTTAATATATATTTAAGTGGAAAATTGCAAAGGAAGTGCAACACAGTCACATTTGACTTCAATAGAGGAAACTTCTCTAAAACTGAGATACCTGGTAAAAAAGAAGTTGAAAGGGGGAGTCAAGAGGGTTAAATCCCTTTAAAATGCTTGGAGGATACTCAAAAGCACATTAACAGAATCTCAGCTAGAATGTGTACCACAAGTTAGGAAAGCTAGCACCAAGTCCAAGAGGACACCAGCATGGTTAATGAGCAGTGTCAAGGAAGCTATTAGAGATAAGAATGGAAGCCTTGCCCAAATGAGGAAAACAAAAAGGAGCACAAGCTTGCACAAAGGAGATGCAAGCAGACAATAAGAGATGCAAAAAAGCATTTCGAGGAGCATATTGCTAACAACTTCAAGGCCGACAATAAAGAATTCTATAAATGTATCAGAAGCAGGACACCAGCTAGGATGCTGTTAGACAATAACTGAGTTAAAGGAGTACTCAGGGAGGATAAGGAGATTGAGGAGAAGCTGAATTCTTTTCATCTGTTTTTACTGCAGAAGGTATATAACAGATACCTGTGCCTGAACTGATACAGTAAGGGAGTCTGAGGCAAATAGTGGTGACAAAAGATGAAGTTCTCAAACTTATTGACAAATTGAAAGTTAATAAACTTACCAGAGACTCCTGAGCAAACTTAGCAGTCATGGAATAAGGGGAAAGTTCCTCTTATGAATCAGTAACTGGTTAAAGAACTGAAAGCAGAGAGTAGGAATAAATGATAAATTCTCCCAATGGAGGGATGTAAGCCATGGAGTCACACAGGGATCTGTGTTGGGACCAATGCTTTTCAACTTATTCATAAATGATCTGGAATTAGCAGTGAAGTTGCCAAGTTTGCTGATGACACCAAATTATTTAGAGTGGTTAAAACAAAAAGGGGCTGTGAGCAGCTCCAAAAGGATCTCTCCAAACTAGGAGAATGGGCATCAAAATGGGAAATGTGGTTTAGTGTAAGCAAGTGTAAGGTAATGCATGTTGGGGCAAAAAATCCCAACTTCAATTATATGCTGATGGGATCTTGGGGTTGTGGTGGACAGCTCGATAAAATTTTGACCCAGTGTGCACCTGCTGTGAAAAAGGCAAACCTCATGTTAGGCATCATTAGGAAAGGAATTGAAAATAAAACTTGCAAGGTCATACTGCCATTATACAAACAAATCTATGATGCGACTGCACTTAGAATACTGTGTACAGTTCTGGTCACCACAGTTAAAAATTGATAAGTAGAGTTGGGAAAAGTGCAGAAAAGGGTAATCGAAATGATCAAGGGGCTGGAGAAACTCCCCTATGAGGAAAGGTTACAATTACTGGGATTGTTTAGCTTAGAAAAAAGATGAATAAGGGGAAACATGATGGAGGTGTATCCTACTGTGCATGGAGTGAAGAAAGTGGATAGGGAGACATTTTCCTCCCTCTCTCATAATATTAGAACCCAGAGTCATCCATGAAGCTGATTGGTGGGAGATTTAGGACAGATGAAAAGAAGTACTTCTTCACACAGCACATAGCTACAGTATGGAATTCACTTCCACAAGATGTAGTGATTGCCACCAGTTTGGACGGCTTTAAAAGGGGATTGGATAAATTCATGGAGGGTAAGGCTATCAGTGGGTACTAGTCCTGATGGCTATATGCTACCTCCAGTATCAGAGGCAGTACGCCTGTGTACACCAGTTGCTGGGGAGCATGAGTGGGAGGTTGCTGTTGCACTCATGTCCTACCTCTGGATTTCCCATAGGCATCTGGTTGGCCACCGTGTGAACAGAATGCTGGACTAGATGGACCCTTGGTCTGATCCAGCATGGCTCTTATGTTGTTATGGTCTTAGGGCATCATAACCTAAAGTAACACAGGATCCAGGCCTGAGGAAAGTTCTGTTGGATTTCAGTTTACAGTAATACCTTGGATTGCAAGTAACTTGGTTTGAGAGCGTTTTGCAAGACAAGCAAATTTTTAAATATTTATTTAATTTTTTTTGCCTTGATATACAAGCGACGTCTTGCAATACAAGTATTGTACTACGGCTTAAATTAAAAATCTCTGTACAAATTTTTTTTGGGGGGATTTCGTTTTGATATAAGAGTGTTTTGGATTACAAGCACGTTTCCGGAACGAATTATGCTCTCAATCCAAGGCATGACTGTATACCGCAGATTAGTGGGAACAAGGATCTTCTCTAGGTTATTTTGTTCTGATAGGAATGCCTAGAATCTCTCAAAGGTGATGGCAGATAAAAGACATTTTTAAAAAACATTTTTTTAAAACACATAACATATGTGACATATAGGACAGAAGGAGCTCAGAAATATCATCCCTTTATGCAACAAATTGGTTGCATGCTGCTCTCATCTCTTTAATGTAGTACTAGGCAGACACGCATGTTGTTCATGGCACGTGAAACTGTTTCATGCAAGGAACAAAGAACTAAAAACATGAGAGGGGCTAGTCCAGCCTTCCCCAAGCTGGTGCCCCCCCAGATGTGTTTGACTGCATCTGCCATCACCCCCCAACCAACATAGCCAATGGGCATGTAGCCCGTTGTAGTCTAACACACCTGGGGGGCACCAGGTGATTGGGGAAGACTGAACTGGTCAATTAGCAATTTCAATCAGGGCCAAACTGCACGTCTCGTGGGAGATCCATGAATGAATTTCCTGGCATTTTTTAGCCTTAAAAGCAGACTGGGGGGGGTGGAATCTGGAGTAGGTCATGGTGTGAAGGATTAAATCTTTTCACCCCCCACACAAACCATTTCCCCAGTATAAATCTTACCCCCTCCCCCAAGCTGCGATTAATCCTGAAAGAGCGGAAAGGGCATGTACAATACAGACCAATCCCCCCCCCCCTTGTGGCTATTAAGTTTCCATTGGGGAAGTGGTACAGGGTTAAACCCCCTCCTCTGATGCCAAACCCAAATCCCCATCATGTCACTGCCCACCCTCCTCAATGGCTGTTTTTAAGGCCAAAACAATAAAGGCATCAGGAAATCCAGTCACAGATTAACCCTGCTGACTCATGTGCAGTTTAGTCTTCAGTGTCGTCTTTCAGCCCTGTCCAAAAATTGGTCAAGCCAGAGGAACTGGTTTAAGCTGATTTCATCCAATTAAAGTGCTTTAAAATGGACTTAAATTGGCTTAAATCTAATTAGCCTGTGATCAGATGTAGTTAAGTAAAGTTGTATCAGTTTCCAGGGTCTTAAGGCTTTGTCAGCTTTGGTGTAAGAGCTGCCACAGAGTTGAATTATTGTCCTCTTTAAATAAATTATGAAGAAATTCCAGGTCTAGCCTTTAAGCCACTGATCTCTATTAAAAATCAGTTCAAAAATGAAGGTAAATATATAAATTCACCCTCTTTTCAAATCTGAATTGTTTTCAACCAGCTTTGCAAATGGTCAAGGTTGAAGAGGTGTTTTAAAATAAATATTTCCAATTGTATTTTTGCATCTTGATAGGTCAAGCATAAAACCAAAAGGGGAAAAAAAGTATGATGGGCTTTAGCCTTTTAATCTTATTTGTTTGAGTATCAGTGATCCCTTTTTCAAGACTGTCAAATATCCAGTATTTATAGGTAAAGGTAACCAATCCAATAAACGAGGTTGAATAGGGCAAAGGCTGTAGGGAAGAAGATCCGAGAGTAGGAGTCAATTTTGGCCACTCGGATGTGTATTCTTCCTTCTCTCCATGACCCCGTGCGACAGTCATCGAAGCAACAAAAGAAGCTGGTGCAGTCTTTACCTTCAAGGCACTCATATCCATAATGGTCATTGCGTTCTGGAAAGTGACGGATATTGTTCATTGGAATTAACGTTGATCCAGGGCGGACGGGGAGTACAGCTGGATTCTAAAGGTAATGACAACTAGTTAAAGTTTTGCTTCTAAGAACTAACTAAAAGTGGAGTAGAAAGGGGGAGATGGAGAGTTTCAGTCTACATATGCATTAAAATCATGTGGTAAGCTTATTCTTGATTCTGCCATTCAGGCTTCAGGTGGATGATCTTGTGTTTGAATAAGCTCCCATATAAGAAGCCTCCATGCTAATCAAAAATTAGTATATCAAGAAGAAGAGTTCTAGCTAGTTCTTTCTAATATACTACTTTTTCTACATACATACATACAATACCCTGCCTGAAGTGGTTCAGCTCCGGAAAAGCTGTGTCATGTGATTCTGCTGAATATGTAGCTTAGCTCTAATCAAAGCATACTCTGTTTCTTTTTCTCATATTCACACTACTTCTTTGAACATTTCCTTCTTGTACCATTCATTGTGGTCTCTCTGTTCTTTTGCTTCATTTATTATCCTTCCACCACCTTTCCTTTCCCTGCCTCTCTTTGCTCCCTGCCCCCACACTTTATTAGGGCTTTTTCCAGACTAGAGCATCTTAAGTCGACTTCACACATGTACACCTAAAATACTTGAAATGCACAACTAAAAGTGTCACATTTGAATAAGGTCAATATAAAGTTGCTAACATGCCAAATGTACACTTGTGTAATGGTCTGCTGCCACGTAATGTCTGAAATCGCTCTTACTACATCAATTCTATATTCCTCATTCATCCTCCCAGACATCTATATAGCATTATCTTTTTAAAAAAAATTTTTTTAGACGAAATCAATAACACTGTCCTCCTACTGTGGATTATGCATTATTTATGTCAGCCTTCCCCAACCTGGGGTCTTCCAGATGTTTTGCACGTCAACTCCCATCATCCCCAGACAGCATGGCCAATGGTTAGGAATGCTGAGAGTTGTAGCTCAAAACATCTGGAGGGCACCAGGTTGGGGAAGGCTGGTTTATATAATTGTCAGTGGCTTTATGGTCCATCACTTCAAATGTTCAAGAAGGGGCATTATGCATGCCTGAAATATTTGCCTGTGGCTGCATTTATCCTAGCAGAAAATGGGGGGAAGTCGGATGAAAACCAAGGTCAAAGGTGGGAGATGAGCAAGAACCGTGCTCATGTGATATATTTTCAGTGACAAGATCTTCTAAATAGCTCAGTTTAATTACATCTTAACATATGTAGGGCACAATCCTATGCATGTTCAGAGAGAGAAAAGTGCTATAACTCCCAGCACCCCCAGCCAGCCATGCTGGGAGTTGTAAGACTTTTTTCTGTCTAAACAAGCATAGGATTGCACTCTTAATGATGGCACTTCGGGGGTAGATAGGCATGCAATTAAGTTCACTATCATATACACATGATGAAAGACCAAATGGCTGGAATGAGAGGGTGCTAATAAATGAAATAATTAGGAACTTAATACCTTGAATTATTGTGTCATTAGACCTAATAGCCTATTTTGGCCAATGTGTGAGCCTTCAACTTTTCAAAGAGAGTGCCTTGTCTCAGAATGAATGTCTTCAAAGCCTTTTAGGGCACAATCCTATTGATTGTACTCTCAGTAATCAGAAGCCCCTGAACTCGGAGGCTTCCGATCATCCAACACATGGTAGAAAGAGCATCAGAGGTGATCTTCGCCTCCCCATCCTCCCACCCTGTATTTATTTTTTTTGCTAGACTGGCTTTTTTGCCTGGCTAGCAATGGTGCTTCAGATGGGGAGGGAAGGAGGCTGGAGAGGCCTCGGGATAGCTCATATCCTGGCCCTCTCCAGTCTGCTCTGCTCTCTGCCCACCGAAATGCCCCCTTTCTCCCCTCTCCGGGGTCACTTTTCTGACCTCGGAGGGCAGCTGGGGCGGTTCTTTCTGTGCCAGCTGCAAGGGAGCGGATCTCCAACTCCTCCTTCCGAGGTTTCATAGATTTCATAATAGAGTTGGAAGGAGCCTACAAGGCTATCGAGTCCAACCCCCTGCTCAATGCAGGAAACTAGAGTAGGGGTCTCCCATCCAAGTAATAACCAGGCCTGACCCTGCTTAGCTTTCCACGCTCGGACAAGCTGAGCCAGCGTAAGCCACAGGGCGCTGTCTCCAACCTCGGAGGGGGGAATCCCCAGGATCCTATGGCCCCCTCAGACAATGTGAAGGGGCTTAGGATTGCTCCCTCCGTGTCCCAGAAATGGCACTGAAATGGTACAGTAGCCAGCAGCCAATGGAGCTACTCAAAGATTCAATAAAAGTTGCTGAAATTGTATGATTAAATTTTTAATAGGTATTTTTGCACAAGCTGCTTTTTCAGCATTCTTGGTAACATTTAGGATCTAATTGAGCCAATTACTGTCTGCAATGTTGTTAAAATGCAATGCTTAAACACATTATAATACAGCAGGCAGATAATTTGCTCTTGATGTGCAGAAATAAAGAGTTTTTGATAGGATGCATTTTTGACATATTGGTTGCTAAACAATTATATTTTATCAGGGGGGGGTATCTAATTTCCTTAATTGCAAAGTATGCATTGTAGAAGAGATGTGGGATCAAAGACAGGTATAATTCCTTAGACACCAGATGGACATATCAATTAACTGTGTAACTTTACCTGTACAATTCATTCAGGACTCTAAAAAAAAATAAAGGAGGTTTTACTGCTGCTGTTGATTTATTGTATACATTTTATTCTTTCTGTTGTATTATTGCATTTCTATATGTATTGCAAAGCCATCCTGGGAAAGTTTCTTTGAAGGTTGGGCTGTAAGTAATGGGGAGCGCAATTCTATCACCCCCCCCCTTGATGCAGGTAAGCCTCCGAACTTGGAGGCTAACGTGAATCCAATGCATGGCGCGAGGCACGGAGGTGGCAGCCTTTGCCGCTGCCGCACCTCGCGTACCTGCATTGCGCCCCAAGCACCTAATGGTCGCCGTTCCAGGAAAGGCACCCAGTAATTACACAGAGCCAGGGCTGGGTTATAACTTGGCCACAACTTTATTGGTTACAGCTTAGAGTTTGACCTGGTATGGGGATGGATCCCTGATTTGCACCACAGCCCACATGCTGGGTGGCCCCAATGGGGTGGTGGTGGATGTCCTGCCAAAGCATGGGTCGGCCATGCCCCGGCGTGTGCCGTGTGCATGTATCCCTGCTCCCCTGGGGGTGGCGCCAGCATGGTAGCCCCCAAGCTGGGCTGCAGCCCTGTGGCTCCCACCTCATTCCTGTTAGGGAGGGGGCATGTACCCCCTCTCCCTTTGACTTGGGTCCAGCCCGATGCCATCCGCCTTGAAGTTGTGATGTTGCTGCTTGGCAAATAACTTTAAACAAACTTGTATTGCTGTGAGAAAGGCAAAAACCCTGTGAGAAAAGCCAATCGAATCGATCTCCACAGGTAAAATTCCTTCCCAGCCCTGTCAACCAGCGGCTGACAGTCATCCACAGCAATAAACCGCCTTACCTAAGGGGAGGGTGGGTTGAGAGCAAGATCGCAACGGCTCCGTGCGCAGGGGAGGAGCAGCCCGGGCCACGGTCCCCTTTTATAGCTGCAGAGCGGCCTGGGGGGAAAACTACCTCCCAGCCCACTCCCAGGGGCCCTGCCATCCCCCAAGTCCAACCAGCACCACTGACTGGGCTGAGGGAGCTGAGACCCGTGCAACCCGGGCTACGCCCCTGCCCACACAGAGCTGCCGGAGTGCAGCCTCCAGCTGCACCAGCCTCCTCCTTTCCCGCCACGGCGCCCTCGCCATGGCGCAAACAGCCCCCCCCCCCCGGTTAACAGGGCCCTCGAGATTTCATCTAGACGGCCATTTTCGGCCATCTAGATGAAGCTCTTCAGAGGGGGCGGGAAGGAGGTTGGGGCACTGTTTGGATATGGCATAAGCCGTCGGCCCCAGCCTCCTCCCCTCCCTGCCCTCCGGGATGCCCCTTTTCCTCCTCTCCGAGACCGATTTGTGACCTGGGGGAGGCAGCTGGCGCAGTTCTTTCCACTCCGGCTATAAGGGAGGCGGGGCAGGGGCTTGGCGTATGCATTTTAAAATGTATGCGTTTTAACATAATTTTGCTTAATATTCTTTTTTTTTTGCAAGCAACTTTGCTAATATAATGCATTTTTTAAAACATTCTTTTCACTAATATACACGTGTGTGTGCACTTTTCCCTAAGATACACAATTTTAATACATTGATAGATTGGAGAACTCCATTGCAAAATTTGGGGAAGTTCAAATTTTGAAGGATACCTGAGTTATAGTTTATGTATTGGTTTGAAAGTGTGAAATTTGATAAGCTTGCATTAAAATGCAAACCATGCAGATTTCTCCCCCATTCCTATATAGTGGTACACTCTCAGTTTATGCCGGGAGCCATCAAAGCTGGCAATAATGCTGGAAATAAGTCTGGACTTGTGTACTACTTCTTGTTTGGGGAGGGCTCCTTGGATTCTGCTGCCTCAGGCGGCAGTCTAGTCTGCCTGTATGGTAAATGATGAAACAATGGATATTTGTTTCGGCAATAATGAAAAAAGATATTTGTTTTTAACCCCAACAACCAATACACTCTCGGTTTGAAAAGTGCCAATTTGGCTAATTCAGCCTTTGCTTTAAAGATCGGTTTCAGCATTATGGTTTGATATAATATACAGTAATACCTTGGATTGCAAGTAACTTGGTCTGAGAGCGTCCTGCAAGACAAGCAAATTTTTTAAAAAATTTTTGACTTGATAAACAAGCAAGGTCTTGCAAGGTAGGGATGTAACCGCTCGCCTCAAACGGGCGTTGCGGGCCGAAATCGGCCCCGCTCACGTCCGCCAGAGACTCGCTTTGATATAAGAGTGTTTTGGATTACAAGCACATTTCCGGAACGAATTATGCTCTCAATCCAAGGTATTACTGTACAGCGAATTAAATATAGGAGGTTGCTTTCCATCCTCATTTTTAGCATAGCCATTCTTCCATTTGAGAAAGCTCTTTGCAGGGTTTATGATTCCAGTTCAGTAATCCTTTATTCCAACTACTATGCACAGGGATTCTGTTTTTTAAAAAACCTCAACATCATCGTAACAAAAAGTGACTTCTTATTTATTTATAGGAGATGGCTAAATTTATATATTGCTTAATGATATGCTGCATATTAATATTTTAGTATGTTTACCCTTTGGGGATTATTAAATGTTCATGTTGCTGTGCACTACCCTCTTTTGATGTTCAAAAATCACTGAAGAGAGAAAGTAACTGTTATTTATAGTGACTGAGACAGTGGCATTTAAAAAAGGAGTCATTCCAGACATAACAAAAATGACTACAGCACATCAACCTGATACCCTGTGAGAAATGAAATCTGTCTATATAATATCAAAATGATGGAGGGGCAGGAAACTTAGCGCCCTCCAGATATTTTATATTACATTCCTATAAGCCCCAGCAGCCGACATGGCCAATGCCCAGGGATTATGGGAGTTGTCATCCAAAACATCTGAAGGGCACCATATTGCTTAACCCTAGAGGAATAGAAGAAGCACATGTTCTTCATTACTCTATTACTAAAGCACATACAAGAGCAAAGGGAGGAATGTGTATTGTGTATTGATATCTCAACAGTTTGGCGGACAGTCCACACTTATAGACAATTTAGTACCACTGAAACCAATAGTACAAGTTTACATAATCATGTCCAAGTATATGATGTACATTTTTGTTATATTTCTATCCCGATAAGCACAGTTACCACATTTCCGGCAATGCATACCAAATAAATTAAGCTGACTACAGAACTGTGTGCTATACACAAAAGTTATATGGAATCCTATTAACGGGCCAAACAGCAACAATTTGTCACTGCATGCTTTGCAAGGAAGAGAAGAGATTGTGCCAGAACTACCTACCATAAACCACTGGGCTAAATTTTCAGACTGGCCAAACGTGTTGGCTATGTTTCCTTGCTCCACCACCTGCTCTGCTTTGCACACACACACACCCTGACCTAGAGGGCTCTCCCATGCCCCACCCAGATACCAGTTACATATAAAGTCAGCAACCCAATATGAGCCACTATACAGTAGCTCAGAAGACAGGTCATAGCCTGATGGAACTTATCCACTTGTACCATCGCGAGGAGCAGCTTGAACATTTGGCACGGCAGCAAACATCAGTACAGATGTGCTAGTACAATGTTCCTTCCTCAGCGTAGCGTTTCCAGGAAGGGAAATAGGCAGACACAAGTAGGGATAGCCTAGCAGCAGTCCTTTGTGGTGCGTATCCAATGGCTGCTAATCAACTTGGAGCCAGGAACAGAGACTCACAATTGTTTCTTTGCCAAACCACTACTGTACACATCCTAATTACAGTATTTATTAGAAAGTCATAAATATAGAGAGATACTTGCTGTAGCAGTCTCCCCCGTTACTAGATTTGGCATAAGCAAATGCTGATTCACAGATGTTTGGGGTTTGGGGTTGCTGTAAACGGAACTACATGAGCTGATGGAAGCGTTTTACTAACTTAGGAAACAAAACATAAACTTAGTAGATGGTGTCTGTTTCAGCTATTGGGGCTAATGATGAGATGTTTTATTTATTTATTTATTTATTTATTTTGTATTATCTTACTATCTTACCCATCTTCCAAGAGCTCAGGCTAAAAATGGGGGGGGGGGTATTTTCAATTTGTAACAAAAAAAGAAGAAGAAACCCCAACCAATCACCAATAGTTTTAAAATGCACAGAAATCTTTTTAAAAAAGAAAATCTAAAAATAATCTAAAAATGCAATACCTCCTGAGATCAAAACCAGATTCAAGGGGCTTAGACAGTTCACCCTGGGAATATCACCTGTATGTGGGGGGCGGATCCCTGCAGCATAGCCTTCCCCAGCCTGGTGTGCTCAACTACAATGCCCATGGCGTTGGCCATGCTGTCTGGGAATGATGTGATTTGCAGTCCAACACACCTAACGGGTGCCAGGTTGGGGAAGCTGCCTCAGAGCATGACAGTGCACCTCCCCCCCCCACACTCTCCCTACCCCACACATGCAAAATGGGGAATAGGAGGACTTTCCCACCTTCCTGCCCTGCCTCTGCCCTTCTGCTTGGTCAAGGAATGCAAACTCTGGCCATGATACCATCCAGCATAGCCAAAGGAGCTCAATTCAAGGTTTAGGCTGAACACAATTTCAGGCTTATATGACACCATCAGGTAAGTATTTCCAGAGATTGTATGGAAAACCTAGATCACAGGACAGTGTAGATTGCTAAAATGTCTACTCTCCAACCTTGCTCCTGAAACGTGTCCTTCTTAATAAATGTTAGGACTGGGAAGATAAAACTTTAGAATACTCCAAACATGTACACTTACTGATGACTTGTTTTTTGATTTCTTGTCTTTGGCCCCTTTTTTGTTGCTGGTGAAGTAGTGCAAGGTGCCGTACTCCATCAAAGCAGCAAAGACAAAAATAAAACACACAGAGACAAAGAGGTCCATTGCTGTTACATAGGAAACCTTGGGAAGAGACTTCCTCGCGATTGTACTCAGTGTCGTCATGGTCAGCACAGTGGTGATACCTGATCAAAAAAAGGGAAAAGTTTCACCAAGAAACCTTGAAGCAATATTTGGGTATCAGATTCTGAAGATCGCAATATGGGCCATTCCTGGATCTGCAAGGGAAACAATTGTGGTTTGGCTCTACAAAGGCATGGAAATGGGGGGATGCGATCATGGTTTTAATGATGTGCTTGTTGTGATATTTTAATTGGATTACTTTTGTCAGTCACTTTAGGAGGCTGCTGGCTGAAAAGCAGCAAGCAAATTAAAAGCAAAGTCATGGCAGACATCGCTTTACATTAAAATATATTGTTAGAACCTGGATAAGTTTCAGAATATTCCAAGGAATGCTGTGTTTATGTTTTAAGGACACATATATCTCTTAGGACATTACTGTCCTTGCAGTCTCACCAAGCCTGTTGGCTGTTTTTTTTATTATGATGATTATGATGATGATTATTAAAATTCTGCTGCATAGGTTTTCGGATCATTATTTGCATTTTTTTGGTACTTTGTTTTAAATAATTTTTAAGATATGTTTTATGGTGTTTTCCCTGTAAGCAGCTTAGAGGGCCTTGTGGCTGAAAAACAATATATAAATATGAATAAATAGAGACACTTATCACAGCAAATGGGATGGCATATTTATTTTTAGAGGGGTATATTTCACCTTTATTGTACCGCTCTGTCTGTCTTTGACAAACAAGCTTAAGAGCACAAAAGAGCTATGGCCTTGTTCACATGATCTGTTATCCCAACACAGCAGCCTTTTTGACCCATTGCGATCAGTTATGTTCAATGATTTAACCTAGAAGGCCAAAGGGAGTTAAAATGGGAGGGAAACAGTGCATGGATTACTGAATTGGGCACATGAATAGTTATCACCGAATGACCGAAGATATGCCTGGCTCAATATGCTCACTGTTTAAAAAGGTGCCCCCATGGCAGCCATTTTGTGAGAGCACCCATGAAACACTCAAAATTCCAGATGTGCCCACTGACCCAAAAAGGTTGGGGACTCCTGCTGTACACACTTGGCCATAGTGAACCAAAACTAAGGAGAATAGTTAAAACATGCTCCTGTGCCTGTCAACAAGGATTGCTGAGTCAGGATATGAACCCGATGATTCAGATAAGAAACCTGCATCAATAAATTTTAAAGTAGTGTCAGACTCCCTCAACCACCCATGTGTATCTTCTTGATGATCTGCAGAATGTGGATTCGTATCCCAAACACCCTCCCCACTCCCAGTGTCAGCCATGCTGACACCATTTTCATGCTGCTTACAGGAGAGGTGTGCACGGTCTGAAATTTTCTAGGCCACTCTGAGATTTCTTTTAATCATGATGATGAGCTGCATACCAACACATTTATTTACATATTTATTATTTGCTATATTTATATAGTGACTCCAGAACACAAGTTCTCTGGGCAGCTCACAAAACAAGCACAGTGTTAAAATGCAATATAAAACAGTAACAACTATTAAAAACTAAGACACAGTTAAAACACAGGAACGTGCAAGTCAATGTGATTTGGAAGAGCACTGGTACCTAACGATGTCCTTGCAGGCACTGCATCTTTATTAATCCAGAATGAAACCCAGGAAAGAACAACCGTCAGTATGCAAGGAATGTATGTCTGGATTGTAAAATATCCCATACGTCTGCTCAGAACGAAGAAGATTGTCATGACAACATAATCTCCTGCAAGGAAAAAACAACAACATGTGGTCTATCATGTCATGCAACTGATCTCCGGTTCCACCTTTCTCGTTTCTTTCCTACCACAATAGCCCCTTCCTGTGGTTGAGAGTCTGCTACTGGGGAAGTGTGCCCTGATCAAAATGTCTGGTTGCTTTATGAATACTTTACAAATACATTTGAAAACTGAATCTTTGAACTGGAATAAGTCAAATAAGTACATCACTTTCGGTTGAATCCAGGTTAAGGCACACGCAACTGCGCTGGTGGAAGCATACATCTCTGCCCCCTTCTTCGCATGGTGGCCTGTGGGACCTTGCTTGCCCTTGCTCGGAGGGAGCTTCAGTTTCAGGGACGGATTCTGACTCAGGGGAAGAGGTGGTAGAGTTGGGCCCAGCTGTGGGGAATCAGAGACTTGACAGTTCAGTTCTGCCAGGCCTCCCACTGCCTAGCAAGCAGTGGGGCAATGAAGCACTGGAGGCTGATATGTACAACTCTCTGCAGCTGGACGACTCAACCTTGATGGAGGCTCCTGCTTATCAGTCAGGGACATCATCCCTGGCAACAGGTTGAGGACTCTCCAGGAGTGGGTGTTCCAGGGGTCACCCCTTTGGTCTGTCGCCAGCAGGACAGACATGTCCAGTCAGATGTACCATCGGTTGAGGAGGGGCCGGTTTCCCTTCCAGGACCCAATGTCCAATAGCGATTCCTTGTAGCCATTCCCTGTATATAAACCTTTGTAGCTCCACATAACCCTCGTAGGAGACCATGCACCACCATCCTGGACAACTTCCTGCCTACTTGGAAATAGGAATGTTGTGAACTGACTTGGCGAGCAGCACTGGCTGTGTTGCTCTCTGTTCATGCTCTGGAGAGCTGGATTTATAGCCTGTGCCTTACTATAACCAGCTTTATTTGGACATTTATTGCCTCTGTGAGAGCTGTCTGCTCATTAGGGGAATTACTGCAATAAAGACTGTGACTCATTGCCTCATCCGTGGGAGGCCAGGATGGGACAGCGGCCCCTCCAACCTCCCCACAATGCTACATAGAGGGTTGTTGTGGGGCCCTGCTGAATGGGGAAGGCTTTGGGGCAAGGGGAGGGGGATCCCCCCAAAATTGGGCAGAAACATTTTCTGTGAAGGTACTTCTGCACAGTTTGAAGGGATACCCTCTTTCCCATGCACCCCAGCCCACACCATTTGGCAGGATCCCCACCCCTCTGTGTAGCATGGAGGTGGGGCTGGAACAGTTGCCACGGGGAGGAGGTGGCTGGGAAGTCTGGATTCAAATCTGGATTCAAACATATATGTTTGAACTAATTGTCTAAGAAGATCCTGTGTTCTATGCTTTTATGCTAAGTGAACCAAAATAAAAGGGAGCAACCAGGGAGGGGAAGGGTAATCGTAAGTATAATTATTTTTGTTATTTGTAGGGAGGAAGGAGTGGGTTCTGCTTATTGTTTTCTATATTTCCTTTTATGAAAACTCAATAAAACAGACAGTCATAAAGAAAGAATTACTAAATTCATTTATAACAAATGAAGCAACTGTAGTTGCATTTTGGTGTGTGTGTGTGTGTGTGTGTGTAGTATCAAACACACTACAAAAAAAACTTAAAATACTCCACTGTCTGAGTCCAGAAGTATCTGTAACATATATAATCCAGTTTAAAGAGATACAGGGAAAGTTCAGGTGTTTCCTTACCAGACTGTGTATGGGAGATATCCGTTGTATTTCGTAAGCCTACAAATGCAAATTGATACAGTCTCCAGTATTTGGGATCTGCCACTTCAACAGAGGATTTCTTCCATTTGTATACAATTTCATTCCTTGGGTATCCATCTAGAAAACAGTAACACAACATGTGTGGCAAAAATCATTTACTCTGCCAGAATAGAAGTTTGCAGTAATCCTAATGCAGAATGCTTTGGTGTTCTGTATGTGACTGCACAGCTTCTTTGAGGGAATTGTCCAACTCATTGCTGGATAAGTGGCCTCCCTTGCAAGCAAAGTGGAGATGCAACCAAGGACGCTTCTCAGTGGTACTGCAAAGAGTCATGGTAGCTGGGCCTGGGAGACAGCCGCTGATTAAGAAGGCACTTCTTGTTGCAGTAGATCTAGTTTTAGGCATTGCAGGTCCAGATAGCGGTGGTGGTGGTGTGGGGGGCCCTTGGGCAAGGCACCCCCAATGGCCCCCCTTCACTCAGTCAGCTTACTCCCTCACTGCCCCGTCACCAGGTGCTAGTGGTGGTTGCCTTCCTCCTTGTCATTTCTGTTTGCTTGCCAAGCAGACAGCCAGTGAGCACGCAGGTAGAGGCAATTTTTAGGGATGCTGGAGAAATCCGCAACAGATTCAAATGAGTTTGGATTTCTACGATTCCGACCTGCAGATTCCGCAGCAGACTGAGTTTTTCTGAGTCATGCGGATTCCGCAGACTTGCTGACCAGTTTTTCACTGGGGAAGGGATTTGCACCAATTTGCATTAGCACTAATGTGCACTTGCGCAAATGCTCTAATGAGTATTAGTTAACGCAAATTAGCACTAAGGTCTTCATGATGCCCTTTGTTTAGCTGTGCTCTCCGACAAACTCTGGGGCCTTCCAGAAACAGGTGTATTTAACCTGAGCTCATGTGGCACTGGAATTGCACTGTGCACACAGGTGGACTCCATTCAACTACTTACAGTAATGTGACATGTGGAGGCAGTGGGTTGCACCAGAGCTTATTTAGGCATGTCAGAGCAAAGGGGGGTGAATGCCTATGCAACCAACAAGTGCCCGTTTGTTTTTGTTTACTTCACTTTTGTGCCACCATAAAAATATTTTGCACCTTCACAGTGTTGAGCATCTTGTGTACATCAGGTGGTCACAATGCCAATTAAATCCATTTCAATTCCAGGTTGTAACACAACAAAATGTGGAAAAGTCAAAGGGTGTGTGTGTGTGTGTGTGTGTGAATACTTCTGCAAGTCACTGTACATTAATTAGCACAAGCAGAATGAAATTCTGGTTTAAAAAATCTGATTCCGTCAATGAGCGGTAGACAGAACGGAAGACGCCTGACAGTCCACAATACAGAGGCAGAACAGATTTTTAAAATTCCAGACATCCCTATCAGGCAGTTCCCAGTACACCTCGCCTCGCCATTACTGTGTGCTTCCTTGCTTGCTTGCTGGTCTCCTCACTCCCTCTGGGCCAGAGCAAGAGTGGGGTGCACAAACAGGTTGCAGTGCTGAAGAGGTGCAGGCTGAAGGGGCTCTTGTCGTCAGTGGGCCCTCAGTAGGTTCCCGACCATTCTGACCCTTGATGCCATCCCTGCCCATAGGACCATGAGGATATGCTTGAAGGTGTTCAGGCAACACATGCTAGCCAAAAGGACCCGCCAAATAGGATTTCCAGCAGTTGGGAGCCAAGCGTTGATGCCCTGCATAGCTCCTTGCTGCTCCCCAGGACAAGCAAAGCCTGAATACATTATGCAAGGTAGGAAACAATGGCAAAATCACGCAAACTAAGAGAAAGTATTAATTTTATGTACAGGTCACAAGCTCTGTTCAGAAATTGCACTCCATGTGTTCATAAATGTGTGGAGAGTTGGGTTGGGAGGAATGGGCCACCATTGCCATGGCTCCGCCCTCCCGCCCTCCCCACTTCCACATGTTCAGCATACATTCAGAAGGTAGAGCCTTATCAGGAACCCCACTCACATAGGACTCCCAGGCACTGTGGGGGATCCTGCATACATTCAGTTTTCTGCCAAATGGGCAGAAGTGAGGAGAATAAAAGATGGTGGGGATGACAACATTGGGAGTGGGGTCAGCAGAGCAACCCTGCTCCCCCTATCCATGTGTTCATGGAGAGGAATTTCTCAGCAGGGCTGCAACATTCAACTTCGATTTGTTACAAAATTTCAATTGCTGCACAGACCTTCTTTGTGCAGGGGTACACACAGTTCTTATTCTGGATTATCACAGCAGTCTAGGCAGCCTCCTCCACAACATAAATCTTGTTGAGCCTGTAGCTCATGTGGATTAGCAGCAATTGGAATGAGGATCATGCGCCCTCCCTCTGCCTAAATGTGTAGTTTGTGAATCAGCAGATACTCTAAATAGGAATTAGAAGATATCTCCTATTCTCTTCCTTTATTGTTCCTCTGGTTTGCCGGGCGCTGCATTCCACTCTACAGAATTCCATTTTTGTTCCTCTGGTTTGCCGGGCCCTGCATTCCACTCTCCCGAATTCCATTTGAACTATGAGAATTTCTACAATTACTTCCAGATCTGGAGCATGGGAAGTCATTCCCTTCCTTCCATTCATTTGTATCTCCCTGCTTCTCCTAAACTACTGCCAAACATTGATCAAACACTGTCCAAAAGCCATTTTGATGGGATTGTATGCATAATTGCATCAAGATTCTTTCTGTGTGGTGTTTTACTAATGTGTACATGCATGCCTACATATTGATGAAACACCATAGAAAAATAATCTTGATGCAACCATATGTACAATCACATCAAGCTTGCTTTGTTGTTGTTGCTGCAGTGTTTGATCAATAGGCACATGTGTTCATGTGCATCGGTAAAACACTATAACCAGAATAAGTCTTTGGAAAGCACAGATTCTGAATACACTTTCAGCTAAAGTACTGAAGTACTATAGACAAACCAATAAATTACCTTTTAAAGAGACACACAGGAGTTATGTTTCATCCCCTATTAAATTTAACATTTAGAAAGAAATTGTTTAGATGTACTCAGTGATTTATTCTGCCCATGACAGTGTTATGTCGTTGCAAGCAAATTAATTTTATATGCTTATTACAGTTTGTAACACTGGGTATAATTCTGAAAGCCACTGAAGCTAGAAATTCTTAAGAGAAACGTAGGCTCAGTGGAAACAGTTCAAGGGATCAGGCAACAATCTATTAGCAATTATTATATTAATTTTGGCATATATGAATGGATCTCATGCCAAAGCCGGGAATAGATAATTGTGTATAACAGTCTTCCCCAACCTGGTGCCCTCAAGATGTTGTGGACACTTCAACTCTCTCATCAGCCCCAGCCAGCATGGCCAATGGTCAGGGAATCCTAGTCCAAAACATCTGGAGGACACCAAGTTGGGAAAGGCTGTTTTAGGGCCTAGTGCAGGCCTCCCCAACTTGGTGCCATCCAGATGTGTCAGACCACAATTCCCATCATCTCCAGCCAGCTTATATTATTTCAGTATTACTACTTCATTGGCCATGCTGCCTGAAGACAGTGGGAGTTGCAGTCCAAAACATCTGGAGGACACCAGATTGGGAGGCAGCTAGTGTATAATACTCACTGATTGGCAGGTGACATTTGTTTCCCATCCTTCCTTGACAGAGCTCAGAACAACAGACACTTCTTCGAAGCTGATCCACAACCATGTTAAGAGCCAGAATACTTGGATGTAAGCAGATTTCAGTGGACAGGTCAGAGGCAGGCAGGCCAGAGATCCCAGGTTCGTAAGACCAGATGAGACCTTATTAGCTCTGGATCCTGCTGGGCTTGGAAGGTGCAGGCCACGTACCTGGCTCCCACTACCAAAGTCCACATTCAAGATCCCCAACACTAAGCCCCTATGTGACTTTAACTCCAAAGGAACCAGGGAATCATAGTTTGGCAAAGTGCTGAGGATTCTCTGCTAAACATCCTAGTTCCCCCACTCCACTACAAAACTACAATTCCTAGAGATCTCTGGGGAAGAAGGAATCCATTTAGGGCTAGAGCATCCAGTTGGAAGAAAGTCCCACTGAAGTAAGACATATATCTAAGTAAACATGGGGTCTGTAGTTACCTAGTGGGGGCCTATCTGGGCCAAAATAAATAAACTATGCTCTAAAATGGCTTAAAACCAAGTACTATTTCATTTGTAAATTGGTCACCTGCTTTTGTTGTCCTTAGTTGTGATTCACATCTATTTCCATGGAGTTGGATCCAGATTTAGTCATGCTTCGATAAATCCCCTTGAAATCAATTGGACAAGTAACTTAAGTCCCACTGATTTCAGTTTGGTTTTGATAAGAATTTACCAAAATTTGCAAAGTTCTCCATGTTTGGGACAAAAAGGACTTAAGATTAAAAAATTGAATGTGGGAGAAGCTGAAACTGGCAGATTCATCCATCCAAGCTCAGGGCTTTGAGTGGTTACCTTTTAAAAGTCTGGGTTTGAATCCCTGTGTATTCAAGCATGCTAGTGCTTAATTAGGGTCACCACTTCTTTTTCTGACAGGCTTACTTTTAACAGCCAGTGGTGAATTTTTAAATGCAGGCACTCGAGGCTGTCCCCATAGTCACCCCCACAAAGAAAGTACAAAACTACAGGCAGCTGTGTTGATCCATAATAACAAACCTGTTCTTAGAAGTTTCCATCTGCTAGGAGCAGATATTTTGAAAGCTAATGGGTATTCAATGGGTAAAGCTAATGGTCCATTCAAGACCAAGCCACCCCAGAATACTTTACATTACAACAAGGAACATTATATTGTTGCTGGATAAATTCATTTCCTCCCAGCTATTCTGAGGACTGCAGCTAAGCTCAGAGAAAACAGGGAATTCTGAAGGGGGGCGGTGGCACATGATGTCAGCTAATAAAAAAGTGCCAGTGCTGCAACCCCGGGCTGCACTACACCATGGTTAACAGCTACCGTATATGGCAGGCAGGTACAAGATGGTCCTCTCCATGCTGAGAATAGCTGTACCTATCAAGTTGGTCAGTGCAGATGGCTAAGAATTTTGTTTTGTTTTTGATCATAATTAACCAAATGTGCAAATGTCTTCATATACGGGACAAAAGAGATTTCAAAAATATGAAAGTGAAACTGAGATTCATCCATTCCTACTGGAGAGCCTGACACCCATGCATCATTATCCATCTTTCTTATTGCTTACTTATCAAAACAAAAGCTCTTCGTGACGAACTTCCTTAACACACACAGCTGGGCAATATCTTTCTTAGGACAAACCAAAATTCCACGAATTGTATAGGCTTTTGAGCTTTGCAGAACTCCCTAGCATGGTTTACTGTCCATGTGTGTGAAAGGCCTGGACCTGTATAAAATATTTTAGTCCTTGAAGACTGTAGCACTATGCAGTGAGATTTTCCCGTTCATAAATTACTTCATCTAAATTGCAAAGAAGTGATATGAGATACCAAAGAGATCGTGCCATTTCAAACATACAGTAATACCTTGGATTGCAAGTAACTTGGTTTGAGAGCATTTTGCAAGACAAGCAAATTTTTAAATATTTATTTAATTTTTTTTGACTTGATATACAAGCGACGTCTTGCAATACAAGTACTGTAGTACGGCTTAAATTAAAAATCTCTGTACAAATGTTTTTGGGGGGATTTCGTTTTGATATAAGAGTGTTTTGGATTACAAGCACGTTTCCGGAACGAATTATGCTCTCAATCCAAGGCATGACTGTAATTGAATGCAACATGTAACCACTCTGTGGCCTGTTAATCAACAGCATCTCAACTTAAAATGAGAGAAAGATATGAAATCTGTTACCACCTACAGCTTGAAAACTCCAGCGGACAGGAATGCTCATCCATAGGAAAGTTATGAAGCTGAAGATAACATTCAGCATTAATTGTCAACCTAATTAGAAGGGAAAAAAGTGTTATGAATGAAGCAATCAGACATTTTAACTAAGAGATATTTCATGGGTAGTAGTATCAATATGTTGTTTTGATACTTTTTCTTTTCTTTTTTTGCCTCTGAGAAGTCTTAGCAGATAATTCTGTTAAAGCTAGATCCGAGTTGAAATTTCTCAGAAGACTTTTTTTCTGAGAACATTTTGGTGGTCAGAAACCTTTGCTTCCTTCTAAGATAGCAAGGTTGTTTCCCTTCAGTGGCAGACTTCCCATAGGGTAGCAGAAACACTTTTGAAATGCCCCTCCGTTCCAAAAGTGGTTTCCCATGTGTCATACAGAATGACTACTTTACAGTGTTGTGAGTAACTAAAGTCACATTGACAGGGTTCAGACAACACAATAACCCATGCTCAAAGGTTGAGTATGGGTTGAGTGTGCGTTGTCTTTGAATCGTGGGCTGTTGTTGAAATGGGGGTTATCATGTCTGAACGCAGCTGAGATAACAAATCATGATGAACAACCCACAGTTCACAACCCAACACCAAACCATGTGTTTTATTCATGGGTTGTTTGTGGTTAAGAAGCCATGGCTTATTAGCACTGCTGGGTTCAGACAACACGATAACCCACAGTTCAAGAACAACCCACACTCAAGCCATTCTCAACCCTTCAGTGTGGGTTATCGTGTTGTCTGAACCCAGTCTATGCATGGTTAACTTAGAAAATTTGCTATCACAGATTTACCCAGCTTTATAAGGGGCTTAGCTAAATGCACATAAGAGAATACCAGTGACTTTTAGCCAGGACAGCTAAACGGAAGTTGCCAGTTCAGAGGCAGGCAATATGCCTCTAAAGACCACTTGCTGGGGAGTGGTAGCATACTCTCTTATATTGTTGAAAGTGTGGCAGGTAGGCAGATTGACAAACCTGTTGGATAGGTCTGTCCTCCTGGCACATTTCTTTGTTATGCAAAGTACAGCCAATATATTGCCATGGAAACTAAACAGTAAGCCAATTGCTCCTTGATACATGACAATTTGGGGAATGTTCTGAAGAGGGAAAACCAATCAGAGAAGGGGGCCGAGTCTCCCTCTCCCCTGCCCTGCTGCCTTGACCGCACTAAGGATGAAATAATCAAGGTTTGTATGTAAAGAGGAATAAAAGGGGGGTGGGGGAAACCCTGCAGCTTGAAGAAGACTGAGAAAGACACAGGGCTCTTCTGTTCTTAGCCCCCCCCCCCGCCCCAAAAAGTCATCACAACTTTTTGGAGATGTTTCATGGGTAGTAGTATTAATATATTGTTTTGATACTTTTGGGGGGGGAGGGTTGCCTCTGAGAAGTCCTAGGTCTAGGAGATCGCTCTGTTATTAGAGCTACGTAGATCCGAGCTGAAATTTCTCAGAATACATTTTTTTTTTTAGAACATTTTGGTGGTCAGAAACCTTTGCTTCCTTCTCTGCCATAAGGCCATCTTGGGTATGTGTGCAGATACTTAGTAAACCCTACAATCACCAGTGAAAGCCAGTCACACAATATGAGTCTCTCTCTCTCTCTCTCTCTCTCTCTCTCTCTCTCTCTCTCACACACACACACACACACACACACACACACACACAGATTTAAGCAAAGAAATTGAAAGATCAGCCTATTAACTGAGTAGTAACTTCATTAACATTACTTCTGAAGCCCAAAAGCAGGCATACATCCGCAAAAAGCTGTCTCAACTAATGAATGGAACCAATAAAATCTTGGAAGACTGTTTCTCCCCTCATCCATGCCTTAGGGACAGCAACAGCATCCCTAATCTCTGTTTTAAGCCACTGAGCTAATAATGATGGACGCGTATTTGCAACTGGAGAAGCTTGAAATATGAACTCCCCCAGTTCAAAAAGGTCCTCCCCATTTGAGCCAGGCACAGATCCCTTTGGATTTGGGTCTGGCTTGAAATGGGGTGCTAGCCAGTCCACCCTTTGGTCCCACCCCCACCCCCCTTCCCAAGCCACTGACTTGCTCTTGAGAAGGTAACTGGCAGCTGGGAAGGCTCACTACAGAGGCCTTGTCAAATTCATCAGGCAGAGGGATGGCCTTGCTAGCTGGTGATAATGGGAATTGTAGTCCAACATCTGGAGGGCACCAGGATGAGGAAAGCTGATCTAGGGGGTCATAACTGTTTTACTCCAATAGAAATCAATGGGATTGAGGATTCCAATGGATATGTTTTTCTTTATTTTTAAACCCTGCCCTGGGGGGTGGGATTTCAGGCCAAAAACAGGAGGGGGGAAGCTTAAATCCCCCCTCTGAAAACACCACAATCTCAATTTGAATTGGGCCCACACATGCTTACACTAAAGTAAGTAAGCCAATCACACATAGCTCTGCTATGCATGATTAGCAGAATATTCAGTTTGGCCCTGAAATACTCACCTAAGTGTTTGATGCTGCAAATCATATCTCCACATAATTTGCTTCCAGGCAAACAAGCTATAAAAGTCCCACTGTTTTCAATGGGCCTTGAAACTCTTAAGTTGCACCTATGCAGAACATAGCATTTTGGGATGCAACAGAGGGAAACCGATTTTACCACACTAAAGTCTAAAGTCTCATTCATCAAATGGATTGCTTGGACTCTATGTGTTGCTTATTTGTAGCCAACCACTCAGCAACTATCCTTGTATCTCCCAAACATGTATTTTGCAGAGTTCGCTCCTTTACTGATGAAACATTAAAATAAGAGAACATTTTTTTTATGTTTGACAGCACAGAAAGAACAACTGGCTGGCCTTAGGGGAGTAGAATAGCCAAGTTTGCACCCTGGCAACAAAGCAGTAGGTTGAAAATTGCCAGCTCTCCATTCCTTCCGTCAGCCTCCCATGGAAAGAAAGGGAGGACACTAGAGACTGTTGGGGAGCCAAATAAGCTGAAGTGTTGTCAGATCCTGTTATTGCTACTTCAGTCATTATCATCTGAACATTGCTTTGTTTTCCAGAATGTTCTCACCTTGGGCAAATCCAGTCCCCTGTACACAAATATCCAGTTGAAGACTACTGTGTACATGCCCAATTAAAAAAACTTAATGTGCCATCATGTATACTGGCTTAATTAAACTACATTAAACCTACATTACTTAGCGGCAGAGTGAGAGAACAGAAGCAGGGCCATCCGGCTGCAGCAGAGGGAGCAGAGGGAAGCAGGGCTATTCCACCGGCTCTGTTGAGAGACCAGCTGCCTGCGGCGCCTTTTCTCCCTCATCTGTCATTTCAGGTAGCCATCAAGCTACCTGACCTGCTTCTATCCCAGCGGGTAGTTACAAGAGCTGTCACTGTGCCTGAGTTTTCTCATTTCCCTCTCCCCGCACCGGTTTTTTCCCCCCCTTTCGTGTTGTGTCTTTCAGAGTGTAAACCTGAGGGCATGGACTGTCCTCAGGTTTATTGATCTGTAAGCCACTCTGGGAGCATTTTTGGATGAAGAGTGGGGTTGATATGCTATAGAAAAATAATATGTGCACCTGTTGTTTTGTAGAGCAGTACCGAAGAGCCGTGGAGTTCCCACTGCGACTTTCCCATCATTCCTCTCTTTCTGATGTTCAGGCAGCCATTGTATAAAGCGGTCAAAATGGCACCACCCACACACAAGAAGGAGAGAGCAGCGGGCTTGGGGGTAACCCAAAGTTTTGCCAAAGTTCAAAGAATATTTAGGGGGGAACCCAGAACTGAGTGTACTCAGTGGTCAAAGAATAGGTTGGGGGATGGAAAACTGGGGAGGGGGAATGGCTGGAATCCTGAACAGCAGCATGCTACACTGCAGGATTTTGCCACAGGTCCCACTTGTGGTTCTAGTCCATTTTCTACCACAGTGCTTTACTTCTTGTCCAACCCTCCCGCTCTTCCTTGTGAGATAGCGTGAGATAGTGGATCAAGTGTTGGAACCAAGGAGTGCTACGTTCAAATCCCCACTAAGCCATAAAGCTCATTGGGTGACCTTGAGGCAGTCGATATTCCTCAAGCAATGGTACTTCACAAGGTTGTTGTGAGGCGAAATGAGATAACCTTTAGGTACACCATGCTGAGCTATCTGAAGGAATATTAATGTAAGAGAGAACCGTTCATATTGGTCTCCAGACATTGATAAAAGGATATTATTTTGACTCATTTATAGCAACTAGAGGGCGCTGCAAAATAAAGATTTCCTTCACAACAACAATAATACAGTTCTGAATAAAATGGCACACTAATGTGACAACAATGGAGAAAGAGGAGAGATCTTCTGAGCTATACTATAAGTTCAATGTGTCTAACTAGGGATCGGGAGAAATTCATTTAGGGCTCAATCCTATGTAAGTTTAGACAGAAACAAGGCCTACAACTCCCAGCATTCCTATGTGTCAGCCAACATAGCTGGCTGGGGCATGCTGGGAGTTGTAGGCCTTTTTTGTGTAAACCTGCATAGGATTGTGCCCTTAGTTCACATTTTAATGTGAACCTACCTAATTCATACTTCCCGAACCAATACGTGAGCCAAAATAAACTTGTACTTCTCCAACCTTTGTGATGCAGTATGCTAATCAAAAATGTGTACCAACATGTGTATATCAGGGGAAATAGTGTACAAAGATTGCATTATAACTGTTCGAAAAAAATGCACATATTTGGCAAAAATATGTATAAAATATGTATGTTAGAACTGTGCACAAAAATGCATACACATTTTCGTGTGGCCATTTAAACACACACTGATGTGGAAACAAGATGGAACAGACTTAGAACTGGAAAAAATGAGAAACAGAGAGATGCCCAAACTGATAGATTCATCCACCCTATGTCTAACCACATACAATTTGGGGCATATATATTTAAATTATGGTATTAGATTTGACAATCAGGGAGAGAGAAGGGAGAATTAGGGCTGGCTGGGGAATGCTGGGAGTTGTAGGACTTTTTTTCTGTCCAAACATGCATAGGATTGTGCCTTTAGAGAAAATAATTGGGGCTATGAAAGGTGAAATGAAGATCTTACAATACCATTGGTGATCTGGATGTACCAGGAGTAAAGGCTGGAAAAGTGATTCAGAGCAAAATAGTTACTTGCTCTACCTGTAGCACTTATTCTGACACTCATGTCAGCGAAGGTCCTGTGTGAAGCAGCCCTACAGGGCTAAACAGACTTTATTTTAAATCTGTGTCTAGCAGCTATAGAATAGGTGCAGGGAGCCTGATTCTGATCAGGACACTAGCATGGGTAATAGGCTTTTAAGATTTGGCTCAGGCCCCCTGTGCCTACTCTAGAGTAAAAATGAACAGAAGACATAGCTGTTAGACACAGATTTAAAGTAATGTCTGTTTCGGCCCTAAGACTAAATTGTGATCAGTATGCACATTTTCCTGGGAGTACTTCTCAGCAGCACTTACTTCTAAGTAAACATGCATAGTACTGGACTGTTAACTTCTGTTTAATGGATGCAGATAGCTATAAAAATGGTTTCCCATTGTAGTTCTTTCAGAATTCTAGACAGATTATTTTGCTCAGTAATGCTTCATTACTTAGTCAGTAATCCTATGCACATTTATTTGAAGTAATGTCCATTGAGACTCACTTCTGAGTAAACATGCACAGGATCAGGCTGCAAATAGTGCAACTTGAAATATGAACAGCTGAATGTGAGATAATAGTGAACATAATATCGATGTTTCTCCTTTTTTGACGAACACCTCTACCTTAGGGTATATAATACTCGTCCATCACTCCAAATTCGAAGCAAACGGTTTGGAGTTGTGATCCAATGGGCATCTGATTTCCTCGAGTTTCGGAAGAAAGTGTCTGGAATCCAGATTTTTCCGACCATATTGCTATTCAACATAAGTACTTTCATGGTGCTATTAAATTTCAAGCGACTGTCATACCAAGTCTGGGCAAAAATGATATCTATGGTGTACTCCTAAAAAAAGAGAAACAATAATTTCAGCATAAAATATTAAGGTGAACAGTATATAGAAAACATTGACATCCATGGCTAGGATCTGAACATCAGAGTAACTCAGGCAGTAGTCATAAAATCTTGTTTAACCAAAGAAATCTTAGATGGTACAATAACAAAAATTGCACTATGCCAAGAATGAATACAAAGGGAGCATGTACTTCAGTCATCAGGTGCCCAAGTTGTGTTTTAGGGCACTAGTCTTCACTGGTGGAGAATGAACTGACCTAAGATGGGTTGCACCACTGGTGCTACAGCCACCTTTATGAGAGACAGAGGCAGAGATGGTAGATGAAAGGAAACATACACTGAGTGAGTAGGGATAGCGGAGAAATTCGTTCAGTTCACATTTTAATGCGAACTTACCTAATTTTGCACTTTTGAACCACTCTGCAAACTGGTTATCTTTCAAAATCCACACTTCTCCAAATTTTGCAATGGAGTTCTCCAATAAAAAATGCATGCAAAAATGTGTATACTATGGAAAATAACTTCAAAAAATGCACTATATTTGAGAAATTGCTTGCAAAATTGTATTAGGCAAAATACATAAAAATGTATGTGTAGCAGACGGGACCCCAACTCCAACCTCACACCCTTAATGTGTACTTCACTCTCACTAAGTACCACCTTGTATTGGTCACCTCAGACTTTAGTTGTCTTCTTTTTTCACGCAGCTAAAGGTGTCTCTCTACACTGCTGGTGAGAGCTCCGTCTTCTTAAACTGTGTTACCTGATTATATGTCTTAGGGCTTATACTATGTAGCTGTTCACCCACGTTTGTTTGCCTTTATTAAGAGCAGTTTGTTTTATTTGATTTCTTGAAGTAGGGTGCCCCTCCGTCAATTCCTTTCTTACTTTCCTGTCCACCAGTCAGACTCTGGAGACTTAGAACTTTGAATAAAATGATTGATTTATTGTTCTAACAAAGTCTCTAAACTGATATTCAACTCAGGATCAGATAACTTGGATTTTCAACAGTTACATTCAAACTTGTTCTTAAGTTCAGGTTAAAGGCAGGCAGCTACTATACAGTGCTTTTCTGTATCGACTTGGCTTGGTTACTTGAAGTTACAGTATCAGAAGACCAGGGAACTTAACTGTCCCTCTCACTAGTTCAGAGCTTCATCTTCTTCCTCAGACAGAAGGTCCTTCCCTCCCTAAGCGGGGACTCCTGTGAAGTGTTCTTCACTAACTCCTTCACATTTGCTTTCTCACAACTTAGTTACTAGTTTTCCTTGTCTGAACTCTTTTCTTCAGTACATTTTCCCTACCTACTCTAAAAACCTCCCACTCCCTCTCTCCTTCCAACCCACTCTCACACAACTGACAACCACCACCCCTCTAACTGCCAACTCCCTGGGGTTCTATGCTCTCCGCTTAAACTATTTGTCCATCTATCTCAGTATTGTCTCCCGGGGATGCTCACACGAGGATTTCATTCCATCCACATTTTGACATGAACTGACTTAATTCACATTTCCCAGGTAAATATGTAGATCAGAACACAGCTGTCCTCTCGGCGCCAAAAATACATGCAAAAATGTGTCTACTTTGGGAAAACAGCATACAAAAATGCATATTTTAGAGAAAATACACTCAATTTAAATGTGATGAGCTTGTGGGCAGGGTGATAGGGCACAAGCCAACATGAAGAGCTGACAAAGAAGGTCACTCTAATGCAGGGCTCTCCAACCTTGGGTCCCTAGATGTTGCTGGACTACAGCTCCCAGAATCCCTTGCCATTAGCCATGCTGGCTGGGTATGCTGGGAGCTGTAGGCCAGCAACATCTGGGGACCCAAGGTTGGAGAGCCCTGCTCTAATGTAAGGATGCTTGAGGAATTCAATCTTTGCAAACTCTGGTATGAATTGCCTTTATCCATATCTCCCAGATGAACATGAGAATCGGAACTTAGTTATCCACTGGGTTCAGCACTTTCTGAATGTTCCGATGCAGTTTTCAGCTCAAAAGGATATCAAAAGACATTTTATGTGTGATTTGAGAGAAAATATGTTTACAATGCAACTTTCAAGACGTACTGAACTATGTTTTTCATGCATATTTTTAAAAATCAAAAATTAATAAATCATGCGTTATTGAAGAAAAAAGTATGGAATGGACTTATGAGTGAACATTTCCAAAAGTGTCACAGACCAGGACTAGACTAATCTGTCCATTTCTACTGTGATACAACAGGCTGAAAACAAGAACTATTTGTACCTGTAACCGCCATCATTGCATCAATGCAGTAGCATTTCACAAAAGTGTTAATACAGAAATGGGTGTGGAGCATTCAAGATCCCAGTTTTTCTCTACATTTCCCAGTGGTTTGGCAGGAACCTCTAATTAACAGGGGTGGGGATAACCTTTCAGCCTGAGGGCTGAATTCAATTTTAAAGAAGCTCTCAGGGGCTGAATTCCAGAGGTGGGTGGGGCTGAAGGCAAAGGGTGTGTGGCCAAAATAAAAAAAACACATCATCACAAAACTTCTCTGTGTGCCATCCCAGCTATACATAATTATAGGCTCAGGAACTAATTCATTATACTTAAGGGGAAAACTGTAATAACTTCTCTTTTGATCTCTTATCTGGGCAGTATTTGTCATCTACCATATAAGCTATTATGAGGCAACAAAACAGTTCTATTTATCCTATTTTTCTCCAAACAGCATTCAGATCCATTCCATTTAAAAGATTGCATTCCTTTGCAGTAGGGGCAAAAATGCTCCTGTTGAGCAAGGTATCTCTTGCCCCCACCCACACATTTTGTTTATCCCTTAAATGGACCATTAAACTTTACAAATTGGTCACTTCATCCTGGGTGGGGGGGGGGATGCAAAAAACAAACAACCCTCTTCTGCTGTTCAGTAATTGAGTTCCTATTAATTTCAATTGCATGACAAAGGCAATTTATTCATCCAAATAAATTACTGTGTTGCCCAGAATAAGTAAACCTCATATCAGCTTCTTATGATTACTGATAAATGGCCGTAATAATCCAATGCAATACAAATAGAAACCAAACTGATTTTATACGAAAGTAATACTGTGGGTGCAATCCACTGTATGGGTGCAGCATCCATTCAGATTCCCACAGGACTCAACCAAATGCTATTTTCCCTGTTCCTCCTCCCCACACCCACACAGAGGCAGCGTGCAGGTTTATTTCAGGAATGAATGGTCTGTGAGCATCTCCCATATCCACGTCCAGCCTTCCATGTCTCTGGACCAGTGTGGCGTAGTGGTTAGAGTGCTGGACTGGGACTCGGGAGATCCGGGTTCTAGTCCCTGCTCAGCCATGAAACTCACTGGGTGACTTTGGGCCAGTCACTGACTCTCAGCCTAACCTACCTCACAGGGTTGTTGTGAGAATAAAGTGGAGAGGAGAAGGAGGATTATGTAAGCCACCTTGGGTTCCCTGCAGGAAAAAAGGTGGGGTATAAATATAATTAATAAATAAATGCAAGTTACTATCATGCTAGACCAGCAGTGGGCAACTTGTGGCCCTCCAGATGTCTTGGCCTACAACTCCCATCAGCCCTAGCCAGCATAACCAGTGGTGAGGGATGATAGGAGTTCTAGCCCAAAACATCTGGAGGGCCACAAGTTGCCCACTTCTGCTCTAGAATATGAGCTACTGAAAAAGCGTGCTGGAAGGGAACATAAAGAGGTGTACAAGGAACTTCAATGGTTCCACACTCTGCTTTCACATGTACATAGGCATGGCGAAATGGGGAGCCAAATCCTGTGCCTGGGAGGGCAATCCTGTGGTAGCAGCAGCTACTTCCTTGGTCAGAGAAAGAGGGGTGAGCCCCAGGTGGAGGAGGCAGGGGCAGGAGTGTCTCCTTCCTCTCCCATTCTTGTGTCCATGATCTTGAGAATATGCGTGAAGCAGGTGTGCATTGAGAATAGCCATCTCTGGCAACAAGCAGCTGCTGGCATCCACAAGGTTCTGAGAGGCCGTCCAGCACAGCCTCTGCAGGTTCAGGAGCATCTGGTGGCCCTGAAGGGCTTGCAAGTGTCTGTGGAGGGATGGTTGAAGGAAGCACAACAATCAGCTGGTGAGAGCTGTGGGGATGGTGCATCATGACTGGGAGGGCTCCAGAACAGGACTGGCCCTCCAGATATCCTGGCCAACGACTCCCATCTGACCTAGCCAACAGAGAGGAATCATGGGAGTTGTAGGCCAAAACATATGGAAGGCTACAATCTGCCCATCCCTGGCCTAGATGGTGGTGCCCCTTCATAGGCTAGTGCTCTTGCAGGAGCTGGTGGCTGGGGAGGAGACACAAGTGCCTCTTCCTGAGGCTCCTGGGAGAGGGAAGGGACTGCTGCAGTTACCCGACTGGAGCCCAGCCACCAAGCACAGAGCAGCCCCCCCCCGCCCCAGCTTACTGTGCAGTGACTGGTTTCCCCAATGGCACGTGCACTATTTCCTCCTGCCTGTGTGTGTCACCTCCTGCAGTTGTAGCAGTGTGCGTGTGTACTTGTCGCTTCCTTCCCCTCCCTATGTTTCATTCCCAGGGTGCATTGCCTTTGTAAAGTTGCTTCCATTTGATATCTGTCCTTTTCATCCAATTCTTCTGGAGTTCCTCTCTGCTGCTGTCCTAAACCTTCAACACCAATATTGGGCAGGGAAGTGTAAAATGTTTTCTTCTTGGGGGTATTTGGGTTAGTGACCATGTGAGGATGTGTGCATTTGTTTGGGCACCCTGTGTGCCACCGATTCTGTGAATATGTGTGTGCATGTATAGGTGCGCTTTGGCAGAATGTACCACAGGGTTCCCTTGCTTCTTGCTCCTACCTGGCCGTATGTCTTTCTTCCACTGAGTGGAGATAGAGGAGGAAGTAAAAATGTTTTGTCCACAGTGAATTCAAACTACCCCCGGACCATTTGTGCTTCAGCAGAATGCACCACAGAGTTCTCTTGGCTGCTGCCTCTGCCTGGTTCTGTGCATTTATTCCATGTTGGGGGTATCACCATGTGACAGACATGCACCTGGCTGGGCCTGGGAAGACTGGCTCCCTCCATGTTCACGGGGCATCTGGGTATCATCACCAGTTTGGCCTCTGATGGGTGGTGATGGCAGTTTTTCCAGGGATGAGAAGTAGCTTCTTTCTTACCAGCCTGACTGGCGACTGAGATCATCAGATGAGGCGCTCTTGGTGGTTCCACATGGAGTCCACTTGGAGTCAAGCCTTCAGTGTACTGACTCCCGCTCTGTGGAATTCCCTGCCTGTGAAGGTGCTGAAGTTGTTTTGTTTTCCATGCCTGCTGAATATATTTTTATTTAAACAAGCCTTCCTGATTGACCAGCCACAGACCAGCCAAAGTTTTATTGACATAATTTGGTTTTAAATATGTTTATTCTGTATTTTTATATCTGCTTTCTTTCTTTTTATTGTTCCCTGATTGGGAATCCTGTTAGATATAAAGCAGTATATAAATTTTGTTAAATGCATACATCAATACTGTTGCTGATGCTGTTTTTCCATCATTTTTTGTATTTTCTGGTTGTGTGATTTACCCCTCCAAAACCGAGCATGGGTTGGCTACAGCAGCCCGTCCCCACTGGCTCTGCCCTATACCACTCTTCAGGCATAAGCAACCACTCCAAACAGGTTACAATCCCATAAAAACAAAACATCAATCAAAAAGAAGTTCTTTCAGGTAAACCTTTTTTTCTTGGGCACAAATTCAGTTATCAACATTTCAAAATTCTCCTTTCTTGCAGGAAGGTAAGTGGAACTGTAGAGCAATAATGGAACTATGGACTAATAATGAGAGTGGAACTCATTCTTAGTTCTGGTCACCCCCATCTCAAAAAGGATATCATAGAGCTGGAAAGGGCAACCAGCATTATCAAGGGGTGAGACCATGTTTCTTTCAAGGATAAGCTAAAGCATTTGGGGCTTTTTAGTTGAGAAGAAAACCGGGGGGGGGGGGTGTCATGACGGAGGATTTTGAAAGTATGCATGATGTGGAGAGAGTTGGTAGTGAAAGAACTTTCTTCTGCTCTTATAACATTAGAACTTGGAATCACCTAATGAAATTGATCGGCAGTAGATTCAGAACAGACAAAAGAAAGAAGTTCCATGTACAGTGCAGAATTAATTCATGGAATTCTCTCACATGAGATGTGGTGATGGCCATTGGTTTGGCTTGATAAGTGATTAGACAAATTCATGATAGACCTATTGATGCACACAGACACACACAGCA
Source organism: Shinisaurus crocodilurus (assembly GCA_021292165.1). NCBI lineage: Eukaryota > Metazoa > Chordata > Lepidosauria > Squamata > Shinisauridae > Shinisaurus > Shinisaurus crocodilurus. The sequence continues at coordinate 89,306,845 of CM037876.1, read as the reverse complement.
CCTCTAGAAACCCACACAAAATATGTACAAACCCTTTCTTCACACACACACACACACACACACACCTATTACCATAATGAAGGGCATTATGTCAAAGAAACAACTGTCACATACCAGAATGGATCCATGCTGCACTGACTGGACTAGACCTCTGTAAATGATCAGTTCAGGCTTCTGGCAAGAATAATCTGTTCCCCCACTCACCCCATGCCAGCAGCCTGCTGTGTGGGGAGGAAGAGACAGGGAGAAAGAGAGCAGGAAAAGGGGTGGCCCCACCCACTTTGGGGGGTGGCCCCACCCACCATTGGCATGCAGTCCCCAACAGATTGCCCCCCTGGGAATGCAGACCTCAGCAGAAATAAGGTTCCCCATCCCTGCTCTAAATATCAAGTAAACAAACTCTGTTCAGTGACAGCACTAAATTTCAATGTATCTGAAGCCTACCTTCTTGATACACACAGCACACAATCACTTAGGTTTATGAATGTCTTTACTCCTATCTATGCAGGACCAGCTCTAGAGGGTGGCAACATCAGGCACTGCCAGGATCACTTAACACGGAGCACCAAAGGAGGACAAAGGCAGCATGAGGAAATTACTATGCATTTCCAGGGTAAGGGAGTTCACTGAGGGTTCCATGGCAAAACCTCCCCCCACCACTCGAACTCTAGAGTTGGTGGCTAGAAGCAGCCAATAAACACTTTCTGATAGTTATCAGTAAATCAGTATGATTTTATGCCAGGTTAAAATTAAGGTTAATTCCATAAAGAGATATCTAATTTAGGAAGTGATAAGTAACCTAGATATACAAGTACCTCATGTTGTGATTATCATGTACAGACCTCATTAGACATAAATTACAATGACCTTCAGTTGTACCACAGCCACCTACAGAATAAGGATGCTGCACTTCCTTGTCATTTTGTTCACAGAGTTCAGACAAATCTCCGCTTTGCAAGGTTTTCTCTTTTTTTTAGAGGATAAACCACTAAGTCTGAAGTCTTATGGGCAATATGGGGACATGTACAAAAGATGGGGCAGATAAAGTAGTAGGAGTGACCAACAGAAATCCATACTTGTCAACTCCAGCCTCGCCCTGATTCATTTGCCATGAGATGTATAGATGATCACACTTTGAGAGAATTATAAGGCCTTAGGAATAATTATGCATTATCCAACAGATCTTGTATATCACCAGTTTGCAAAAGGAAGCCAATGCGGGCATTGGATGGCTATAATAAATACATAACTATGCTATAACAGGGAGGCATGCATTTTTAACCTACCTAGGTTATAATTTAACTGCACCTGTTGCAGTATAATTTAACTCCACCACCCTGTGTGGCTAAAACGTCTTTGAAAAACAGAAGGTTTTGGTGGAACATTCCATGGTATCCTTTACTAGTTACTACCCATTTTACTTTTCCTAAAGTATGGTGTTGGCAGCCTGCAGAAGGTCAGTGCAGAGACTCACCCATTTATATACAGGCCTGTGGCTCACGCTGGCTCAGCTTGTCTGAGCGTGGAAAGCTAAGCAGGGTCAGGCCTGGTTATTACTTGGATGGGAGCACCTCCTCTAGTTTCCTGCATTGAGCAGGGGGTTGGACTCGATGGCCTTGTAGGCCCCTTCCAACTCTATGATCTTCCTTATAGCTTAAGGAAGCTATAATGGTTGGGAGGCTTGTAACCTACTTTTTTTTCTTTAATAATTGCCTTTGTTCCAGTATTCGAATTACTAAATTTGCTTTAGCCATTTAGCTGGCTGAGATGATTGGTGTGTGTGTGTGTGTGTGTGTTTGTCTTGTACATTTTATTTCTCTAGAGACGGTGGTGTGTTATCAATACTTATATTAAAGAGAGTTTCTGCCTTGCTTGGGCAGAGTCCCATTGCTATTTGTTACCACTGCCACATAGTGGTTGGTGCTGGAAGAGCTCCTGATGACATAAGGAAAAGTAAGAGGATGAAGCATGCAAAAGTGTTATGGTGGCTACCCCTCTCTGGTTATGTCCTAGTTGCCGGAACACTACACTTGTTGTTTGATTGTGCTTCCGAAGTAAGGGGTCTGGGAATCATCATCATGCACAGAAGACCGATTCAGGCATTCTGTACCTGAACAGGGCAGATACATGATGAGAGGGAGTGCTCCGGCCCTGCCCCTCTCCTTCATCGCATCCATCACCTTCTAATCATGGAGGGTGACTTTCTGAAGAGAGGAGTCTCCTCTATCCACAGAGACTCTCCACATGAGCCAGAACACTGGAAAAATCAGCATTCTGGCTTGCATTGAGAGCTTCCACAGATAGAGGGTAACAAAATCAATGAAAGAGATAAGCAGGGCAGGAGTGTTCCCTCTCATCGTTTGCCCTATTCACATACAGAATGCCTGAATAGGGCTAGAGTGAAACACTAATGTAAGGGGAAGGATCACCAAATTTCAGAGGTCATTTTTATACAGTAGGGTTCAGCCTCAAATGTCAACATTGTGTTAGGAGATAATGCTGTAGAATTTAAGAATTATATACATGTGCTCCCATTCAAGAGCCAATGTGCAAGGGTCCATGCTGGCTGGGACTGATGGGGTTAGAGTCCAACCATGTCTGGAGGGCCACCCTGATGTAAGGCGTGCCATAAGAAATACTGCTGGAATCAATCAACAAAGGGCAGGCCTAGAACCAATGGGTTTAAATTAAGGAGGGTAGATTTTAACTGAACATAAGGAGAAACTTATTGGTGGTAAGAGCAGTTTGACATTGGAAACAATTACTTGGAGGAGTGATAGGCTCCCCCTTGCTGGAGGTTTTCAAGCAGAGGCTGGGCAGCCATCTCTTGGGAATGCTCTAGCTCTGGATTCCCTGTATCAACCAGGGGGTTGGACTAAATTAGGGATGGGTTTCAATATTCAACACTGAATTTTGTTTCAGTTCGTTTTCAATAAAAAAATTACCAAAATTTGCAAGTTACTTCAGATTCAGGAGCGAAAGAACTTGAGGTTTTAAAAATCTGAATGTGAGAGAATGTGAAAATAACAGATTCCTCCATCCCTAGGTCCTGAAAGGACCCCTCCAGCTCTATGATTCTGTGATTCATTTTTTCTTCCCTCAAAAATGTTTTGGTTGTTGCACACAAGCAGGAGCCAACAAATTTATCTTGAATTTTACATTGGATGAAATTTGTTGGGAACTCTATTCCCAGGTCTTATCAACTTTGCCCCTTTGTCTGGACTCTTTCTTCACCGATATTTTCCTCTTCAACCTGAGAATGAGATGCTCCAGCAAGTGCAGATTTCTGAATAATCATAGTGTGGTACCAAAAAGAAGGGAATAAAGACTATGAGAAATAACAATATAAAACAAAAATGCTTCAAGAGAGAAAATATATTAAGTGGTGCTGAATGCAGAACAAAATTCTAACAGTGACTGACCCGAAAAATGATGTGAAAGAGTTTGCAAGACAAATATAAAACTATGGGGAGGCATGGGGGGGGGGGGGTTGGTTGGTTGTTTTTTAAGCCAGTCACCTGATTCATCCAGAAATGAATCTCAAATTAAGTCATATTTCAAGATCTTACAGTAATCTTTGGAGTAATGAATCTTTTAGCACTAACTGTTCCACTTACAGGCCGGCTAAGTGTTATGCAAATATATCAAAATATTTTAACAAACAAGACTCTTACCTGAAAATTATCATCTATATTGAATGTTTTGAAAATGTAAGCTGTGAACCATGGTGTTAGGCAACAGTCCCTGAATATTAACAATATCACTTTGCTGAATAATTATGCAGCCCAAAATATGAAAACAAACTCAGTGAATACTCACAAAAGTTTGCTACTTAAAGTAACTGGACAAAGGAAGAGGGACACACTGAACTCCATGACAGAATCAATTCTATTTGTGACAGGATGTCTCTACCCCACCCCCACCCCCCAAACATTTATTTACGGTACTTTAAAATTTCTAAGCCACCCTTCAATATGCATGGATCCTCCCAAGGTGGCTTACAACAAGCATAGCTTTTTGAACCACGGTTGCTATTCACTGTTAGAGGTCTTATATGAAAGGGCAGCTTAAATTAATGGTTACGGGTTTGGGATTGGTCCAAATGACCTTTGGGGCTCGCTCTAACCCAGTGACTCTGATTGTAAAAGATCCAGGTTTTCTTGCCCCATGATATTGTGAGAGCTAGACTGACCCGGGTTCAAAAGCTTCCCTAGCCAGTGACCCTCAGTCCCAGTCACGCAGACGGAAGGAGGAGATAACAGCAGTTAATAAAGATTAAAGAGTTTATTTGTAAGACCCAATTACATGGGATTAAGGCAAACAATGCATCTCTTACTCACTACATGATTGCAGACTCAAATCCAATACCCCAGTGGTAAGGCTAGATGAACAAGACCAGAACAAGAGACAAGTCGAGTGAGACGAGCAAGCAAGCAAGCAAGTGAAGCTGTCAACAAGTGTGTCAGCTTTATACCACTAGACCTGTACCTATAAATAGGATATTACTCACCCCAGTTGTATAACCTATTCATCAACATGTTGACTGCTAACCTGTCCAAGGCTGCTGAGTCATATCACCTTGAGACTATGTCTCATGACTAAAGACCTTGTGTACTTCATCTCAAGAGACAACCTCCATGTCAGGTGATAATCCTGATGTCAGGTGGTAATCTCGTTCTGCCTATGCAAAACCTAACAGATATCCCTGAGTTCATAGAATCATAGAATCATAGAAAAGTAGAGTTGGAAGGGGCCTACAAGGCAATCGAGTCCAACCCCCTGCTAAATGCAGGAATCCAGGTCAAAGCATCTCTGACAGATGTCTGTCCAGCTGCACCTTGAATGCCTCCAGAGTGGGAGAGCCCACCACCTCCCTAGGTAGTTGATTCCATTGTCTTATTGCTCTGAAATTTTTTCTGATGTTTAGGTGGAATCTAGGTTCCTGTAACTTGAGCCCATTATTCCGTGTCCTGCAAACTGGGATGACCGAGAAGAGATCCTGGCCCTCCTCTGTGTGACATCCCTTCAAATACTGGAAGAGTGCGATCATATCTCCCCTCAGTCTCCTCTTCTGAAGGCTAAACATGCCCAGTTCTTTCAGTCTCTCCTCATAGGGCCTTGTTTCCAGTCCCTTTATCATCCTTGTTGCCCTCCTCTGAACCCTCTCCAGTTTGTCTATGTCCTTCTTAAAGTGAGGTGCCCAGAACTGGACGCAATACTCAAGATGAGGCCTAACCAGTGCCGAGTAAAGGGGAATTATCACTTCCCATGATTTGGAAGCTATACTTCTATTAATACAGCCCAAAATTACATTTGCCTTCTTTGCAGCCACATCGCATTGCTGGCTCATATTCAGTTTGTGATCTACCACAATTCCAAGATCCTTCTCACTTGTAGTATTGTTGAGCCAAGTGTCCCCCATTCTGTAACTCTGCATTTGGTTTCCTCTCCCTAGGTGCAATACTTGGCATTTATCCCTATTAAATTTCATTTTGTTGTTTTCGGCCCAGCGCTCCAGCCTATCGAGGTCACTTTGAATTTTGTTTCTGTCTTCCAGAGTATTAGCTGTTCCACCCAACTTTGTGTCATCTGCAAATTTGATAAGCATTCCCTGTACCTCCTGATCCAAGCCATTAATAAAAATGTTGAAGAGCACCGGGCCCAGGACCGAGCCCTGTGGTACCCCGCTTGTTATCTCTCCCCAGTTTGAGAAGGAACCATTGATAAGCACTCTTTGAGTCCAATTCTGTAGCCAATTGTGGATCCACCTGATAGTTGTTCCATCTAGCCCACTCTTAGCTAGCTTGCTAATCAGGATATCATGAGGCACTTTGTCGAAAGCTTTGCTGAAGTCCAGATATATTATGTCCACAGCATTCCCACAGTCCACAAGGGAGGTTACCCGATCAAAAAATGAGATCAGATTAGTCTGACAGGATTTGTTCTTGACAAATCCATGCTGGCTTCTAGTAATCACTGCATTGTTTTCAAGGTGCTTGCAGACTGACTTCTTTATAATCTGCTCCAAAATCTTCCCGTGATTGATGTCAGACTGACTGGCCTATAGTTCCCAGGTTCCTCCTTCTTGCCCTTTTTGAAGATGGGAACAACATTTGCCCTCCTCCAGTCGTCTGGCACGTCACCTGTCCTCCATGATTTCTCAAAGGAATGGTCATCATCTGCTTCCTTTGTGAATGGGCCAGAAAGGTGGGGAGAAGATTCCGCTGGATTCCCTTTTCCCTGCATCCCTAAGAAATGTGTTGAGGAACAATGGAAGCCACTTGAGTTTATTACTGCTGGGAAAGACTCAGACAAGATAAAGCTGGAGTCAGACAGAGACAGTATGAGCTTGGGGGTCTGGAAGAAACTTTAGGGTTCAAGGGCCTACCTAGAAACTTAATGGGCAACAGAAATCTATTGGGGTGTTAATGCTGTGAATCTCCACTTATCTTCAACCTGTATATTTGTACAAAATGCCAAAAATTTCCAGTGACTTCATCAAAGGAAATCAAAGCCCTGGGTAAACGCTTGCACTCCTGGAAGTCGCACCCCTTGGAGAACTGGGGTGTGAGCTGACTATTTGATGGTGTCAGTGACATTCATAATGATCCATAGCTTCCCCCTCTCATAGCCACAGGGTTAATGAAAACACTTGATGGGGAGCTCTGAAAATATGTCCTCTTGTATACATCTAGAGCACAATCCTCTGGGAATTTTTTTGTACAGGCAAACTGAAGAGCTGTCCGCACAGGAGGAGATCGCTAGTAGGGATAATTACATCAGGCTATTTCCTGTCTGCGTCACTTTTGCATGTGTTCACTCATATATCAATTCCGTTTAGGCATTATTTTAAAAATCTGCACAAAAATTCACACTGAAATATGAATTGGAATACATATTTTTTACTGTATTTTCTCTTAAAAAACACATTTTGATACGTTCTTTGAGTAGAGAACTGCGCTGGGACATTCTGAGAAGTACAAAATCTAATAGACAGCTTCATCCCAATTGGCACATTAGTGCAGAAGGTGCAGAAATCAGGTCAGTTTGCATGAGAATTCACAGAGATCGAATTCCTCAGGCATCCCAAATTATCATCACAGGAATGCCACTGTATCCTTCTACAGTGCTTGGATTTCAGTGAACAAACCTAAATAAACTAGAAGGTGTTGGAGGGGAGGTAGATTATATGAATGGGGGAACAAACCCTCCAAATATTCTCACACAATCCTATACATGTCTACTCAGAAGTAAGCCCCATTGCGTTCAACGGGACCTGCTTCAGGCAAGTGTGCATAGGACTGCAGCCTCAGTCACCTATAACAGGGACCAATCCTAACTAGAGAACACATACACTGTTTGCTCCAAGTGCTGCTTCCTATCTGCTAGCCTGCGAACATGAGAAGCTGCTTGATAAAGGCATCATTCACAATATGGATCTGAATATACAAAATGGCCAGATCATTGGAATAACTAGCCAAGTATCAGCTATTCTGGCTGTCAGCAGCTCTCTCCATTCTCAGTGGAGGTCTTTCCCAGCCCTGCTGCCTGAGACCCTTTCAGCTCGAGATATCCGGATCTGAACTGGGGACATTTTGCCTGCAAAGCATGTGCTCTACCCCTGAGCTATGCACCCCCTGCTATGTGTGTGTGTGCGCGCGCATACACCTATATCTCTCTCAAGTGTATATATCTATAAAGAGAGAGATAGGTATGCATTATGTGTGTGTATGTGCGCGTATACGTGTTGGGGGCATGTATACGTGAGAGAGACAGTGGGGGGTGAGTGGATGCTGGCCCTGACTATGCCTGCCAGCCCAGGACACACCCACTGCCACCTTCAGCCACACTTACTACAGGCCCATGCCCTATTTCCCATCACATCATGCAGCCCCCAGGGTCCAGTATCAGTATGCCTATGTACTCCAGTTGCTGGGGAACATGGGCAGGAAGGTGCTGTTGCACTCACGTCCTGCTTGTGGGATCCCATGGGCAGCTGGTTGGCCACTGTGTGAACTTAATGCTGCACTAGATGGACCCTTGGTCTGATCCATCAGGCCTCTTCTTATGTTCTTATGTCAAAAAAGTTGTCCCCCCGACCTACAAGGTCTGATCTAAAGATGATCTAGCCACTCCATGCTCAGGGAAATGAGAGATTGTGAAGAAAAGTGTCAGAGTCTCCTGCACCACACACGTGTAAAGAAGTGTAATCCCAGCTGGAGGCTGGGAACCCTATAGCTTCCTCTGATGGCCTCTGTCGCCTCAGAGTCCCCCATGTCTCTTTGATGTGCCACAGGCATTCGCATGCAAATGAGGCTCAAGCACTCTAGTCATGATCAAGGAGCCACCCCTCCCCTGCCTAGCCCAGATGAAGTTCATCCTGATTGGCCAAAGACAGCCAAGTTACCGAAAGGAGGGGTGGGGTGGGGAATCTATACTTCCAGCTGTGGCTTCTGGTTTTAGTTGTTGTTGTCTAGACGCGAAAGAGCGCGGAATAGGCTTTTTGCTGAGGCAAGGCCTAAGAAGACCAACCCCCATTGAAAGAGTAAGTGCCTGGGTATTTATATAGTAAGGGACTAGTTTTGTTGTTTTGTAGCTCTACTTGTGTATACCAAAGTGTCTCCCCACCTTTTTCCCCTTCCCTCATTCCCCACCTTTTATTGTAAGTGGTTTACCTTAAATAAACTTTCCTGGTTTTACCCCACACCAATGTGTGGTTCCTCTGTGGTTCAGTGCTAAATCCAGTGTATAGACCAGGGGCAAGGCCCTGAGAGAATCAAGTCAAGACGGCAGAGCTAAGGCTGGCAGTTTTGCACCTTTGATCTCTCGTCTTGAGGAAAGGACCGGTTGGCAGTCCTTCACAGAGATGCTGACTGGGGTGGGCAGGCAATCACACACCGCAGACATTAGACCACCGTGCCTCTGGTCTCTCTCTCTCTCTTCCAGCATCCAGAGGAACTAGAGAGAAAGAGATGCTGACCAGAAGGCAGGCAGACACATGTGGAGGCTAGGGGAGAAAGAGGCTGGAGGCAGCCTGTGCCAGGCTTGTGAGTGTGGTATGCCCTGCTCTTGCTGGAATGGGGACCCTGACAAGTTCTGACTGAGGTCAACAGGAAAAAAGGTTCCTCACAGAGGCAAGCAGAAGGGAGCTTGGGATCTACTAGTAGATCTTTGGCTCTTTTGCAGCAGTTCGGCAAGGGACCATGACTCCCTCTTGTTTAAACAATAGCCACAACTACAAGATTCATTGGGAAATAAATTAGGCTTTTCATAGGCTGGGAAAATGTGGGTGGACTTTTTGTCTGAAGGGACTGTCAGCTCAGTTCTGGTACTGAAAATTCCCAGGCTGAGTATGTGCTCAGAGGCACTGTGCTCTTCAATTCTAAAGGTGTGTCCTACTCCTGTGCCACTATTTTGCACTGGTCGGTAGGCCTTGGTGTTCTAGTAAATAAGTAGATCACGCAAGCCTGACGTTTGCCCACCACTGCTGTATCAGAGTCACATACTGCAAAAAGTGGGGGGGCCTGGCAGCACCCGAAATTTCCAAGCACTTTTTAAGGGCCACCCCATGTAAGGCACATTGCAGTAATCTCATCTAGATGTGACCAAGGCACATGTGACAGTGGCCAGATCTGCTTCCTCTAGAAAAGGGTATAGCCGGCACACCAGCCAAAACTGGGCAGAAACACTCAGGGCCAAAGCCACTACCTCCCCATCCACGAGAAGGGTGGATTCAGGAGTACCTCCAAGCTGCAAACCCAGTCCATCAATAGGAGTGCAACCCCATCCAGAAAAAGTTGTGTGCCTAATCCCAGATTGGTTTTCTTACTGAACAAAAGCACTCTTATGCTGTTAGGTATAGCTTCAGCTTGTTTACCCACACCCAGTGCATTGCTGACTTTAAGAGCTCCACTGCCTCAACTGGAAGCTGATATGAGAGAGAGAGAGAGAGAGGGAGAGAGAGAGGGAGAGATGGGTATCATAAGCTTACTGATGACACTGTGCAGTTCCATGAAGATGTTAAACAGCATTCGGGGTAGGGTGGGTTGCAAGATGGAACACCATGGGATCCCAGAAACCAACAGCTATGGGGTTGAACAGTAAACCCACAGCACCACATTCTGGAACCTGCTCTCAAGGAGCCAAGAGCCATTCCACCAGGTATTCTAGAAGTACAGCACGCTCAATAGCATTGAAAGCCACCAAATGGTCCAGCAGGACCAAAGGAAATGTGCTCCTCCTGAGGCCTAGTATGATGAACTGCTAAGAGTGTTGGACTGGGACTCAGGAGACCCGGGTTCTAGTCCCCACTCAGTCATGAAGCTCACTGGGTGACTCTGGGCCCATCAGTGACTCTCCGCCTACCTCACAGGGTTGTTTTGAGGATAAAGTGGAGAGAAGGATCATGAAGACCGCCTTGGGCTCTTTGGAGCAAAGTTGGGATATAAATGTAACAAACAAATAAATGAGTTCCCAGCATAGGTCTTCCTCCAGGGCAACCAAGACTGTCTCAGCCCCAAACTCATGTTGGAGGGCAGATGCTACCTTACTAGAGTTTTTTGTTCAATGCGGTCCCACCTTGCGTATCTTAAAACGGCACAAGTATCTCAGTATCATAAGACTATTCATTAACATTTAAAACTTAGTAGGATCATATTGAGTTTGAAGCTTACTTAGTTTTCATCTGCCAAGCAGTCCTTTCCAGATTGTAAGGATAAGAAATAAAAAGGACTCTTTTGAATAAGGGTAATGTAGTTTTCTTTCAAAAATTGGATTTCTCTTTTATGTCTCTAATTTAGTAGGATTTTCTTTGATAACAAAATACTTTCTCACGGAATGCTTGATGTCTCAGTTATCTCATTCAAAGTAATAATCTCTTCTCAAAAGTGCAAGGTTGCCCTGTCTCTTGATAGCACTCAAAGTGTGAGAGGCATTGGCAAGTAGATAGATAGATATTTTAAAAGTCTTACCTTGAAAGTTTATTATAATCATAACTTACCATATTAATTGGATCAACTGGACCAATGCTGTTAACATAGACGTCCGTTTCAATTACTGTAGTTCTCACTAAACAAAACAGGAACCATAATTACATGTGAAATTCATTGCTTCCTATATTGTTTAGGAATGGGGGGAGAGGGTGAAACAGTAAGGGTGCAATCCTATGCATGCTTAGACAGAAAAAAGCACAACTCCCAGCATTCCCCTGGCATGTCTAAATATGCATAGGATTGCACTCCAAAAAGACTAATGGCATGACTGACCCCTTTTTATGCATCCAGAGCTATGCGTTAGTACCTCGCTCTTTACATGCAGTGGGATCTTCAGGGGCATTCTGCAGAGCCTGCTACTAGCCCTCCTTTTGGTATACTCCCACTAAGCTGAGCCTGACCATTTTCAATTGTGGAAGGCCCTTTGATACCTCACAAACAGGTATCTAGTTGGCCACTACTCTCCAGGCCCACAGTATAGAGGCCACTCTATGGAAGGGGCCATAGCTCAGTAGTAGAGCAGATGCTTTCATGAAGAAGATCCCAGGTTCAGCTCTTCATGTGTCCAGTTTGAAGAGGATCAGGTAGAAGATGATGGGGAAGACCTCTAGCTAGGGCCCTGGAGAGCCACTGTTAGCCAGTGTAGACAATAATAGGCTAGATCATAGATTTCATAGATCATAGAGTTGGAAGGAGCCTACAAGGCTATCGAGTCCAACCCCCTGCTCAATGCAGGAAACTAGAGGAGGGGTCTCCCATCCAAGTAGTAACCAGGCCTGACCCTGCTTGGCTTTCCACGCTCAGACAAGCTGAGTCAGCGTGAGCCACAGGCCTGTATCAGGAGTTAACCTTTTTGGGCCCGTGGGCACATTTGGCCATTTGAGAAACACTCCCGGGCACTGCCACAAAATAGGATGAAAGCATTGGTGTGCAGCCACATGCCATCTTCATTTCCTAAGAATGTATCTGAGCACCACGTGTGACCCAGAGGCATTCATGGGAAGAGAAGACAGAAGCAGCTAGGGGCCCTCACTTTGCTTTAAAGCAATCCTAGCTGCCACTAAGAAATTTTGTTATTAAAATAAATAAATGAAAAGTAGGAGGGGTAGGGCATCTCGGTAGGCGCCAAAAAAGATGTCCGAGGGTGCACTGGTGCCCACGGAAGCCATATTGCCTACCTCTGGGCTCGATGAACCAATAGTCTGACTCGATATAGGGCAGTTGCCTGTGCACTCCCCCATGGAATATGTGACATATCTGTACCAGCACATAGAGAGCAGAAGGCTGCTGAATGCCAGTATGTGAGGCCTGGAAGAGTCTTCCATGGCTATATAAAGTAGCCAGGGATGTTGGAGTGAAGTTGGCATAGACTGGCAGTCTACGAAGACCGGGAGGGGGAGAGGAGGAAAGACGCAGAGGCTCCCTACAATATCAATCAAGATCCCTCCCTGAATGCACAAGGCTGCTCACATTCTGCTTTGCACCCCTGGGAGGGATAATTTGTAATTTAGTAAGAAGAAATGCTCTGCTTGGGTGGAACACCTCATCTAAAACAAACACAACTCCTTTATATAGTTCAGATAAAATGCTGTTTATTAACATGGAACAAATTATAAGACTGATTAAGAAACAGAAATGGATTTTTAAAAAACTTTAGAAATTGAGAGAGGTATGGGAAGCAGATGACAAGAATTCATACAGTAAATTTTGATTAATGCATCAAAGTAACAAATGAGAAAACCAGATCAAATGTGCCACTAATTATGCAGCTTATGAATTAATGTATTGAAACACAAAACCAATGTTTTTCTTTCAATATATTCTTAGTGAAGATCTGTTGGAAAACTCCATTAGCTTCTTCAACCCTTGTAATCATATCCTGACCAAAGCACAAGTCAGATTTATTAATATCTCTTCAGCTAGAGTTTTGATCAATACACTACACTGGGCGCAAAATCAATCATTTATATGAACGAACAGTGGCACAAAACTTAAATATTAATTTATCTGAAGTTAAGCCTGAAAAAAAGATCTGAAACGTATCTTCATCCCACTTTTACTAGCAACCTTGCAAAAGTTTAATCTGGGCCACCCCAGGTCCCCACCCCGTGAAGAATCATTTATTTATTTATTTATAAATCTCACTCTCCACTCAAGAGGCACCTGGAAAAATGTACAAGCTTTAAAAATGCAATACACATTTTCCAAATGTGATGAACACCTGGTAGTATTGGACTTATTATGTGAATCCGACCAGATCATACCTAATAGCAGCTCTATAAATGATGGGAGCCACAGAAGTATAGGCATCAGTTTCAATGCAACAGAAAAATAGCCCTTACATTTGTTGGTGATACGTTGAAAGAGGCAGGACAGTGCTGACTACCTATTTCCTCTCACTCTAAAAAAATTCTTCCCAATTAAGATCTTCTCCTGGAACGTAGCAGGATGGCTTCCCAAGTTAGTAGATGATAACTTTAAAGATTTTTGTGCTCAATTTCAAATTATTTTTATTCAAGAAACCTGGGTTGCTTCAACAACTTTTCCCTCTCTCCCTGGGGATGTATTATAGTAATCACCAGCAATTAAATCAGCGGCCAAGGGGTAGTCTAGCAACCATGATTTCGGTCAACTATAATCCAAATATCTTACAGGTTGATGTAGGTGCCACCAATAATATTTTAACCCTCCAAATTGTCTGGCCTTCAGGTTTAAAAATCTTTCTGATTAACATGTGCTGCCCCCCATACAATTCAAAGAATGAGGGTATCACAGTCTGGTCAGATTTAGATCAAGTCTTCACCTTTTTATTTGAGACTAATGTTGACCCTTTAAATAGCAGGGGACATGAATGCCAAAACAACTAAAAAATAGGAGAGAAATTGGGTTTAACCCCTGAAGATTTAACTTTTCTTCCTATCCAGAGCTCTAAAGATCAGGGGAATAAAGCTGGCCAATCTCTTTTTGCCCTTGTTTTTAAGTTTATATATATGTAATGGGACAGAGACCTTGAATTGGATTTATATACATACATGGGACTAAAGGGTAAGAGCATGGTAGATTTTATGTTCCTCTCTCAACCACTTGTTTCCCATTATGAGAACTTTAAAGTTCTCACCAGGCCAGAGAGTGATGATATGTCAATTCAACTACTCCGCTCTTTAGTTATGGGATCAACTCCTCCGTTATCAGTTCCATCAGAGAATTTGATTGTCCAAGGTGACAAAAAGTACATTGTTATGGGAAGGTGCAGGAAGAGATATATTCCTAATGTCACATAGGATGTTACCCTTTTTTAAAATATATATACTTTATTGAATTTTTCCAATCATACAACTACTAAAGAATACAACAAAAAATACAACATAAACATTGTGCACCCCCCCACCTCTTGGGACCAAGTTATATTTCTCCCCCTATATATATATATATATGATATTATTCTATATTCCAAAAATGTAACAAATCTTGACAAGGTTCGTTCCCCTTCCCCTTCACCAAGGATGTTATTCCTAAGGGATCAGCTTTTGACCTCCACAGACCCTTTGGAAATTTTTGATAAAATAGTCCACGAGATTAGACCTTTTGTAGTTAGTTCCAAAATCATCCATCCAAACAAACACACAAATAGAGGTTGGTTCAATGCACAGTGTGCTTCCCAGAAGCATATCTTAGCAAAAACTATAAGGAAGCTGAGACAGGAGGACACTCCAAAGAGAGTATAAAAGTTTATTATGATCAAAAAAGGATGAGCATATACAACAATCATGGATGGAGTTAGGCTTGGCAACCTTGGAAAAGGATCCATCCAGATTCTGGGCTCTGGTAGCAAAAGGGACAAGAGGTTATAATGGCCCTATTGACAATCAAATTACATCATCGGAGTGGGACACTCATTTTTCTTCACTCTCTAAACACTCTTCATCTACAATTATTGCAGATTTCCCTGACAACGTGGATTTTGTGGTACTCTCCTCTTGTCCTGAATGGGACACAGTTACTCCAGATGAAATAAATGTTTTACTTATACTTTACCTGTCAAAAATAGAATATGGAGAGGAAATGCTCCCCGGAGAACAGTTTAGAGCAACCCTGGCTGGTAGTGTCCAGTTCTTGCCACAACATTTACTAATATAAACCATCATGGGAGAATGCTGCGGGGCTGGGGAGTAAGTATTGTGGTACCAATTGACAAGGAAGGCTCTAAGGCTTATCCAAAGAGCTTTAGACCAATTAGTCTCCTCAGTGTTATTTCTAAACTGTATTCCAAATATCTATTATGCAGATTAGAGTCCTGGGCCGCTGAAAATTCAGAACAGGCAGGGTTTACAAAGAGCAAGTCTACAATCAACCAATGTTTTGTTCTCCACCACTTGATTCAAAAATATTCTCAAGATTGTAGAAAAGAGTTATTTGCTTCCTTTGTCGATTTTAGTTCTGCCTTCGATCACACAGATAGAGGCCATTTATGGCCAAAGTTATCTGCCGCAAACATTGATAGAAGGCTGCTCTACTTAATTCAAATGCTTCTCTCTAATACCTTCCTCAGAGTTAGACTTGGAGCAAAAGGACTGCTTCAGAAAATATACCAACTGAAATAGGTGTCTGTCAGGGATGTCTTTTGGCCCCCTTCCTTTTTAATTTCTATATCAATAGCATTGTTCAAGAGTGTCTTGGAATACTTTCCAGTTTCAATTTTGGATGTCAAGCTCTCAGATCTTCTGTATGCTGATGATATTCTTATGATTTCTACCACATTAACTGGGATACGGAGGCTATTGACCAAAGTGAATAAGTTCTGCACAAAAGAGCACCTAATAATTAATCACACAAAAACAAAAGTGGTAGTTTTTGGGAAGAAGAACAAAACCCATGTGTGGAGACTGGACAATCAACCCATTGAACAACAGCGTGATTTTAGATACTTGGGACTTGGGTTTAATGCCCAGCTCTCACGGAAGCCTCATTAGGAAGCAGTCACACTGAAATCCTCCCGTTCCATACACTCCCTGATGCATTTTCTTAAATATCAAGGGGTTAGCTTGGTTGTACCAGAAGTTGAGGTATTCTTGAAGAAGATACTCCCACAACTGTTGTATGGGGTACAGAGATATGGGGGTATACTAATGTTTCTATTTTAGAGGTGGTGCAGAACTCTTTCATGAGATCCCTGATAGCGGTCCCTCAAGGTGTGTGCCCGTTCCCTTTTTACGGGCAGAAACGGGAATACTCTCCATAGAAGCACATGCTCATGCTGCACTTGATCTGTGCTGGCTGAAGCTCCCTTGTACGAATGATTTGCGCCTGCCAAAAAAAAGGCTTCTTAGAACAATTGCAAACCCCATACCAAAGTTCCTGGGTAAATTTTGTAAGATATATCCTACATACCTATGGGTTTAGCACAGAAGTCTTACCTACCCTTTCTTCTAACAGAGTTAAACAGCTGTTTAAAGAAAGGATCCACCTACACTCTCAGCGGTGGGACTTATATTCTATCACACAAATGTCGTATTCAAATCGGTATCCATTATATAAAACGGCATTTGATTTGGAGCAATACTTTACAATTCTTACTGTCGCTCCTTTAGGAAAATAATTCACAGCTCTACAACTCCAGTGCATGCCCTCTGCTTATTTGGATGGAAGATTTAACAATATCCCAACTCACCAACGACTCTGCATCTGCGAGTCCGGTGAAGTTGAGGATATTGAACACTATTTACTCCATTGCCCCCTGCATGAGTCCCCAAGGTATAAATTTCTCCATCATATTCTCAATTCTCTGTCAAATAGACTCTTTCTGGATCAGAATTGTACATAACTTGCAGGCAACCATGTTTATATTTTGTCCCAGGTTGCAAAATTTGCCCTGGCTGCCAGAAAATTAAGGATTAGGCATTATTCTGTACCCTCATATTAATTTATGGGGAAAGACTATACTGTCCTTGTCACTTTGGGGGGGGGAGTGTGATTTGATTGTGTTATTTACAGGCACCAGCTTGTATCTCTATTACATTTTAGTGTATTGTTTTTAAAATGGTCTGTACTTTTACTGTATTTTAACCAGTTTGTATTTTTACTGCTTCTTATTCCTGTTCGTTTGGAATTGTGGTGGCCTATGGCTCTGAACAATAAAGATAGTACTATTACCAGCTCAGCCAGGAACACATCTGTGCTTCCAGAATGCACACTGCATTTACTGATATATGCACAAATATGTATTAGGATAAGAATGGGAGGGCAAAGTATTGCCAAATTATGGCCTCATTTGGAGTTTGCAAGGTTTTACAATCTGACTCTGCCTGCCTTGAACAAAGTGAGTGATAAAGGTGGGTGACCTGATCTGTGTGCATAAAATTGGGGGCTGGATCACAACAATATGGATCATGCATAATTGTGGAGATGAAAAACATGTTTGATATCAGGGCTCGGGTCAAGGGTAGCCATGGTTGGGAACCTGCCGAGGGTCCACGCCCCATCAGGGGCCCTCTGAGAAGAACCCCCTGGACTTGCTCCTCTTCATCATTGCAACCTGCCTGTTCATTTAACTCTTGCTCTGACAAGTGATGGCGAGAAGGAAGAGCAGCAGATGCCCCTGCCTACATTCTCACCGCACCTCTTCCTGTCCGGCAAGCAAGTGGTAGCAATGAGGAGAGAGAGGATGAGCAGTAATAGCAGCTGGTGACAATGACTGTAAGAAGGTATACTCGGTGAGGAAAGGGGCCCATTGAGGGTGTCTTGCCCAAGGGTCCTCAAAAACCCTTGATATAATTGGGAGATAACACTGACAGTTCGATATAACTGGGAGATAACACTCTGACATGAAGTGCCAGCATCCAAGAACAGCACGAGTACTCTGCTAATACAGTTCTCAAACGGGAGGAGTCTACTTACCATGAGGCTTTCCTGATTCTATTTATTCAGGACACAATCCAACCAAAGTAGAGAGCATTTTTGTCCCATTGATTTTAATGGGAGAGACTTAAATATGGGCCCAATGTTTCCCTGAGATCATTTGAAAAGGACCTAACTTTGGCTAGATTGTGCCCTAAAAAAATAACCAGCCTTTCTGTTTCAAAGGGTCCCATGTCCCCCACACAGCTGTTGTCTGAGTCCATCTGCCTGAACCATTATAAAGGCAGCTTCTTCTCCCTCCGGAAGCAGCCAAACTCCTTTCAGGTTATTCTATGAATACGTGGAGCAGGGTGGGAGGGGGCAGTGGCTCATGCATAGATAATCTCCACTGCATTCATGATGAGGTCCGAAAAGAGCCCCCAGGGCAGCTACCGAGGGTCTCAGGCAGAGGCCTTTCACATCCTTTTAACTGGAATCCTTTTAACTGGAATTGCTGGATTTTAACTGGAAGGGATTGAATCTGGAACCTTCAGCCTGTAAAGCATGTGCTCTACTGCTGAACTCTGGTACCGCTTGAATTGGCATAACCTTTAAAAGTTTCAATTTCCCCCCCAGCTTTCCAGAATGATGGTAGGAGAGGCTTAGTTTCTGAAAAGAGAGGTGCTGGAAGCCCTGCCAATAAGGTGGCCACTTAGGCATCGCCCAAAAAGAGGGTGCAGGTTTGCATAACGTTTGCATGTGCTAATTTATGTGTATAGATGCAAATTTAGAAATAATTACAGTAACTTAAATAGAAATACAATACACCTGCCCCTAGTGGAGAAGACTGGGACCAGGTGACCTGTGTGCCTGCTCATTCAGCTGTTGTCCAGGTGCCAACTATTGATGGGCAACTTCAAGGTCCCTGCACTCGCTCCCTTCTTATGGCTCATTATCTTTAAACAGCTTTGGACTGGGCAGCCCTTCACACAGAGGACACCTTCAAATAGAAGACTGTCCTCTGTAAAGTAGGGCACATGGACACCCTACATGTGCCCTGTGAAGAAGTCTACATACATGGGAACAGGCTGCAGTTGTTCAGCATGCAGGGACAGGAAGGCTGTGTACAAAATTGGAGAGGATGGTGCTGGATGTGTGTGGTTAAAATGGAAAGGAGTCAGGCTACAAAACCAAGATCAACAAGTACCTGCAAGTGATGGACTTTTTTTCCATCCCTACTTATACTGCTGAAGGACAAATACAACACTGTTTCCACACAGAGATGATTTAAGTTTAGAGCAAAATGTACTGTTTAATAATAGAATTTGCCCCTTAAGCATCTCAAATCACATTAACATCAAGAGTTGAGAACCAATAGAGAAATAAAACAAAGACTGACAGTGAGAAGGCCCGGTTTGTAGTCAGTAAAATTCATTTAAAGCCATGGGTGTCAGGAGGAGGAGAAAATATGTTGCCTGACTTGACAATGAAGTGTTGAAAACTTTAGGCAGCAGAAAGAGTCCAAGGCCTCCTTCACACGTTGTAATACTGGACCCTACTGGGATTGTAAACACTTGAAACATCACTTGTCTTGATGACAAACTTGTATGCAATATATTTTGGATGCAGCAGTGTGAGGTGCCGATTGTACATCTGGGCATGCAACATTATACAATATTCTGAGTTTACCTTAAGAGAGGATGTTGTACCTCTTGCAAAAATGAGTGCTGGAGCTGGAGGTAAAGCAGGCATTACCAGGCAAGATGTTGTGGCACTCCGGTTGTGGAATGAGCTTCCCCAAAGAGGCTCACCTGGCGCCTACATTGTACTCTTTTCGGCGCCAGGTGAAGACCTTTCTATTCTCCCAGGCATTTTAATCATTTTAATCTTGTAGTTGCTTTTAATTCTGTTATTGTAATTTGAACTGCTGCTGCTAGCTTTGCTGTTTGTTTTTAATCTGTGGTTTTAAATCTTATATTTACATTATATTGTATTTTATGGTTTTAACTGTTGTAAACCGCCCAGAGAGCTTCGGCTATTGGGCGGTATAAAAATGTATTAAATAAATATAAATAAATAAATAAACTGCTAAGTAGGTAAGCTGTCTGAGAATAGCTTGAACTTTACTCATGCTACAAGCCTGAGAAGCCAAGGCAGGGTCAGAGGCTTTCTATGAGTACATCGAACCCCATTGGCCCTTTGTATTACCTGACCACTACTGAACTGCTAACTGTAGCTCTGCCTTCTGGCCTTCTGTTATTAGTGGTCTCAAAGCATAGGCATTAACAGGCCAGGATCTCTTCATTTGGCAAAACACTATATTAAATGGCATGTGATATTAAGTACAGTAATGCCTTGGATTGCAAGTAACTTGGTTTGAGAGTGTTTTGCAAGACAAGCAAATTTTTAAATATTTATTTATTTATCTTTTACTTGATATACAAGCGACGTCTTGCAATACAAGTACTGTAGTACGGCTTAAATTAAAAATCTCTGTACAAAAATTTGGGGGGGGATTTCGTTTTGATATCAGAGTGTTTTGGATTACAAGCATGCTTCCGGAACGAAATATGCTCTCAATCCAAGGCATGACTGTATCCTTTTTTTTTGTAAGTGTGCTTAATGCTGGCCACTTCTTTTTCACAAAATAGCAGCAATGCAATGCCCCAATCCAGATCAAGATGCTGTTGCTTTCCTTGTTCAAGTCTTAGGTACCTTAAAATGAAGTCTTACTTATGAGAATGAAAGCACTGATTCTTCTATGAGGGGTACTAAATTGTGATATGGAGGAAAGCATATAGACATACATGGGGACAAGCTGGGCTCCAGGTTTTGGGGGGCCCAGGACAAGCAAGCTGCCCTTGGTGCGCCCAAGGTGGTCCCTGCCCTCCTGCCCTTAGTAGTGCCTGCCTGCAATCCCTAGCACTGTCCTGTTAAAGATGTTGGTGCTACTTGGAATTCTACGTCAGAAAAATAAAGTGGTGCCAATGGAGTTTTTCCTCTTTGTTTAGTTCCTGCAGTGGGTGAATGGGGGCAAATTTGTGAGGGGAGGGAAGTGGCTTGGTGGGAAGGTTTAAACAGTGGTCCTGATCCAGATTTGGGCCCACGTGCTTACACTAGGGTAAACGAAACAGTGAGGAGCAACTGCACGCTACATATTTTACATAGTGTGTTGTTTAGCCCTCAATAGCCTAGTTTACTAGGTTAGGCCTTGAGTGTCCCATTTGCCTTTCAGACTACCACACATACCTTTTGCCTCAGTAGATATCACTTGCTATCAAGAGCTGTTATGTGCTGTGGTTTCTTAAACTGTGATCCAATGCTGAAATGTTGCCGGGGCAGAAGGTGGGCATATCTTTGCTTAATGAGCTCTACTTTATATACCATTATAGTTCATTATTACAGTGGAGGAGAGGCTCAGCTGAATGGTGGAAGATTTAAGACAGGCAAAAGGAAGTACTTCTTCACACAAACACATAAACTGGAATGTCCTACTACAAGATGTAGTGATGGCCATCATTCCAGGACAGCTTTAAAAGGGGATTAGACAAGTTCATGGAGGTCTAAAAAAGGATATTGTAGAGTTGGAAAAAGTGCAGAAACTAAAATGATCAAGGGGCTGGAACAACTGTTGAAAGCTGCTGTGAAAAGGGCAACTTCCATGTTAGGCATAATTAGGAAAGGAATTGAAAATAAAACTGCCAAGATCATGCTGCCCATATACAAATCTATAGTGCGCCCACACTTACAATGCTGTGCACAGTTCTGGTCACCATACCAAAAAAAGGACATTGTAGCGCTGGAAAATGTGCAGAAAAGGGCAACTAAAATGACAAAGGGGCTGCAGCAACTCCCCTATGAGGAAAGGTTACAGCAGCTGGGATAGTTTAGCTTAGAAAAAAGGCAAGTAAGGGAGACATGATAGAGGTGTACAAAATTATGCATGGTGAGGAGAAAGTGGATAAGGAAACAATTTTCTCCCTCCCTCATAATACTAGAACCCCCCCCCCCCGGGTCATTCCATGAAGCTGATTGGTGGGGCATTCAAGGCAGATAAAAGGAGGTACTTCTTCACAAAGTGCATAGTTAAACTATGGAATTCACTTCCACAAGATGTAGTGATGGCCACCAATTTGGAGGGCTTTAAAAGGGGATTGGACAAATTCATGGAGGAGAAGGCTATCAATCACTATTAGTCCTGATTGGCTATATGCTACCTCCAGTATCAGAGGCAGTATGCCTATGTACGCCAGTTGATGGGGAATTTGGGCGGGCGGGTGCTGTTGCACTCATGTCTTGCTTGCAGGTTTCCCGTGGGCAGCTGGTTGGCCACTGTGTGAACAGAATGCTGGACGAGATGGGTCCTTGGTCTGATCCAGGATGGCTCTTCTTATGTTCTGTGTATGATTAGACAGAAAAGAGTCCTACAGTTCACAGCATGCCCCAGCCAGCATGGCTAGCTGAGGGGAGGCTGGGAGTTGTGGGACTTTTTTCTGGGTAAACATGCATAGGATCACACCCTTAGAAGTAGTATATTAATGTTCATCTTTTCACACAGTACTTTAAAGAGGCACTCATTCTTTGTGAGGAATAATCCATAATTATAGCCTCAATGTGGGACACTAGTAAGACAACACGAAAACGCCACCAGTTATTTCCAGAACCTCAAAATATTGGTGCCTAACATTTCCATAGTGTCCAAAAACAAAGGATGTAATCTTTGTCCACCTGTATTCTATTCAGTGAAGCATCCGTGCCACTTACCTCCAATATCTGGCCGAAGTTTATTGTCATAGCCTTGGAGTAAGGAGTTCAGTATATGAGTGACATCTCCTTCATGGATCTTTGGGGCAAGGACCCATGTTTTGTTCACTGTTAGGTCTTCGTCATCCTCATCATCCGCTTTATCAGTGCTAATGATAGTTGAATAAAATGTTGGAGAGGAAAAACATAATGAAACTAAACAGTGAGCAGAAATGAAGTACAACCGTTGGCATTGCACAAAGTGAAAATGCAAAGGCATCATAATGTGTGCAATAAGGACTGCAGGTGAAGTCAAAAGCTGATTTCAAAAACATATTTAACTGCTCATTTCTAGGGCAGCAATCTTAACAATTATAAGAAGCATTTTACTAATCTGATGCTGCAGCCAGACTCCAATTAACTCATAAAATTAAACTATATATCTCCCAATTTAGTATAAAAATAGGTTATGGATTATTGTTTATAGTGCACTGGCACAAGTATATAGGGATAATACCTAGGATGCTCTCATTAGTGGAGTAGAAGTTTTTTTGCAGAATTTTTTTTTCACCTTTGGGGAGATTTGCACGTATTTAACATTATTCTTTTCTCCACCTTTGGGGAGATTTGCACAAATGTAACTTCTTCTTTTTTTCACCTTCAGGGAGATTTGCAGAAATTTGCTGAAGTGTAGTAGTTACTGCAAATAAGTGCAGTACTTACTGTAAATCTGTGCAAATCTCCCCAAAAGTTACAAAAAAATAAAGTTAATTTTGCACAAATCTCCCCAATGGTGAAAATAAATGCTAAATATGCACAAATATTCCACCTTTCCCCGAAGGTGGCAAAAAAAAAAAAAAAAAGGTGTTGCTTCCTAGGGAGGAGACTAGTGGAAGAGTAAATTGGTAAGTGTCATTTCAAGACATAATAGAGAAGGGATATTGTTATGCTGGGCTACTATACTAACAACTGTACTACTCAAGAATGTAAATAGAGGGCAGGCAAATCTGCACACTTGTGCATTTGAGAAAGGCCAGAAAATAAAAATAATTTTTGAAAAGTTTACAAATGTGAAAGGAAATTTTCAACTGGCATTTCTTACTGATGTATTGGAGAATGGGTCGATGGCAAGGGAGGTGGCACTAGCGAGATCACGAGGAGTGACTGGTCTTTTTGCTGATCTTGCCAGGCGGCTCTGTAGCCCTTTCCAACAAGCCATGCATAAGCCACTCTGCTGAGTTCACACATTATGACAAACCACTCTGATAAGCCACCCTGAGCATAGAATCATAGAATCATAGAAAAGTAGAGTTGGAAGGGGCCTACAAGGCAATTGAGTCCAACCCCCTGCTCAATGCAGGAATCCAGGTCAAAACATCTCTGACAGATGTCTGTCCAGCTGCACCTTGAATGCCTCCAGAGTGGGAGAGCCCACCACCTCCCTAGGTAGTTGATTCCATTGTCTTATTGCTCTGACAGTCAGGAAATTTTTCCTGATGTTTAGGTGGAATCTAGGTTCCTGTAACTTGAGCCCATTATTCCGTGTCCTGCAAACTGGGATGATCGAGAAGAGATCCTGGCCCTCCTGTGTGTGACATCCCTTCAAATACTGGAAGAGTGTGATCATATCTCCCCTCAGTCTCCTCTTCTGAAGGCTAAACATGCCCAGTTCTTTCAGTCTCTCCTCATAGGGCCCTGTTTCCAGTCCCTTCATCATCCTTGTTGGCCTCCTCTGAACCCTCTCCAGTTTGTCTATGTCCTTCTTAAAGTGAGGTGCCCAGAACTGGACGCAGTACTCAAGATGAGGCCTAACCAGTGCCGAGTAAAGGGGAATTATCACTTCCCGCGATTTGGAAGCTATACTTCTATTAATACAGCCCAAAATTGCATTTGCCTTCTTTGCAGCCACATCGCATTGCTGGCTCATATTCAGTTTGTGATCTACCACAATTCCAAGATCCTTCTCACTTGTAGTATTGTTGAGCCAAGTGTCCCCCATTCTGTAACTCTGCATTTGGTTTCCTCTCCCTAGGTGCAGCACTTGGCATTTATCCCTATTAAATTTCATTCTGTTGTTTTCGGCCCAGCGCTCCAGCCTATCGAGGTCACTTTGAATTTTGTTTCTGTCTTCCAGAGTATTAGCTGTTCCACCCAACTTTGTGTCATCTGCAAATTTGATAAGCATTCCCTGTACCTCCTGATCCAAGTCATTAATAAAAATGTTGAAGAGCACCGGGCCCAGGACCGAGCCCTGTGGTACCCCGCTTGTTCTCAGGGTGGCTCGTGCGTGGTTAACAAACCACACTGAAGCCACCGTGCTGGGTTCAGACATCACAAGCCACCCTAAAACAAACAAGGTTGACAACCCACCGTGGGCTGGAGTGTTCTATGAACCAGGTCACTGGGGAGAACAATCAAACTCCTTTAATACAGGAGAATACATGGAGCAAGAGGCAACATAGATTATTTATTCATTGGCAGTGCAATCCTATACATGTCTACTCAAAAGTAAGTCTTTTTGCGTTCAATGGAACTTACTCCCAGGCCAATGTACATAGGATTGCTATTCCCTCCCCCTCCCTGCCTTCCATTTTACAGCTGCAGCATTCAAAGGACTTAGTTCAAATCAGCTCCAGGACATTCAACCATGATAGCAGGATTATCTCACATTCTTCCCTCAGAGATCCAAATCACCACCTGAATGACTCTCCATGGTCTGTCTGGCAGGGACATTTGGCTACCAAGCCAGACCTTCTGATATGCAAACAGGCTGCTAGACCATATGCAGGTTTAAAGGCACCTGGTTCTCACTGCTGAGCAAGCCTATTAGTGGAGCCACATGTCAGGATACAAAGAACCATGCAGTTAGTTCCATGGGGTCAAGGGGGTTGTGCACTGGTTTTTCTTAAACAGCAGCCCTCCTTTTCCAAAGGGCCTCATGCCCGTTCTGGAAGACTCCTCTTCGGAAGATCACCTGTAGCCCCCAAGCCAAGCATCACAGAGGAGCTGCCGGTGTCTTGAGGTGGATCAGGGGGATCCTGGGCGGTCAAGGCAGACAGCCATATGAACTCTAACTCTCATGACATAGTTAGCTACCTCTCTGACCCTGAAGCAGGCCCTGAGCAGCCACCTAGCCCCTAAGCATCAAAAGGTCAAGGCTCAGCCAGGGGCCAAATGCAGAAGAGGCCTCCTGAGGAATGAGGACTCTTCTGTGACTTCGTAGGGATGGACAAATGAGCACATTTTCACATTTGCTGAGGATCTCTTCCCCCACTCTGATGTTTGTTTGGGGGGGGGTTTTCAAACAGGAAGAGTGCACATTTTTGAACAGGAAGGAACACTTTTACAAGCACGTACCCAAATGCACGCTTTTCCCTATTCATTAAAGCATGAAAATGCATCCTTTTTGAAAAAAAAATGTGCAGTTTAATGTGGAATTTGAACCACACATTTCCTCCCCCCAAAAAAGGGTGTATTTTGTGAATGCGATCACAAGCTCAAGAATGTGTGAGCTTTTTCTGAAAATCGTGGTCGTGTTTGCACTCATGTTCACGGTTGTGAGCGGGGCATTTTTATCAATTTTTCAAATGTGAACAAAATTCTTGTACAACCCTTCTCATGAGTAAAGGTATGTTCATGAGCAAGGCCCTGCTCATGAGTTGACCATTCATCAGGTGGCACTAATGGCCTGCAACTGTGCTCTGGATGGGGTTCTGAAGGGTCAGGCTTAAAAGCCTTCTGTGCAAGGCACTGAAACACTGCCTGAGTACCAGCTCCCTGCCTGTCTTGTATTTCCTTGGTAATCCAACTTTCCTCTGAATCTCCTTGTGTTTGACTTTGGAAGGCCTACTGACTTTGCTTTTGGAATTGACTGTGACTGGATCCCAGTGGAGCAATGTCCCAGTACCACCAGAAGCAGGACAAGTAGCAAACTGCTTTTGAAACTAAGGAGACTTTCAAAGGAAGCTGTGATAAGGCACACAGGGTCTAGTGTTGAAAGAAAGCAAACCCCGAATCCCATTTGGCATCTGTATGCTTAAAAGGTAGCTGTTTGGATGCTGACCACCATTATTTTCTTCAAAAATGAAAATGGTTAGCTAGTAAATTATGTTTCCCAAAAATACATTACTGCCACACTCGATATAATTCTATTGAGTTATTATCTGCACGCTCTTATCGAGATGGAAGAAAAGGGAGCTACAGAATACAAACAATTGTATGTCCATTTATTACTTACCCTTCAAACTGGATAAGGTGGCCTAAACTGCTGCTTTCCAAATACTTGCAAGGGGGAAAATGGGTAAAGCTGGAATGGATCTGCAAATTCATTTGGCTGATCCCCTCAAAGGTCAAAGAATGCCTAGAAGTAATTTTCTCTCTCTTTGAATCAAATGAGCATGGACTTTAAATATCCCTCCAGTGCTAAAGTTTGCCATCTCCATTACTCATTCCAACAAAATTTCAAGCAATTTCAAGCTTCAAGTCAAAGAAAGTGCACCAAAACTGAAGGTGGTAACCATAGCAGGCATGAGCATATTTTGATAGACAGACAATGGAGATGATTAATTAATGTAGAAAGCATACATTGCATACAAGTCCATTCTAAACTTATATTCTGCCCAGTTA
Organism: Shinisaurus crocodilurus; assembly: GCA_021292165.1. NCBI lineage: Eukaryota > Metazoa > Chordata > Lepidosauria > Squamata > Shinisauridae > Shinisaurus > Shinisaurus crocodilurus. Next base: position 89,279,651 of record CM037876.1, on the reverse strand, counting down.
TTTGAGTAATGTGGGGGACCCCTACAGTGAAACATAAGTTACTTCTTCTTTGGAGTCCTAATGGGGGCTGCTTAACCCAGTAATCAGTGTGTAGTTAGATCAGCCTTCTCCAACCTAACACCCTCCAGGTGTTTTGGACTTCAACTCCTATCGGTCCCCCAGCCAGCATGGCAAATAGTCAGGAATCCTGGGAGTTGTAGTCCAAAACACCTGGAGGGCACCAGCTTGGGAAAGGCTGGCTTAGATACACCCATGAGTCTGTTACATACTGTGGGTCAACTCATTCCAATGGAGGCAGGAGCTCTGCATTCTCAAAGGAATGCTCACATAGATTGGTTTCCTGCACTGAAATGAATGGCTGATCCCAGTAGTGCAGCTAGCTAATTTTAGACTCTGGGCTTAATGGTCCCGACCTTTAGAGGACCTACTTAACTGTTGCTCCTCAAAGACAGCTCAAAGACTAAGCAGGAGTGCCTTTACATTTTATGTGGAATGCACATACTGACCTCCTTCACACATAATGTTAACCCATGGTTTATTTAAACCATGGTTTAGGCATAATTTGTTGCCTTACCCTGGGTTCATCTGGCAGATGATGAATCACACTGTTTGTCTTCTCAATTCCTGGGTTGTTTGTTTCCCTCCTCCTTTGCCTGCTCCCTCCTTGTATCCCAAATACCTTTGTGGCACTGTAGTATTGGCATGCAGAGCGGCTGATTGGTTTTTTTTACCACTCTTTCCCACTGCAACAAACAAGAACAACCCATGGTTCTGGGTTCACACATAATGACAACCCATGATTTAAACAATCAGGAGTTGACAATCCAACAAACCATGGGTTCTCATTCTGGGTTGTTTGTGATTAATAAACCATGGCTTGTTCGCACAGCTGGGCTTGCACATAACAATAACTCATAATTCAATAACCCATACTATGGGTTAGCATTACCCAGCCACTGGCAGTTATGCAAAGAGGAGAACAGAAATACTCTGTAAAGTTAATGCTATATTTTGCATTAATTTAATTTCCAGTGTGTTTTCTCTTGAAGTTTAATGCAATTTCTATTTAAAACTATAACAATATCTTCCCCAATCTGTTATTTTCCTCTCCCCTTCTCCCTGCACCCAATACCAGCACCTCTTCATTTTTCCCTCCCCATTTCCTACTATAATATTACCCATTCCTTCACATTCCAATTTGTAAATGGGCAAAAGAAAGGAAGAAGCTGCAGGTGGGTGCAACTTAATTTTACACTGCACACAACAGTACTAAACTAATTCAAACAATAAAGATGTTTAAACAGGTTTCTAAATAAACTAGATAGATAGGGAGAATTAGCAACCAGTGGTGCCATCAGGGCAGGGCTTTGGGGCAGATGTCCAGGGCCTCACTCAGCAGAATGTGCAGGAGGTTCCCCCAAACACAACAGGGCTGGCTTATCACATTTTGAAGTAAGTGTAGTAACACACATTACCATCTAAAGCAGGGTAAATAACCTGGTGCCCTCCAAATGTTTTGGACTACACCTCCTATAAGCCCCAGCGAGCATGGCCAATGGTCACAGATTATGGGAGTTATAGTCCAAAACACCCAGAGGGCAGGGATGGGGACTCAGACTCCAGGGGCCGGTTCGCACGACCCAGGCTGCGGGCGGGGGAGGCACCACGGGGCCATCCGCGGGGTCCGGTGGGGTGCCGCAGACAACCACAGTGCGGGCCTCCCGGCGCTAGGGGGCGGGGGCCTGGGATGCCCAGAGGGGCTGTTTGCCCCTACAGGCTGGAGTGGCGGCAGCTCCGGCTGCTCTGGGCTGCCGCCTCTGTGCGGACCCCACGGGACGGCCACCCCTCTACTGACCATCCTACGCGCGGCTGTCCCGCAGAGGCACCCCCGGTCGGCGTTCACACGACACGGGAACCGCGGGGGACTTCTGCTCCCCCACGGTTCCCGTGTCATGCGAACAAGCCCCAGGACTCGACTCGTGAGTCGGACTGAGTCCCCCCTCTGACTCAAGTCCCAATATTTTTAATGGGACTCGAGACTCGACTCGAGACCAAGGACTCGTGTTCCAAAATCGTGTTCCTCAAATGCAACATGGATAGGTTTTAGGAAGTACAGCAAGTTTATTTTTTAAAATCATTTTCCTAAAATGCAACCTTTCAGACATTTTGGGTTTGGCTGCCTCTGCCTGCCTGTTTGGGGTTCCCAGCCTCCTCTGCCTGCCTGGTCTCTTCTTAACCAGTTCCACAGTTTGAATTGTCCAAGACAAAGGCCTCTGCCTGCCTGTTTTGGGGTTCCCTGCCTCCTCTGCCTGTCTGGTTATTTTGGGTTTGTCTGCCTGGTCTGTCCTTGCCAAAATCAGTTGCAGAGTTTTGAAATAAAAAGGCACACTTGTGCCTAGAATTTATTTAAGCCACACATCTGAAATAGCCTTATTTTGTTGGGAAAAACCCCCATTGATTTTAATAGGGACTCGTGGAGTCAGCTTTGGGAGTGACTCGTGAGTCACCATTTTGTACCTCGGACTCGAGACTCTGGTCCAAAGACTCATGACTCGACCCGTGACTTGAAACCAAGGACTCTTCAACATCCCTGCCAGAGGGTACCAAGATATCTCTAAAGAGAGGGGAAGATCTTTAAGTCCAGTCTAAAATTACCTAATTGCACCACTACTGGCAGCTCCCTTTTTAAAAAAAATTCTGAATGCAGGTATTGTGTTTTATCATGCTGTGAACTACCCACAGAAGTTTGCCTATTGGGTGGTGTAGAAATGTAATACCGTGAATGAATTAATGAATGAATGAATGAAAATATATCAAATGACAATTTACTGCCTTTTCATGACACCAAAAATTTGCTGCCTGAAACAGCCAACTTACTCTACCTAATAGTAGGGCCGGCTCTGCCTATAAGAATGGATGACAAGATTTACTTACACAAGACAAAGTTTTTTTAAAAAAAAAGTATGCAAGGGGGTGGGGCAGGGCTAAAGCTGCTTTCTGTCCATGCCATTCAAAATCAGCCCTTTTCTTATCTGTAAGACCAGCCTGAGTTCCATTTCCTGGAATGAAAAGGGCCATAGTTCTGTGGCAGATCACCTGTTTTGTATGCAGAAGGTCCCAGGTTCAATCTCCAGCTTCTCCAGGTAGGGCTGGAGAAACCCCTGAAAAACACTTTGTGAAGGAATTAATAAGGGACAATTACGGTACTGTCTAGAAAGTTCAGCCTCCGAATGCAATGACTATGCGGATGTTGAGTCAATAAAACTTGTCTGTGAAGTTGAAATGAGGAGGGTATTTGTGTGTGCCACTTTGAGAGAGAAAATAGGGCAACTCTAGGATGCAGGTTCGCTTGGAGGAGTCTGAACGGCCCACCCGGCTTTTGAGATTCTCTCTGCTGTTCACTAGAATGAGATAATGAGTATGGTTGAATTAATGACAAATACATATTAGTAAATACCGGTATCACTATAGCCACAAAACAGGCTTTCTGCCTTATTGGGAGTGGCAACTTATTATTTAAAAAACAGAGCTTCGCTGCATGCTCTGTACACTTCTACCTCTCCAGGAAGGTTCACTGGTGGCTGATTTACACTTAACTTTAAAAAAAAAAACTCTGACAGAAGCAAGCAAGGGTATTGCTAGGCACTTAAAACATTTGGGGCCTAGCCCATAGGACACCAATCTGCATTTGCTAATTTATATATAGCCAGCCAATTAATTTCTCATCCAATTCATGTCAAATAATATATATTCTTCAATCAATTTGCACCCTGACCTAAATCATAACAAACCAATGGAAAAGGTTTTTCTTTCATAAGCTTCATAGCCATGCAGGAGAAGATAATAGAATCATAGAATAGTAGAGTTGGAAGGGGTCTATAAGGCCATCGAGTCCAACCCCCTGCTCAATGCAGGAGAACAGATGTGGGCAGCTCAGGCAGTCACCCATCCAAGCACTGACCCAGCTTATAGTGTTGCAGAATGTGGGAACAGGAGAGTTAACCCTTCCCTCCCCAAATACAATCTCCCTTGGAAATTGTCACCTGCACAGCAAAAAAATCTGAGGAAAGACCTTCCATTGGCACCAATTGACAGTCAGGACTCTGTAGTATAGATCCGGGAACCTGGGAAATAAACTCAGGGCTGGGACCCCATGGGCCCAGGCATAGCAACACCACTGGAAGCAAGTACCCTATTTAAAAAGGCAAGAAATCCCCAGGAGGACCAAAACTTTATGGATTTAAGTGGGTCAACTTCCCCCTGACTCTTCCTACAACAGGAATTTAAATGAGAGCCAGTGTGGCATAGTGGTGAGAGTGTTGGACTGGGACTCGGGAGATCCGGGTTCTAGTCCCCGCTCAGCCATGAAACTCACTGGGTGACTTTGGGCCAGTCACTGACTCTCAGCCTAACCTACCTCACAGGGTTGTTGTGAGGATAAAATTGAGAGGAGGAGGATTATGTAAGCCGCCTTGGGTTCCTTGCAGGAAAAAGGCAGGGTAGAAATATAATAAATAAATAAAAATTTACAAGTAAGCAATTCCTATTTTCTCTAATAGAGGCAGAGGGCATTCGACCCACCTCTCTTTAACTCCATGAAAGTTTAGTTGATCCTTTTGGACAATAGGCATAGGTGGGCAGTGATAGGTAAGGTCTCCTAGAATAGTTCTTCTCCTCCAGTACTCTTTCAATGATCCTTTGTCTTGTTAGAGGTATTTTCCACTTTTTAAAATCTACCATACGATTGAAGTTCAGCCACATTGTTGTTTCTTTAATCATTCAGGCGTTCTGGGAGGCATTTCTGGCTTTCCTCCATTCCAGCCTGGGAGGTCACAAGTCCATCAGCAGAAAGAGCCAATCAGCAAGTTGGTCCTGCTGCCTTGTTACATGGGAGGAGCACTCCCAAAGGATGGGGAATGCCCCACGCCTCTACCAGAGGATGCACATGCAGTACTGCTGCTATAGCCCCTCATGTGCAGCCACAGCTCAGTGGAAAGGCACATACTTTACAATAGGGAAAAGAATGTTGTTTCTGTTTGCAAATCATGCAAACATGTGCCATTTGCAATCCTGAATGTGAACAGGAGCATATATTTTTTTCGAGAAATGTTCACAAATTCCTGAATTTGCATTTGAAAATGTGTATTTTTTTAAAAGTGTACTTTGAAATGTGCATTTAAAAAAAAAATAATAATACACATTTTAATGCTTTAATCAATAGGAGGAAAGTGCGTACTTTTCCTGAGCTGAAAAACAGGTCAAAAACTAAAACTGGGGCAAGCCGAGATGAGCTTCAAAGTGATTTTTGGAGAATTTAGGCAAGCATGAAAATCGCTGGTTCTCCCATTTTTCAAGCCAAGGACTGCATCACAACAGTCAGAGAAAAGCAAAGCTAATGGACAGCTGCTTACCAACCCACACCTTAGTCCAGGTGCAGATCAGGTCAGTTCCTATCTGAATTTGCAAAGATCGAATTCCTCAAGCATCCCTACTTGCTGGGTCAGACCAGATGCCCATCTAGTCCAACATTCTGTTTCTAGTAGCAAGCGACTTTGGGCACTCCCAGGGAGGATATCTGGACGGTGAGAGCCATCCCCAGTTGTTTGTTCTCTGCATCTGGTAATCCAAGATATGCTGCCTCCATACTGTCAACTGGTAGCCAATGGTTTGGTAAGAAGTTGAGCAGACAGGGGATCAGGGATATACTAATAACTGCAAGCAATTTAGTCTGCACCTGAGACATATTAGTCAGACTGAGGAGAAAGACTAGAGATAACAGCTTTATAGGGCCAGATGGAACCCCATTTGCATTGCCTGGTCTTTGTCTGCTCCCTGCTGTCCCACCTTGTGGTCATCTGCAGTTGTGGCACTCCAGCACAGCAGGGCTCAGGGCCTCCTGCCGCAAGCTACCACCATAGTGCAAAAAATAAGGATCCTGGTACCCATTGCCAGCATCCACACTTTGAGAACGCAGACACCTTACACTTACCTGGAGAAACCATTCAGCTGCCATGGCTTTTATCCATTATGTCATTTAGCTCTTAAACCTAACAGAAGCAGGAGTCACTCACACATCCACTTTTTGTTGCTGCTTGTAATATGTGAAGCAGACCCAGTGTCAGCTCCAGGTTATTGGGGGCCCTTGGGCAAGACCCTAAATGGAACCCTCCCTCAATGAGTCAACCTTCTCAGCACCATTGTCACCAGCTGCTAAAGCTCCGCATCCTCTTTCTCCTCATTGCTATCACTTGCTTGCTTGACAGGCAGAGAGCCAGTGAGCAAGTAGGCAGTGGCATCTACTGCTCCTCCTTTCTCACCACCACCATTGTCTGGGCTAGAGCCAGAGGCCGGTGAACAAGCAAGTTGAAATGGTGAACAAGAGGAGCAACCCAGTGGGCCCCTGCTGGGGTATGGGCCCTCAGCAGGTTCCCCACCATGCCTGCCCTTGACGCCAGCCTTGAAGGAAACGCCCTGTCCAAGCAATAATAAACTGGGTACAGTGACTGCATAGAGAGCAATGAAGGAGGAGCCGATAAGCCCTGCCCCCAGCCTCCACACATCCATTGGCTCATCTGCACGGGGCCGACACACATACAAGTTGTATGTGCATGGTCTTGTCTGTGTGACTGGGAACCCTGCTGTTTCCGAAGCATCAGGGGATGCATGGAGGGGATGGGTTGGGCCCTGCCACCACACTCCCATGGCCCCTGCCCTTCATGTGTTTACTGTGCCCAGCTGCTCACATGAACAGGGCTTACCGGTATATCCAATGGCAGCAAAACTGACAAGACCAATTATGCATGTCATAAAATAGTATTTTACACTTTGTTTCCCTTTCACTTGGTGTCCTATTATTTCATAGATTTCATAGATCATAAGAGTTGGAAGGAGCCTACAAGGCTATCGAGTCCAATCCCCTGCTCAATGCAGGAAACTAGAGGAGGGGGGTCTCCCATCCAAGTAATAACCAGGCCTGACCCTGCTTAGCTTTCCAGGCTCAGACAAGCTGAGCCAGCTTGAGCCTTATTCTCAAATATGCTTCCCTCCAACCCACCCTAGAATTCAAGGCATGCTAATCATTTATGGAAAAAATGTGACAAATGAATAATTGATAACTGAAGTCAATGGAGCAAACTCTACTGAGTTAGGAGAAGAATTAATATCAGAGTTTTACAGCCTAATCCACATCTGCCTAGTATGCTAATAAGCCTATTTCTGATGGTATTATCCTCCAGTCACATGAGGAAATGACATAGCAGGGTCTTCAGTTCATGCTCAAATGCCACACAATTGACTTAGGTGCCCAAGCTACAGTAAAAAACAACAACAACTATTATTGACCAGACCAAGAAACCAACCCAAGCAGTAGTAATCCCATTTCCAAAATCTGGGTTTTCAGTAACTCCTAATTATCTGAATTCATTGCATGAGTCTCTATGTCTGCATGAACAAATAATTAATCTGCTTATCCAAATATTTTGAATGTTGCCACAGGTATTTGAAGTAATTAAATCTTTAAAAATTCATGGCATAAAGTCAAGAGGTTCCTTATTCATAATTCTCTCCAGAGACACACACATGTACAGATGTCTAGCACCTAACCAGAATATTCAGCACATATCCATGTTTCCCTCTGGGATATCTTAATCATGGTTTGCTCTCAGATGACACAGTCAATGACACTCATTCTTAAAGGGACTGTTGTAAATTAAGTTTAATAATGAACATTGGACTTTCAGGGTGCAATCCTATGCATGTTTAGACAGAAAAAGGTCTACAACTCCCAGCATGCCCCGGCCAACCCTTGTCTGAGGTTGGAATTAGACATTACTGTAAGCACAACCCAAGGAAGCCCCAAACACAAGGACTAAAACCAATGGAAGTAGCTATTCCTTGCCTCCTTTTCCCCTCTTCATAATGTCTAGGGCACCCTTCCCAAACCTGGTGCCCTCCAGATGTGTTGAACTACAACTCCCATGTCTTCATCGTGTGTGTGTGTGTGTGTGTGTTTCCCTGCCCTTGTGAGCAGCCACCAATGAAGTGTGGAAGGGGGAGGGGTGCGGAAACTCATGGCCTGATGACATCCCATCATGTGTTGAGTATTCCTAGACCAGCCTTTCCCAACGGGGTGCTCTCCACATGTGCTGGAGTACATCACATCTGGAGGGCACCAGGTTGGGAAAGGCTGCCCTAGACATTATGGGGGAGAAGAGAAAAACGAGATATGGAGCTGCTGTTTTTGGTGGCAGCCTTCTGTATGCCATAGCTTTTAGAATCTTTTGATTAAAACAGGCAATATTTAGTACTTATGTGTGAGATGGTAACTTATATTAGGTTGGGGCAGGGGGGGCACTGGCCTAATTATGATTCTGAACTAATTAGAAACAGTACCATGACTAATAAATCCCCAAGCACAAATGGACTAATGACTCAATAAGTCTTTTCACTAGCAAGCAGTAAGTTCATCTTTAGACATGGAGTATCAGAGGTCTTTGTTCTACTTTCATTATGAAGAAGACAGATCAACTGAGTTTTAAGTAGTAATTAACACCTGTCAGATTATGCAATGGGTTGCACAAAGCAGAGGAGCGATGCTCTTCTGCCACTATTCACAGGACATGTCAACTTCAGCACTGAACTCGGGGCTGTGTGGGTTTGGGACACTGTAAATGTGAGTGCCCAAATGAAGTTAATGACCATGAATTTTAACGGCTTCAGCTAAATGTGACCTCCTAGTTTCAATAAGCAAATTATATGGCTGAGATGACATTTTATTTTTTACATAGCAGGAGCTGATGACGCACAAGACCCAGGGCAACATGCTGATGTCCTTGTCTGATCAAACATTTAACTGGGCAGCAGTCTCTGTCATTTAAGACATGGAAAGTATTAGTGCAATTATCTTATCGTTTATATGGCACTACAAACATACCTTACAAGCCTAATTCTCAATCATCCTCACAACAAGCCAACAGGATTCAACATGTATTTATATTAAAAGGAATGCCCTGTCCAATCAACCTAACACAGGCTCTCTAGGTGGCCAGCAGCAAGAATGAAATACAACAATGAAAATAGCTTTAAGAAACCCAGAAAATAGGGGGGGGGGGAGAGAGAGAAGTTGTTGAGGAAATTAAATTTAAAATTTGAAAACAAAATTAAACCAGAAGGAAATGAAAAAGTTCTCCTAGATAAAATAGCATTTTCTTCAGTAACCCAATGGAACCCAGGTTGCTGATCAAACCGGTCCTCCTGAACAGGAGTTCTATTTTTTTTTTTAAAGGAGGGGGACATAACCAAAATGATTCTCCTCCCATTTTGCACACAAGATATTTGGCCCCATTACAACAAGAGGCAGCCTTCATATGAATATGAGAGGCAGCTGGAGAAAGTTTCCCACTTTCAGTGCCTGCAGCTGCACATGTGGGGGAGGAGCGGACCCTATCCTGGGGTCTACAGTCACAGCAGCAGCAGACTGTGCATTGACTGGACCTCCAGGAAGAGCAAGGGCTGATGCACATGGTTGATGCACAAGAGTATGCACATGGTTCACCTCATTCTTTCAAGAATCCTGTCCATGTCCTCAGACAGAGCCAACAGAGATATCCAGAAAAACTGGAGAAGGCAAAGGAAGTGCCTTCTCCAGTTTGAAGTGCAGGCATTCATCATGACAGTCCCCATAGCCACACCCCCAAAGAGTCAAAAAATTCAGGCAGCGGTGTTGACCCATATCAACAGACCAGTTCTAGCAGTTTTCATTGACACCAGGAGCAGGGTTTTGTTTTTGTTTTGTTTTTTAAAATGCTAATGGGTCTTAACTGCCCATTCAAGTCACCCCAAACTACTTTTGCATCACAACAGGGAAAAATAGATAGTTGTTGGGAAAATTTATTTCTCTCCAGCTACTGTGAGGATTGCAGCTAAGGTCAGAGGGAACAGGGATTTTTTTTGGGGGGGAACGACTGATATCAGTGACCTTGCTAATGAAAATGTGCTGGTGTGGCATCCCTGAGAGGCCTGGCTCCACGACACCATTAGAATCTAGGAGTGATTTTATCCACAAACTGCTTTGCAAACTGATTGCAACAAGACTCCAAGGGCTCTTTCACTTCTTCCTTGAGGAACCTGAATGTAAAAGGGCCCCTCACCACTTGGAACACCTCTACTGGGTGACACAATGGTAGCAAAGAAGTGTGTGTGTGTGTGTGTGTGTGTGTGTGTTTTACCACTACTACCGCCATACAATGGGCCATAAATTGGGCTCTAGCCTATGTTCGATTAGTCACCATAAGCTTTCTTCCACTGTTGCTTTAACCATCATTCCTTCTATTTCATTACTCCAAGCTGTGTTGTAAACCATGGAGCTGCACAGGCTCTACAGGGTGGGAGCAAGTGCTTAGGAATCATGTCAATCATTCAAGTCATCTCAATATTGCAATCTGACAAGAGCAAAACAGAACCACCAGCCTTATCAGCACAAAGTTTCCCCACTGCCATCAGAAAACCAATTTAGGGTGCAATCCTACCCATGTTTCAACAGGAAAAAAGTCCTACAACTCCCAGCATGCCCTAGCCAGCCATCTTGGCCAGAACATGCTAGGGGTTGTAGTACTTCTTTCTGATGAAACATGCATAGGATTATGCCCTGGTCTACCCCTGCAGGGTTGCTTATCCTTGTGAGTCTAAACTTAGCCACGACAACAGAACCACATCAAGGGAATAGCCCGTACCCTCAGTTCACTCTCGTCCTATCCCACAGAAAACATCAGCTCAAGGTTATAATTTACCATGTGTGTAGGACCAGATATCAACTTATCACTTATTTGTTCAAACTAGCCTTTTCTGAGTTGGTAGTTAATATGTGTGTTCCACTTTTGACAACCTCAAACTTGGCTTAATTTCTTCAATGTTGATAATGCTGTTTAAGTATATTTATATGTCCTTGTGTCCAACTCTGTTGCTGTTTGTAAGCTACTTTGTGAGGGTATCTCTCAGAGAAAGGGGACATAAGTTTATTAAATATCAACAGAGACAGGGCCATGATTATCATGACTTCTGGCTGCATGGCTTTCAGCTGCCTCCTCCTGAAGCAGTGGCAATAGGAGACACTGGAGTGCCATGTAAATCTAAAATGTCCTTCCCCAGTCTTCATAATATACTTTTATATATTTTGGATCACACCACTGCTTTGGTGTTTCCATGAAACAAAACATTTGCACACTGAATTTCCTTCAATCTAGCTGTTCCCATTCATTCACCAGTACTCTAGTCTATATAAACCCAGTTATACTTTAAAAAAAACATAATTTAGTATATAATGCTGCAAGCTATATAACACTTTTACTGACTCTCTTTAAGAGCTTCATGATGTATATCATCTAAGCACCCTATCTCAGGAAAACTCTGCTAGTTAATACAATGTCTAAAATTGCATTACAAGTCCACTGTAGATTTGCTTTTTTTATATGAAGGATAAAGCCATGATTCTTCCTTTTTAACTCCAATACAAATTACCTGCATTACTTGTGCTACAACCTGGGATTTTTCATGCACAGTAAAATCATACTGAACAATCTTCATAGCTAATGTTTGTTATGGAATGCCTTCCCTGCAAGAGTTCTTGCTTGTCACACTCAGAATTATTCTGCTCCATAGGAGTACAATTACATTTCCTTCTCTAAACAAAATTAATATCCCCATGGCCTGTTAACAAGACAAAAATAGTGGTTCACATCCCAAGTAGGGATGTGCAGACACCCACCAAATTTTGCGATTTTTATCAAAATCCTTTTGTTGTTGCTTTCCTCAAAATTACTCAGATATTTCTTTGGAGCAGAAACTCCCAAATCAGCTTTGAAATTTCGCTCTAGTTCAGAAGCAGCGGCAATTCTAGTCTAAATTTGTTGATTGTCATCTTCACAGAAAGCATTAAAACACACTGTTGGTCAAGATGTGCTGTGGATGTCATCTGCCTCTCCCCTCACCAGCACTGGATGTCTTGTTAGGAGTCATGGTGAAGAAATTCCCCAGAAAGTGGGCAAAGTCATCAAAAGCTGGGGCTAGAGCTCCCACTGAATTTCATATGAAGTGAACCTGCAAGGTAGGTTTGAAGATTCCTGCTCAGGAGAAATTGCCAAGGAATTTTAAGGAAAACAACAATATTTTAAGAACATAAGAGCCATGCTAGATCAGACCAAGGGTCCATTTAGTCCCGCATTATGTTCACACAGTGGCCAACCAGCTACCCATGGGAAACCCACAAGCAGGATATGAGTACAACAGTTCCCTCCCGCACAAGTTCCCCAGCAACTGGTGCACATAGGCATACTGCCTCTGATACTGGAGGTAGCATAGAGCCATCAGCACTAGTAGCCATTGAAAGCTTTCTCCTCCATGAGTTTGTCCAATCCCCTTTTAAAGCCATCCAGATCGGCAGCCATCACTATATCTTGTAGTAGCAAATTCCATAATCTAACTATGCACTGTGTAAAGAAGTATTTCCTTTTACCTGTCCTGAATCTCCCACCATTCAGCTTCATGGGATGACTCCCATGTGAGAGGGAGAAAATTGTCTCCCTATCCATTTTCTCCACACCATGCATAATTTTGTACACCTCTATCATATCTTTTTGATAAGACTAGCAAAATTGCTTAGGCAATTGGGTGATGTTCCCTACATTCCCACACTGAACTAGAAGACATGGGATAGATAAGGAAATGGCAACTTGCTTTTGCTGACTTGCCTTTTCTATGGCTTCCAGCAACTACAGGGGGAAAAAGTGAAATTAAGATAATTTGGGGAGGAGAGGGGAGGGCAGGAAGGCACACTAAACCAGTGTGGCATAGTGGTAAGAGTGCTGGACTGGGACTCAGGAGATCTGGGTTCTAGTCCCCGCTCGGCCATGAAACTCACTGGGTGACTTTGGGCCAGTCACTGACTCTCAGCCTAACCTACCTCACAGGGTTGTTGTGAGGATAAAACGGAGAGGAGGATTATGTAAGCCGCCTTGGGCTCCTTGCAGGAAAAAAGGCGGAGTATAAATAGAATAAATAAATAAATAAAATTTTGTGTTTCAAGCATCCCTAAATTGGAGCTGAAATATTGTTTTGTTGGCCAAGGCTTCAGAGTTATTCTGAAGTGGAAGAACTGTTACAGCAGGGGTACAGAACAGTTTAGCAGGGGCTGGATTGTACCCCACCAGACCCGCCAGGAGTCAGGGAGCATGGCTCCTTCCCCTGACATCACCCTCCTTTTTCTTGTGCTGGAAGGAGGTTTGGGACTGTGCATCCTCCCAGCACAGTGAAGGGGATCCAGGTCACCCAGAATTCCCATAGTGGGCTGGAGGAATGGTGGGACTCCTGTGCATAGGGAAGAGTAACTGCTCTCCACAGAACAGGCAAATCCCACCACCCACCACCCCCAATCTGAGATTGGAGATAGCAGCAGGGATAAGGGGCAGTGGGCATTGGGGACTTGCCGCTCCAGGGACAGCAGCCATTCTTCCCTGCATGGACAAGTCCCTGTGCCCTGGCCACCACGCATTCCCACTGCTATCTCCTGTCCGAGATTGGAGACAGCGGCAGAGGGATGCCCTCTGAGGGGATTTCTCCAGGGAGTGGGGCTTGGAGCCTAAGCCCCTGCCAGAACCTCAAGAGGCTGCACGGGCCAGATTAGGTTCACGGGCCAGAGGTTCTGCACCCTGTGTTACAGTATGCAAATCAGCTGTGGGGAGCAGTGTGCTGGTACTTTGTGGGGGGGGGGTGAAAGCAGGAGCATGAGGGAAAATGATGGTCTAATGCCAAGAGGCTCAAAAATGTTGCTTTAAAAAGGTTTAAACAAATGCATAGGCCTATCCTTTGTCAACAGGTTTTAGCTATCACAGCTGCCAGACAGCATAAATGTGAATATTAAGGACTTGGGACAAAATAAAGGGGCAGGCTGTTGCTTTCACAGCTCTCTTGAAGGCTTCCAGGGATATCTGGCTGCCCTTGTTGGAAACAGAATGCTGGGTTATATAGCTTCTTGGTCTGATCCAAAAGGGCTTTTTTCTTAACCTGTAATTGGCTCTGGACAAATATGCCTGGGGACTGAGCCATGTTTTCTGCTTTGCTCTGCCCTCCCTTCCTCTGCTGGCATGGTTTACCTTTCTCTCTCTGACCACAGGCCTAAGGTTTCAAGTGGAGCGACCCAAGCACAGGTCCTGGGTGAACCAAATAACAGTGGGGAAAGGTGCTAGAGAGACGAAAACATGGCCCTAACCAATCTGTCCCCTTCTTCCCCTGCCATCTATCCTCCCCGTGGTCCTGATTGGAGCCGAGCAGCACAAGGACAAGCCCCACCAGGGGTGGGTTGGGGGAGACAAATGACAGCAGAGGAGGACTGGGCAGCAGGCCCGGTGCAAGGCAATTTGGTGCCCTAGGCAAGATCAGATATTTAGCGCCCCCCATTCCCACTTTAGCCCTCCCTCCCTCCAGCCCTATGCCCATTATGAAATAAATTTCCCTCCCTGGGAACTGCCGAGCCCCATAGAAAAACTTTGTGGACTTTGAGACTTTTCCTTTGTGTTCACGAGGAAAGCAAAGAGGCAACATCAGCCCAGCTATGCCAGGAACTCCCAAGGGCCTTCTCCTACTCCATATATATGTAAAAGCCTGTCTCCTCCTGCAGGCAGCACAAGGGATATGAAAAAAGGATGTGAGAGGTGTGTGGTGGCGCTACCTGTGAGGAATAGAGACAAAAGGGTGTCTTGCAGCCTGTCCTACCTCGCAGGGTGGAGGTGCAGAGACACCGGTTTGACTCGTACACCTTCTGGGTTGCAGGGGGGAGGATGCATGTAGTAGAAACATAGCAAAGAGAGAGCCCGTGGATCATCTGGTTCAAATTTAGGAGGGGATTTACGAAACCTGCTACTTCCCCTCCTCTATCACTTTGTTGCAATATTTCTTTATCAGAATAATGTATATTATCCTGTCTTTCCCTTTACCAGCCCAGTGCTCAAGGCAGACAACAATATTCAAAGTACAGTAAAGAAAACATCAACAGCTCAGGGCACAATCCTAAACACGTTGAGGCAGAAAAAAGCCCTGCAACTCCCAGCATTCACCAGCCAGCATGGCTGGCTGTTGGAACGCTGGGAGTTGTGGGGCTTTTTTCTACCTCAACGTGCATAGGATTGCGCATGGCTGGCTGGGGAATGCTGGGAGTTGTAGGATTCCCCCCCCCTCCAAACACGCATAGGATTGCATCCTAAAACCATTTAAAACCAAAACACAGAAACAGCATGGTAAATAATTAAAACATTGGAGCCCCAGCTAGCTTAAAATACCTTTCCCTCCCTCCCTGGTTGCTGGAAATAACTGCTTTCAGGGGACCTTGAGCTGAGGAACCTGAGGCTCACGCGAGGGAGGGAAGGCGAAGGAGGTGTTTGCAGGTGCATCCTTGAGAGGGAAGGCGAAGGAGGTGCATCCTTGCAGCCGCCCACCAGCCTCCCATCATTGGCCCCTGCCCGCCTCCCCTCCTCCAGTGTGTAGCCTTCTCTGCCTCTTTTGATGCTGGTTGTGAGGAGGAGCCTGCCTGCTGCTGTTCCTGGTAACGAGCTGGAGGAGAGAGAGGGAGGGGTGCGCTTCTTCCGCCTTCCCTTCCCCGCCACAGGACATGATTGGTAAAACAAACTTGGTAAAATATGTGATGTATTCCCCCCCCCCCCAAGGCATTTCTGGCGCCTCCTTTAGCCCAGCGCCCTAGGCAGCCGCCTAGTTGGCCTAATGGTAGCACCGGCCCTGCTGGGCAGAGAAGGTAAAAAGAACACTGCCTTAAGCAATTTGTTCATTTTCTTTGCCATGCCTGCATCTTGGGCATTTGGATCCAGACACTGGACACAGGTTCTCCAATTCCAAAACTGTATGGCTGAAAAAAGGGAGAGGTGGCAAAATTACCAAATTACCACCACTCCCAGAGTTCTTTGGGGAAACCGTAATAATCAAAGCAGGTTTAAGCAGGCTTAAAAGTAGTAGTGGAGATATTCCCAAAGGGAAGTAGACACTTAAGTGTAAAGGGAGTGCCTAAAGCTAATCCTTTGCCTCTTACCCACTGGCTGCAATTAACAACCAATTAATCATCTGGATACCACCATTCAGTCAAGGAGAAGTCAGAAGGACCTCTTCCATCTCTAGCAGAGTCCTTCCTGCATATCCTCCCAAAATGTAGCCTTTGTCGGTAGTCCCCTAGATGACAGTGTTATGTGTACAAGGATTTAAAACAAATGAACCAAACCCCCCAATAATTCCACAATAAGACACAGTCCAGATGCCAATTCTGCACAGTAACATTTTCAGCATAGTGAAGCCCAGAATCAGGCCTTGGAACTATGTGGATGACATGTGTGAGGTGGGTCATCGAGTGGACTAATGCACTCATAGTTAGCCCAATATACACAGGCCCAGTTTGACATCCATACATGGCTTGTTAAACCATGCTGGCTCCCAGTTGCCCACTCCTGCTAAACCATTGTCCATGATGTCCATACCCAGAACTGTGAGTTGTTGGGTTACAAGTGTGGATTGTTCTTCCCGCAACAACACACAATTCAGGGTTCGGACATCACAGACAATAACCCAGGGATGCTCCATTGTTTGGTTCAGCAGGAGCAGGCAGGCAGGAACCAGCATGCTCACTCGCTCCTCTTGTTCACAGCTACCCAGGGTTGGTTTAAATTGTAGGTAGCCATGACATGTGAACTGCGTCATAATCTTTCAACGATCCCTTTGTGGATCCAAAGATTCCATTCATTTTTCTTCCATTTACACTAGGAAATTAATTATATCAGTTGCCCATTTTTTCCCTTTCTTTTTAACAGCTACGCCATCAAACTTGTGGATGCAGTTTGATGGATACAGCAGGTGCCATGGAGATCAAGTCTCTTCTGAATCACTGCAGCTGTGAAGTACATCTCCAAATGACATTAAACATTTTCTTCTCCACATGATAAGCTCAGTATAATTAACCAAATTCCTGGAAAGCTCTTCACTTGAAAGAATGGTTCCTGTGTTTATAGTGAAATTATTTCCAGCACATCAGAAATATCCACAGCATACAATTTATTTATTTATTTATTTATTATATTTATCAATAGCCCATCTGGCCGGTCACCCGGCCACCCTGGGCAATGTACAATTAAAATACAATAAAACACAATAAAACATAATAATTAAAACAATATTAAAAATTCTCATTAAAAACCTAACCCACCCCATATTCCCGCCTGAACAGCCATGTTTTTAATGCACGGCGGAAGCTCATCACGGAGGGGGCATGGCGAAGGTCACTAGGGAGGGAGTTCCATAATGTGGGGGCCGCCACAGAGAAGGCCCTCTTCCTAGTCCCCACCAGCCTGGCTGCTCTGGCTGATGGGATAAGGAGAAGGCCGTCCGTGGCAGACCTTGTTGAGCGGCCTACTTGATGTTGCTGGAACTGTCTTATCAGAAGCAACTCTTCAAAATGCAAAAATTATTAGAGGTAAGTTACCTCTGCTGAAAGAAAAACAATAGCTAATGTGTGGTTATTACACTTAATTTAGTTGGCAGAGAATAAACTTTAGAGTTAGCTTCTGGGAGAGTTTCCCTTGAACAGTTATAAGAGCAAAGCAAACAATTAGTTTAGACCAGAGCTGGAACATTTTAGGAAGCATGGTTCCAGATAATAAGAGAAGGCGAGTTGATAATATTTCATTGGAACAGCTTCTGTTAAGTTTAAGGGGTTGCAAACTTTGAGTTACACCTAATTCTCAGTCAGAATGGGAAGGAAACCGATGTCCAAAAGCTAAACAAAATTTATTTGAAATGTCCTTTTAGTCATTTTTCTATAATAGTGCCCTAAGCAGAACAGTGTTCTTTTCCAATTCCAAGTATGTATGCTACACAGGGACCAGGTTCACTAGTCCTATATTTAAAAAGCTATTTTGGCTTCCCTCAAAATTTCTCATCCAGAGGAAGAACTCCCAGATTTGCTTTGAATTTCAGGTGGAATTTCTGTGGTGGCACCAACAGCATATTGATCAAAGTGCACTTTTAGGACCACACAAGGATTTGCATGCCAGCACCAGGGCTTCTAACTCCTAACATCACCATCACCACAGCTCTTCATGGTGCAATGGAGAATACTGTAAAATGGTCTTGAGTTTGGGAGAGATTGCATGATGAGGGGACATACAGAGCTCAGCATGTGATTTTTTGATTGAACAGCTGGAGCAATTACCCCAAATTTTGATATCACTCCATTGTAATCAGCAATGTACATTTTGATTCCCAGCCCATCTCTAGCAGGGTTGTTTTGTTTGTTTGGGGGTTTTTTTTGTTGTTGTTGTTTTTTCTTCCTATTAAAACATATAAAATACAGCAACACACTTTCATAAGGAATTTGTATGTACAAAATCTTGGTCATTCTGACAATAGGGCAGAACCCATTCCCCCCAGCATACTGGTTTTCATGTGCAGGGAGATTTTGTTTTGTTCTTTAAAAATGGGAGTGTGTTCAAATATGTGTGACCTTTTCTCACTACTTGCAGTCTAGAAAGTCCAGTTTAGCAAAACTATATTATAATGATCCAGCTGATTATCCAGCTTGGATCTCAGCATTGTCCAAGAGTGTGGACATTGTCTGAGTGTGGAAAGCTAAGCAGGGTCAGGCCTGGTTATTACTTGGATGAGAGACCCCTCCTCTAGTTTCTTGCACTGAGCAGGGGGTTGGACTCGATAGCCTTGTAGGCTCCTTCCAACTCTATGATCTATGAAATCTATAAGATCTCTAGTCCTCTTCAAAGAAATATAGTTCCCTGGAGAGAGGGAATAGCTGTTTAAACCACTGGAGAAGGAGCCATTAAGGCCATGCAATTACTTGGAAGTAAACCCAGAACTCATTGGGATTTACTTCAGTTATACATGCATAGGATTGAACAGGCTACTCCAGCTCAATTCAGACATCATGCCAAACCACGGTTTGCACTATCCAGTTATTCCTTATAGGAAATTTATACGCCACCCTTCAAAAAATTCCCAGGATGGGGATGCATTGTTTGTCTGCTTTCATCCTTCATCCGCTTTTACTTTATAGGTGTGGTAGCCTCCAGAGATACAGCAGAGATATTATAATTTTGTCATTTTTTGATATCATACCAAATCATGTGTAGCACAAAACATGGTTTGTAAACCCATTTCAACCCATGTTTTCGGATTCTGGTTTGCTAGCTGACTGAAAACCATGATTTCTTAATTCAGATATCACACTAAACCATAGCAAAGCATGTCATCTCAGCTGAGCTTCTGAAGTGACAAATGTCTGAAACATTAAATTTGTTTCTACATATGACTTAGTCAATCTGCTGGTTTCTTTTTTGTTACAATTTCAGGGTGGTGGTAGACACATACGTCTGTTAAAAATAAGATACAACTATAGCTTCTTCTAGCAAATGACTTTGGAAAACACTGATCAAAGAATTACTGTAACTATAGATAACTGAATGTATATTTAATATGTAATCAATAAAGTATATGTTGTATTACATAATTCAGTATATTCACTTGCAGCATCTTATACATCAGGGCTTAAGTGCAACACAGGGACCTAAAGCTCTTTAGGTTCCATCCTTTTAATGATCCATCCTGTGCCTGCCAAGACCTCCATCCAGTGTGCATACGAGACCCCTGATGACCCGCTCCTCTCAAGTCAGATTTTCCTCCTCCTCCTCCTCCCTTCTTCCATCATCTTCTCCTTTGCCGGCTAGTCTCTTGCCTTGTTGTGAGCTCCCTTCAGTCGCTGGTAGTTTTTGCAGTTCCTGCAGGTTCTGCTTTCTCCTTTGTCAGCAATGTCTCTCACCTGGTTGCAGGAAGTGGGAAGGAACTCTCAGGCGGGGGGGGGGGGAGGAGGTGAATGCAGTGGCAGGGCAGAAAGAAGTCTCAGGCAGGGGAAAGAGTCTGACTGCAGCCACAGTGGCCGCGGGGCAAAGGAAGGAAAGGAAATCTCAGGCAGGGGAAGGAGGCGGCGGGGTGAGCAGTGAGCTGTGGTGTTTATTACAACTACCAGTATTTTGGAGGTGAGTCCTTTGAGCCCAGTTTGGAGTATTCCTTGGTGGTTACTCCTGTGAGCAGTGTTTGTGAGTGAGTTGAGCTCCCTCCATCCAGGAAAAACTGAGTGCCCTTTCTTGAGCAAGTGAGCAAGCTATTGCTGTGTCTCCTGTGTGTGTTGGTTTTTGTGTGTCATCCTGACTGCGTGAGTGAGTGAGTGAGCGAGCGAGTGAGCGAGTGAGTGAGTGAAGGGATGGTTGGAGCTCTCCAACACAACAAAAATCAAGTGCTCCTTCTTAAGTGAGTTTTACCTGTGTTTATTTTTATATTCTTAATGACAGTTCGAATAAATTCTTCTTTAAAAAAACCTCTAACTGCACTGATGTACTGTGTTTTTTCTGTGCCACATTCCCAAGCACCCCAACGGCAGCCAATTTTGTGGTGGTGCCCACAACACTTCGTCAAAATTCCAAATGCACCCATGAGCCCACAAAGGTTGCCTACCCCTAATGCATACTAAGAAGGCACACTTGCTAGTTTTATTGAAACACTTTGCTTTCCTCCAGATTGCTCAGATCACCTGAACAAAAACCTCCAAAATTTCTCCCAACCTTTTTCCCTAGGAGAAAGTCACTGTCAACTGAGGTGGGTAGGGTGAGAATGCACCTGGGAAATTTGCTAGTGATGCTGTACCTCTTTTTACTTGCCTCAAAGATGCCAAGAGAAACTTCAAAAGGGGCCTCAAACTGGCAGCAACTCCAGTTACTACGCATCAAAGATCTCACTGGGACCGGAGTGTGACTAAATTAGTCTGGATCCCACCCAAAATGAATAAATCAGATTTTAGCATCCTTTCCCTGCACTATTAGTCAATTTAAACTTTCCCAACAAAACAAATCAGTCAAATACAGTCAATCATACAGGACCATTTGAAATACTATCCAGTCCAAACAATACAAAAAACAGTTGCCCATCAGTTCAGATCTTGCCTAGTTAATCAGACTGAACAAAGGAAATAGTTCTTTTCAATCTATAAAGCATTCCAAGCAACAGTATTCATATAGGCCCAAAATAGAGATACAGAGAACTGCCATTTTAAATTCTTCAGATCAAGAAGCTACAAACACCAACAAACAAAAATGAGGTGTTCCAACCTCCACCCTGGAACCACCTGTGCCACATTGTTAGAGGGCCGGTTCGCATGACCCAGGCTGCGGGCGGGGCAGGCACCACGGGGCCGTCTGCGAGGTCCGGCGGGGCACCACAGACAACGTGCACCCCATGCGCGTGGGCGGACCCCGCAGTCCCCGCACCACAGTGCGGACATCCTGGCACTAGGGGGCAGGGCCCAGGATGCCCAGAGGGGCCGCTTGCCCCTACAGGCTGGAGCGGCGGCAGCTCCGGCCGCTCTGGGCTGCTGCCTGTGCGGACCCTGCCAGACGGACGGACGGACGGACGGACAGCTGCTGTTCGCACGGCACGGTGGCCACGCGTGGCAGGGGCTTACCCCTCTACCGCCCATGGTCACTTTGCATGCGTCCCACACGCGGTTGTCCCACGGGGGCACCCCCAGTCGGCGTTCACACGACACGAGAACCACGGGGGACTTCTGCTCCCCCGCAGTTCCCGTGTTGTGCGAACAAGTCTATATTGTGAGTGTTACTCTGGCACAGCCCCGCAATGCACAGCCTGCACCCTCCACCCACAGCAATCTTTTGAATACTGGAGCCTGAAAACAGGTGGAGGCGTTGCCCCAGTAACAATCCAATCAGCCTTATTCTGACTACTAACAGAAAAAATAAAACAGCTCCTCAGTAAGAGCAAGGACAGCTCAGCCCCAAAATGCCAGTAGGAGCAAAGGACAGTCTTAGTGTGGAAAGGCAGATAATTCACCTGGAGATGAGGCAAACAATAATTCTTCCTTCCATTCTTTGGTTATCAAATAGTACTACAACATTTGTAACAGTTGTTCATGAATGAGTGTACAGCATGTATGATACTGTGGCATACTATTTGTATAATAGTGCACTACTATAATTTGCATAATCTGTATCTGTAAATGTATTTTCCACACTTATGCTCTGATCTTATATTATACCCAAAGCCCAGGTAGGCTGCAATTAATTGTCTCAAATCAGAAGAGTTGCTTAAAGGCAGGTATAATAACACACTATAATAAGCATGCTGGAGCCTATAGGACAGGGGCAGTGAACATAATGTTCTTCAGTCTCCGTGTGTGTGTGTGTGTGTGTACACATGTGTATGTGAGCAATTGCTCTCTCTCACACACACACCCCACACACACTATAAATACTGTGCCAAGATAGTGTACATTGTGCCAACATAGTGCATATTATTTCCAGGTATGAAAGGTCCTTTCCCTGGCGTATTCTGGCATTCACATTATTGTACATTAAAAATTCCATCCAAGTCATGTGTCAGAGCAGAGTGTGTGTTCTCTGTAGTAGGGATATGCATTGGATTCGAAGTCCAAACCTGAGCAGAATCAGGCCACTTTGCTCCAGTTCTGTTGGGTTTTGGATAAGATACCCACCTGCAGATGTTGTCACCAAATAGCATCTTTTGTTTTCATTTCTCTAAATCCTGCAGAGTGAGGGAAGAGGGAGGGATTGCAGTTGAATAACTAACGGGTCCACTTTCCAATCCCAGGGCATGTTTTACCAGGGGCTCTACTACACACTGTGCTTTGGGGAAGGGCAAGGATGGGACCATGAGGTGGCCATTCTTCTAATGCCACCATGTTTCACTATGAAAAAGCCTTAAACTGTTTTTCAAGCATAATAACTCTCTAGCCCCAGCATCTATTCTTCCGAAACTTCGCACGTTTCTTGCCTGGGGACACATCTATGATGTGTGCCAATTTCATACAAATTGACCAAAAACCATGGGAGGGAGAGAAGGGGAAGTGAATCACTCCCCCCATTGAAGAACCTCCCTTTCACATGAACCACTGCAGTTATCCTTCTGAAACTTTTCAGATTTTTTACTTAGGGACACTTCATTTTCAGAATGATGGTCCATAAGGAACATAGGGGGATAAGTGCATCTTTTGCGGGGGGGGGGAGACCCCCAAAATGTGAAGGTTGCTCTTGCACAAACACCCTTTGGGCTATCTTTCTGAAATTTGGCAGGCTTGATCCCCTCAGAAGGGACAACTCTCCCTGAAATGTTCAACCAACTTTGCCAAAAAATAAAAACATTATTGGTAGTTCCCTTTTTAAAAAAACCATCAAAATCTAAAGACACACAACATAAAACCACCTACACTTATTTTTCTGAAATTGGGCAGGCCTAATTCCCTCCTAAGGGGCTACTATGCCTGCAACTAGCAACCAATTATGTCATAGAGAAAAAGTTATGCCATTTTTTAAAAAAATTCCTCATGATAATCAATGGGAAGCATGAAGCCTCATTTTTCTGAACCTCAATTCAAGTTTGGTACCAAGTCTAAGCAAACTGACTCTGAACTGCTCTGAGCAGGAGCAAGTTTCCAAAGCACTGAACTGCGGTCCAATTCAAGGGGGGGGGGGTCAGTGCACACCTTTACTCTGTAGCCTTTCAATCAGGGCATTTCAACCATGTGCCTTCTGAAGGTAAACATTAAATTTCCTGTGTGCTCTAGGACAGTGTTTCGTTTCGTTTCTTACATCCCACCAATCACTCTGTCAAAGAAACTGGGTCTCACCATGATAGAAACAAAAAGCCCACTTTTTTTCCCCTGAGAAGGACATTTATATGTTTACAGGCATTCTGTTATTATATTTATCATTTACGGTAAGTTTTAAGGACATAAAAATCGCAGTAGTGTTGTCGGGAATAAATTTTATTGCTATGGCTTTAAAACACAAGCAATCAAAAATAATAATTCCATTAGTAGTTGGAAATTGTAATAATACTGTTGAGTATAAATTTTACTGCTACCATATTGTAAAACACAAAGGTAATAAATTTTAAAATGCAGTAGTATTATTGGGAATAAATTTTATTGCTATTACTAAAACAAACAAAAATAGTAGTTAATTGGTAGTTTAAAAGGTTACTCCAAGCATGCCAAAGGATCACAGATGGATATTCCATAGCAGGTAGAGTTGGCAGGAGATGGCACGCCATACTTGCAGGCAAGGCTGTGGAGTCGGAGTCGAGGAGTCGGAGTTGGAGGAAATTTTGGGTACCTGGAGTCGGAGTCGGCAAACAATGCACCGACTCCGACTCCTACTGAATTTAGATTGGAATTTTAAAAAAAGCAAGTTTAAATATCCCAATTCACAAAAAGTTATAATTAATTACTTCTCTACTGTGAATAAAGACCAATGCATGCAGTGCCTCACGTAACCGCAAAACGAACACGTTAAGTGACCGTGAAGAAGCATGCTTTTCATGTGCTTCACTATATGGCACGCAACGCACAATTAGGAGCGGCAATACTTATACTTTCCATAGTGTTGTGTTCTGCTGTTACAGGGAATGCAGCGCCCATGGGTAACCTAGCCTCTCACTGATAAGGGATTAAGTAAATATGTTTTCTGCAGGACTAGAGACACTTGTATAAGTGAAGGGAATGGAGGGTCAATAGTTCAAGACTGAAGCTGTAAACCATTGGAAAAACTGCTGTCATTCAGCTAAGGCTATAAAAACTTGTAAACTCCGATTGTTAGCTTAAACTTTAAACATGACTATGGGATTCTACTAGGGAAATCATGTTTTATAATAAATGCCCCTCCTGGATCCTCCCACTGCCCTATCTTCAGCAGCAGATCAGCACACAAAAAGGAGAAGGCAGCAGTTTCTGCCCAACTACCTCGCATATTAATTAATTAATTAGCATATTAATACAGAGGAGTCGGAGTCGGGGAGTCGGAGTCGGAAGTACAAAAAACTGAGGAGTCGGAGTCGGAACATTTATCTACCAACTCCACAGCCCTGCTTGCAGGTGGACATGGAGACTGAGGGACAGCAAATTCTTCGGAATTGTTATGAAAACCCTGTGTCCCACCTAGACAACTTCTGCGTCCCACTGGTGGTACATGTACCACTGGTTGAGAACCACTACTCTAGGATTGTGTTGGCTCACAGCCATTATTTTTGTGACCAGTCATCATCTCCCACTGGAAATTTCTCTTCCATTCAGCATGACCCACATTGTCATTTTCACCTCTTCTTCTCCAGGCTCTTGGTCATAATTAGATGAAATACATCTATTGGATAATAGTCTACACACAAAGCAGGAGGAAAAGACACCAAGAGGATGTTTACACTTTATCAATTAAGATATATGCTTTTGATTTTTGCTGGTGATTCTATAAGAACATATCAATTGCAACTGCAATTCAATTGATTCAGTTCTTGCTTTCAATTAACTGCACTTATGCATAGCAAACTTTGCTCTGACAAGCAGACAGAACCACTTCATCTATATAACCAGCACTGCTAGCCTAGGCTAAAGCAATACTGTCTGTAGTTTTCAAGTTTAAAAGAAAAATTAATAGATGTAACTTGTGGCATAGTCTTAGCCTGGGTAGATGGTTGAGGTGTGCATCAACCCTCCACTTAGGATTCAAAGAGCAACCTGTCAGTCACTCAACTGCACTCCCTCCCTCTGCAACATTTAGAGAAATGAAACCAAAAGTTGATATTCAGAGACAAAGCCTGTGGGAGTGTATCATATCCAAAACACAAGTCTGAAACAAAGCCTTGTTCGGGAGAAGCTTCAGTTGGAAGTCCACTTTGCCTTGGGATCTGACAGAACTGGACGAAAGTGCCCTGATTCTGCTTGGACTTCAGTATTCATCCTAATCTGACGCACAGCCCTAGTAGATGGGATGGACACTGAGTCAGTGACTCACTGAGGAGAGTGAAAAAGAAGAATGCAAGCTGCCTCCAAGACTACGATGGAAATAAGCTCAGGAAGGAAGGCCCTCATTAAGAAAACTGTAATGCAGACGGTAATGCTAACACTGACTTATGTAAGGACCAATGATTGCTATACCTTACTGAATCCAGAATTCTTTTGGTGCCTTGGTCTGATGAGATCTTCAGACCTATTTCCTACATGGAAAATACTTCTGTGCAGGAGATCATGCAAAACCCACATCATCCATAATGATAACCCCACATTTCATGTTTAAATTCCATGAAAAAATACAAGTTATGGTTTCACATCATTTCCCATAGTTCTTTCCATTTAAGACAGGGGTGGGCAACTTGTGGCCCTTCAAATGTTTTGGCCTACAACTCCCATCATCCTTCACCATTGGATATGCTGGCTAGGGTTGGTAGGAATTGTAGGCCAAAACATGTAGAGGGCCACAAGCTGCCCAACCCTGATTTAGGAGTTTAATATTTGAAGTAACTGCCAGGGAATTGAAAAATTGTCAGCCATACATGAATGATGGGGCAAAAAGCTAGGAAATATAACACCCAACTAGAATATACAGAGGTTTTGGTTAAACAGTTTACTGTACACTTTATCATTTATTTCCATTTCAACCTATCCCATTCTTTCCTAAGATCATCATTACCATAGTTACTGTTAGGTTTTGCATGGACAGAACGAGATTGTCACCTGACATGCACAAAGTCTCCTGATTGTCACCAGACATAATGTCAAGGTCTATGAGTCAGAATCATGGGACAACTGGAGTCAACATGTTGTGAACAACAGGTTATATAACTGGTGAGTAATATCCTATTTATAGGTACAGGTCTTGCTATATAAAGGTTGGGGTAAGACACACATCACAGTCACTTCACTTCATCTCAGCCTTGCCACTTCTCACTTGGACTTGGAACTTGATACCTGCTAGGGCAGGGGTTCTCAAACTACGGCCCACGGGCCACATCCGGCCTGCCGGGTCTTTTCATCCGGCCCGGCGGCCGATCTAGAGTTGTGAGGGAGGAGGGGCGGCTGAGCCGGCGGGGGGGCATGGGCCGCCGGCTGCCCTGCATCTCCTGCGGGGGGGAGGGGAAGAGGAGGAGGGGCGGCTTAGCCAGTAGCGGGGCGCGGACAGGCTTTACTTTATCTGCCTCACCGCCCGCTGGTCCTGTCGCGTCACTTCCAGCGCGGCGGAAGTGACGTGACGGGACCCTGCTCCGGCGGGTCCATCCTGGACCCCGCCCATGCTGTTTTTCAAAACTGAGCGCGGGCGGAGTCCAGGATGGATGCGCCGGAGCAGCGCCGGCGGAGGCCAGGTAGGAAGGTGGCAGGGATGAAGGCAGGAAGCGGCAGGTTACAGTGGGGGGTGGGGGGGCTTTACCTCATCCGCCTCGCTGCCCGCTGGTCCCGTCACGTCACTTCCGGCATGGCGGAAGTGACGCGATGGGACCCTGCTCCGGCGCGTCTATCCTGGACCCCGCCCGCGCTGTTTTTCAAAACTGAGCGTGGGCGGAGTCCAGGATGGATGCGACAGAGCGGCGGCGGTGGCCTCGAGTGGAGGCTGTGGTGGAGGCACCGGCGGCAGCAGCGCGCAGGGGACCAGGTAGGATGGCGGCGGCGGGGGAGGTTATGGTGGCGGGGGGGCGGGTTGCGGGGGCAGGGGGTCCTTGCGGTGGCGGCAGCAGCGGGGGGCGGCGGGGTAGTCCTGCAGCGGCAGCGGGGGATGGCGCGGGGGGCAGGGGGTCCTGCAGCGGCGGCGGGGTGGTCCTGCGGTGGCGGCAGCGGGGGGCGGTGGGGGGTTCTGCACCGGCGGCGGCAGCAGCAGGGGGGCAGCATGAAGGAGGCGGCACAGGGGAGTCCCAGGGAGTCCGGTCCCCCCAACAGGCTGAGGGACAATGAACTGGCCCCCCGTGTAAAAAGTTTGAGGACCCCTGTGCTAGGGTCTTGGACTTGTTTCTGCAATCATGTAGTGAGACAGAGTCATCTCTTCTGCGTAAGAGAAGCCTGCATTGCTTGCCTTAATCCCATGTAATTGGGTCTTACAAATAAACTCTTTAATCTTTATAAACTGCTGTTATCTCATCCTTCCGTCTGCAAGACTGGGACTGGGAGTCACTGGCTGGGTAAGCTGTTGAACCCGGGTCAGTCCAGCTCTCACAGTTACTTGTGTGGGGATTCAGCTTGTGTTGGATGGGGTTACACTCCCCCTGAAGACATAGGTTCGCAGCTTGGGTGTACTTCTGGATTCAGCCCTGAGCCTGGATGCCCAGCTTTTAGCAGTGGACAGGAGTGCATTTGCACATTTAAAGCTCGTGCACCTGCTGCGTCCATTCCTGGAGATGTCTGATTAAATGCCTTAGTTACATCCCATTTGGATTACTGTAATACACAGTGATAAATGCCTTAGTTACATCCCGTTTGGATTACTGTAATGCACTCTATGTGGGGCTGCGTCTGAAGAGTGTTCGGAAACTTCAGCTGGTTCAAAGAGCTGCTGCCAGACTGCTGACTGGGGCTGGCTACAGGGAGCACACAACTCCTCCATTACAACAGCTTCACTGGCTCCTAGTCTGTTTCCGGGCACAATTCAAAGTGCTGGTTATGACCTATACGGCTCAGGTCCAGGTTATCTGAAAGACCGTATTCTCCCCTATGAGCCTGCCCATACCCTGAGATCTTCTGGGGAGGCCTTTCTCTTAGTTCCGCCACCATCTCAGGCACGCCTGGCAGGAACTCGGCAGAGGGCCTTCTCGGTGGTTGTTCCAACACTCTAGAATTCCCTTCCCAGGGAGGCTAGAATGGCACCCTCTTTGGTATGTTTTTGAAGGCAGCCAAAAACTTTCTTGTTCCGGTAGGCCTTCAGGGAATACGGTAAATGAACTATGAAAAAGCAATGGATTTTCACTATTCTAATAGTTGTTGTTTCAGCTTTGATATTTTATATAATGTTAATACTATTGCTGATTTAATTATATTTTTAACTTTTGTATTTCTCTATATGTTTAAACTGTACAAATTTTAATGTTGTAAAGCCAACTTGAGTCCTAATATTGGGGAAAAGGCAGGATGATGATGATGATGATGATGATGATGCATTAAGTGATATGGTGAACATCTGCTGCTTCTTTTTCATGGAAGACAGCTGTTCATGCAGCATACTGACATGTTTCCCAGAGTTGGGAGGGGCCCTTATTCATTTAAGATTGTGTGTGTAACCATGCACTATATTTATTCAACATGTCCATTATAGACGCTTAGTGCTGTGCTACTGCAGAAAATTATGTCTCTATTACTCATTCAGGAAGAAACCAAGGATTTGGCTGTATGCCTGATCTTACTGAAGAGCATCAAGAGGACACCATAGGACAGCCTTCCCTCCAGAGGTTTTGGACTACAAAACATGGTTCCTGACCATTGTCTATGCTGGCTGGGGCTGATGGGAGTTGAAGTCCAAAACATCTGGAGGGCACCAGGTTGGGGGAGGCTGCTTTAGGGTCCAAAGCACAAATTCAAAGGCTTTCTGGTTATGTGTTGCCTATTTTGTCACATGTGAATTAAGCGCTGAAGAAACAGAGTGTCTTGGCCCCAGTCCTGCAATCACACATCTGGAATTGGCTCCAAATAATCCTTCCCTTGTCTGAGAAATAGGAATTGGCTCCGATCCTTCCCTTGGGGTTTAAATGTCAGGGAATTTGGTCCTTAAGAGACATTCCAGTCCCTTACCTTGATGTAGAACAATTTCATGAGCCTGTAGCAAAATGCCATCAGCTATATGATTTCTGAAGACTGTAACCATTAAACTTATGCCATTGGATTTGCTGTAATAAAAGGATCTCCAGTGTCAGAGTGCTAGAATGTGTGATTGCAGGACGGCCCCCCCGACACAGAACCAGAGAGAAAAATTATGTCATACATAAGTTTGTTTTAACCTGGTGGAAATAGACCCTCCTCAGTTCACACCTGAGGTGTTCCTTGTCGTGCAATATATTGCACAGGTATTTGCAAATAACTGCTGGCTACACACCAACAAGGTCTTAGCAAATGCAGGACATCATTCAGAATTAAGGACATTTGTGATCCAGGCAACATTTTCTTCATGTCAAGTTTAAGTGGCGGTGCTCCTGTATAAAGAAAAATTAAGTTATTTTAAAAATGAGGTTCTTCTTTCAGAAAGCATGTGGATATGTTAAGATTAAAAAACCTGCAAAATTACTCCCCGCCCCTCCCAAAAATCCCATTTACTAATTGGTATTCCTTCCCATTCTATCAAATTTTAAGCTTATAAATATTATAATTCTCTGATGCAAGATGTTCCACTAAATATTTAAAACTGATCCCCCCATCACTTCAAATGTTTTCCCTTAACCACCCTTAAAGAGATGATCATGCAGCCACTGCTGAAGAAGCCCACTCTGGATCCAAAAGTATTGGACAACTATTGCCTGGTTACTAATATCCGCTTCTTGGAGAAGGTACTCGAGAGAGTGGTGATGGCCCTGCTCCAGGCACTCTTGGTGGAAACCAGTTTTCTAGACCCATTTCAGTTTGGGTTCAGAGACCTGGTTTTAGTACTGAATCAGCTTTCATTGCCCTCATGGGTCACCTTTATCGAGAAAAGGAGAGTGCGACCCTATTATCCGTGCTTGATCTCTTCGCAACTTTGGATAATATTGACTATGGTATCCTCTTCGACCATCTGGGAGTTGGAGGTAGAGGGCACTGTTTTACAGTGCTTCTACTCGTAGTTGCGGGGCCAGTTACAATGAGTAGTAATGGATGATTATTTTTCGGCCCACTGGCAGTTGTGCCAGGGAGTGCCACAAGGTACCATCTTGTCTCAGTGCTATTCAACATCTTGTCTCAGGGATGCCATCTGTGGCAGATCTTGTTGAGCGGCCTACTTGATGTTGCTGGAGGCGCTCCTTGAGATATACTGGACCGGAACCGTACAGGGTTTTAAAGGTCAACGCCAACACCTTGAATTCAGCTCGGCAAACAACTGGTAGCCAGTGCAACTCTTTGAGCACTGGAGTGATGTGATCACGCCGGCGGCAGCCTTTAACCAGGCGAGCTGCTGCATTCTGTACCAGCTGCAACTTCCGAACCGTCTTCCAGGGTAACCCCACGTAGAGCACATTACAGTAGTCTAGGCGAGAGGAGACCAAGGCATGAACCACTGATAGGAGCAGATGATTAGGAAGGTAGGGGCGCAACTGCCGCATCAGATGGAGCTGATACAGTGCCGCCCGGCTCACAGCTGACACCTGAGCCTCCATGGACAGCTGGGAGTCTAGAATGACTCCCAAGCTGCAGACCTGATCTTTCAGGGGTAGATGTACCCCATTCAGCACCAGGTCAACATCCCCTAACCTTCCCTTGTCTCCCACCAGCAGTACCTCGGTCTTGTCGGGGTTCAGCTTCAGCATGTTCCTTACCATCCAGCCACCCACTGCCTCCAGGCACTTGGACAGGGTTTCAACAGCCAACCTTGGTGAGGACTTGAAGGAGAGGTAGGGCTGCGTGTCATCCGCATATTGATGACAGTGCATCCCAAACCTCCTGATGATAGCTCCCAGCAGCTTTAAGTAGATGTTAAATAACATTGGGGAGAGGATGGAACCCTGTGGCACCCAAGTGAGCGGCCTCCTCCCTGAGAACTGCCCTCTGGTACCTTCCAGAGAGGAAGGACCAGAACCACTGCAATAAAGTGCCTCCCATGCCCAACCCCTCCAGGCGGTCAAGGAGGATACCGTGGTCAACGGTATCAAAAGCCGCTGAGAGATCGAGGACTAGAAAAGAGCATTCGCCCCTATCCAAAGCCCTCCTCATATCATCCACCAAGGCGACCAAGGCCGTTTCCGTCCCATGTCCAGGCCTGAAACCCAACTGGCATGGATCTAAATAATCAGCTTCATCCAAATGTGCCTTCAACTGAGCCACCACCACTCACTCAATCAGCTTGCCCAGAAATGGCAAATTGGAGACTGGGCGAAAGTTGTTCAAATCTTGGGGATCTAAGGAGGGCTTCTTTAGAAGCGGTCTTATTACTGCCTCCTTAAGGGCTGATGGCATCACTCCCTCCTCGAGGGAGACATTCACTACCGCCCTGATCTCCCCACCCAGTTTTTCCCTGCAGCTCATAACAAGTTAGGACGGGCAAGGATCAAGCAAGCAGGTGGTCAGCTTAACAGAAAAAGCACCTTGTCCACTTCACCAGAAGGAAGAAGCTGGAACTGATTCCACAAAACCGGACTGCCACTGGCCTCCTCCCGTTCACCCACTGTTCATTCCAAGACGCACGGAATCCCACTCCTAATCCGATCAATTTTATCTGCAAAGTGCTTTGCTAAAGCCTCACAGGAGGCTTTAGACTGTTCCAACAGATCCAGAGCAACTGGACCGACCAGGCTCCGGACCACTTGGAAGAGCCTCCTGGGGCAGCACTCCGCAGACGCGATGGAGGCAGCATAGAAATTCTTTTTTGCTGCCCTCACCGCCACCTGGTAGGCTGAAGATGCAGCTCTGACCTGTGTCCGATCATCTTCAGTGTGGGATTTACGCCATCGGCGCTCTAGCCTTCTCACCTCCTGCTTCAGAGCTCGCAGCGATGGAGTAAACCAAGGTGCCGTGCGAGCTCTGTTCAGGTGAAGAGGGCGCTTTGGGGGCACTCGGTCTAATGCCCTCGTGATTGCAGCATTCCAGTCATTCACCAGGGTCTCAACTGAGCTACCGTTTGCATGCTCCAGTTCCACTAGCGCGTTCAGTAATCCATCCGGATCCATAAGACGCCTGGGGCGGACCATCCTAATAGGCCCTTCACGCCTGCAGAGGGGTTGTGGCACCAAAAAATCCAGCCCTACCAGAAAGTGATCTGCCCATGACAAGCAGGTGGTGGAAATACCCCCGATTTCCAGATCATTTCCTCCCTCCCCGGAAACAAAAACCAAGTCCAGTGCATGACCGGCTACATGGGTAGATCCAGTTGATACAGGATACAGCTCCCAGGAAGCCATGGTCTCCATGAAGTCCCGAGGTGCCCCCATGATGGCAGCCTCCAAATGTATGTTGAAGTCCCCCAGCACCAATAGCCTGGGGGACCACACACACACATCAGAGACCACCTCTAGCACCTCAGCCAGGGAGTCTGCTGTGCAGCGGGGTGGACGGTACACAAGCAGAATCCCCAGACTTCCCTTTGGACCCAACCTCCAGTACATGCACTCGATAAACTTGGTCTCCCGGAGAGGGAGTCTGGTAAGGACCAAGGACTCCCGGTAGATAATAGTCACTCCGCCTCCCCGTCCTCCAGTCCTCGGTTGCTGGGCATACGTAAACCCAGGCAGACACAAGGCCCCAAGAGTTGGAGCAGCGGCCCTGTCCAGCCATGTTTCCGTAATACATGCTAGGTCCTCACCCTCATCCAGGATTAAGTCATATATATATATATATATATATATATATACATAAGTTATTAAAATATAACACCATTGTTGAAAGAAATGCACTGACTGCTGTTAATTTGCTACCAGGCCAGGATTAATGGATTGGAATTAACCTATAAAGCCCTAAACAACTTGGGACCAGGATAACTGAGAGAACACCTTCTCCCATATAGACCTGCCCATTTGCTACGATCATCATAAGAGGCCCTCCTGGCTGTGTCACATCCTGCAGATATCCATCTGGTGACAATCAGGAAGGGGGTGATGCAAGTTTAAACATTTAAAGTCACAGCGCCAGGGGTGGTCTACTCCGATAATGTTCTACACAGCAGACAAGATGACATCACTGGGCTTATACCACCATGTTCAAGCCCCTGCCTTTTAGTCATCATAATAAAGCTGCAGCCTTTTCTTCACCCAATTGTGTGTGCCGCCAGATCTCTCCTTCCTTGCAGCATTTGTCTATTAACACAGTTAAAGGCAGATTGTACAGTAGGTAGCCTTAATATTTCTTCCTGTCCTTTGAAAAAAAAAAAAACCACACACACGCACACACACAACCCAATATGAGTGGTTTTGTTGATCAGTACACATACTATAACACAGGAGTGTTGAACCTCTTTCAGCCCAAGGGCAGCATTTCATTTTGCAGAAGCTCTCAGGGGGCTGCATTCCAGAGGTGGATGGGGCTGTAGGCAAAGACGGCAGGCCAACAGGAAAAAGGGCAGGACCCAAAATGCCAGCATATTTTAGCTTAAAGCTCTTACCGCCAGTAACTAAGTTTTATTCCCCATTTTGGAACAGGGAATGGCTGCACAAAGCCAGGAAACGATCCAACAATCAGTTGTCGGGTAGAAGGAGGAGGGACTATGGGAAGGGCACATGGCCCTCTGGGGAACCCTAGAGGGCTGGATTTGGCCCCCAGGCTTGAAGTCCTGCATCCCTGCTATAACACACAGGTCTATGCATATAATTAAACTTTTTAAATAGAGGGCAGTATACCAGAAACTCTTCAATATATGTCTTCTTACTTATTCATTTAAGTCTGGAACCATTGAGATTTTATTCTCTTTGAATCGTTTTAAGTTTAAGGTATCTGGTCCATTTCTTCATAATAAAAATGCAGATGTATATCTATTAGCTTGGGTGGGGGGCATCTCTGCCAATGATAAAGTAAAATTAGGGAGTGTGAAAACCTTCTGTAAAACATTACAGTGGGTAGGAGGATGTTAAAACTGTGTGTCCCCAAGAGCTGCTGCCCAGTCATATGAACATATGAAGAGCCATGCTGGATCAGACCAAAGGTCCATCTAGTCCAGCATTCTGTTCACACAGTGGCCAACCAGCTGCCCACAAGAAAACCACAAGTAGGACATGAGTGCAACAGCACCCTCCTACCCATGTTCCCCAGCAACTGGTGTACATAGACATACTGCCTCTGATACTGGACATCGCATATAGCCATCAAGACTAGTAGCCATTGATAGCTTTATCTGCCATTAATTTGTCTAATCCCCTTTTAAAGCCATCCAAATTGATGGCCATCAATATATCTTGTGATAGCGAATTCCATAATTTAATATGTACTGTGTGAAGAAGTATTTCCTTTTATCTGTCCTGAATTTCCCACAATTGAGCTTCATGGATGACCCTGAGTTCTAATATTATGAGAGAGGAAGAAAAATGTTTCCCTATCCACTTTCTCCACACCATGTAAAATTTTGTACACTTCCGTCATGTCCCCACTCACTTGCCTTTTCTCTAAGCTAAAGAGTTCCAGATGTTGTAACCTTTCCTCAAAGGGGAGTTGCTCCAGCCCTTTGATCATTTTAATTGCCCTTTTCTGCATTTTTTCCAACCTTACAATATCCTTTTTTAGGTGCAGTGACCAGAACTGTACACAGTATTCCAAGTGTGGTCGCCCTATCAATTTGTATAAGGGCAGAATGATCTTGGCAGTTTTATTTTTGATTCATAGCTCAATCATTGGTAAACTATGAACAAAATATACACTAGAGTATCCTTCCCCAACCTGGTGCCCTCCAGATGTGTTAAACTACAATGCCCATCATCCAAGCCAGCATGATCACTCTGTCAAGGGAAGATGGAAGTTGTAGTCCAGCATTGGGTTGGGGTAGGTGGCACTAGAGCTTTAAATTTTTAGGAGGCACAGACACGTGCCTAGCTTATAAAAGCTCTAGGTTCCCATTTATCTATTTTCCGGGGGGGGGGGGGGAAGCATGCCTTAAGAAAAATCAGCTGGTGTTCATTAAGATTCATTCACAAGAAGCATTAATGTGCTGTTATCATTTCCATTAGTGCCTTTGAAAGACAAGATGTTACCATAATCTGTCAAGGCTCTCCCTTCCCCCCTTTAAGTGGACCAAGACTATAGTACAAGCCTAAGAAAAGGCTAGTCAGTGGTTTTTCTAACTGCTGTCCCAGCCTTCTGAAGCTGATATACTTAAGATCTGCACAGTTCACATAGATTGATAAATGTGATAGCTCAGCATGGAGGAATTCAAACAGCTTTTAACATAGTTAAATGGGGTTGGTTTTTTTAGCCACCCTAGATACTGCACATCTGCTATATTTATCACATACACACACACACACACACAAACACACAGAGATAATTGAGTCTATATCATTTAAAAGAAAAGACATTCTCCGTTGTTAACTTGCACTGCAATTTACCGGTAATATCTTTATGAAAAGTAGAAACTGTTGGCATAATGCATACTGCCATGAATTACTAAAGGCATTGAAAGGGGATAATTGATTTGATTTCCTTCTTGTCAAATCTTTTATGGACACTTTCAAGCAGTATATATTTACCCTGACCAGTGAAGAACAGCTTCTTTAGGATCAGTCTGGTGGAGATCTCTTTACAGTTTACATTACCAATCCAACAGGCTTCTAAAATCTCTGTAGGAACATCCCAGCTGTTCCATGTGTATTCATGGGACACATATTTTTCAATGGTGCCTATCCGAAATCTATTTAGAGCAAAAGGAACAACTGAGGATGGGGGGGGGGGGGTTAATTAAGCTACCTTTTTTCTGACCCATTACTAAAGCAAAGGTTTTGTACAACAGTGGGTTCCCCAAGCAAACACCCCCTTTGGACAGCCATTTCCTTTAGTTTGAGAGATCAGTTGAAGACAATTTGTGCACACATAAGATCAGTTGCTTCCATACCAGAAGTGCAGTGTTGCCAAAAGGAAGAGCATAAACTTCCATTCTTAATTGCCTTCCATACATCTGAGATTGGAATGCAAATGCTTTCTTTTGAGAAAGAAACCCAGAAGAACCTTTCTGGCAGAAAACGCCCATAATTTCACCTCCCCCTTCTAAAAATACTTACCTGAAAGCAAGTCCAGCTGATCTCAGTAGAATTCATTTGCAAGTGCTTCAAGATCACAGCCCAATACTAAAGATGTCTACTCAGAAGTCAGCCCCATTAAGCCCAAGGTGAAACAATGCCTAAAATTTGCAGCCTTGCACCCCAATTCTAACCATGTGCACTCAGAAGTACAAGTCGCCATTTTCAATAACACTTACTTCCAGGGAAGTGTGATTTGGGTTTCAGCTGTTCTGTCCGATCCGTGCATTCTTACCCCTAAGTCATTCCCATTTAGCACCATCCTAAGAATGTTTTCTTAGAAGATACTCGAAAGTGTGCTGAGAACTGCAGACACAGTAGGACTTACTTCAGAGTAAATATGCGGGGGGGGGAGCATCGGTCTGTTAATCGTTTAACATGTGGTTGCTGCAACCAGTTCTCGTGCTTGTTCCATACCACAAAGAAAAAAAAAACTATGCTTATTGACAGCCGGCATGCATGGTTACTCGGAAGTAACCCCCACCCCACCGGAGTCTAACGCATCAGGCTGCAATCCTAAACCCACTTACGTGCGAGTAAGTCCCATTGAAGTCCCTGGGACTGAACTTCTGAGTAGACATGCACAGGACCGCGCTGGCTGTCATCCTTGGCACCCTTGCTCCGAAGTAGTTTACTTCAGAACCTATCTGCTTAGGATCGGGCTGCGCACAGCTCCGACAACCACCCGAAACACGTTTACCTAAGAGTAAGTCCGGCTGAACTCAGTGAGACTTTTCTTCCGAGTCAGGATCAAGCGGTTCGGTCACACAATAAGATCTTGTTTTGACACGATGGGTTGTATCACCTTAGCCTAACTTAAGTCCCATTCGTTTCAATGGGTAAGCAGGGAGTACACCATCCGTTTGCTAAACAATTTCAATTTTGGTTTGTTTTTTATTATTCGTGTACGAGGGGTGGCGGCAAGATGGCACACTTTCCCCCGCTCAGGGAACCGGGTCCCAAATCCGCTCGGCAAAGGAAAAGCGGGAAAGTTAAAGCACACACACCCATGCGACTAATCGGACCCACAATGAGAAGCGGGAAAAGAAGAGCTCCCATTACGTTTGCAAACAAAGAAGCAACAGAGCCGATTCCGGGGCCACGTGAAAATCGCTAAAGCAACCGGGAGAAGGAAGAGGGAGTGTTTGCTACGCTTTTAAAGTATTAGAACGTAGTAGTAGTAGTAGTAGTAGTAGGCGGCGGCGGCGGCACTTGGGAGTTTCCTCCACCCCCGAGCTACTCACCAGCTCCCCAAGCGCACTGTCAAGAGCAGCAGCAGGAGCCTCACCCCGCTGCGGGGGCTCCACAGAGGTAAAGGGAAGCAGGGACACGACCACGACTCCATGCGAGGTCCGGGCTCCCGCTTTCTGGGCCGGCGGGCGGGCTGCTGCTGCTGCTGCGCGGGCTCCTAGCTTTACTCCGCCGCAAATGCCAGCGCAGCTACTATCGCTGCCGCCGTCCCCCCAACCTGTCCTCCAGCTGCAATAACAGCGACAGCACTTGAGAAGAGCGCGAGAAGCCCCTCATCAAACAGGTAGCAGCGGCTTCTGGAAAGGGACCTGTCAAGGCGTGACCGCCCAATCGGCTCCTCAGGCTGCTCCATACATTATCCCAGCTGCGAATCACAACGGCCGTGGGGGCGGAGCTTTTCTTTTATTAGAAAGGGCGGGCTGGGGGAGCCAAAAAGAGAGAGAGAAAGAAAAGAATTGGCGCGTTGTGAGAGCGGGGAGGTTATCGAAACGGGAGTGAGAAGGGACGCATGAGGTGTGGGGTGCGTTTAGCCAGTTGTGGAGAGCTTGGGAGTGTGGGGTGGGGATTTGCGTAAGGTAGGGCCCGCTGTAGGTTCCGCCTGTGCCAAGCGGGGGCTGCTTAGCGGTTTCCTAGAGACCTCAAGTAAAAACTCTCCCAGGGGAAAACACACACACACACACACACACACACACACACACACGGAAAGCTTCCCCTCTGGAAAGCCGACAGGCGGGTTTCTCTCTGAATCTGCCTCGCAAATCCCCGAAAAAGGGAGAGAGGAGGGGTTTCGCTGGAGCAAGTTGTGTCGCCAGTTCTGCATGCAATTCTTGAGGGATGCATTTGTCTTCTGCTCCGCCACACGCTGGTGTGTCTCCCCCGCCGCCGCCGCCTTTTTCTTTCTTTGAAGTTTCCAAGCCTTCGTGCTTGCAAAAAATCAAATATTTGTATTTAAAATGCATGGTACACTTTTTGAGGAGGAGCAGCCCAACCCCAGACATGACTTGCAGGGAGAAGACATGGATAACAAGGAATTGATATAAGCAAGAAATATAGTAACTGAAATAAATGCTGTGTTTCATCTTAAGTTGCCATTCTGCATATATTCTGTGATGATTTCTTTGACACGTTTCTCAAAAGAGACTCAAGGTGACTTACAAGAAAATTAAAATATACACAATTTAAAACAGCTAAAACAGCTATCCATTAAAATACAACCACACTTTACACACAGATGTGCAAGATCGTATTGCTGGATTCTGCATTAATTATTTGGAATAATGATTCTCCTTTGGCGGAATACAAAAGTATTCATAACAGCTAAAGCTGATTAAAATTGCTACATTGTCCATAAACAATGCATCGAGAGAGTGGACAATCCACTCTTAACCACTTTTAAATCAACCAGAGTATATGACAGCGGGCACTTCAAGGCAGGCAGCTCCTAACACTGCCAGCCAACAGGCATCATGTGGCTAGTTTGTCTTTCCCTCATTAATGTATGTGTGCATGGTTAAAAGAAAACGGGAGGGAGAGGAGGGTTACAAATGGAACATGATGTCTGGATGCCTTTTAAAATCCTGTTTTTGAGGCATGACAATTGTTCAATAAAAGGTTCATCTGGAGGCGCCTGGAGACCATGTTTCACATTTGAGACTAAAAGGTACATTTGTGCCTTTTTGACTTGCCCCTATTTGTGCTTGTGAGAATGTTATTAAACAGGGAATAGAATACAGACATCAAGTGTACAATCTAGTCAGTTCACATTTACATTGGCATAATAGATTAAGCATGGACCCATCTGAGATTGGGACCCACATGTAAAATTGCTCTAGTGGTTGAAAATTACCTAATATGTGTTAAGTTATCTGAAGTCTTCATCCACAATGCACACTTTCCTCAGGAATGGGGTTCATATTACAAAGCTCTACCACAGCACTTCTTGAAACTTGGTAAAATGATTAAAAAAAAAATCCAACAATTAGAAAATCCCAAATTATGCTAACATGTAGCCTAGCCTATGAACTCTTCCTCCTCCTGACTCCTAGGCCTTGTTCACATGTAGTACTTCAATGTAATAAATGCCTTCAAGTCTTTAAGGCTGCAATCAGGACTGGGGCTGTGGCATATGACACAGTCCTAATGAAAATCGCCCTCCCTCCCAGCTGCTGTTTGCCGTGGGAGAGAATCTGCTATTTGCTGTGGTAGGAACACTGCTATTGGTGCTACTAGCAGTTTTCTTGGGCAGGGGTATCATCAGGACTGTGACATGGGGGAAGGGTTAAACTTGCTCCCCGCATGTTATGGTCTCAATGCTGATCATGCATACACCCTCTGCATCAGCTGTTTAACAAAGAAGGAAAAAAGAAGCCCAAACATGTTAAATGTGATCATGCATTTAACATAACATATAGTTTTGCCCTTAGTTTAGTTCTACAGATTTATGATCTGTAATTTTATTTTATTTTTACAATTATTAACTGGTAGACTAAACATTTAAATACTAAATATTTTGTTACAATGCTACATAAACTGTACCTAGAACTTCAAACTTCAGGTGCGATCTAGCCAAAATGAAGCACTTTTACATCCAGCTGGTTTCAATGGAAGAGATGAACAGAGTAATCCCATGGGACTGTCAGGCCAGAGGCTCTCTCTTACGAAAGTGTAATTTCACAATAGCATAGTCAGGATCTTCAACAAGCTCAGGTTTAGCTGATTTGCACATCTCTAGCCCGCTGAAGTGGCTCTTTGTTTAGCTCCATGTGACTGCCGTGATCCTGCAAAGCAAAAGGGTTCATGAATGTTCATCAAGCAGTGGCAATGGTGGGAGTGGGATGTTTGCTACTTTACCAGGGTGGTGTCTGTTCTCACTGTAACTTTCAGCAATGTATAGTGGAGTTTTATCTGCATATTTATGGGATACATAAGCAGCAGTCCTACTTTGAGGAGTGGCATCCTGCCTCCTTTACTCACCTGTGTGAAGAACATTGCCTTTGCACCACCAGTTGGGGGTGTGGAGTTGGGGTTCCTGTGGAATGTTTAAAGTGCTGGGGTGGGGTACCTAAGAGTTCTGAGAAGAGGTTCTTCCTATCCAGCCTACTCAGCTGTTTTGCAAAGTTCTCCCTTTTTGTGCCAAATGCACTTCCAAAATAGCACCTGTCATCAAAGTTCTGCTTGCCTGCCTAAAGTGAGTGTATCAAGAGGTCAAATGGCTCTGTACCATGCATCATAGTTCATTGGCTCACTTCACAGGGCAGCTTCACATAGATCCAGAGCCAGAGGTGTCCAGTTCGGGCCTGGCAGCTCCATGACACACAGGCAGGTTGAGTGAAATATGCATCTCTCTAATATGCATCTGTCCCTGCCTAGGGTTTATGTACTACTGTGAGTGGGTGTAGAGTTGGTCAAAATGATGTTCCATCAAAACGGTGCTGGCAGAGCAAGAGGAGATGAATTCAATGGAATGCTTTTGCTTATACCACTTCTTTCACCGGTGTAATGTTATGACAGCATGGATCTTAGGATCCCATCTGAGTCCATTCCTCCTCTAAATCCCCTAAATTTTGCTGCCTCACAGGATACACTGGTATATCTCTGGTGACCCACTGATGTAGGGTTCCCATTGGTGGCGAATTTCCCAGTGCAGGGAGCTTAGAGCAAATCCTAAGGTGCTCCAGCTGACATGATTAGAGGGGTTGGGCTGTAAATTACACGCTGCAGTTCTGCACCAAGTTACTTGTGTAACTTCATCCTACAAAGTAATTTTGTAATTTTGATGTACTCTTGTGCCCATTATGGCAGGAGTACATCATTAGTGACTAGGTCTATGTTTATTTACAAGCAGTGCTTTTTTTCTGGAGAAAAGGGTACCGGAACTCTTGGATTACATTTCCTCTGGATTAGATGGCGATTAAATTGTAATGTAATTAATAGAAGAAAAGGTGCTGGAACTCAGTTCCGGTGAGTTCCACCAGAAAAAAAGCCCTGTTTACAAGTAAGCTAGTTTGGGATACAGCTGAGAACTGGCTTCTTTTCATTTCTGCTGGGGAAAATATTCTGTATAACTTTAAAGCTAACATGCGCCATCACAGTGTCAGAGGTAGATCATAGACAGCTCTCCAAGATGAGTAAGGAAACAGGAACAGGAAGCGGACCACGGTATTGGAGCTGGGGAACAAGCAGGAATTGGAACTGAGGAGCA
Organism: Shinisaurus crocodilurus; assembly: GCA_021292165.1. Lineage (NCBI taxonomy): Eukaryota > Metazoa > Chordata > Lepidosauria > Squamata > Shinisauridae > Shinisaurus > Shinisaurus crocodilurus. Next base: position 89,237,422 of record CM037876.1, on the reverse strand, counting down.
GGCTAGATGTCAGAACCTTGGGAAGAAGGAGGGATCAGAACTTAGGATGAAGCAAGTCCAAAGAGCAAACTGAAGATCACACAGGAACACACCAGAACCAGGAAGTCATTGTTGCTCAGAAAAGGCTTTTTATAGTCCTTCCTGTCTATGCCAGGATGCTCCAATGGTCAGCTTTGATGAACCAGTCCAGGGCCTGTGGGTAAAGTGCGTAGGACCCAAACCATAGTTCATTGGCTCACTTCACAGGGCAGCTTCACATAGATCCAGAGCCAGAGGTGTCCAGTTCGGGCCTGGCAGCTCCATGACACACAGGCAGGTTGAGTGAAATATGCATTTCTCTAACAGCTTTGAAGCTCTATCCTTTGGATTAACACAGATGAGCAAGGAGGAATGTTGTGGTGCCTCTTTAAGGTGCCACAAGATGCTTTGTTGTTTTTGCTGCAACAGCTATCCCTCCAGAAAATGATTGGGATGGTTATCTAGTGCTGAAGCAGTGAAATATTATAGATTATAACATTATAGATGGTAACATTGCAGTGAGACTACAGTAGTGATCAGCAACTAGAGGCTTCTGAGCCAAATCTGGCCCTCTGGAGGGTATTGTCTGGTCCCTCAGTTAACCACCTACAGCAAAAAAAGGGGGGGGTGGATGCAAGGGCTGATATTGTAGTAATAAGATTTGACAGCAGGCCATTTGGGGCAGTTGTAGAAGGCATCGCAGGGCCCGCTTTACTATTAGGCGGAGCAAGGCAGCCACCTCAGGCAGCTGTTTGGGGTGTCATGAAAGGGCAACCAATTAGTTATTTAATATATTATTGTTTGTGTTCTTACTGCCAGGAAGGAGGAGAGAGGCTTGAGGGATTTTCTGCCTCAGGTGCCAAAATAACTTGACCAGCATTGGATATTATGAATCTTCACCTGAGGGAGGGGAGGGGGGTTGCAAAATTATTTTGGTTGCTAATATATATATATATATATATATATAATTTATGCTGCTGTTTCAGTGTGTTAGTGTTTTTGTTTTAAATTGTGATGGGTATTTTTAACTGTTAAGGTTTGCTTTTTGCTGTTAGCTGCCTTGAACTCTTCAGAGGAAAGAGGGCATCTAAATATTTTAAAATAAATAATCTGAGGCTAGAGGCTGTTTCTGGCAGACACCAAGGCACTTTTGCCCATATAGATTGGTGTAATGTATACTTCCAATAAAATTGGGTTGGTTTTCAGCTTAAAGTTTAATATGCCTACTAATCAACCTTCCCTGCCTTTTCCCCCTCACCCACACACTCGTGTCTGAATGCAGCAGCAATGGGCAGATTGATACCCAGTCCAGCCTTTGAAGCAATGTTAATGAGAAGCTTCTTGAGCCTCAGCTGTTGCTATGGGGATGGAAAACATCTGGCAGCAGCAGGAGCCACCAGTACATAGTATACACTAGCCAAAAAACCCTTTCAGTTCACGATGTGCTTAATCCCTGCATCAGAGCAGTTCTGCATGGGCCACAGAGTGGAGATTCTGCTGGCAGTTGGATTAGTCACAATGCAAAGATGACTGCAGTTCAGCAACTCTCTCCTGTGCTAGAGAGCAGCCCAGCCTGTGCTGTCTGTTTGGGAAGCTTGGAAACGCACTATCAAGGCCCTTAAGGCTGGAAGTATTCGTAAGATATATGAATTTCACCACCCAAAATGCCTAATTCATTGTTCTCAGCCTAATGACTGAGCACATTAAATGAGCAGAAAGTCTCCCCATTGGCCCTCTTGCTAAAATATTCCTTATTATGTAATCTCTTTGGTAAAGTTATCTCTCCCCACCCCAGTCTCATCCTTGGTGTTTTAAAAGGACCTAAATTGTTTAGAGCCATTTCCCCAAAAATTTGTTGTGCTCAGAAGCCATTTTGTAAACTTTGTTGTTGGTCACATTCCAAATGCAGTAAACACAAAAACGTCCATGACTCTTTAAATCGTTTTGGAAACACACACTGGAGCCGCAGTAAGAAATGTGTACCTGGCTGCCACAAGAAAGTGATAGGTGTCATTCCCAGCAGGCTTGTGGTTACTAATAGTGATGCTTCAGGAATTTGATTTTTGTGAATTCTGATATGAACTGATCAGACACCTCCCAGACCCAGACTAATGTGTGGATCGGAACATACATATCCACTGACTTTCGTACAGAGACACCGCCAAGTTTGAGGGAAGCCCAGGCAAGTGCTTTCTGGGTAGTGGTATGGGGTGGGTTCTCCCTGGTGCCCTGCCCGCCACCGTAGCCCTGTGTTGTTTACCTACGGGGGGGGCGGGAGTGTGGCAGCACCTCCTCCTCCTTTACTTCCCCCTGCCAAAAGAAAGTGCCATGGCAGCCAGCAAGTCCCGTGATGCACCATTTTAAATAATGGTGTACCAGTGCAAATAAAAGCATTTTTGTTTACTAAGTTTAATTAGCAGTGAGCTGAACCAATCACACCCTGCTTTGTGGGTGCATGGCCAGCGAGGGAAATGGAAGGGTGGTCTTTTCACTGCTCTCATGTGTTTATTGGCAGCACCCTCAAAGGCCTTTGCTAATGTTGCCTTTGCTAATACTGGGCATTATCAAGAGCAGACCTAAAAGAGTAGCTTTTTATAATTTGTGTATAGCAAAACTTGCATAACTTGCAGAGTCTTGCATAAATATCCCAAATAGCATAGTAATACAGTCTGCCTAGAAAGGTATCATTTCAAGGAAGGAGAACATGCCAGGTGGATCCAAGTTGATATTTGATTGCTCAAATCTGCACATTATGTCTTCATCATCATCTACTAACATTTATTTATCACCATATTTGCTAAAAAGCCATCAAGGTGGTGAGCAACAATTTAAAACCATGAACACAATAAAAAAAGTACGGTACATTAAAAACCATAAAACATTAAAACAGCCTAATTTAAAAAGCTAAGGGTGCAATCCTATACATGACTTGCTGGGGAATGCTGGAAGTTATAAAACTTTTTTTGTCTAAGCATGCACAGGATTGCATCCTAAATTAAAAAGGCTACATTATTCCCAGTTGGAGCGTTAAAAAGACTCTATACTTCCCTCCAGCAAAATTCAGAACCTGTAACCAGCAAATATGGCATAGTAGGGGAATGTGCTTCCAAATTAATTTCAGACACAGCAGATTTTCCTTACAGTGCTGTGTTTGACAATCGACAAATGAGAGAAGAAACAGAAATATGAGAGAGAAACCCTGTGAGTGACGGGCATGCAAACCTGCTTGCATAAGGATACAGACTTGTCTTGGAACTTGGCACAGAGAGGATGCCATTTTTAAAATTATGACACAGTGCTCTTCTTTGATGGAGGAATATGAAAAATGTTTTGTCAGGATGCAGCTGCCAAGCAGGGATCACATTTTGATGCAACTTTTTTTCACAGGCATAGCAGTCAAAAATGAATGTTAAAATCAGCTCTTATTGGTAGATGAGTCACAAGGGGACAAAATGCAGCTTTCAATTACGTACATTTTAAAGAGTCAGTTGAAAATGTAGACTTCTTCTGAAGCTTAAAAGTGCATGGAATCCATGCTAGTTGAGATGTTTTAGGCTGCAGTCCTGCACACATTTACCTGGGAGTAAGCCCCATTGAATTCAGTGGAGTTTAATTCTAAGTAGACATGGGTAGGATTGTAATGGACATATGATTCCATGGTTTAAAAATCCAAGGTTGTCTTATTAAAGTTAATGGGACTTCACTAGAATGAGTGAGTTACAAACTTGACCCTGTGTTTCAAATTTCTTTACTTCCTCTTCTTGTACAGATATGTAATTTTAACTTGCAGGTTTTTACACAGTGTACAGTAATACTTTGGATTGCAAGTAACTTGGTCTGAGAGCGTTTTGCAAGACAAGCAAAAAAATTTTTAAAATTTTGACTTGATAAACGAGCAAGGTCTTGCGTAGGGATGTAACCATTCGCTTCGAGCAGGTGGAGCAGGCTGAAATCGGCCCCGCTCATGGCCGCCAGAGACTTGCTTTGATATAAGAGTGTTTTGGATTACAAGCACATTTCCGGAACGAATTATGCTCTCAATCCAAGATATTACTGTACTATGGTCTTCTTGCCAAGAATTTCATTTCAGGTTTCAGTGGTGTGAGGGGTGGGTGGGATTCCCACCATTGTTTAAATGCCAGCTCTTGGATATGTTCAAGATTAAATTGCAGAGAAAGAAGTGTGTTTTATTATTTGTTCATTTGTTTGACGCATAGCCTGCCTTTCTACCAAGAAAAATGGCACTCAAGGCGATTTATGATTTACAATCATAAATAAAACTTGATTAAAATGATAATAAAACAAATTTTAAGAGCATTTGATGTATTTACTGTTTATAATAACCAAAGAGATATAATTTATATATTGTGTATTAGAAATATAGGAGAGTGTAGGCAGCAGGGATGTTGAAGAGTCCTTGGTCTCGAGTCACGAGTCAAGTCACGAGTCTTTGAACCCGAGTCTCGAGTCCAAGTCTGAGTCCTTGGTCCAAAATGGTGACTCACGAGTCACTCCCAAAGCTGACTCCACGAGTCCCTATTAAAATCAATGGGGGGTTTTCCCAACAAAATAAGGCTACTTCAGATGTGTGGCTTAAATAAATTCTAGGCACAAGTGTGCCTTTTTATTTCAAAACTCTGCAACTGATTTTGGCAAGGACAGACCAGGCAGACAAACCCAAAATAACCAGGCAGGCAGAGGAGGCAGGAACCCCAAAACAGGCAGGCAGAGGCCTTTGTCTTCGACAATTCAAACTGTGGAACTCGTTAAGAAGAGACCAGGCAGGGAACCCCAAACAGCAGGGCCGGTGCAAGGCAGTTTGGTGCCCTAGACAAGATCATATATTTAGCGCACCCCCCTTCCCACTTGAGCCCTTCCTCCCTATTTCTGGCACCCCCTTTAGCCCTGTGCCCTAGGCAGCTGCCTAGTTGGCCTAATGGTAGCACCGGCCCTGCCAAACAGGCAGGCAGAGGCAGCCAAATCAGAGGGGGGACTCAGTCCGACTCATGAGTCGAGTCCTAGAGTCTGAGTCCCCATCCCTGGTAGGCAGCATTCAGATAGAGCCCTGGCAACTATTTAGTTAACTCTGGGCCAAAGGAGACATTACTTTAAAGATGTAGCTAGCTATACAACTTTTTTCATTTTACTCTAGAGCAGAGCTCTCCAACCTTGGATCCCCGGATGTTGCTGGCCTACAGCTCCCAGCATACCCAGCCATCATGGCTAATGGCAAGGGATTCTGGGAGCTGTATTCCAGCAACATCTGGGGACCCAAGGTTGGAGAGTCCTGCTCTAGAGTATATGTAGGGGGCCTGATATGGATTGGGAACCTAGTGTAGGGGGATCTACCCCTTCCCTCCCAAACACACATCGGGGGGGGGGGGGCTGCACCTGCAATTTATATTGCAAAATAGTGATCCAGATCCCTAACTTTGGCAAAAGCTAACAAGTTTTAATGTGTTTACCGGTGATGGCAGTGCCTTGGTATTTCTTGGCTTTCCTTCCATGGGTGTCTGAGGGAGGTAAAGGGGAGGCAGTTACCCCCAGGATAAGCCATAATCCCTGGATTTCCAGTTGTCTTTAGGGAGGGGGGTGGCGAGCCTCTAGCTCTGGTAGAATCTGAGAGATAAAGCAAAATGTGCAGGCACTATTCTGCCTGGTCATTTTGTGAGAAATGAGCCTGCTCCCACCTTTCAGTGATTTTAGCCAATGAATCAAGTCAGAGCAATGACTGAGATTTAGGAAAACAGCACTAGCCAATTCAACAAGAAGGCAAAATAAGAAGGAGCTTCTTGGTTAATTTTAAGCCATTTTTTGTCTCCACTGGTGCAAAAGTGATTGCTGCCCTCTCCCACAGCAACTCAGAAATCCAGAATTTTTGTGTAACAGTGACAGGGCACTACTGTCTCTACCCAAAAGCAAAAGGTGGCAGCAGAGACAAGAGTTCGTGATCTTTCTAACCCAGGTCTTATTTCATACCCACCAAAATGTTCATGCACTGAGTTTGTAGCCATTTAAAAGATTACCATGCCAATGAAGATAAAGTCCATCCATCATTATTATACCCATATAGTAGGGGGCAGGGCTGTGGCTGAGAGAGTACATATTATGCCAGCAGTGCAAAGCTACTGTGAGAATTACAGCTAAACTCAGAGAGGTCTGAGGGGGGTGGCAGATGACATCACAATTCCTGCTGATCAAAAAGCATTGGTGTGGCATCCCTGTGAGCCCTGGCTCCACTACAGCACTGCATGCCCCGCTCCCTGACATCTTAAGGGGCTTACCTGTAGTAGCTGCCCCTTTTCACACATCCACACAAGGGCAGATGCTGCACACAAAGATGGTGTGAGGCATGATGTTGAAGGCAGAGCCAGGAGGCACTGGCTTGCCTCATGGTCCAGACCGTAATTCTATATGTGGAGGGAGGGCATGCATGAACACAGGGCTGATTTGTTTCTTGTTTTCATATTCACCAAAATAGTAGAAAAGGTGCCATTCATTGTTCTTAAAAGTTTGGAGTCCTCCTTCAAAAGAAAAAGAGAAAACTTCTCTGCTCAGGGTGAGCTTCTTCATTTGATTTTTATGTGTTGCTGTAGTCATGCTGCTAGAAATCATGTTAATGAGTAATGTAAGCAATGGAGGCAGCTCGTCAATGTATCAGGGATGAAATCTTCATTAAAATGATATTTAACTTTAGGAAATCTCAAAATCTCTCTTAACATTCCTGCTCCTGGGAGAGGGAATGAGCAAAAAGCACTGAACACTGAAACATTCCTGTGATGTATTCTTTCAATGTCTCTGTCCCCAAAGCACTGAAATTGGAGAGCCCTGGTGAAACCATCCACTGTGAGTATGGTTGCAGTCAGAAAAAAAAACTAGGGGGAAGGCACTATTAACCAAAGACAAGAGGGAGAGAAAACCCCAAGTGCCAACAGAGATCTTTGTGTATTTTTATTTGTGCCCGACGTGTTTCGGCCTAAGCCTTTTTCAAGGGCGCTTATTTTCTAATGTTTTTGGAGGCAAACAGGAGGTTGATGAAGCTGTTTGTCTCGAACAACATTAGAAAATAAGCACCCTTGAAAAAGGCTTAGGCCGAAACACATCGGGCACAAATAAAAATACACAAAGATCTCTGTTGGCACTTGGAGTTTTTTCTCTCTCTTGTCTATGGTTGCAGTCAGACACAAAATAATATCCCATCCTCTCTCCCCCACATGGGTGTTTTCCTTACATCGAGAGCGTAGGGAGAAGTTGTATCCATTTTTGCGCGCACATACTCTGGGTGCCTCTGAATCCAAACTGCTAATCAAGGGGGGGGGGTCATATTCAAATTTGGTCTGCTCTGGGGGAACTCCATTTTGATTCAGACATCTCCCAAATCTTTCTGAATCAGCCTGATTTGGTTTGCGATTTGGCTGAATCTGCAGCATGCCCCTATGTAGAACAGGTAATCTCAATTTCTTTCTTTTATGTGCTCAAGGGATGCATTGAAGCTGCAATTCCTACCATATGGGATAGTGTGAAAGCATTGTTCACTCATCTCCCTTACCTGCTCATAGTTCAGAATCAAGTCATGTGTGCTTATTTATTAGACAGCATCAATGTTTTCTGAATTACAACCATTTTTCCTGGAAACTTTCACCTGATATGGATGCAACCTCTTGCTCCCTTGAAGTTTGGTCTCCAGCTTCCCTGTCCTTTCGTTTCAGAGAGTTCCATTTTTTATCAAGACATTCTTTTAAATATCAATCGCCATGGCAGTAAAGAGATGTGGAAAATTCTGGAAGGGACGCCCCACTCTCTTCTACTTATAGTGTGACTGGATCTATAGAACTTGCTGTGTGAGATTAACTGCCTTCAATCTCATTTTCCTACATTGTTGGGTGAGAAGATACTACTCTTCTCTGAATCTTGGTTTTTCTGCTGATATATTGCTCCCAACCCTTTAAGCCTTCTGCTGATCATGCACAGTCACCAGTTGTTGACAACTTCATGCTCCAAGTGATCTTGCAAATAGGGTGAATGGTTCACTACAAAAAACAAGTGTACCACAAGCTCAGGATTCTATACCTTGTAAGTAAGATGGATTGTTTGGAGCTCTTAGGAAAGTGTTGGAAAGTCATACAGATATTATTGGCCATGAAATAATACAGTGTTAATCAGTCCCCTAGGGCTGTCTATTGTTTCAAGTGGGAATGGTCAGCATTTATGTTTCATGGTCAGCTTTTGTATTCTTGAAGACCACTCGGTTCTCTAGACCAGGCATGAGGAACCTGTGGCCCTCCCAGATCTTGTTGGAGTGCAACTTCTATCAGCCCTAGTCAGCATAATCAATGGTGGGGGATGATGGGAGTTGCAGTCCAACAACATCAGGAGGGCCACACATTTCCTGTCCCTGCTCTAGACCATGGTCGAGGGGACTGGAAGTATAGTTTGCCACCCAAATTGTTCTCCACATGACCAGTTTGTCATGACAAAATGTCCACAATTATGGAGCATGTACACACTCAGGCACAGCATAACAAATACATCAGTACATCTGTATCAGTGTTGGGGAACCATTTTCAGCCCAAGGGCTGAATTTCAACTGCGTTCCATTTGCAGGCATGGCCAAAGGCAAAGTGGGCATGGCCAAAATGTGATTATTACCCATTTTCAGCCTATTCAGAAGTAAACAGGACAAGGCTTCTTCATGTCTATTCAGAAGTAAGCAGGACTGAATCACTTGATAGCACTTTCAAATAGTGTTCCAATTACCAAGCCTCTGCATATCTACTCAAAAGTAAGCAGGACTGAATTACTGGACAGCTTTCTGCCCATGCCCCACCCTCTCTCCCCTGCAGGGAAAAGCGGTTATCTTGTATTAGCAGCTGATCAGAGACAAGAGATTTTCCTTGCTGCAAGAGGGGCAGGGCATGGGGAAGAACCTGGCAGGCTGGATGGGGAATCCCCACAGACCAGAGGTTCCCCATCGCTGATATACGTGTGACATTTAAAAAAATCCAAAAAGAGAAATGCAATATTAAAGTGTGGAGTATTTCTATTTCATATGACTTTTTAAAATGTTCATTTTCTTAAAAGTGAATCAGACAACTTTTCTTTTCTTTTCTTTTTTTGGTACTAGAGCTTGTTATAAGTTGGAAAGAGCTGCAAAGGGACAGATAAAACTCACTCATGCTACAATCCTACAGTCCTATAATCCTTTCCCCCCCTTGACATGTTCCTGATTAAAGTTACCCCCTGGAGGTACTATTTGCCACAATGGAGAAAATATGCAGGAGGTACCCAGATTGGTACCTGCATGTTTCCATTTATGAGGAAAATAGCTCCTTCAGGACCGTGCAGAGAAGAATCCAAGGGAGAGGCATGCAGGTGACCCAGAAAGCATGGCGAGGAACAGGAGAGATAGCTCTGATCAGCACCTCTATCAGATTGTCTGGACCATGGCAGAGGAGGGGCAATTGGTTCTCTATGAGACACAGTGGGCTTTTGTTGGTACCCAGAGTCACCTGTATTGTGTTCTAGCAGTCCATCTTCTCCCAGTGGTGCACTTAGGTAATTTTAGACTCTGGAGTTATTGGTCTTTTGGTAGAGCCAGCCAGGTGTTCTTTAGATGGCAATGTGCATTATTTCACTTATTTCAAAATGTGGTGAGTCCTGTTGCATTTGGGGCCCTTCATGCTCATTCTGCATAGCCTTGGACATCTGCCCTAAAGTCCTGCCCTGGTGGCACCATTGTCTTCTCCTACTGATTGGGAGAAACAGACTGGTGCAATTTCCTGGTCTCCTGGCTTAAGTATTGGGAACAGGGCTCCATCTAGGAATGAACACTGAGATTCATTCATAGCCCCACTGCTTCCCTCAAAGCCCCACCCCCCTGACATCATCAAACTTTACACCTTTGCAGCTTCTGCAACAAACTCCACAGTGTGGATGTGCAAAGATTTAAAGCTGCAGCTTCACGTCAGTGAAAATGTTTGTGTCGATGCCGTGAGGTTTGTTGTTGTTGCAGTTATTGTTGTTGTTGTAAATCCAGACTTAGAAATAATTGCTCCCTCTTTAGTTACATATGATTCCAGGCAGTGTGCAATATTTAAGAAGCACTTGGGAGTTGGGCTTGACAGAAAGTGAACTTTCAATGCTGCTAATTAACAGCAAGTGCGCAAAACCAGCCAGCTTTCTCCCAATTGGCTACGACTGGGATTTGGAGACACCACAGGCACAATCTGCCTTCTCGGCACTAACAGCAAGCAGGAGAGCATGTTCCTTCCCAACCTGAGGCTCTTTACATATCTCCCCCCCCCCGGTCAATTATATTTCTCAATCAGTGGTTATTAGGTTTTGCTGGCATGATGAGCTGCCAGCCCTAAAAAGGTTTGTGCTATCTTGTTTTTCACATGATGGTTTCAACTATCACACAATAGCCTGGACATTTGGAAACTTAATGTTATTTTATGAATTTCTACCCACTCTTGATCTCAAAACCCAGCAAAGGTTGGTCATACAACTACATGAAATCAATGGGGCTTGAGTTAATCCCCTGCCCATGTTACTGGGAACAAGTCACATGGAATTCACTGGGACTTAGTTCTGAGTAAGCATTCAGAGGCTGGGACTGCACATCCTATTCCATTCTTTCACTGGGGCTTAACTTAATCTGCTTCCGTTGGACTGTCCCCTAAAGCCTGTTATATAGCTAAATAAATTAATAATACAGAAATATGCACAATGACATTTATGTGTCACTAAATGAGTCACAAAGAATTTACTTCTAGGCCCCTTAGAGCCCAATCCTATACATGTCTACTCATGGGTATAGGATTGCAACCTTAAATAACATGAGAAACTCAATGCCACCATGTGTTAAAAAGATATAAGTAAGTAGACATCCACTAATACAGAGGTGCAGAACCTCAGGCCCAGTGGTCAAATCTGGCCAGCGGCCTGGGCTCCAAATCCAGTTCTCTGGGGCTCCCCAGATGGCCACTCCCCCGTCTCTTGGCTCCACTCCCTTTCCCCCCAGCCACCAATCATTCTGTGGTTTCCTGGCTTTTGTGCAGTTTTTTCTTCGTTCTAAAAGGTTGATATTCCTCTCCTAAGGCTTAGCTCCTGGCAGGGAGAGCTTTAAGGTAAAATATGTGGGAATTGTTAGTATTTTGGACCCACCCCTCTGGCCTTCAGCCCGCCCACTGTTGGAATGCAGCACTGAAGAGCTTCTCTGATATGGAATTTGGGCCCTAGGGCAGAAAGAGGTTCCATACCCCTGCACTTTAGTTAAACCTAAAGGTTTCCCTGGCATTATTTGTGGCTCTTTCTTTTAGGGAGCATGCTACACAAGGGTGTCTGTTTAGCACTCACTTAGCCATTGAGACACGTGCATCAACGTTTGCTCGAAATCATCCATTGTGCCTGCCATTGCCCATATATCTTTTTCTGCTGTACCCCTCTGGAAGCTGGAAACATCATGCTCACAATAGATCTAAAAGCAGAGTAGCACAATTGTTCCAAACGTGAGGCTCTAGAAACTTTTTCCTGTGGTCAATTACATTCCTTAACTGGTGGTGATTATGGCTATCTTGGGCACCATGAATTACCAGTCCTCAAAGAGCTGCCTTAGACTTCTCAGTTGTTTGGTACTGCCACTAACAGTTAGGGAGGCATTACATTGTAGGAACTGCATAACATTTGTAAGCCTGTATTAGACTGTTTAGCTAGACCCTCAAGCTGCCTTCCTTCTTTCCTAATGAGCAAGAATACAGGCTGCTACAACTGATCGACCATGGCTTCACCCCTGTTCAAAATGTTTCCTAAAGGAACAGTTGGCAGACTTCAGGCTTGCGGGATCGACTTTGTTTCTTACTAGAATACCAAGGCCTACCAATCAGAGTGAAGTGCAAAATCCTGGCTCAGCGGGAGGCACACCCTTAGGATTAAAGAGAAAGGGTACTTCTGAACACATGCTCAACCCAGGAATTTATTTTCAGTATCAGGACTGAACTCTTGGGATGTGGGAGATATTCACTCAATTTGTATGTTAATACAAACTTACCTGTTTTCACACCTTCAGAGTGAAAGGTGAACCCAGTGCCAGCTCCAGGTTTCTGAGAGCCCTTGGGAATGATTCCCTCAGTGCCCCCTCTCCTCTATGCTAAAGGTCTTTGCTAAGGACAATGCATGTTGTGGCCTTGCAATGGTTGCTGGGTGCCCATCTTTGAACATATTTCTGTAGCCAACGTTGCTCATGGTCAAATACAGTAATTGATCACAGGAGGCTGCCTTTGTAGCCATAGATTTCAAAGTGTTCAGCTGCATCCTACGATTTACAAGTACTCAAATACTTTTGCCTGCAATGTTCTGACTGCTTACTCAAGCTTTCAATGGGACTAATGTGGAGCAGGTAGTTTGGGGACTGCAAACTTAAGCTGAAATGGGAGATTAGTTTGGTAACTCAGTGCTTTGAGCCTGTCTACCGGGAATTCTTCTTAGAAGGAATAATCTCTGTTTAAATATAGCAAAGACTTATCTTTACTTTCTTGCCTCTTCTGAGCTTTGAGCATATAATTATTATTTTTCCCTCATTGCCCTTCAGCTGCTTTGTAGGTGCCCTGCCTGCTCATCTAGCTTGGCCATGTGGCAGGGACTGATAGGAAAGATGACATGGGCCTGGTCCGCATGATTACTGCGGCTTAAACAAGCCACGGTGGCTTGTATAAGCTGCAGCAGGTGCCATTTGCCAAATGACCCACCCAAGTGTAGCTTGTCGTGTCGCCCAAAGCCGGGTGGCATGTCTTGTTTGAGGGGAAAACAAACCTCAAATAACCCATGGCTTGTTGTTAGGTGATCTGAGGGTTGTTTCCCCCTGAAACAAGCCATTCCGCTCAGGTTCAAGCCATGCCTGGGCTAAAGGTAATTGGGCAAATGGCACCTGGCACCTGCCATGGCTTAAACAAGCCACTGTGGCTTGTTTAAGCAGCAGTGATCATGTGAGCCGGGACAGTAGGAAGGTAAGAAGCCCAGACCAAGGCACTCATACCCTCAGCTCTTAGCAAGACCACCAGTGCTTAAGGACAGCCCCTTCCCCACATTCCCAGTGGCTACTGAAGAGGAATCCTCCCTCCAATTCACCACCTGAGAGTGGGGCAGCAAATTGGAAGCAGGGCATTTGAGCTCAGCACTAATTCACTATTCGTTTAGGTCTGTATACCTTGCACTTTTCAAATCTGAACATAACCTACCAGACATGCATTGTAAACTGCCAGGTGCTTAACAGCTACCACCACTACCACATTCTTCCATTCATCCTCTGTCATGCCATTTGGGGCACTAGTGAGGGAGGTTGGTGTTACAGGGTTCCACTATGGACTGGGGTTTACCAAGGTTTTTGGCAAGTTACGGTAGGTTTCTCCAGAAGGAAGGAACTGAACAGCACCATGGAGAGCTCCAAGTGTTACTGGGGGCCTGAAGCCAGACAAGCTTGTCTATATGTTGGTCCAACATGCAGCAGAATTTGAGACTGAGCGCAAGGGGCTTGGCTTCCTTTAGGCTAGTTGTCCCTGCCCCCACACTGACTGGGGCCTTTTCTCTTAAAGGGGCCTGGTCTGTTTTAGCAGTCTCAGGCTGTGACAACACAGTGTTGGCTGTGGCATTCTAGGGACCTCTTCGCTGGGGTCCTCAGAATCCAAAGACAGCAATGTGACCTTTTCTGGATGCAGGGGTAAGGACCCTGGTGTCTTCCTGAGAAACTGGGTGCTGGAGAGGTGGAAGCCTCATGATGACTTTCTGTAACCAAGTCTTCTGCCTGAATGGTTCTCAGGGGCCTATTTTTCTGAGGGTGAGAGGTCGGGATCCTCTGAGGATGAGGGTTCAGGGACCTGGTCCATGACACACTCACTGCTGCAGTCCAAGGCAGGCAACAAAAGGAAGAGGTTTATTGATCCCTTGGTAGGACTCCATATACATGGGGACCTGCATTTGGCTTTCTGGGCCACGAGGAGTGTCAATGTGTGCTACATCCAAACCAGTTTTCTTATCTCTTCAGCGAAGCAGGTTATCTACTTTAATCTTCCAGGAGTAAGGCATTCAGCTGCTCCTCTCTCCCTGGTGCTTTGTTGTTGGCTTTCGGGTAGCTGGCTTACACATGGAGATAGGACTATAGTAGGTTAGTGGTGACAGCTCAGGGTTTCTGAAAAGTATTTCAGTTAATGCTCTATCATCACATTTTTATGTAATAAAAATTACACATGTACCTGTCCAGATCCTAAGATCATCTTCAGAGGCCCTTCTGCAGGTGCCCGCACCAAATGGGGTGAAGCAGGTGGCTATGAAGGAGAGTTGTGGACTGCCCTCCTCAGAGAGCCTCACCTGATGCCTATGTTGCGGTCTTTTGGGCACCAGGTGAAACCTTTTTTTATGTTTCCAGGTTTTTTAGTCCTTCAGTTTTTAAAAAAAATATGTTGGTGCATTTTTAGATCTTTTCACTGCTTCTGGCTTTTACTCTGGTTTTCATTTTGCTTTTATTCTGTTTGAAACTTAAATTTTACATATTACTATGTTATTGCATTTTATAGTTTTAAGTTTTGTTTTGTGAACTGCTCAGTGAGCTTTGGCTATTGGGTGGTAATAAATAAACAAATACATAAATAAAATAAAAACAGATTTTTCATAACACTTGCAGATGTTAATTTATATGCATAGATGCAAATGTAAAAAGAATTACTATAATTTAAATGGAAATATAATACATCTCACCGTAGAGGGGAAGACTTTGGCCAGTTGTCCTCTGTGCCTGCTCAGTTTGCTTTCCAGGTGCTAACTGTTGATGGGCACCTTCAAGGCCCCAGCTCTCACTTCTTAGGGTTCTTTATCTTTAAACCAGACTTGGACTGAACAGCCCTTCAAACAGAGGACTGCCCTCTGTAAAGCAGGACACATGGCCACCCTACTCCAATGGCTCGCTTCTTTGAAAGAATTCAATATTTCCGACATTATTTTTGCCTGTGTAACATCACTATGACTTTTCGGCTGTGCTGTAGGCTGGGAACTACGCCATCATCACTGAGCCCCTAATGCTACGTAAGCTGTATTTTAAAAACCATTGGTTGAAGATGAAGGTTTTAAACATATGAGCCATATCATTAAAAACAGAGCTTCAACTTCATAGAGATAAACTGCAATGATTGATAATAATAATTTTAAAAAGTTTCATAGCCAATATGCCATAGGTAAGGCACACATTTTGGGAGTCCAACAGGTCCAAATATACGGGATAGGGTTTTTTTTTTGTCTGTATCTGTCAGACATATAGCTGTTCCTTAAATGTGAGATATGATAATATACCCATACTGTCTAACCATCTTCCATGCAAAAAGGAAGATGAAACATGGCAGAATTACAATTTGCTTACAATTAGTGATGGGAAAAATCCAAAATCACACAACTTTCCTATGCAACGTTTCAGAATACTGTTCTTATCTGTTCTTATCTAATGGATTTTTAAAATCAAAATTCACATGGAGAGTGGCATAGTCAATTCCCCAAAACTGTGATGTGTGTGTGTGTGTGTGTGTGTGTGTGTGTGTAACAGTAAGTTAGTTAAGAGACCCTCAACACTGGAGAAATTGCTGGTTGGGTTCAGTATAATTGTCAAACTTAAGCAAATGAGCATCAGAATTCAATTATCTCCTTGGAGTAATTAAGGTTTCATGGACTAATTGTAGAAGTACCTGCCCACATCATTTCAGACACACACCAAAAGCACTATGTTAAAGATCTCTAAATATCCAAAAGGCAATACATGAGACGGACAGTGCTGACCCTAGCCTTACCCTACTGAAGCATAGGTTTGAGTATAGAGGTGTTTACATATATTTATTTTTAAAATTCAAGAGTACAATGTATTTATTGGCAAAGATATTAGCACATTCCTATTAATTTTTAAAGATTATTTTGAAACCAGGCTAAGTAGCCTGCTAATTACTTGCTGGGTGGAAATGAACGTAGCCTGAAGCGAAACATAATGTATTTAATACACAGCATCAACTAAAAGTTGTTTTTATTACATTTTAAGTGCTAGGTGTATGCAACCTCTGCCAGAGGAAGACTTCCATGATACTTATACAAGAATAAACCCAGGGATGGGGACTCGGACTCCAGGACTCGACTCATGAGTCGGACTGAGTCCCCCCTCTGACTCGAGTCAGACTTGAGTCCCAATATTTTTAATGGAACTCGACACTCGACTCGGGACTCGAGACCAAGAACTCGTGTTCCAAAATCGTGTTCCTCAAATGCAACATGGATAGGTTTTAGGAAGTACAGCAAGTTTATTTTTTAAAATCATTTTCCTAAAATGCAACCTTTCAGACATTTTGGGTTTGGCTGCCTCTGCCTGCCTGTTTGGGGTTCCCAGCCTCCTCTGCCTGCCTGGTCTCTTCTTAACGAGTTCCACAGTTTGAATTGTCGAAGACAAAGGCCTCTGCCTGCCTGTTTTGGGGTTCCTGCCTCCTCTGCCTGCCTGGTTATTTTAGGTTTGTCTGCCTGGTCTGTTCTTGCCAAAATCAGTTGCAGAGTTTTGAAATAAAAAGGCAAACTTGTGCCTAGAATTTATTTAAGGCTATTTCAGAATTTAAGCCACACATCTGAAATAGCCTTATTTTGTTGGGAAAACCCCCCATTGATTTTAATAGGGACTCGTGGAGTCAGCTTTGGGAGTGACTCGTGAGTCACCATTTTGTACCTCGGACTTGAGACTCTGGTCCAAAGACTCATGACTCAACTCGTGACTTGAAACCAAGGACTCTTCAACATCCCTGCCAGAGGGTACCAAGATAACCCCCCATTGATTTTAATAGGGACTCGTGGAGTCAGCTTTGGGAGTGACTCGTGACTCGTGAGTCACCATTTTGGACCAAGGACTCGGACTCGGGTCCAGAGACTCGTGACTCGACTCGTGACTCGAAACCAAGGACTCTTCAACATCCCTGAATAAACCCTTATACTCTGTAAATTATCCTGAAATAGGGGCCACCCCCTGAATCACATACTCCATTGCCTGTAATGGAGAGGCAATATACTTCCCCCTTCACATGCCTTGTGCATGTGTGTGGGGAAAATATAACTACAAGATTATTCCCTATGCCACATATACACTTCTTGCCTTAAGATCATGAATGGTGAGATACCATAGGGAGCTCCATATGTTGCATGAGTATGCGCGCACACATACCACGCAATGTGGCAGTACAGACTGTGCCATCCTCTTGTGCACTCGGGTTGCTCAAACACAAGCATACTTCATCACTCAGACAGGTACCATCATCTGAGGAAGATCTAGCGCTGTGCCAATATTTTATTTTTTTCAAAAAGCAGAAAAAAACAAGCAGACAGGTTTGCTCCTGGCCACTAGAAGAAGAAGAACAATGACAGGATCAGACAGATACCTCGCTTCTCCTACCCTCCTTATAAGGCCATACTCGAGCAGAGGCATCAAACTAAAGGTCCACGCTGGAATGTTGCCATGGTGGTCTCAGTCACAGCATAAGAGAGTAGGAAATGAACAAAGGGACTACTTTCTTCGAATCCATCTTAATTCTTGGCTTCTCTTTAATGCTAGTCCAACTATCTTCTGCTGATGAAAGCTGTTGACTCAGTAAGCAATGGCAGCTATTGACTCTTACAATACAGTAATACCTTGGATCCAAGTGTTTTGGATTACAAGCACGGTTCCTGAATGAATTATGCTTGCAATCCAAGGTATTACTGTATAAGGCTGTCACACAATGCACACAACTTTACTCAGTGCTCCAGAGCAGCAGGGGACTTTGACTTTCCTTAAAACATGGGTACCACTGGCCAATGGATTGCACCTGGCCTGAAAAGTATTCAGCTCTGGCCCATGACCTCCTTTCCTTGGCCTTGCCTGCCCACATGACATTTATCCTTTTTTAAAAAGCCCCCATTAAAACCAATGAAAGATATTTTCATTTTAGCTCAATTGCTTCACAGGAGATGGGGTTTGATATCCATTGAGATTGCAGCTGGAGATGGAAGTTAACCCTCCCCTCTCTGCATGCTGCAATCTCAAGAATGGGAGGTTTTTTCCAAGTCTAGTTGCTGCAAGGGGGGGTGATATTTGTTGAGATCGCAGCATGAAGGGGAGGGTTAGCTGTTCCCTCCCTCCCCACTGTGATCTCGACAAAGATCACCCCACCCTCGCCACCCCAACAATAGTCTTGGGAAAAGCTTCCCATGGGCTCCATGGGGTATCTTTGTTTCCATGTGGATATGTGTGAGTGAATTAATGATGTATGCGTGTGTGAGAGAGAAAGAGTGTGAGTGGCTCCTCCCACTTTTGCTTTGGCCCCACCCACTATTGGAATGCAGCCCTCAGAAAGTTGGTGATGAGGGAATGTGGCCCTTGGGCTGAAAAAAGTTCCTCACCTATGCTTTTTATAGAGTTAAAATATAAAATATCTGCCAGCCTAGAGTACCTGAAAAAGTTGACACCTGTCTAGAGCACGGTGGAAACAATGCTTCTCTCGGCTTACTGTCTTTGGCAAATCTAAGCAGTTAATTAGCATTATCAGATGCCATTTTGTATTAAATATAAGAAGACATTCCTAAGGGGGGGGAATTAAATGGCACAAGAGAACAGAGAATATTTCCTTGTGTCCAATAGATGTTTTTACGTGAATACCTTTCATTACAATCATTTTATTCTTTCTGTTTTACAGAACACACAAGGGTGAGGAGCAGGTACACCATCAGAGCCAAAACAAAACAAAGTATATTTAAATTAATTTTAATAAGTACCAAAAAGATAATAGTAAGCAATATTTTGTGTGGGGGTTAATAAATATTCTTTAACAGCAAGCGAAGAGACACATTCAAACATTGGTCAAGTTATTTCCTTTACATTTTCATGAAAGCAATAACTCCCCCCCCAGCTAAACATGGTCACAAATTACAGAATATTATAATCCCCTTTGTGTTTGTTTGTTTGTTTGTTTGTTTCTGTGTTTGTTTCCTCCATAAGCACAGAACAGTAAAAAGTGAACTGTCATCCAGAGATTTTTTATGACACTGATGTTTAAAATTACGTAGATTACATTTATCATGCAATTTTTTTATTGTGCAAGTGTTTAATGTGTGTGTGTATGTGTGTTTGTGATCTCTCTCTTTAGAAAAGCAAACAATTCACCATTCCTTGTTACTCAGCCAAAGAAACAAAAACAAAAACTAATCAAGGTCACAGCTTGAAAGTGTTTCTAGATCCAGCACCATTCCTGGATGCCCAAGTGGTCATGGCTACAAGGGCTTTTGCCCAGCTTAATTTGGTGCACCAGTTGCCTCAATTTCTCAGAAAGCTGAACCTTGCCATTGTCACATATGCATCAATGACACCCACTGGATTACTGTAAAACACTCTACATGGGGCTGCCTTTGAAGTGTACTCAGAAACTTCAGCTCATTAGAGCTGCTAGAGTACTAACTAGGGCCTGCTATATAGAACATGTTACTCCAGTATTATATCCTCTTCGCTGGTTTCCAATTTATTTCCCAGTCAAATTCAAAGTGCTGGTTTTGACCCTAAAGAGACTGTGTCCCATATGTTTCCAAATTCAGATGACATGCAAAAATAAATTGGCTATAAACCAGGTGTGCACACCTTGTGATTTACCAGACCAATCACAGTCCACCAGCCATGCATGACTGAGTCCCATCAAGGGCTCAGTAAACCTGTTTCTGCAGCCAGAATGGGACTGCAAAAACAGTGGGGTTGTCAAGCACCTGGCAGGCCAAAATGCATGGCTGGTGGACTGCATTTGGCTTGGTGGGGCACAAGTTGCACAGGCCTGCTCTAAACATTATAAATATGTTTTATCATTGGTTTGGCTTATAGAAGCCATGACTTGCAATCATTTCTCCATATCAAATATATTGTTTTTGATGAAGACAAGTGAATTAATGTTCAGTGCAATCTCCTCTGTTGAACAAAAGTGCCATCAAAGATCAAACTATTTTCCATAAAGTGACTATGTCTTCTTTAGCAGTTCTTCTTTTTCTCAGCTATTGATGTACAGCACGTGTGCATGGTACATGCAACTTTTGATGGATAAATATAGAGTACTTCATTGCATTGTGTGCTAAAAGTTAAATACTGTAAACACATGACTGCTAGATGCAACTAACATGATAATCTAAAACAGAATTGCCAAAAGCAAAGGATCAAACCAATGTCTTCTTTTTTCATGTTAATTTAAACTGCAGTGGGAAAGAAGCCTAACACAATAAATGTCATATTGGCCAAATAGTTCATGGAAGCTCATATTTTTAACATCATTAACAAAACTTAATTTAGTGCAATCCTGAGCACCTTGAACACAAGTTACACGAGCTTCAGGCCAACATAATGCTTCACAGATATGCAATGTTGAAAAATTAGCATTTTATGGTATATAGTAAAACCAAGTTACAAAGCCAAAAATGCATATTTCAATGTATCATGACTGTGGGAAAAGGATACAAACTAGCTTGCATATTTTCATTTAGATTACTTTTCAGAATTAATGCATCAATACAAGTTGAGCTGAATAAAACTCAAGAAAAACAGGTATGAGATGGGCCCATTATGAAGTAAACTAGTTGGGGGTTTTTAGTTTAACTGCAAGAACCCAAAAATGGCCAAGCAAAAAGGCAAAATCTGTTTCAACTGATTTCAAAAGGAAAATTTCTGTTGACTTCCTACATCCATCTTGAAGGCTTCTATGTTGTTTTTATGGCACAGAACTGCTTCTGCAAATCATGTATGGCAAACTACGTCACATGAAAAGGGTTAATACGCATGACTATAACACTGAATGTGAATGGCAGGGGTATGTGAAGGATCCAGAAATGAAGCCCATATAAAGATGGACATTTTGAGAGTGAACCCAACTGGCTCTAAGGGCTCTAAGGGCAAACTCCTATTGTGCCGAGAAATATCTGTTTGCACAGATCTGTCTATGAACATTCATACTCCCAGAACTTGGCACAAATACATTCTATAAGAGCTTAGCAGTCCCCTGTACCCAAAAATTCATCCAATCCAAAGAATTATGTATCTCTGACACATGTTCATCACGTGATTACTACAACATTGTGATGCCTTGCATGTGTGAATGAGCCATTGCAGAGGGTGACACTACAGACAGAACTCATACCACGCAATGCTATGTCAAATGCAGTGCCTTTCAGGTGCCCCTTAACTCTTACAAGGAGCACCATGGGTGATTTTCTGTTACAGTCCTGATTCCATAAGACTCACACAACTGGCCCTGTGGCTGTATCATTGCAGTCTTTAAATGTTTCAGTAACACTGTCTGATGAACACATGGAAAAGTACCTCCCACAAGTGTACTGCCTAAATGGCACCTCAGAATGGGTGATTCACACATTCATCTGTGAGTCTTCCAGTACAGAATGATTAAGTAACCATATCTGCATGTGTGATTCAACCTAAAGGCTCACTGAAATGAGCAAGACATTCAGACTAAGCCTTTACATATTTACTCAGAAATATTTCATTTAGTTCAATGGGATTTGCTTTCTAGAAAACTGAATTTCAGCATTGGACCCTCTATGTATGGGCAGCTATTAACCACATGATCAACCACTCATAATACAATGGTATTTAATACTCAGACATATGGGAAAATAAGATAAACAAACTAAAAGGATACTTAAAGAAACTGGAACATTATTAATGGCAAATTAATAGTGTTCCAGTGGAAGACACATTGGCCAGATCCACAACCCACTTACAGTGGTGAAAAACCCTATTCATTTAACAGGATCACTCTGAAGTAAATGTGGTCTGCACTTTGCAGCTCTTATAAGGCTTCTGAGAGAAAATGTTCTACATGTTTCAATACGCAGGTTCCCTTATCTGAGGCCTCCAATTAACAACAGTTTCTCTCAAGTACATTCTTTTCTCAAGTAACTTCCAACAACTACTCATTTTACTTTTTAACAAAATAAAATGAGAACATATTTATTTATGAGGTTTCCTACATTAAAGCACTTCAGCCTTCTGGATTCTGTTGTAAAATTCACAATTTCCCACTCAAATTCATATTAAAAAGTGCCCCTGCTTCACCCTCTTATTAAAGCCACGTCCCTGAAATCTCTCAGTCCAGAATCGTGCCACTAAAGCAGGGCTCTCCAACCTTGGGTGCCCAGATGTTGCTGGCTTACAGCTCCCAGCATACCCAGCCAGCATGGCTAATGGCAAGGGATTCTGGGAGCTGTAGTCCAGCGACATCTGGGGACCCAAGGTTGGAGAGCCCTGCACTAAAGGATTTCCATCATAACTGTTTTAAGGAGTATAACTCTTAACTGTCTCCTGGTATAGTAGACCTCTCTTCAGACCTTCCTAGTCAACACAGGGTGGGCAGCGATGGAAAGGTTGGGCCCAGTGCCTGCACTCCCATGCCCACTCCACACTTTCAATTTTGTAATCATAGGGGTTTTGAAACAGGTTTTCAAACACCTCTTTTTCACACGGATATTTTATTACACTTAAAAATATTAGGTGTGTTCTTTTAAAAGTAGTGCACGAAATGGCCTTGATATTGTTTGTGTAAACCACACTCTGAAGGGCAGAAAGAAGATTGGTAATAGTGGTTTCTGCAGGCATCACAGCAGAAGCTACACCTGCTTAACTTTTACCTGCCATACAGATATTGAAGAAACAGATTCTTCTTTGCATCAGGAACAAGTAACACTAGTCTTTGACGACCTATTAAAATTTGCACTGACAGTTTCCGTTGCTGCTAACCTATAAACCTGGACCAAATGAAACCCCTGCAAAGTTCTCACTAAATGACAGCACAATAGTACTGCACGCAACAGTCACTCCCAGCAATAATTTCAACACAGGTACAAAAGTGCACCTGCTGCTATTCTTTTGATGCAACAGGTGCAGTTTTCCATGTGCACAGCACCACCACAAATCCACTGAGCTTTTACTTAAACTTTCAGCAACTAAATTTGTGACAACCAGGACATTTTTTTCACTTTCTATGTCAGTTACCAGGGGGAAAATACAGCTAATAAATATTATAAATGTATTATACATTGCAATAAGACATTAAACTAGGTGCCATGAACACAAGCTCGAACATCATGAGTCAAGGCATAAAATGTATACTTTCTGTCCACTCTAAATAACCTCAGGAACCAAATTGTCCTCTCTAAGCGCTCTCCCATTAAAGTTCACCAGTGACAGGCCCTCATTCACCCCACATTAACTCACACAGCTCTACTTTTTCCCATTATACTCTGGTCATATGTGCAATTATAAAACAATTATCGCATATAGGATGACCTGTGCACAGAAACAAGGTTTCATTCCTTTTGGATGCTTTCCTACATGTGTGAAAGCACATTGCATGAGAAGAAAAATGCCACACCAAGCACGCAGACTAGGAATCCTCTGAAGACTGAAAATAGAACAACCGGACCACAGCTCAGTGACAGAGGTCCCAGGTTCAATTCCAGGTATCTCCAGGTAGGGTTGGAAAAGATACCTTTTTAAAACCCTAGAAAGTCACTGCCAATTGGTGTAAATAATAATGAACTAGATGGAGCAATGATCTGACTCAGCACAAGGTAGCTTCCTCTTTTCCTAGATGGCTAATAAACCTATCCAGCTGATTCTTACTATAGTTTTTATGCAGTTAGTTTTACACCATGAAATGCATCTGCTGAAAACATTCGTAATTCCTTTCATGGCTTAGTGCCCCAAATCCATACAGCAATTCTGGGTCATTTTATATCAAATTGTAAATGTTAAGAGCCAGGGTGGTATTGTGCTTATTTTTTAGAGTCTTGGACTGGGACTTGGGAAATCCGGTAGTCCCCACTCAGCCATGAAGCTCACTGGGTGACTTTGGGCCAGTCACTGACTCTCAGCCTAATCTACCTCACAGGGTTGTGGTGACTGGTGAGGATAAAATGAAGAGGAAAAGGACCATGTATGCTACCTTGGGTCCCTTGCAAGAGGAAAAAAGGCGGGATATAAATATAAATATGATGATGATGATGATGATGATGATGATGATGTAGATGTAGTATGACCCACAACCCCACTATGCTGTCAGAGAACTATATTGGGATGACAGTACCCATATTGTATTAATTCTTTGGATTAAGAGGCACAAATTCAAGAAAACATAACTAATGGTGAAAAACGCACAGGGAGTAGCAATTATTGTTATGGTATATTGCCCATCTAAAAAATTCCTATCTTTGGGTTTAGGAGATCTACTTTTTCTGTCCAGACTTGAAACTTTGGACCAAGTGCTGAAAAATAAAAAGGCTAATATGCAAAATAAAGTAGTGTGTCTATTTAACAGTGCATTTATTTAAATCTTTAATCTCATGCTCAGTTATACAGAGGTCACTTAAAATGTTTATTTTTAATCATTTTTTTCATTATTTTTTGTTAAAAACAAGTCAGAATATCAGGACAATGGGTAAAAAATGCTTAGATCCAATATGAAAAACTAGTGGAAAGGCTAGGTCCTATGGGTTGCCACGCCTATAAAACAGCAGTTAGAAAGGGCCATTATGATCTCTATGCCAGAATACTAACACAGTGGACCGGACCCAGCACTCTGTATGGTCACAACAACAGGTGAGTTAAGGCTGCTCTGCATGGCAACATCTGTCATCACCACCTATGGCAGAGCTGCATCAGAGGAAGCTCCTCTAGCTGGAAACAGATGATAAGAGATTCCCCCACTCCCAAAGCTGAAGGTTATACATATCACTTTCATTGCACATAGTATGCACATTCACCCTACTATCATCTGTATCCAGAAGTTTTTATCGTGTTTCAAGAAACTGCAAAACCAGCTGGATCAGAGATGATAGTGGGAGAAACAAAATGAGTACACCACCACAGGCTACAATGGCTCTCTCTCTCATGCCACCTCTAATTCTCTAAAAACAAATACACTACGGTCTGCCTCCTGCTTTGAAGGCATGAGAATGGGGACATGAGAAGGAGTGCAGTGGAAAAACGACAAGGAACAAATTGGCTAGGCACCATACTAAGTTCAGGTTGACCATCACAATATGATTACTAAAATTACTATTTAACATATATTTAGCATCCAAAGAGTACTGGACACCAATGCCATCAATATCAGTGCAATTCTCCACATCTCCTATATAGAGTAGTAATCTGTTAGAATGGAATCACAGTTCACATGCAGCAGCACCAGATGGACTTACACAACTCGCTTTGTGCAGAACAAGCTGTAGCTGTAGCTTGCTAGTTGAAGTCAGCCTTGTGCCGCCATTGCAGCTACCCATATTTTTTATAATCAGGGTGTTATTGTACTAATTTGAGGCAAGAATTTTCCTTTGAGGTATGCTTTTACTAAAAACAAACAAAACAAACAATGACCACCTCATCTGTTTGAGCAGGGGATGCCATGGGTCTAATCAAAGATATGATTATTCTTTTGCCGTGAATCTATTGATATTTTGTGTTTATTAATGTACATGGAAACTCCTGAATGTTCTTGTAACAGAAGTATGTGTCATATTCACATGCAGCCCAATTTTATGCGTGTTTACTTGGAAATAAGTTCCAAAATGTTAAAAGGGGCTAACTGGCAGGCATGTATGCACAGGGCTGCACCCGAAGTGTTATGCAAGTCTCTAGATGCATGACAGAATATATTAAATGGTTGTATTAAGTCAATATTTCTGCCCTTGGCTTATGCCTGTTCCCAACAGTTCTGATAACTTCAGTGGGGCTAAGATAGATCCATGTGCAGGAATTTTATTATGCACATATATTACACAAATTGGAAGGAAGAACATAAGCAATTTGTTCAAATGTGCAAGTAATATTTTCTTTATGGGTTCGTTGTTCTTAAGAACGAGTGCCCTACTGCGTAACCAAATATAATTCTAAACTTTCCCCCTTCCCCCAATTTCTAGAAGGCAAGTTCTGATTTTATATTGTTTAAAAGAGAAACATATCAGCTGTCCACCAAGATCACATGAAACTCTAAGAAAATTCCTAGGATATAAAATACGGTTGTTGTCCTCCTCATTCTTTAAAGGCCCAATCCTGTGCAGTGCTGAGACTGTCAACTCCCATGGAAATTAATGAGAGATGAAAGCACATAGCAGATTGCAATAGAAGAGCCATACACCACACACCAGCAGCAAAGGTTCAAGTACTACATTCCTGGGGGACCTCTCAACCCACAATTAATCTCTGGATCTCATGTTCCTTTCATAGCGGGAAGAAAGTAATAAATGAACTGGATTGCATTATATTACTTGACTACATTATCTCCCTAACCATCTGATCTATCTTTTTAAAACTGGGTAGTCAGAGAGACATGACATTACCAATAAAATGTGGTGTAGGTATTTTCTCCCAACAAAAGTAGCAATGTACTTGGCATACATGCAAGATTAATACAGGTTGAGAATTCTCCCCAGAATGGAACATTTGAACAGGACAAGTCAAGCTAATGAGATGGGCTTTGCAATGCATTAAAATTATGCTGTCAGAGCCCTTTGCCAAAAACAAAGATAAGACTGAAGATTATTTTTTTTTTACATTATTGGTATTTACAAGTGCTTTACATATATACATATTTATATATTTATTTGTACCTGGACAGTGTAGCATTTAAGGGTAAATTTATAATTTACAAATAAAACATTTTAGATATATATAACTATATGATGAAGAACTTTTTTTATTGCTCACCTTCAAACCTTATACAACTTTATCACACTATTGCACGCATTTCTGTATTACACAGATCTACATTATATATAAATAGATATGAAAATAAGGATTTTCTATATTAATGTTTCAAATAAAGTGCCTTACCTTACCTTAAGTAAAAATACCTTACTTGATTTAATGCCAGAAGAGCCATCTTACCTCAATGTTCTAGCCAATAAAATGCATTTGTGACCTTGCCATCAATATTTTTCATGCAGAGCAAAGACCAAAATCACATTGAAAGAAAACAAACGAACAAAAGAAAAATAAATCAGCAAATGAAATATTAACCTGGTTCATAATGCTAACCCATGGTTTATTTAGGACACTGTCCTATGCATGTTTAGAGAGAAAGAAGTCCTACAACTCCCAGAATGCATTCTAGGAGTTGTATGCCTTTTTTCTGTCTAAACATGCATAGGACTACACCCTTAACTGATGGTTAACCCATGGTTTGTTGCCCTACCCAGGGTTTGCTTGGCACACGATCAAACAAACCATGGTTTGTTTTCTCAATCCATGGGTTGTTTGTTTCCCTCCTTTGCCCACTCCCTCCCTGTATCCCAAATGCCTTTGCAGTGCAGTAGTACTAGCATGTAGAGTGGCTGGAATTTTTTTAACACTCTTGCCTGCCACCTCCGTAGCCTGGCCAATCAACCCATGGTTCTGGGTTCACACGTAACAACAACCCATGATTTAAACAACCCAGAGTTCAAAACCCAACAACAAACCATGGGTTCCCTTTCTGGGTTGTTTGTGGTTAACAAACCATGGATTTTTAGCATGGCCATGTTCACACATCACAACAACCCAGAATTCAACAACCCATACCATAGGTTAGTGTTATGTGCGAACCCAGCCATTGTTTGATTTTGTGTATGTGTGAGTTTCCACACCTTAAGGTAATTTTAAATTTGTTTTAGAGCTATTTATACAGTGTTGTTAAACTTTGCAATATCTAGTTTATGCACTATACTCAAGTACTGTACAAAACTGCAATAAATGACACTATACGTCTACATATGTTTCTACTATAAAGACACCATCATAAAGGTGTATCTTTTTTTAAAAAAAGGTCAACTAATAACTGCTAATATGTATGTGAATCAAAATACTTTTGATTGGCCGAATACATTATTTAAATCTAAATACAGTACATCATTATTAGTGGTGGTATAATTTACAGGGCCTTTAGGGACATAAGGAATATTAGCAAAGGTTCCATGAGAAATTGTTAATGGATCAGTATTAAATATTATACAAAAATTTTAGAGGCTCCAATTTTGTTTCTATTTGCATTTAAGTACTGATGAAGCACTGAAGTTTATTTTCTTTTTTTTTAAAAGGTCCAATCCTTAGCAAAATCATTTCTAATATATAAAGTTGTTTTAAATTTATGGCAGCAAAATGTAAAGTTGCAATTTACAAAAGCAGCAATAATACTTATTAATCATGAGGGCACCCTCATGCAACTGAAATAAAAGAACTGTTTCCAGCGGCTGCTATGGACACATGAACAGTATGAAGAAGCCTTTAAGGCAGATTTCACGGTAACTGTACTTTGGAAAATTTTGTATACAGAAATCTTATACAGTATTACCAATATACCTAACCCTGAACAATATCCGAATGTTTGTTTTGCACATTTGGCATTTCTTTTGAAAGTTATAAAAGTGTCAATTCACAAGTCTGCATTAATATTGAAAATTGCCTTGTGAATGGCTACTATGTGCAATTTGCTGCAAGAGAATCCTGTAAACCTGCAAGCAAGAATCTGGAATGTTGCTCTTCATGGGATTTTGGGGAGCAAATTGTCCCTATGATTATGACCCATTCACAAAACATGTTTCCATCTGTATCTAGTTTCTGGAGTTTCTTATAGGGATCACCCCATTTCTGAAAATTATCTTTATATAAATCAGGAGCTTTCAGGAACTTCTCATCACTAGAAGGAATGACTTTCCTATGTGAATGAATGGGCCATCATCAAAAATGTAACACCACAGCTATAAAACATTCCTCATATCACCTCAAACGTATGGATTGGATCCAAAGAACATGGAAGGAAAACAGTCCCTTGAGCTGATCTGCAAAATGCTTGTGCAAGCATTCACACAGTGCTATAACAGGTAGCTTCTATAGCAGTTTTCATGCTTCTGCTTATGCAAGAGCTTGCACAAGAAGTTGCAAAAATGGAAGAACATCTTTGGGTTTAGTTTCACTTTTCTCATGCAACACTCTAGTGCAAAGTGTAGAACAGCCCTTCCATGAACAGAAAACATCTTCCACATGTGGAAGGGCATCTTTGGATCCAACTCTAGGCTCTTCAGAGGTCAGTTTGTACATTGTACATTCAGCTGCAAATCATCAAGAGGATAGTAATGAAATGATATAAATGCAAACCATCCCTAAGACTGCTCACTTGAAAATCCAGAATTTATAATACTTGAAGAGCTCCTGCTTGAAGTATAGGGGAAGAGCTCTCCTACTTCATAACTAATTAAAAACAACAACCCAGTCTTATCATACTGCTCACTATTTACAACCCTGATCCTGAATGTTCATTTGCAATTAAGTTATTTTGTGGCACTGCAGCAAAAAAGAGACATGCTACCTTGATTTGCTCCACTTGCCCAACGCCCCTTTCTATACTACCCAAACTTTTTCAGGACTCAGACTACACCTAAGAATGCCTTATAAAGGGATCCATGTGAAATTGGCTATAGAAAACATCTGCAATGTGCCAAGTAAATAACATAAGAAGTCTTTGTTATTAATTTTTGTTATTAATCAACACTGCTCCTCTGTTTAACCGTTTCTCCAGTTTCTACTTATCCCATGTTTTTCTCACGTTTGAGAAAGGACTGCACGACTGTGGATTGATACAGGTGGAACATTTGTTAAAGGACTTAATGAATATGGTTAATCAATAATCAAGAGTGAGCAGAAGATTTATGTGGTTTACTTTGGTGTACCACAGCTGTTTTCTATGTATGTTGTCCATTTCTACTGCAGTGTGCTGTGGTGGGTTCAGTGTCAACTCCCAACGCCCCTGTCCCCCGGCATTGCACAAGTGGTTTTATATAACACTCATGCACTGGACAAAAAGAAAAGGGCTCTTGCTGGAGCAACAGTAGTTTGCCCAGTGATGTGGGCACCTGGGCCAGTATGGAACCTGTTCTTTCCTTGTACTGTCAGAGGGACCCCCAAGCCCAACCCTTTTGCTCCAGGAGCAGAGTACCAACTATACCATAGGACTGGTGTGCAACTTGAAAGCTTGACTAAAAGTAAGAAATTATTAACCCTGACATTCCAATAGCTTTTACACATAACTTGCATTCAAAATGGTTGCTAATAAGAGAATACTTGAACTTACCACGCATCTATAATATTTACATGGGCACTGCTACCGTAAGAAATTATTAAGATTACTTTTTTAAAAAAATCTTTCTCTTTTAAATGATAGCTTCTTTGCATTAAAGTAGAATCAGTCATTTTATAGAAAAATATCTTAAACTTTAAATTAAAAAAATAGTGTTACTAAATAGTTATGTAGGACCATATTCGGTTGTATGGATATAATTCAGCATATTTGAATCCAAGTTTAGGAGAACTCACATGGATAGGAGAGCAGACTATATTTGCCATGGGTGCCATCTGTTTACAGATCCCATGAATAAATTCTGTGCACCTCCTTTGGAGATAAACGGTCAACATGTTACCTATATACATTCTGTACATATTGGTTCACAGATTAGCAGTTATTAGTCGTACTGTACATAGGAAAACAATCTGATTATAATGATGTTATACACCCTCAGCATAAAATTAAGGTTTCAGTGCGCGGGAGCAAAACCATGTAAGACAGGTTCCCTGTTTAGATATGTTGCCCAGTATACCAAATTGAAAGTACCAAATAAGACTGGAAAGACTATTCTTGACATCCTGTCAATTTTACTGACACTGTTGAACGTTTTCTTTGCTTCTTGTGGCTTGGCGTCTGGCTTTGCTTTGTTGGGTTCTGAAGCGGTAGCACTCTTGGAGATTGTTGGGAGAACTGAGTCCTTGGTGATATTTGGTGCATAATTGGCGACCGCCACTGCATAGGCATTGTTTTTCTTAATGACCGATGCCTTCTCTTTTTTCTGTTAAAAGATGGTATATGATTAAATATCTTAGATGTTATGTTTATATTAATGTACATTTAACAATCAAGAGACATTTAACAAATTCTCTTTTTTTTTCTTTTTTCTTTTTGCTAAAGGAATAACTTGGTTCAATGAACAATGCAATTCAATGATAAGAGGGGAAATACTGTTTGTCATACTAGACACTAGGCTGGAGACAGATAATAATTTTTCAGAAAGTAGGAGGTGGTATGGCAGGGATACTATTGCTCATGGTATATGAACATTCAACCCACTGTTTAGTATCATCTTGTTGTGCTTCAAAAACCTACAAAATCTGCTTGACCTGAGGCAACAGTGGAACAAAATGGAACGGATACTTTTATCATACCCTTAAAAACAATTGTCTATAACTAATCATAGTTATAGTAGTATGTATTATAGTGATGGAATGAAAGGAGGAACAGGTCCAGAGGGATCCGTGATACAATATGAAGGATACAGACAGCTCCAAGGGCCCTTCAAATACGGTACCCCAGTGATAGAAAGTGAGTTTCTGGATCTTTAGAAGATATTAGCCATACTTTTTCATTTTTATCTAGCTTTCAAAAGCTAGATAAAATAGGAATGGCTTTGTCTCCTATCTTGAGAACACAATGGTCACGACCCAACTTAGTTAACTATGCTTAAGCTCATTTATTTCAATTCATGTTTTCTATGGTAATGGAATTTCAGAGTGTACATATTTGAAGGAGCTACACAGCTCTATTCCAGGAGAGTCCCAGGTTAAAATCCGCAGTTAGTTATGTTGCTCCCTAGGTGATCTGCGCCACTCCCTAACGCGGGATAAGCCCCATTAAACACAGTGGGACCAACTAGAAGCCTAGACACAGCAGGGAGTTGTGAATGAACACAGCTACCCAAAGTTCAATGGACACAAACACACACAAAGTGAAATAGACATAGTGTGGCTGTTTCCCTCATGCACAATGGATAACATTCTTAATCCATCATATGTGAAACAGCTTTACTTAAACATCTCTTCATTCCTGGTCCAATAAAAATACAAACAACATTTTGCCATTGGGTTGCACATAAAGAAAATGTCTGACTGGACCGAATATGTCTGACTGGACTGACTGGATACATTGGAAATGCCTGGATACATTGGACTGACTGGATACATAAGAAAATGTCTGACTGGATTGACTGGATACATTGCACATTTGTGCCTTCAAACATTTTAAAGTTCTCCAGTGTCTAGAAATTGAGAAGTAGCATTTAGTCAGAGGCAGCCCATTGGTTTTATTCATTGATCCAGGAGATATGTATTATGTGTGCTCTCTATATAGGGACAGATTGGAAGGATTCCAATGCACACTGCAGGATTTCCTTAAGGCAGGATTTCCTTAAGGCAGGATTTCTTTATTATGTGCCTGTACAATGCTGCAGCATATACCGGCTTTCAAAAGGAGCTTACAGAATATCATACACCAAACAACTGTGTGTTAATAGGGGGGGGGGGGAATCAAGCAAATGTAAGTAAAATGACTAGCCACCCACTGTGACATAATACAAGCATCACGCTTGGACCTAGCTTGTCATATTGCAGCAACAGCATGCATCTGTGTTACTGCAGCCACCATCATTATTGCCTGACAAGTGCTGCTGTGCAAAGCCTTTAACTGGTTGAGGTAGGTGTGTGTGTGTGTGTGTGTGTGTGTGTGTGTGTGTGTGACAAAACTAGGACATGAGCATGTCCAGAGATGCCTCATTTGTAAACCATCCTATGGGCCTTCTGGCTACCATAAAGCCAGGTACATTTTTTGAACCCATGCACTTCATATTTTTCAGCTATCTTCTTTAACGGGTTAGTCATGGAAAGGCAGTCTAGAGGAACATATTTGCCTTCACCTGACTTAAGGCATAAAGCAATATAGCAAAGTTAACCATTCTCTGCAACACCACACAGCTCTGTATATCTATTAAGATCAGTGTATAAGTAAAACAAAAGCCTAATACCGAACTTCAGTGATGTTTTTCCTCCTCCCATTGATGCTTCTTCTCACGGTACTATCCACAAGTCACTTAAGCCAACATTATTTTACACTTGTCAGCTTAATTAACCTTTCCTTCAACTTAAACTACATGTACACTTGAGAGGTTGGTGGATCACATGGTTAAATGGTGCCCTGTAAAATGTGTAACAGCAAATGTTGTATAGAAGGTGAATAGCACTTTTGGTTTCAACAAATCCCTTACGTACATGAAAGAATTTGGAGAAGCAGAAATCAGCTTTTCAAAAGAGCACAACATCCTTTTAAGCATAGGGAAAAAATGGACAATATTTTCGTAAAAAGAACAGCAGATGCTTGCAAACTTCCCTAAATGTCTAGCTGGTTCTAGACCTTTACATTGATGGAAACCAGGTATGATTCAATTAATGTAAAGATCCTCACTTTAATAAAATATTAACAATTCTTGATACCACTTAGGTGCATATATGCATTAAGAAGAGTTATCTTGTGAAAAAATGTATTAAATTGTTAAGTGGAGAGATAGCTCCAAGCTCTCTACCAGTAAGAAAACATCCAAATAGTGGAAGACTGAGCCACCCATGATCTCAAGCTGGGTATCAGGTCAAGTCCAGGAAAGATAGAAAGATGCTGGTTCTATGATGCAATCTAGTTCTTTGTGGCATCTAGTCCCTTGTGCAGGGTATGCAATGTAAGATTTCTTCTTGGTTTTGAGTACATATTACCCTTCACCTGCAATAGGGAGAAACAAGCTGAATCCTGATATACCATCTGCCTTTCTGGAAATTTTGGGGTTTGAAGGATGTCTGTGTTGAATGAATTTATCACCCCAGGGTTCCTCACTGACCAGAACAGTCTGCATTATACAATGGTAGTAAGATGGCACTATGAATCTAGCAGCACAAGCAACAACATATCTCATCATGATATTTATATTTAGGTGTTCCTCTGAGAGCTACAGAACTTCCCCTTGAAATGCATTTGTGAACTAGTGCTTATCCTCAAATATAAGTCGAGGTACGGACTACTCTGATGGAAATTGTAATATTGCCTGCTTAAATCAATGAGGTAATATAACCACTAGTTACAGTGGGAGGAAAGGATTAATTGAACAATCCCCAGGGTGCATGTTTTGTAACCCCTCCTCCCTACTTCCGGCCTCTCTGTGGCAAGCTCTCTCTCTCTCTCTCTCTCTCTGCCTCTCCAACCTGATGGACACACGGTCTGAGCTGGCTTCCAGTCAGTGATCTCCAATGAAGAGGACTCTTAACACCCAAGACTCCAACCTGCCTATATGCATCCTGCATATATGAATAAACGGACTGTCAGTAAAACTAATAAATGTCTTTATTAGTTTTTAAACCTTGAATGGACAATCTGTTCCTTTAAAGAGCCTTTTACCAGGGTTTAGCAATCCACGTGGTGAAAACCAGTTTCAATAACCAGGCTGTGCATAAGGGGGAAAACTCTGCTTCGTCCTAACCAGTGTAGAACCGACTCCTTTCCATATCCTCCAACAGGTTATGGGCCCAGAACCCAGAACTATTAATAGTTTAACCATTATTAATGTGCATGAGTGTTTTTAGGCAGTAAGTTGAACTGATATTTTTCGGGCTTTATTTTCTGTTTTTGCTTTTGGATGCTTTTTTTCTTTCTTTTCTTTTTTTGCCACACCAGATTATAAGGCTATCCAGCTTGTTAAGAGTAATTTTTGGGCTGCAAAACTGCATTTTTGTTGAGAACAGAGCCAAGACAAGCCATTTGCAAAACAAAAGAACTATTTTTCGAAGGCTTTGGATTTAAACCTTTCCTTAGACAACCACCATGCCTTCAGAGTTGGGTCAGAACCAAGATCAAAGTGGCTAATAGACTTGGGAGCAAGTGGGCATACAACCTTTGATAAAGGGTTCTACCAAAACTTTGATCCAAATGAATCAGGATCCATGTGTGTGGCAGATGGGCGCACACTAAACATTGAAGGAACAGGCACTGGAACCCTGCCACTCAATGTTAATGGGGAGAAAGTGACAAGAGCTGTCACAGAAGGTCTCTATGTGCCTCAGACTAAGTGCAACCTCCTAAATGTCCCTGCCCTAGACGACAAAGGTTTCACAGTAATGTTTGGAAATGGGAAATGCATTGTTGAACATGAAAATGTTGTGTATGCTGTCGCTAACAAAAAGGAAGGTGTTTATGAATTGGATCTAGCAGGTGAACAGGCCTACACTGCAAGAGAGTTGGTAAGCGAGCAAGAGTCCAAACCAGATGATGAAATGCGTACAGAGTCCTTGGAACTATGGCATAAAAGATTTGGACATCGCAGCACCAGCACATTAGTAGAGATACAGAATAAAGGTCTGGTAAGAGGGTTAAAGATAAAGCAAAGTACAATTAAGGAAATGCCAAAATGTACTTGTTGTATAAGAATGAAGGGGCCTCTGCTTCATCCTAACCAGTATAGGACCGACTCCTTCCCATATCCTCCAACATACTCATCCCAGAAAAAATATATCAATTGGCTACAATATTTACTGCTATGAACTCTAAAGCAGTGGATAATTAGGTCTTTCACAATGTCCACCCAAGATGTCCAATTTCCACCCTTTTTGATCTATGGGGTTTTTCTTCTCAATACTTCTATAACTAAAACATAGTCGCAATGCGGTGCCCATGGGCACCATGACACCCATACATGGTGTCACTCCCTGCCTCCTTTAAAAAAAAAATTGTAATTGAAAAATGAAAAACATTAGAGTGCCTTCTTGTTCCTGAACCTGCTGCTCATCAGCTGTCCAGTGGGCAGGAAGAGAAGAGAAAGCAAGGCAAAGGGATAGAGGGGAGAGAAAGAGCAAGGTTCAAGGCTAGGAATGGGGAGAAACAGCAAGGTAAAGCGATGGGGGAGAGAAATAGGAAGGCTGGATGTGGAGAGAAACCCCAAGATAAAAGAGTGGGAGAGAAAGAGTAAGGCTAGGGGCTAGGAAGGGAGAGAAATAGCAAGGAAACAGGTTGGGGGAGAGAAATGGTGAGGCTAGAGCCTGGGAGTAGAGAGGGAGAGAGTGCAAAGGGGAACGGTCTGTGTGGACAGAAGAATAGGCCAGGAAGGGCAGGCCAGGCAGCAACATGGGGAGCATGATCCAATGAGGCTGCCCGCAACCCTCTGGCTTTGGAAGGCTATGGGCATCCTATTGAGGGTGGGAGGAGCGCAGTGGATGGGATATCCACCACGCTCCCTTCACCCTCAAAAACATCTAGATGGCCAATGTCAGCCATCTACATATTTTACCTCTCCTAATGAGGAAGAGAGGCTGAGACACTGACTGAATCTGGCAGTGGATCGCTCTTCCCCTCCCCACCCCCAGGAACCCCCCACCCCCGATGGGGAAACCAAACACAGTCTTCTGTGTTTGGTTCCCTGCTGACATGGAAAGAACCGCACCGGCTACAAATGGGGGGGGGGCGCTCCACAGCACTGTGACCTCGGAAGGGATTTCTAAGGTCACAGCACCTTCTATGCCCAATCCTATGGCCCCCCAGATAAGGTTGGAGGGACACAGGATTGCACCCATAGCTGATCAATCAATTTCATTAAAAAATCTTTTGATAGATTAAAAAGATGGGCTGATTGACAACACCGCAGAAATTGTTAATTATTTTAAATGTAAATACGAATACATGGGTGGCAGCAGGTGCCTTTTTAGATGAGGCATTTCTCTTTGTCTTACACACAGGAGAGGATGCCTCTATTGAGATGGTGCCTGTTTTGCTGTATGTGAGCATCATCTAAAAAGAAAGAAATAATACCTTTAAAAAAATAATCCCGGTTGTTTCCTTTATATGCAAATTGAATTAACAGGCATACAATTAACTAAACAGATTAAATCTTAGACATTTATTTATTTATTATTTTATATGCTTAGATTGCATATCACTCCCTAGTGCTGCAGGGCTCTCAGAGTGGCCAAAAATTTAAAGAGCCCATTCTTACAACTATTGATAGTACCAAGGGCATTCCAAGGTGACCTCAGGGTCTCGGGTGCCCAGTGC
Source organism: Shinisaurus crocodilurus (assembly GCA_021292165.1). Lineage (NCBI taxonomy): Eukaryota > Metazoa > Chordata > Lepidosauria > Squamata > Shinisauridae > Shinisaurus > Shinisaurus crocodilurus. Next base: position 89,200,394 of record CM037876.1, on the reverse strand, counting down.
AGTGTGGTTCATTAAGCATGTGAAGGTTATCCAGACATGTGCTCTACTTGCATAGGAAGCAAGAAAACTAGCAGGCTGAAGATCCAGCTATGCCAGATTCATTTATTTGGTTGGTGTGGTATAGTAAAAGAGTACTGGACTTGGATCAGAGGGACCCATATTAAAGTCCCAGCTCAGTCATGAAGGTTGATTTAACGTCTGATGTTTTTCCTCAGTGAGAGCCAGTGTGGCATAGTGGTTAGAGTGTTGGACTGGGACCCGGGAGATCTGGGTTCTAGTTCCCACTTGTCCATGAAGCTCACTGGGTGACTTTGGGCCAGTCACTGACTCTCAGCCTAACCTACCTCACAGGGTTGTCGTGAGGATAAGATGGAGAGGAGGAGGAGGAGGATTATGTGAGCCGCCTTGGGTTTCTTGCAGGAAAAAAGGTGGGATATAAATATAATAAATAAATAAATGAGCACAGGCCACTATCTCTGTCCCACAGGCTTATTGTGAGAAAAAAAGGATAGGACAGCCACAGTACATCAACGTTGCCTCCGGAAAATCCTGCGAATTACTTGGGAAGATAGGCGAACAAATGTCAGTGTACTGGAAGAAGCAAAGACTACTAGCATTGAAAAAATGATCCTTCAACGCCAACTTCAATGGACCAGTCATGTTATTCGAATGTCTGACTACTATCTCCCAAAGCAGTTACTTTATTCCCAACTCAACAAGGATGGAAAGCAGAATATCGGTGGTCAGTATAAGAGGTTTAAAGATGTTCATAAGGCTAATCTTAAAAAATGCAATATAAACATTGAAAACTGGGAAGCTCTGGCCCATGAACGATCTAACTGGAGGTTGGCCTTTCACAAAGGTTCTATGGACTTTGAAGAAGCCCGAGTGCAAGGTGAAAGGGAGAAACGTGCTAAGCGAAAAGCACGTCAAACATGCTTTACAGGACCATCTTCCATCTGGTAACCTGTGTCCTCACTGTGGGAAGATCTAGAATTGGCCTCCACAGTCACTTACGGACCCATCGCTAGAGTCTACACAATTTTATACAATTTCCTCTTTATATAATTTTCTTTTGTAATTTTATCCTGGAAGACAATCTTACTCAGTCACGAGTGATCGCCTACTACTACTATTGCCCTTACTGCTTGGAGAAAGGGCAGGATACAAATATTATAAATAGATTTCTTTTCACAAGACAAGGAAAAATGGACTGTTATTCTGGCAGTGATGTAGAAGATCCTCATTATAGGCAGTATCCAATGGTGTCATTCTGCAAACTGAAATAGCAGTTGTGGAGAACTGCTGAATCTTTCCATTGTTCAAGTGCTTGCTTGCGCAACAGGTTGTACAAGCATAATGCACATCCGCTTGCACAATCGTGCTTTCAAAATTGTGCTTGCACAAACATAACTTTAGTTGGATTCTCCTCTTGCGCATAGTTCAGAACCTAGTTTCCACTAGTGCAACCTCATTTGCACTGATGGAATGACACAACTGGATACTGTCCAACATACAGATCAGTGAAGTGGAAAGTTCCAGAAGCTGGAGCAGGCCTCTTAAGTAGGCTTTAATTAGGCTTTGCAGCTGCCTTGAGGATTCTACTGTGGGTGCAAGAGGGCAGTTGGCTCCCCGCTATCATATTCCCCAGACACCCAACTTTTATTTTAAAAAGTGCAAGTATCCAGCCCTTGTAGAACCTGAGCTAATAAGCAAAACGTGCACCCACTATTCTGCTCATTCATTTTGTGAGAAACTAGACTGGTCCACTGTCTGGTGAAGGAACAACCTGTTCCATTTTTAATTTGCAGGTGGGTGGGTGGTTGTTGCCCTGTAGATTGTTGCCCTATTCAGAAACCCACTGGAAGCAGTGGAAGGTGAGAACGGGCTCAAATTTTGCTGTTACTGACCCTATTCTAACATATAAAGGTGTCCGACAAGGTTGTATATTAGCACCATTTATTTTCAATTTTTACATTAATGACGTGGTGGCATTTTTACATAACCAGAGTTACCATATGCCCAAAATTTTAAATAGAGAGGTAAATATATTACTGTATGTTGATTATATGATCTTACTTTCAAGATCTCAAGTGGGCCTGAGACGACTCTTGAGACAATTTAGTACATATTGTAACGAAAATTATTTATACATTAATAACCAGTGTGGCGTAGTGGTGAGAGTGCTGGACTGGGACTCGGGAGATCCGGGTTCTAGTCCCTGCTTGGCCATGAAACTCACTGGGTGACTTTGGGCCAGTCACTGACTCTCAGCCTAACCTACCTCGCAGGGTGGTTGTTGTGAGGATAAAATGGAGAGGAGGAGGAGGAGGATTATGTAAGCTGCCTTGGGTTCCTTGCAGGAAAAAAGGCGGGGTATAAATGTAATAAATAAATAAATAAATAAAAATCCAAAGTGGTACTATGTGGTAAAAAGAGAAAAACCTATAGATGGTTCATTGATTACAGCAGGTTACAGAAAATTGTTATCTGAGTATTAATTTCTCAGCATCATGTTCTTCGGCATTACAAATAAAGAAAAATTAATTGAAAACAGTTGCTCATATACAATCTTTAAATAGTATACAATCTTTAAGTATCTGTCAATCCCAATGAAAATGGATTATCGGAAAGCTTTTACACGCCTAAGATTTGAACAAATTGATACTATGATGAAATGGGGTAGATTTTATGGTATCCCAGTTGTAGATAGGTTGTGAGTTTGCGGAGGACCAGCCCTTGAGGATCTGGCTCATTATGTACTTGAGTGTCAATTATATAGAGATATAAGAGAAAGATATTTAGAGCTGCTCTTAAAAAAAGTAAATACAGGGGTATAAAGGAGAAACTGAGCTATTTATTACAATCATCCAACCCACATGTGATACAGAGCATGCGGTATCTGCCACTAAAGCTATTAAATGTAGAGCAAATTATTTGGATACCCTTGGCGTGAAGTGCTATAAAGATTCAGAGACATTAATGCAAGGTGATTGACTTGATGCTAAAGGTTCCTATATGCCATATTATTGTTGCCCATTTATCCTATTTTAAAGGTTTAATATGTATTTTATAGTTTTTTTATGTGTATTGTAGTGCAATGATCTTTAGATTGAGCAATAAACATATTCTGTTTCTATAGAAAAGATGCAGAAATCCAGGATTTTAGTGTACCTGTCATTGGACAGTACGGCAGCAGCAAAATAAGGAGTTCATGACTCAGGTCTTATTTCATACCCACCAAAAAGTATTTCTTTCATGAGTTTGTAAACATTTCAAACTTGATTGTAGTAGCATGCAGTTAAGGGCTGGAGGGAGTGAAGAGAGCCAGGGGAAGAACTGAGTGTTTTAGTCATGGGTGGAAAGATGTCATCTGGACACCAGGTCTACTTATTGAGAAACGAATCGATGCAAGAGTTGACCTAGTATAAAAGTTTCTTAGAAGCCAGCTCTACCCAGTTTGGTATACCTGGGGCCCAGGAACAGACTGACCACTGTGCAATCACCAGTTCTACCAGAAATGGTAGACCTGTCTTCTGATGCCAGTTATCTATACTTCCCAGAAAAAATTCCTGCAGAGCCCATGGCAACTGCCTCATGGTAAAAGAGTAAAATTACTTCCTTTCTAACCAACTTAGCTAGCCTATCTAACACTTTTGGTGCCCAAGCACCCAATTTCTTAGCTGTTGATCTGACAGCTCTTAATACAAGCATAAATATGGGACTGAAATATGAGATGTTGGGTTTCATTAAGCCTGAGAACAATTCTTCATAGGAAAATTTCATTAAGCCTGATTACGATTCTTCATAGGAAAGTAGCTTTGGCTTCATTCATTTTCACACGAAGAATTGCTGAAGATAATGAAATGCTGCCTAAGATTATTTTGGATGTTTAACAGGCATAAATGGGCTATTGTTTAATTTGGAGGCAGCCTTGGGACAATATTTGTTTCTTCAAGATGAAACAGATGGAGAAAGACTCCATATGTACAATTTAATTTCTGCTGAAGTGTGTGCCCAAACTGTCAGCTTCTCTTCCTATCCACCATTGGTTTAATCTGCTCTGTCTTTATATTGGTTTAAGACTTCAATTATTTTTCAGTAATAGAAAGCTATCAAGAGTAGATGCTGCTAAATTGATTTCTTAGAATTGGAAGGAACTTTAAACATGTTTCTTTATCACTCACCTTATCATTGACTACGCTTTTTCCATCCCATGCCCATCCTCTTTTTGTAAAGTAATTTACAGTGGCAAATTCTATCAAGGCAGAGAATACAAATGCATAACAAACAGCAATGAACCAGTCCATAGCTGTGGCATAGGCTACTTTGGGCAGGGAATTTCGAGCACTGATGCTCAAGGTTGTCATTGTTAGTACAGTTGTTACCCCTGCAAAGAAAATGGAGGAAAAAAGGAAGTACTGGTCAGTGTAATTAAGATATGTTTCAGAAAAATGAAATTTATGAAAACATGATTACTAATGATTAGTATAATGATACTAGAGGGGCTTGATCCAGAATTCAGCAGAAAGAGAAAAAGGATCACATAAATTACAAATACGATACACATTGTGACTTAAAAGGTACACAGGGTTTATTATATGTCTAAAATTATATACTATATTTTTACAAGGTAGCTCAAATGTTACAAACTAGTACCAATTGATGAGTGAGTAACTTATGCTTCCTCTCTTTCCCATTTATAGGCATGGGCAAGAATTTAATTTCAGTTAATTTTGGTAAGAATTTACCAAAATTCACAAATATCTTCATATTTGGGATGGAAAGAACTTGAGAATTAAAGAAATGGATGTGGGAGAAACTGAAACAGACTCATCTATCCAAGCCCAGGGTCTTGCGTGCTTAGCTGCTAAAAGTCTGGGTTTGGAACCAAGTGTATTGTTAGTGCTTAATTAGGGTGGCCGCCTCTTTTTTTGGAAAACTGTCTCATCTCTAATGCTACATGGCAGGAAGGTACCACATGGTCCTCTCCATCCTGGGAATAGCTTTAGCTATTGAATTTGACTGGTGCACATGCATGATAATTTTGTTTTGGTTTGTTTTTTATGCTAATTTACCAAAATTCACACATTTTGTCATATTTAGCACAGAAAGAGCGTACGATTTAAAAAATCAAATGTGGGGGAAAGTGAAACTGACATCCCTATGTATAACATGCAAAGTGGAAATGTGCATCACTCCAGCAGGGAGATATGTCAGCTCCGCATACATCTGGAAATTATGCATTTTACCAAAGGACAGATGAGTATGTTTCTGTTTGACATACTTTTTGCACAGGAATTGTGCAAAAGAAGAAAAGGTGCAAGAGTCAACATACATTAATTTTCAGTGGTTGTTTGAGATAACTAGAGCCACCCCTATATTCATATCTGCAGATATTATTTAGATTTTTTTAAATACACATTTGAGGTCTGGTCTAGAAATGCAGCCAGAATGAGCTGGTATGGCAATTAAGTGCTACATGGGTCTGAGTTCCATATAGACCTATGAAATTAAAAAGAAAGCAGTTTTGAATCACAGTGGATCAGATCTAGATGTGCACTCAGTGGAGCAGGGGCAGGGATTTTTGTAGATTCCTCCATCTCGCAGCAGCTCCTTGTGCCACCTGAAGGTGGTGCTGGGGACTGCAGAAGGAGGGAGGGTATTAGAAAAAGTCCACTCCGCCTCCTCCCAGCAGGAAGCCTCTGCTGGATCCTGATTCCCTCTCCAGATTAAAGAGCTCTTCCATTTGCAGAGGGGCATGTCTGGATCCAACCCATACAGTTCTTGATGACTAGCATCCACCGCTTCTATGGCCTTCCGCCATAGCACAGCCCTTAACCGATCCAATCAGTTCCTTCTGGCCTGGTAAAGGCCTGGCACTGAGGACATGTATCCATTACGTGCCCCTCCCCAAGACAGAGCAAGCAAAAAGAATGCCCGTCAGTTGGGGGCTATTTACTACCACACTTGAGACACTTGTGAAAAAGGGCCTCGAGGGTCATCCGCTCCGGACAGATTTCCATGATACAACCGACTGAAGAGACAAACAAAAAATAACCAAAAAATTAAGAGAGAGAAGAAGGAGAATGATAGAAGTGAGAAGAAGACAGAATAAAACAAAACTGTAGAGTAAACCTCAGCACAAACGCTCATACAAAACAAGAGAGAAGTCCCTCAGAGGTCCAGCCACAATGGCAGACAAAGAGGAACTGAGGGAATAGGGTTGCAGCCGGATCCCCACAGATGCTCTGGTTGACCTAATGGAAGGTTTGCCTCATCTCACAAAACTGGAGCTTTCGGACACCCAGTGCAACATGCAGGTCTTGTCAGCCACGGGTTCCTGCTGCCGGCGGCTTCGTGGACTGGACGTCTGACTGCAAGAGACTCTCTCTGGAGTCCCTCCTCTATCTGGCTTATGACCCCACTGCAAGATCCCTCTGTTGCCCAGCATTGCAGGTGCTCTTGGTGGATGGGCTCTGTCCCACTGCTCACAGCCAGGACCTGTGGATCCTGGTCATTGTGCTGCTGGCACTGCCCAGCCTCAGGCTCTTGGAAAATGAGTTTGTCACTGAAGCGCTGTGGCTTCAGAAGTTTAAGAGTGCTCCGATCCCCCCTGGGTTTCCCTCCCTGGAGGAGCTGGCACAGAGCAGGATGTCCGCCCACACGGACAAGACGAGTTCCAGGCTCATGCTGCCTCTCAAGGAAATAATTGAGCTGAGTGGGGAGTCCTTGCCCATGGTCTGTGCTGTGTGTCCTATGTCCCTCTGACCTTGTCTGGGGGACATAAGATTGGAGCTGGAAGCCGTTGCAACCTTGGAAATCTTTTCTGGGGTTGCAGCGGTGCAGAGCACCACCACCACCACCTTGTAGCTGGCACAGTTCTTTCCACACCGAAGACGGTCATCCGTCATTGGTTCCCCCATGGCGGTAGGGTGTTCCTGGGGGGCAGGGAGGGGAGGAGTGAGGCTTCACTGGATTCTGAGGAATCCAGGCGGCGCCTCAGCCTCTCCTCACAAGGAGAGGAAAAACATCTAGACAGCTGAAATCAGCCATCTAGATGTTTCTGAGGGTGAGGGAAGCACCGCGGATATCCTAGCTGCAGGCAGTGCTCCTCCTGCCCTGCATAGGATGCCTGGGTTCGGAGGGTTGCGGGCACCCTCATAGGATTGCATTGCCTGTTATGTGTATGTGCTTGTTTATTTTAAACATTTCTATCTTTCCTTTCATTAAAAAAAATAAACTTCCAAAACAGCTAATAATAACTGTTAAAAACAATCAATCAAAACATATACAATAATAAAACAAACAAGAAAAACAAGCAATAAAATAGACCGACCATAAAACTTTCAACAGCCAAATAAACAATAAAATGGCAAGAGCAGCCTCAAAATATTATCTGCTAGAAGCTCAGGAGAATGAAATATAGACATTTGTAAGACAGCAGATACCATTTTGTTGTTGTAAATCTGAGGTAACGTTTTTTTCTTCACCACACATAAATTAACAACTTTAATTCATGTTTGTTCTTGGGGTCCTTCTGTTCAAAGTTAATCGTATCTATTTGCTATTCTGCTTCCCATTGCCAATTTGTTCACACACATTGGTTATTTAATGGCCAAACTAGATGCAGCACTAGCAGCTGCCCTGTTGGTTCAAAGTTGGGCCTACTCTACTCACATTTACGGTAGAGATGAGAGCGGTGTATGCCTGTTTTTTAGAGCAAAAAGGGCACATGGGTAATGGAAATTGAATTTTCCCCATGCCCACCATTTATGTCCCCACAGTCTCTCCCCCCACCTTCATCTCTTTCCTCCCACCTACATTCAGCATGGGAGCTTGACTAATGAGAAAAGCACCTGGGCTGCAAACTTGAAGGATGCAAGCTGCACACCCCTTGCTGTAATAATTATAACTGTTATATGCATAACTGGGGGAAGACCGAGGTTTTAACAAATAACAGCGCAATCTTATACATGTCTAGTCCAAAATACCATAAGTTCCATTGAGTTCAAGGGGGCTTACTTTCAGGAAACTGGGTATAGGATTGCAACCTAACTGTGCAATCCTATGCATGTCTACTTGGAAGTAAATCCCATTGGATTCAATGGGACTTACTTCCACCTAAGTGTGTATAGGATTGCACCCTACCTCTATCACTGTCATGCCTAGTTTAGCCATAATTTGAAAATTATCCAGTAGTTTTCTGCAAGGGCTTGAGTGGTTCATTAAACAAACTTCTTGATGCTAAGAAGTCTACTTTTCTCCAAATGAAGGAAATACATTTGCAAACAGTGGAGACCCAATATTTAATTCTGTTTCAACTTTTAGAGTTATAATTTTTCTTCATTCAAAATAACCTATTTTGATTAAGCTTAATTAGAATAAGAAAAACATTCACATGATCTGTCCTTCCCTAGAACAGAGTAATGCATAAAGATAATTTGCCTAGGGCTTGTTGCCTGAACTGCCATTGTATAAAAATTAGCAATGCTGAGGAAGCAGGCATAATTAGTACCAAAGAAAAACACAAAACCTCCTACCATATTACAAAGTTGGCATACCTTTAGAAAAAAGTTAGTTCCTGCTTTAACAAAAAGTGTGAGCAGGATGTTTATCATTCACTGGATATTGTACTACATGTCTCCATATTTATTTATTTATTTTATTTATTATATTTATACCTCGCCTTTTTTCCTGCAAGGAACCCAAGGCGGCTTACATAATCCTCCTCTCCATTTTATCCTCACAACAACCCTGTGAGGTAGGTTAGGCTGAGAGTCAGTGACTGGCCCAAAGTCACCCAGTGAGCTTCATATCCATTTGAGTATTATTTTTGAGCAGCCTGGGCTATCTTGTTAAGATTCCTGACACCCTAGTTTTCAACTGAGGGACAAAAAAAAGTAAATGTCTAGTCCTCATTATTTTTATAATCATTTCCTCAATGCTAAACAAATGGTCTAACACAATTATAAAGCCTGATTAATGTGCCTGATCTATAAAATGAGATTATTTGTGATCAAATCCAGAGGCTGTTCTAAGAGGAATCATTTTTGGTCAGGATCGAAGGATACATGCAAAGTGTTCTCAGAAAAAGGGTGGTTTGTACTTGTGTTTCCCAAATAACTACTTCCCCTTCTCTGTTTTCGAAATGAAACAACTTTTCAAACTCAGGAGAGATTTTGAAAAGTAGTTTGTGGCATGTAATTGGGGAAGGTTGAGTCTGCTCTTAAAGGAAGTATAAAAATCCCAGTGGGTGTGCAAAAATTCCTCAGATCCTACAAACTGCCATGGCAGTACAATAGCTTATGTGCATGCACCAGTGTAAATGCACACCCTACTTGCGACTGCTGTGTTCCATTCATCATTTCAGGGTTCAAGCTGAAATTTTACATGCCACTGTTCAGTGCGCACTGAGAAGTGGCAAGCAAAAGTTAATCTGTTCATGATTAACAAATGAGAGAATCACCTTGCCACAAGCTGCTGCCACAACATCCGGATCTGCCTCTCAAGACTTGGAGTGAGTTTTGGCAAGACTGGCGATATTGTCACCAGACCCTGGGCAGATGAATTCGAGGCAGCTGGTTGAACATTGCCTGGCTCGGCTGGATCTGAAAGTTATTAGCGTTGCATCAACGCTTTGCTCAGCATCAGAATTTTTTTCAGCATTGCATCAGAAGAGGAAGTTTCTCAGAACCAGGGCGATTATTTACTCCCCCCCGGTTATGGATACGGATTTCAGGCCCAAGACCCATACATACCTGATTGGTTCCTGATATTATAAACAAGGAAGCTGCAGATGGGCTGAGCCCACTTGGTATGGCACCACTCCTCAACATGGACTGGTTCAGCCCCTGTCCTTGCTCACAGGTGGAAAAGCGCTAAGTATATTTGCAGGTGTGATAGGGCCCATCCTGATACAGAAGATAAAGAGGCCACCTGTGCCATTGAGTAGTTATGTGCCCTTGACTTGTGTAGGCAATATGTGTTGTATCACTGTTAACCCAGGAATTGGGGCAGGGGTGCTGAACCTCTTTCAGCACGAGGGCTGAATTCCATTTTGGAGAAGCCGGGGGGGGGGGCTGCATTCCAGTGGTGGGAGGGGCAGGAGGTAAGGATGTCGGAGAAATCTGCAATGGATTCAAATGGGTTTGGAGTTCTACGAATCTGACCCGCAAATTCCACAGCAGACCGGCTTTTTCCAAGTTGTGCGGATTCTGTGGACTTGCAGAGTTGCTGGAAACTACAGTACTATATACACAATTTAAAACAACAACAACATTGTATACATCTCTGATCTGCCTTCAGCCTCTGCTATGTAGCAATCTTTTCTTTTTTTCCCCTTGGTCTGCTCTGCTCATTGATTGTATGCTGAGCTAAGAAAAAAAAGCAAAATGTTACATGCCAGCGAAAGTTCCATAAACTGTGGCAGACTTCTTTGCACACACACACACACACACACACACACACAAAAGCCGAATCCATCAATAAATGGACAACAGAGCTAAAGATGCCTGACAATCAGCGAAACACAGACAGAAAGGCTTTAACAAAATCCGTACATCCCTAGCCTGGAGGCAAAAGGGACAAGGCAAAGAGCCAGTGTGGCGTAGTGGTGAGAGTGTTGGACTTGGACTCAGGAGATCCGGGTTCTAGTCCCCGCTCGGTCATGAAACTCACTGGGTGACTTTGGGCCAGTCACTGCCCTTCAGCCTAACCTACCTCACAGGGCTGTTGTGAGGATAAAATGGAGAGGAGGAGGAGGATTATGTAAGCCGCCTTGGGTTCCTTGCAGGAAAAAAGGTGGGGTATAAATAAATAAATAAAATGCCAGCATATTCTAGCTTACAGGTCTTGCTGCCAGTAACTAAGCGTCAGGAGAGGCATTACAACCTTTTAACACCACGAAAGCTGAGAAAACACCAAACAATTGGTTGTTGGGGGAAAGGGGGTGAGGCAAGGGGAAGGGAATGTAGCCATCCGGGGAATCCCAGAAGGCTGAATTGAGACCCCAGGTGGTCCGGATTTGGCCTCCAGGCCTAAGGTTCTGCACCCCTAATTGGGGAAAAGGGGGTAGGGGTAGTAGGATCAGTGGTTACATATTCCTTTACCCATCAAGATACGTATGCATTTACAGCAGTGACTCACTGCTAGCCACGGTAGTAATCCAAGTCTCCAGAATATATCAACCAACCTTCCTTTTTGGCACCAGTATGATCAAAATGTAATGCCACAAAGATAAATTGTGCCTTGCAATGGGAGGCATAGTCTAGGCATAGTCTTTTGTTCTCCAGATTGTTTCATTTTCTTTTGAGGTGCAGGTTTTGACTTTAGATCTCCTTTGCATACTTTTCTTGAATCCAGTATGTAAAGGGTCTGCATTTTACAAGCTTTTTTTTTTTTTTAAGTTGCCATGTAATTGGCTGCACAACATAATTTACTTACATGGTCAAGAATGCACAAATAGAATGGACACCTTAAGAAATAATACAAAGCAGATCGCAATCTTGAACCAGGCAATTCTGTGCCAGTTCTATGCCTAGTCCCTGAAGGCGCAATCAGATGCTTTTCAAATGCATCTTCTAGGAAGAACATATTCAAGATTTATCCAATTAGCAGCACTGCAACTTTCTACACAGGCTAATTTGAAGCAAGGCAAAGACAACAAATCATTCGGTGGTAATTCACCATGGACACTTTAGGTCAACCATATTAAACAGATGTCATAAATGAAAGGAACTGAAGAGCTTGATTATTAAAACTGCCTCATTATCCCAAGTCCTTAAATGTAACCTACTGCTTAAAAGTACATTATGTGAGCAGAGTGAAATGGAGAGGGGGGGAAAGAGAGCAGATCTCAGAAAGGAATATTCAACATCTCAGTTTTAAAAATAGATGCTTGGTGGGGTTTTTTTCCTTTTCAGTCTGCTTCAGGATGTGTTCCAATATAAAAAGCAAGCTCACTCGTGCACATAATGTAGAAGAATATGAAACTTTTCATGGAAAAGCACAAATTGAAATGGGTCACACTGGCTCTTATTCTATTCTACATGCACATCTACTCATGGGTTTGAATGGTCCCCGTACAACTGTTCCCTTTATAACAGTGTTGGGACCTCTCCTTGACCCCACTACTAGCACTGGAAAGGCTGACAGTGCTTACACTAACACACACACACACACACACACACCAAGAACAATTCTCTCCTCATTGTAACTAGGGTTACCACCAAACTTTGCTTAAGATGAGATTCAAGGGTAATTCTGAGGCAAAATTCAAGCAAAACATCTGAGGAATTTCAAGGCCAGCAGAAAGAGATCAGATCATCCAGGCAAAATTTACCATGTGGGGTGACACACACACACATACACACACACACACACACCTGAGTTGCCACAGTTTGCTCTCATGCTGTTATGGAACCCTGGCAGCATGAGAGCTGACTGCAGATACAAGCCCTCACTCCAACTGATGCCTGTTAAACAGGAGACAAGTAAATTGATGGCCACTTTCTTCCCTTTAGGTGTGCATCCTAAAGGGGGGAAGGAATTTGAGGTTCCCCACTCTTCTTTCAAGACAGGAGAGCAGTGGCATTGCTAGGCCCCACATCTATTCCACAAAGCCCTGCGCCTCCATTGACGCCAATGGAAGATTTTCTTGAAAGCTTAATTGCATGGGGTGGGGGCAATTTTCCTACAGGGGGAAAAGAGAGAAGTGGGGATGGGACAGCGAGAGGTTGCAAATTATTTGTAATTGAACTACTGATTTGGGATGATCCGGGGGGTGGGTGCAAATTAATTAAAAAAAATATTTTACTTGAGATGATTTACATGAGAATCAGCTGGCTTTGCTTGCTGTGAAATTTAAATAAATCCTAGTAGTTCCCCCCCCCCCTAAGTTTGCAGATATAGATATAAATTAGATATCAATCAATTTTATGGAGACTTGTATCCTATGGGCCTGGACCCCAAATCTTTTAAGTGCCTAGCAATGCCCCTGCTGGAGGGAGGCAGGGAATTTCACTGACCTCATGCTAAGCCACGGACTGGCTTGCAAAACAGGGAGCGAACTCTGCATTGCAAACATGTCCACTGCTGTGTGCAATGACATTGAAATGGTGCTTCCTCCCCACCCTGTACCTGCAGACATAATTGGGGTACCATCCTGTCAAGCTTCCCTCTCTCCCCCACCGAATCTGAAGAACTAATGGGAAATGGGATATTTAATCCAAACTAGAAATATGATCTGATGTCCACAGACCAGGTAGGCAGTCTCTCCACCGTACATCTTCTATGGCTACAAACAGGGTTGCAATATCATTCACCCTCCACAATCTGTTGCCTTTAAATATAGCCGGGCTGTGTGCAAATTGCCCCTCAAAATTCTCCACCCTATTTGTGGGCAGAGAAATGGGGGGGGGGGACAATTTCACAAAATTTCTCCAGGGAAAAGAGAAATTCTCAAACAGTTTCTCAGAGGTAGAGGTCACCATTAGCAATGGTTGTAGCACAGCTTCTCTCTCTTTTTCCTCACAAGGTTTTTGTTTTTGCGCTGCTACTACAAATGGCAACAGCAGTGTTGGCAGCCTGGTCACTACTTTGCATCCTTCACCATGCCCTACACCTGGTGTCATTCAAGGGCATTGTGTGTGGGTGGTGGTGGTGGAGGTGTTTTCTTTCTATTACACTTCTCTTCATCACTCTACAGCAGTGTTCTCCAACCTTGGGTCCCCAGATGTTTTTGGCCTACAACTCCCAGCATGCCCCAGCCACAGGGCCGGCGCTACCGCTAGGCAAACTAGGCGGTTGCCTAGGGCGTGTGGCTGAAGAGGGCGCAGAAATGCTGCGCTCCTCTTCGCTGCCACCGCCACCTGCCCGCCCACGCTCCCACCAAAGCCACCGCCGCCCCCCCGCCCGCCACCGCCACAACTCCCCGCCCGCCGCTGCCGCAACTCCCCGCCCGCCACCGCCGCGACTCCCCGCCCGCCGCCGCGACTCCCCGCCCACCGCCGCGACGCACCCGCCCGCCCCCGCCGCCGCAACTCCCCCTCCCCCCCGCGACTCCCCCTGCCACCTACCTTCTCCGCGTTGCTTCCGGAGCCCTGCCCACGTTGTTTTGGCGGGAGGAACCAGGGCAACAGGGCTTAAACAGCCCTGTTGCCCTGGTTTCCCTGGCAAAAAACAGAGCGCGGGGGTCCTGTCGCGTCACTTCCTCCTCGGAGGTGGCGGCAGCCAGGGCGGGGGGAAGGTAGGTAGGTAGGTAGGTGGTGATGCTGGCGGTGGCGGCGTGGGGGGGGGGATTGCAGAGCAGGGCTGCTTTGCTCCGGAGCCCCCCCCACAGCACGAGAGGGGGGACGCAAATTTTATTTCGCCTAGGGCGCCAAACTGCCCTGCACCGGTCCTGCCCAGCCAGCTATGCTGGCTGGGGCATGCTGGAAGTTGTAAGCCAAAAACATCTGGGGACCCAAGGTTGCAGAACACTGCTCTACAGCCTCCCAGGCTGCCTGCACTTCTTGATCTGAAAAAGCCCCATGCGAGGAATTGCCTGATCATGATGCCTTCCCCTGGGCATTAATTGAAGTGTGGGAAGCCAAGGAGGCTATAGGCTGCTGGATAGGTGGTTGCCCAGTGGAAAACAGGACGCTCGCATGCACTCCTCAGCCACCTCATAAGAACCCTGAACCAAACCCATGAGAATCTCTCTGAAATTTTCTTCTCCTCTGAATTTCTTTTTGAAAGCCATTTCTTTTCTAACAAATTGAATGAGAATGGTAAAAAAAAAAAAGTGGAAGAAATTTTTGGCACAGCACTAAAATATAGCGACTCCCTGACTATGCAATGTTTGCCTCATGAACATTGCATGAGCATACGTTCACTCATGAAAGATCCAATAGACTTCCTTGTAGGGTAGGTGAATATCCTTCACTGTAACCCAGCCTCTTCACAGGCTTGTAAAACAGGGAGTCATCCCAATCTCAAAAACTGTAGGACAGTTTCCACAGCAGGTTATACTGCTATATTTTGCTATTAGAAGAAATTGCTCTAAGCTTGCTTTGGGCACAGGAGCACTCCTGCTAGGTGCTGGTATTGCCACTTGTAAGAGCATACCAAAATTCAAGAGAGAGCTGGACTTAAGGATATTTACAATTAAAACCTTCCAAGTATTGAGGAATGCTTCTGCCTCCCCCTTCCCACCAATCCCAGTAAAATATTGGATCTACATTCTTCTCTTTCATATGATAATTCTCCTCACAGTTCCAATGGGTGCTAAAGCCTATGACTGGAAGTAGTACTAGAGAGAAATACCAGTATTTTTTTTTCACACTGCATAATGAACTTTAATCACAAAATAAGAGAAAGGATTCTTAAAAGAAAAGAAAAATGAGCTAAGTGTGCTGCAGCTGGCTCCAGAAATATTGGACTACCTTCAGTGCTAACACACACAATATCCAGGTGTCCATCACAATACACACCAAAGACTGTCCTTGCAGGAACGGATTCTCTGTTCAGCCAGAATGACACCTGGGACAGGATGACTGTCATGATGCAGGGCAGATAGGTCTGAATCACAAAATAACCAATTTTCCTCTTCAAATGAAAATGAGCTGTCATTACTGTGTATTCACCTAGAATAAAAGGAATCAAATTAGTAACAATGCTAATAGAAATCATTATGAATGCCTCTTCAATAACAGCACAATCCTATGGCCACTAGACAGCATCTAGGTGGCCATTGGATTTTTCGGAGACCCAGCTACGAGGTTGGAAATCACTTCAACATCGTAGCTGGGTCTCCACACTCGGAGCACCCTCCTCACTGCCTTGCAGCCAGGACCGGTGCAAGGCAGTTTGGTGCCCTAGGCAAGATCAGATATTTAGCACCCCCCCTTCCCACTTGAGCCCTCCCTCCCTCCAGCCCTATGCTCCTGGTGCCCCCCTTTAGCCCGGCGCCCTAGGCAGCCGCCTAGTTGGCCTAATGGTAGCACCGGCCCTGCTTGCAGCTGGTGCAGAAAGAACCGCACCGGCTGTGTCTCTGAGGTCGCAAGAATGACCTTGGAGATGGGGTTTAGGGGGTGTTCCTGGGGCGGGGAGGGGTGGAAACAGGCACCGCCAAGATACGATGTATCCTGGCGATGTCTCAGCCTCTTTCCCTCCCACTCTGAAGCACCTCAGCCAGACGGCTGAAATCAGCCATCTAACTGAGTTGCAGGGTGGGAGGAGTATGGTGGCAAACCTTCACCTTTGCGCTGCTCCCACACTCTGTAGCAGTGATGGCGAAGCCATGGCACGCGTGCCACAGGTGGCACGTGTGGACCACTCTGCTGACACGCGAGCCATAGGTCACCAGGAGAGTCACCACCTGGCGCCAACACTCCCCAGTGGCGGCGTGAGGCAGCGTCATGCTGCGCACCAGGGCTCAGGCCGTGATGCGGCGGGCGTTGCTGACGGACCTACCTGCTGCCTCTGCGCCGGCCATGCCGGCCGCGCTGGACCCGCCACCACCCGTCGCGTCATGTCCTGCTCGCCGGATCCGCCACCCGTCGCGTCATGTCCTGCGCGCTGGATCCCCGCGCTCTGTTTTTGGCAGCGGGGGGGAGGGAACCAGGGCAACAGGGCTTAAACAGCCGCCAAAAACAGAACACGGGGATCCAGCGCACAGGACATGACGCGACGGGCAGCGGCGGCAGGTCCAGAGGCGGCGGCGGCGGCTTCAGCGGCGCGGAGAATGCTCCGCGCCGCTCAGAAGAGTGAGATCAGGCTGCCACAGGAATGATCGGAGGAGCCCAGGTAAGGCTCGTATTACATCCCTGCCGCGCATTCCCATGCAGCCGCCTCATTCTTGCCCCCCAGCCGCCTCATTCCCTCCTAGCCTCATTCCCTCCTTCTTCTCCTTTCCCCACATTCTCCCTGGCTTCTTACAATCCCCCCCTCTTTCCCCCAAACGCTTGAGGTCTCCTCCTTTCCTCACATTCTCCCTGGCTTCTTCACAATCCCCCCCCTCTTTCCCCCAAACGTATCTAAATTACCTTCAGGCTATGTGTACAATGTAGTACTATTTAAAAAATTTGAGTTGATGTTTTTTTCAATAAAAAACTGTTTGTATCATTGAAAGCCCTGTTATTGTGTTTTTCTTTTAAGACAAAAGATGTTAATTAGTTCAGACAACTGTATGAGTTGTTTTTACTAAACTAAAACCCCAGTATTCAGGTTTAATTGCAGTGTTGGCACTTTGAAATAAATAAGTTGGTTTTGTGTTGCAGTTTGGGCACTCGGGCTCAAAAAGGTTTGCCATCACTGCTCTGTAGGATGCCCATATAACCCTCCAAGTTTGGAGGGTTATTATGGGCATCCCGATTAGATTGCGCCCAAAATCATTCTTTTTAAATGACAAGCTTAAGGCACATCGTTTAACAGACCAAGGCAAATGTACTGTAGATTTGCCACCTCTCAAAATAATAAATAAATAAATAAATAAATAAATTCTCTTAGTTAGGAAATCTAAACAAAGACTGAGATCAAAAGAATTGCTTTAAGCACAGCCAAGGTCATGGATGGATATATATTTTCTTTTTTCATTTGAACAGCATTCAACCATGTCATATTTTTTTTTAAAAAACCTGCTTCTGAAGCTCCCTTTAGTCTCAAAACTGCTTTACCGTGCAGCATGGGGGGGTGGATCTGCCTGAGAGCACAGAGGTAACTGTGAAGTGCTTTGGATGCCCTCAGACAGAGTCTCTGCAAGCTCCGCAAAGCAGAAAGTATATTTATTTATTAGATTTAACATTATTTTTTGGTTGCTTTTCTCTGTTCCTGCATTATCAGGGCCTATGAATTTATATAACCAGTCATGATATTGCATATTCTAGTAAACCTATTTATTCAACGTTCTAACGGCTATAATTTTCTATTCATAGTAAGTCAAACAAACTGGTAAGGCCACAGTGTACTGTACATCTCAGCCAAAAAGCGGGAAGCCGAAAGGGGGGGGGGGGAAATGGATGAAAGGTCTCTTGGATGATAATACAAATAAATACAATGATCATAGATTCATAGATCACAGAGTTGGAAGGGGCCTACAAGGCCATCGAGTCCAACCCCCTGCTCAAAGCAGGAAACTAGAGGAGGGGTCTCCCATCCAAGTAATAACCAGGCCTGACCCTGCTTAGCTTTCCACACTCAGACCAGCTGAGCCAGCATGAGCCACAGCCCTGTACTAGACCCCATGTGTCTATGAGATCCCTATCCCTATGAGATAATACTTTAAGCAAGAATACCTTTGTTTGCAATGTCTTGTCTTCATACTAACCTGTACTTGATTTAGCGGTTTCCTGTCCAATTGTTTGTCCTAAGAGATCATACTGATTCAGCCTTGAACCATCTGGGGCCACTTCTACTGAATTAGATGCATTGAAAGTCCACTTGTAGGTCACTTCTGAAGTTGTATATGCATCTACAGTGAAGGGGAAAATAAGACACTTTGTCATATCAAAAGATCATAAGTGTTTGGTATTAGCCTCTTGGTATAATTACTATATATCCTCAGGATTAAATATTCAAAGGTTCACTTAAGGAGTGACTTCAAAGTGGTTTGACTATGTAAATAACCACACACAGGATGCAAACCTGCTCTCAATTTCCAGAGGGCAGGAGGTGGAGACTCCTAGTGTGCTGTGTTAGCACCAAGGCATCAGATCACAATGCAGCAACCAAAGCCCCTCCATCCCTCCTACTGGGCCTGCAGTGTCCCAGTGGGGCCTGTGCTGCTTGTTGCCTCAAGAGAAGGAGCAGAAGTGAGAAACTGGACTCCATCAGAGAAGCAAAGAAGACGTGTCCGACTCAGCTTCACCTGCCTCGCTTCTTTCTCCCATTGCAGGAAGGGAACAGAGCAAGCAAAGACAGGGCACAGCCAGCCATGTCCCCTTCACCTCTCTGATGGAGAAATTAAGGGGATGCAGCAAACTCAGTTTTGCCCACCCTGCTTCCTTCCTGCAATGGGGAAAGGAGGTGGGATGGGCAAAGTTAGGGCTCAGCTGGCTGTGTCCACTTCGTTTCTCTGCAAAGGAAGCAAAGGGGACACATTCAGCTCAGCTTCACAGCACACGGGGTTTCCCTGATAGGGAAAACCCACATGCATTGAAACCTGGTCCCTGGCTCAAGCCCCAAGTGGTAGATCTACCTGGCCAGGGAGCAAATGATGACAGGTGGGCATGGCCACACCCACTTGACATCATATGGCCCACAGACACAGAGAGCTGGATGGGGAGGTCATCCAGCCCCCACCCCTTTTTGGTTCTGCACCCCTGGACTAGAGAGACAGTCCTGCAGTAGGAAGACTTTTAACCCAATGTGCTGAGTTACTGACACCTAAGAGGCACTGGCACATTTCAGATGTCACACAAAACCATGTAAGACAGACAAATCAGCCAAACCCCAGTTTGTGTGGTTTCCCTCTCTCTTCTGGCAAAACTTCATATGAGCTGCTCTCTTACCACTGATGGCAGCAGAAATGGGGTGGAGATGCGGTTGCCTCTTCAGAGACCTTTGGCCACTCTCACATGGTCAAGGTCAAAGGACGTTCCTCATTCTGCCATCCCCATCCATTTTCACAGACCATCAACAAGAAATCCCTTTGGGTTTTTGCTAACCTTTTGTTCTCCACTATCCTGAGGAAGCGCATAACCCACTGGCAATCTCCTTGCTCTTTTTACTCCACAAGCAAAGTGGGCAACTGTTCAGTAAATATTATTTAAAAAGTGCTTTGAATAATGCAGCATTGTTAACTCTGTTCCACGAGTAACTATCACATGAAGATCCCTTTTAATTCCTTGCTTTTTGTTTGGCAAGTCAACTGAAAAGTAAAGATGTCTGGCTAGGCATTTCACAGGGAGGTAATGGGTGGGTGAATGAGGCTGTGTTGCCATGTAGACTAAGGCAGAATGGAGTGCACTATGAAACTACCAGCAAGAGTTGCTTAAGCTCTGGGAAGATTTCAGTTTCTATTCTTTTTCCACTTACTTTATCCTCCCTTCTATCTAGCCAGCCAGACGCCTTGATGGGCAAGATATGAAATTATTACTTAAACAAACAAACAACAACAACAATAATAATAATAATAGGTGTAATATTAAACATTATTATGAGAAATAGCAAGGGAGAGTTGACCATAAAATCAGTCACACCTCAAAGAACAGAATGGGAAGTAAAGCTTTGACAAACAGATACTGGCTAAAATAAGGGGAATGGGGGAGGTTTTTCCACAAAACTATTTTATACATCTGTAGCAAGTCCACACTAATAATACTGAGTACAATTTTTGTCTTTCCACCAGAAAAAAAGCATAGAGTAGAATTGATAAAGTTGCAAAAACAGGGCAGTCAAAAATATTGTGGAACTGAAACATCCTCCTCAAGAAGATATGCTTAACCTGCTGAGATTTTTTTAAGCTCAGGAAAAAATAGGATTGAGGGGCACACAATAGAAGTGAGTGATGTGGAGAGAAAAAAATAGAAGGAAAAATATTCATTCTAAAAATAAAAACAGACATCTATTGGATGGGTAGCAAGTATCTAATCCCCCTCCGCAATCATAAGCTTAAATGGTTTTAGAAAAGGACTAGGTGAGAACATGATAAGTAAATTTATGGCTGCTAGTCAAAAATTCAAACATTGAATGATGTAAAGTTATGCAATATTGTTACATTATGAAAATAAGCAGGATTTTGCCTAGTTAGTACCTGGATCAAAGACCCTATGGCAGCTCTATATAAGCCATAGGTTGTTTCAGATGTCACACTAAACTAAAGTTTTCACTAACCATAGTTCAGAAGCCAAACCATGGTTGTGCGGCCTCAAGCATGTATACAAAATCAGAGTTTACATTTTTTTAAATTTCCCACCTCCCACGAGAGCCCCCAAATGCTATCCTATACTGCTCTTTCTTATCCTACTACATCATTCACGTGAGCTTACCTTTCACTACTTGTCAGCCACGCAACAGAAATAGTGAATCTGAACACCTGACGGTTTGGAAAATTTTGTATTGCTCTCAGCTGTATCAGGTAACCAGCACATTACTTCCTTGTTCTTGCATTCTGTTCTGCAATCTCTGCCTACCCTTTCCTTGGTAGCTATTGAACCTCATTACTGCAAGCCAGAACAAATGCTCAGCTCAAGGTATTTAAGTGTTACCTGAATCCCTTGCCCCTGGCCATATTTTTCATCCAATCATGAGTTCATCATATTCTTAGGGTGAAACTATGCATTACGTTAATTGTGCAGCGTGTAGCTGAGGATAATATATATTTTACTCTAGAGTAAGTGTGCACGGCCACAATTCAGATCTGGACCAATTCAGATTGTGTCAGTCAGTCAGGTGATCACTCGTGACCGAGTAAGATTGTCTTCCAGGATAAAAAAAAAGATTAAAAAATTTACAAAAAGGAGATTTTAAAAGGAGGAAAATTCTAAAGAAAATTGTGTAGACTCTAGCGATGGGTCCGTAAGTGACTGTGGAGGCCAATTCTAGATCCACACAGCTTCCCACAGTGAGGACACAGGTTACCAGATGGAAGATGGTCTTGTAAAGGATTCATTTGACGTGCTTTTCGCTTAGCACGTTTCTCCCTTTCACCTTGCACTCGAGCTTCTTCAAAGTCCATAGAACCTTTGTGAAAGGCCAACCTCCAGTTAGATCGTTCATGGGCCAGAGCTTCCCAGTTTTTGATGTTTATATTGCATTTTTTTAGATTAGCCTTAAGAACATCTTTAAACCTCTTATATTGACCACCGGTATTCCGCTTTCCATCCTTGAGTTGGGAATAAAGTAACTGCCTTGGGAGACGGCAGTCAGGCATTCGAACAACATGACCGGTCCACTGAAGTTGGCGTTGAAGGATCATTTTTTCAATGCTAGTAGTCTTTGCTTCTTCCAGTACACTGACAATTGTTCGCCTATCTTCCCAAGTAATTCGCAGGATTTTCCGGAGGCAACGTTGATGAAATCTTTCAAGGAGGTGGAAGTGACGTTTATAGATAGTCCATGTTTCGCAGGCATACAATAAAGTTGGTAATACATTGGCTTCATAAACCAGTGTTTTGGTCTTCTTACAAATATCCCGATCCTCGAACACTCTATGTTTCATTCGAGAAAACGCGGCATTTGCGGAGCTCAGACGATGCTGGATTTCACTGTCGATATTAGCTGTAACAGAAAGATAGCTGCCAAGATAGAGAAAATGATCGACATTTCCCAGTATTGTCCCGCCAAGCTGGATAGATGGCATCACCAAAGGGTTAGCTTGCACTTGCTGATGAAGCACTTTGGTTTTTTTGATGTTAAGTGAGAGACCAAGTTTTCCGTATGCTTCTGCAAAAGCATTTAGGATAGTTTGGAGATCATCCTCTGAATGTGCGGAGATTGTGTACCAGGAGGGCATGATTAACCTTCCCTGTCATATTTTCCTGAGATTCCTCACCTGCTTTAGGGGTGTCAGGAGGAAGGGATTTTGGGTGGGGGGAAGGTGGGGGAATTTAATCTTCCTCTCCCATTGCATGGTGGTCCTAATCTAAATTTGGGCTGTATGCACTTACTCTAGAGTAAAAAAAGTATTATCCTCAGCTACGCACTACTACACAATTAACGTAACGTGTAGTTTGACCCTAAGAATAAGATGTTTTAGTTCCATTAGGTTCCATTTCATAAAACATGTAAAGTATGGAATCAAACCACGCATTTCAAAATCACAGACAAATCTTTATGGATCAAAAATGAGTTATTATTGCTGTTAGAACCACTGATCTGTAATCTCCTGGCATTATGAAGTGCCTGGTATGGGCTGCAATATAGGAGCCGTTTCCAGGTCAGATGTTTGAAGATTTCCTTGGACATCTGAAAACTTGTCCTAAAGCATTTCTGTCTTTTCTGAGTTCATCACCAAAAGCCATTTGGCCTCATCAAAGACCATCCTCTGGAGTATTCAAGCTCTTCCACCATGAGGTACACCATAGTTCATTCAAGATTATCAACAGATATGGCAATGTTTACTGCTGCTGCTATTTGAAGATTTCCTTGGACATCAGAAAATTTGTCTTAAAACATTTTTGTCTCTTCTGAGTTCATCACCAAAAATGATGAGTTCATCACTGTTCCATGAGTGCTGAAAATCTGAACATGTCTAGACAGCAAGGAATGCTACTCCACCACACATGCACTTTGATTCAGGTTTCCAGGAAAAGCCGCTGAAACTCCAGTCTACTTTCCAATCCAACAATCCTCTTGAATCAAGGTTCAAAGCAATCACCAGCAGACATTTCCAAGCTTGCAAAGGATTGGAGTTTAAAACACAGCTGCTCTAGGGATCTGTTGACTAGTTTCTCATTTTTCCAATCTTCAGTTTGTCCTGTACTTTATGGGAAAAGCTTTTGTGTGCATTTCTCCTAATATTTTTGTACACCATTTTGTCCAACATACACATTTTTGGAAGCATTATTTTTTCTAATATAATGCATTTTGAACATTATTTCATGAATATATGCATTGTTAGTGTACTTTTCCCTAATACATACATTTTTGTACATATGCTTTGACTGGAGAACTCCATTACACAATTCAGAGAAGCACAAATTTAGAAGGATAACTGAGTTGCGGTTCACATATTGGTTTGAAAGTGCACGTTTGTATTAAAATGTGAACTAAACAATTTCTCCCCCATCCTTACTAGCAACATGCTGGAAAGCAAACTCCAAGTAGCAAGTGCTGTGAGTGGCAACGTTTGTCCTGAATACCTAATGAATGTAAGCAGAAAGTGAGGGAGTGAACATGCTAACCTTCCCCAACCTCCAGATGTTTTGCACTACAACTCCCATCATCTTGATTATTGGCCATTGGTGAAAAGTTCCCCAAACAATCTACTCCTTACAAATACATCCTGCTGTGTTGGCCAAGATGTCAGAATACACCAGATCATAATTTTCTCAAGAAGATTGTCAAGCCTTAGTCTTCTGGATAAACTTAACAGCCACCGTTCTGATAGATAGAATTGTTGGTGAAAAATTCTGCTGAGTGAGACTCTGGTTAGAACTTTGGAGGCTCATAAAAGCCTGCCTCAAATGACGGACGAGCTTTCAAAGCTCCCAGATTCATTTCCAGCCTGGATCAAAATCTGAATTCTCCATTCCCACCACCCCCATCCCTGCCAGCCCTCACTGTCCAAAAAAGCTCTTCCCCAGAAGTGGAGAAAACACTTCTCCACAATCCCATTACTTACCTGTCAAATAGTAGGAGCAGTGAGAGCATGAGAGGAGAGGAGAGGAGAAGGGGTGTGTGTGTTTCCAGCTCATCACAAAGAGGGAGGGAGGGAGGGAAAAGGAAAATACCCCTCCTCTCTTTTCCCCACACACCACCACTACTCCCATTTGATTGATGGACCACCTTCTGCTGTGGTTCCATTGGCGACCTCACTTACAACCTATGCATTTCTATGTAGCCAACAAGGTTAAAATGGTCTACACCCTGTATTAGAGCTTCCGTCATGAATTGCTGGTTTTGTAACACACCACTGTCCCTTACTGTAAATTGCTACAATCTTGCTTCTTTTCATTTATTTATTAATAGTTACGGTATATACCACTTCATATAATAAAATTCCAGTACAGGAACTATATATTGAAATCAGAGCTTAAAATCAAAGTTGAACAATCGTGACCAAACTGTGTTCAGGTTGGTTGAAAATAGAGACAACAATGGTTGCTTTGTGACCCAAAAATTTGCAACAACAACAACAAAACACCTGCCAAGTATACAGTGAAACAGCTCTTTATTATTTTAACTACACTTTTAAACAAGAGGTACAGGATCACAGGTAAGTTCCATTTAAAATAACATTGTACAAATGCAAATATATTGATATTTAATAGTAAAGAAATTTAATGACTCTAGAAGTGTATTCAGGGTTGCCACTAAAATTCCATTTTCCACTTCCCTGACCAACTTTTGTCAATTTCGCTGACCACCATTCAAAAATAACCCCAAGTTAAAAGAGAATGCATAGGTTACATTGCATTAAATAACAGTTTTATTAAATGGTTTAAAACGACACAATTGTCATTTTTACTCTAAGGCATTTATTTATTTATTTAATTATTTATTTATTTTGGTCAAGATATTTGCTTCAATGTGAGCTTCTTTAAACACTGAAACTGGGTTTGCACAACATAACCACCTCTTTGAGCAGAGTAAACATGGGTGGGAGTGAGGGAGCACCAGCTGCACCAGAGTCACTTAGAAATTGCATTAGACACTACAAGACCTGAACATGGTCTTCCATTTCCCTCTCAATGGGGTACACAAGAAACTTCTGTTTTGTTGCAACATCCATTTTCATTATTAAAGACCACATTCATTTCACTAGCCAGTCATTAAAATCACATTTGTTTCAATAATCATTTGTTCAAAGTTTTCTTTGCTTCAGTACTTACGTTTGTTGGAGGGGGGTGTTCCCATGTGTTTACTTTTTCGTGACAGAAGCAGAGCTGATTTTGGCAGCTGCTTCTGGCAGTAGCCATTTTATGTTCCCTGGACATTGCGTTGTTTGGGACGCTTGAGGGAGAAAGGAATGGCAGCCGTCACAAAAAAAAAATTAAAATTAAAAAATGGTGGCCTCCTGACTGGCACCCACATTTTTCCCTGGAGTGCTATGCTGCAATGTCTGGGGCGTTCTGGGAAAACAAAATGGCATTTGCCAGGGGAGGCCACATAAGCAGTTCTGCTATTGCAACCACCAGAGACAAGTGAGCCCTCCACGCCCAAATGAGTGGTTCCAATGGGATACCAAAAATGGTACCCATTCAATATTCATCCATTACACGTTGCATTCATTTCAGAACAAATGCAAGTTGAACTGAATGGGCCCCATCTGATTCAATTTTTCATTCTTCCTAAAAACAGATATGAAAAAAAGAAAAAAAAAATCACACCCTTATTCTCGAATGCTGAAGCAGATTCTGTGATTACAGTGGATACAGATTGAAAGGAAACTTAACACTTCAGTTATATTTTTTGTTACTTGTTTAGATAACCAAACCACGCCTTTGGGTCTTGCTTCTATCTGCTCATGCAGATAGATAAATAACACCTGTCCAAGCTATTTAGTGACCAAGGTCACACACCGCAAGCCATCTACTCACCTCCTTTTGGTAAGTATGGCTGCTTGTTGTTGTTGTTGTTGTTATTATGAATAATAATAATTTTATTTTTATACCGCCCAATAGCCAAAGCTCTCTGGGTGGTTTACAACAATCAATAAAAATATAATAAAATACAATATAATTATGCATAATAAAACATATAAAAAATTCAATGCTAAAATTTAAAAACCAAATTTTAAATGACTCAAATGAATAAAAAACAATATGTGACCTGTTAAAAAAAGTTGACATAACCACCACCACCCATGACATAACCACCCCTCAACATAGGAGGCAGTCTTAACCTGATACCAAAAAGATAGAGTTTTTCTGCATGATTATTTGGTAGATTTCTCTGGCCAGTGCCAGGAGGTGGTGGGGTTTGTTCTAGTCCTGTTTCTGCATGGCAGGATGTCTTCTTCTCCAAACATTTCCCCTTCCACAATCTGAGGTGTCACATCACAGGCACTTTCCTGTCTGGGACATTCCCTTCTCCTCCTCCTCCGTTGGGGTCCAGTTCTTCTACGTCTATGCATAACATGAAAGACATGTCAGTAAAAGGTTGGATTTTGTTTTGTAGTTATGTTACACTTTCTCTATTGATACTGTAGAAACACTATGAAAAATCTTTGGTTTCCTTCAAAGTAGCTTGAGTATCCAATAGTAAGGGAGTTTCATCAGTGTAGCACAACAGGTTCTCTAATGCTTACACTGCTTATGTTGTAGTATTTCTAGTGTTAAGAGGGGATGGCATAGAACCAGAATTACTTTAAAATGTAGGTTTTCATCTACACTTGAGGGAAGATGTATATGCTATATAACACATATGCTGGAAGTGTGGGCTTCTTTTGAGAAATACTGCATGCATGGTGCCCCTAGGCATCAGTAAGTTTCTGCAATTTGAATCAAGTTCATAAAATTTACATGCAGCATGGACAATACAGCAAGGAAGAGTTGAACATTTAACAGGGGTATAGAAACACTCACCTTACAGCTCTACATGGCTTGAGGACAGGAGAGGTTCTGCATGAACAGGTCAGTATTGTCAGGAGGTACTCTCATCAGAAACCACAGGAAAGTAGCCTGGAAGGTTGAGAATTAATCTCTAAATGAGCAGTGGAGGTTCAGGGGGTGTTTCTGAAGAGATTCAGAGAGAGTTGGCCCACTTCAACTGGCTCACCCTCCTCAGACAGCAAGAACTCTGGATCCATCTTGTTGTTCCAAATCATGGTTTTCACTGAGATCTCACAGCACAGGGTGGTTTCCATGGTTGCACTGCATGCCAGGATCAGTAGGACCTTGAGTAATACTTCCTGGAGTGCTGCAGGCTGTGTCTGCAGTTCTACCAGTGACCATCACTGGTAAGCAGCTGCCTGCTTGAACAATCTGCTAGACTGGTGGTTGCCTCTGTTGTCCAATGCCCACCATACTCTTCTGCAGTGCATGTTTCTATGGCTTCATTGCGTGATGCGATTGCTGTTGCGGCAAGATGAGTGGTTGCCTCTACCAGACCTGGCCCAACAACTAAGACTTCAGTGTCGTCTTGGTCTGAAAGGAATGGATTGAAGACCTCCCCTGCTAGCCCTTTAGCTGCTGGATGCTGCTGCCCCTAGTATGGTTTGGGACCACTTATCTCCCAGTCACTGGAAATAGTGCCAGCTTCTTAGTGTGTGTGTGTGTGTGTGTGTATAGGGAGGAACCTTTGTTGTTGTTGTTGTTGTTGTTGCAACCACACTTTTCCTCACAATGCCCTGGTAAGAAGCATCTAGGGAAATACGGCTGGCTCCAGGTTTGAGGGATTCCTAGGCAAAGTGCCCTCTGATGGAGCCCCTCATCCATTGGTGGGTCCTGGTGGACTTACTTGACAGTGGAGCAGCAGTGCCCTGAGCAGCAACAGGCAGCCGAGTCTAGTCACCATTTTAATTTCTTCTTATAAAATATTCCTCCAGGACATTGTGGGAAATAATTTTTTTAAAAGGGGGGCCCAAAGAAGGTGTCAGTGGTGGGCCCTACCACTGGTGCAGGGACCCCAGAAACTGCCCAAGGATTTCAAGTACTAACAGCAGCCCTGTTGGGGGGAAATAGTGCTTGCACAATAGATGGTCAGTGTTCCTACCAGCATAGAAAAATAAGCCTCTACCCACTCAGAATAAATAGAAATTGAACTGAAGGGGCACCATTTGGTTCATTTATTTATTTCTGCATCTGAAATAAATGCACATCCCTAAAATGCAGAGAAACAGCTGCTACATATCAAAAGGTAAGTTCAGGTTACAGAAACCAAAAGGTCAGATTCTTTTTTTTTAAAGTATTGGTGTTTGCGGAGAAAGATAACTGGAACAAATATTTCTATTTTAAACACATTCCACAACAATTCAAATGAAAGATGTTAGAAGTACATCAGGCTTCCCTATTCTTACTGGCTCCCTAGATCTTAAACAGAGCAAATCTCATTATCTTGAGTTACCAAGTCATTTCTTCTGAGGGTCACGTCTAGGGATTAAAATTTGGGATGTCTAGGGCCCTTGACTTCCATTCCAGACAAAGATCTTAGTCACCTACTAGCATCTTCCCTAAGATTCTTCAAACCTTTCCTGGTTGTCCACGTCGGTGTGAGTGTTAACATAGGATTTCTTCCATACATTTATCTCTTATCTGACTCCACCTATGTCTCCTTGAAAGCCTGGTACTGTTCCATGTTTCCAGTAGATTCTGTCTTAGAAGCTGCTGGAGTCTTCACTGCCTTCATGGCCTCTCTCAGACAGGCACATTAGAATCACAAAGCAACACATTCACATCTGAACATACAGTGCCCTGCAGAAGTATTCACCCCCCCTTTGACTTTTCCACATTTTGTTGTGTTACAACCTGGAATTGAGATGGATTTAATTGGCACTGTTACCACTTCATGTACACAAGATACTCAACACTGTGAAGGTGCAAAATATTTTTTATGGTGGCACAAAAGTGAAGTAAACAAAAACAAACGGGCACTTGTTGGTTGCATAAGTATTCACCCCCCTTTGCTGTGACATGCCTAAATAAGCTCCGGTGCAACCCACTGCCTCCACATGTCACATACTGTAAGTAGTTGAATGGAGTCCACCTGTGTGCAATTCCAGTGATAAATGATCTCAGATTAAATACACCTGTTTCTGGAAGGCCCCAGAGTTTGTTGGAGAGCACAGCTAAACAAAGAGCATCATGAAGACCAAGGAGCTATCAAAACAACTCCAGGATAAAGTTGTGAAGCACCAATCAGGGTTGGGTTATAAAAAATATCCCAGATTCCCAAACTATAAACATCACCCAGAGTGCCATGGCTCAGCTACAACTCTGCCTAGAGGAGGCTGCGACGACACAGCCCTTACACTTTAGGACCCACCGCATAAACCCTTCTCAGGCTAAGCACCAACACTTAAAAACCTGAGGGGAGGGTCAAATGAAACCTTTCCCCTACCAATGAGGGAAAAGATTAATACAGGTCATTAAGGATCTATTTTAAATTTATGATACTGTGGGTACAAAGGTGTGTGTGTAGATTTAACAGTAATGCAGGTTAATAACGCCAAGCTGACGCGTAGGATTTGGGTAGCAAACAAAATAAAAATAAGTTTATTTTAATTCTCAAAATCTTAGTTCCAGAAAATAACTTTAAACCTGCCTACACCAAACACTTTGTAATTAACATAAGTCCCTATAACTCTAAATACTTTCAATCTTCACACAAGCACTGATTTCTCTCAAAACTCCTGACAGACAAGACATGAATAACTCAACTAACCTAACTCCCCAACTCCCAACACACTCTCTCAACACACTCCCATAACACACTCTACACACAACCCTCAACTCTGACATCACTCAAACACTCCTTATACACTCCTTATACACTCCTCCCCCCACCCTTTCCAAGACATCACAAACCACTCAGTTCAACATTCTGTACTCACTAAACATACTAATGCAGACATACACCAGGGAACTGAATTGTGGGGTTACGCCACAGAGGCTGTCTACCAAAACTCAGTGACCAGCCAGGTAAGGAGGGCATTAGTAAGTGAAGCAACCAAGAGGTCAATGGTAACTCTGAAGGAGCTGGAGAGATCCGCAGCTGAGATGGGAGAAACAGTCCATGGCATAACTATCACCCAGACATTCAACAAAGCTGGGCTTTATGGAAGAGTGGCGAGAAGAAAGCCATTGCTGAAACAAACCCATAAATATCACAGCCCATTTGGAGTTTGCAAAAAGGCATGTGGGAGACACAGCAAACATGTGGAAAAAGGTTCTCTGGTCTGATAAGACCCAAATTGAACTTTTCAGCCTTGCTGCAAAACACTATGTGCTACGCAAAGCCAACAGTGCTCATTGCCCTGAGAGCACCAGTCAAAGCCCAGACCTCAATCCAATTGAGAATCTGTGGCAAGACTTGAAAGTTGCTGTTCACCAATGGAGTTCATCCACCTTGACAGAGCTGGAGGAATTTTGCCAGGAAGAATGGACAAACATTGCTGGATCCAGATGTGCAAAGCTGATAGAGACTTACCCAAGAAGACTCATAGTTGTCATTGCTGGCAAAGGTGCTTCTATCAACTATTGACTCAGGGGGGTGAATACTTATGCAACCAACAAGTGCCAGTTTGTTTTTGTTAACTTAACTTTTTTGCACCTTCCACAGTGTATATTGTGTTGAGTATATTGTTACATCAAGTGGTAACAACGCCAATTAAATCCATTTCAGTTCAAGAACTTCCAGGTTGTAACACAACAAAATGTGAAAAAGTCAAAGGGGGGTGCATACCTCTGCAAGGCACTCTACATCCTCTCTCCTGGCTGAGGTGATGACATTTAAATTTAACTTGAGAGGCTGATGTATACTAGCCTCAGAGCACAAAGTACAAAACAGAAAATTACCAACATCAATAAGAATGTTTTTCCAAATTACTCATATAGTGGAATACATTTTACCACAGGATGCAATGGCAATCTACAGTTTGCACAACTACCTTCAAAGCACAGTTTCAAATTCTGGTTTGCTCGTGGTTTACAAGCTGGTTTGTCAATTCAGATTTCACAGCAAACCACATGGTTTTACAACCCATGGTTTAGTGTAATGTCTGAACCTAGCCTATGTTTCTCAAAAGAAGAGTAAGATTTAAGTGAAATAAATGAACAAACCTTCAGTTTCTGAGACCTCTGACTATCAGATGCTGTGGATTAGCAACAGGAGATGTCCACTCACATTTCCACCAGACCAACGAAATTAAGCATGGATTCACACCCAGTCAGTCTGTCCTCATATCATTTAGTACAAATGCATTTTATTGGAGGAAATTCTTTTAGGCTACTGAAAAAGCAAATTCATTGCAATATCCTTGTCCAACATGCTAGATTTTGTAGTTTTAGTTTTGTATGATGTTGTTTTAGTTCTTATTGATAGTTAGTTAGCGTAGAGTCTGTTTGAGGAAAGGGGGATACAAATGTTTTAAAGAAATAAATAGGGTCTTCCAGAACTAGAACTAAAATATTTTGCATGTACACTTTGAGTTGATTTGGCACAAAGCTAAAGGTATGTATGCTACACTCCGTATGTGTTATATTCTAATTACTGCTGCCCCCCCCCCCACCATCAGCAAAACTGCTGATGGGCAGTACATTCCTATGCATTTTACTCAGAAATGTGTCTCACTGTGTTCAATGGGGCTTACACCCAAATAAGTGTGCATAGGATTGCAGCCTTAGATACAGTTTTGATTATATAATTGACTCAGGACCTCAAAATTGAATGTATACTTAGAACAACACACAGTTATTTTGCAGAGGACATTACCTGCTACAGCATTCATTTACTAAGAAATGGAACACTGATATCAAAAGAAACTACAGCTTGAATTGTTTCACCCTGTTTCCACAATACATCAGGAATCTAATTATTCTACTTATCTGGGTGCTAGATTAACAACTGTGTCATATTACTACTGTAATAGTGATAAACCTACTGGTTAATAAACGGCATTACACAGGGGGAAACCGACAAGTAAGTTTGTGAAGAATTAGGTAATAATATCTTCTGAAAAGCAAGAACCCAGGGAGCTTGCTAATATGTTCAAAGACAACAGTACTGAAAAATAAAATTAAAAAAATATCAAAATATATAATGCAGCACAAATGGCTGAAGTATACATAAATCTGAGCAAGTCCAAGTGAAAAAATGAGATGTTGAACTACATAAGATATTTACTAGCTAGAGGCTGCACTTTTAGCCATGTTACTTACAGCTGCCAAATTTCAATGGGCACGAGTGAGCATCCATAGGGAAGTCTTCTAAGTGCATCGGACATTCAGCCTGGACTGTAAGCCTAGAAGGCAAAAGACCACTGTATACTTGTCTCCTGCTAAGAGATCACGAAAGTCAATTCCACAAAAATTAACTGAACTTATTCCAATCTCAGAGATGAATTATGTGAAACTAATTAAAACTTAATCCATTCTTTCTTCATCCGTTTTATATGGTCCTTCAGAAGACAGTGCCTAATTACATCAAAACTATAAAAATAGCCAATTCCAAAACTATACAGAGAGGCCAACTGAATGACATTATATATTATGGAACTGCATGTTGTCTAGTAACATCCAGAAGTATGTGCCATGATGCAAATACAGAACTCCTAGTACAGGCAAATGCTTTACACTCAGAGAAAACTAATATATAATTTAATTGTGGTTGTTTCCACCAAAACACAAACAAAAAGAATAAGTAAATCAAAGCAGAGACCAACCTTGGATAATGTCATTAAATGCATGACAGTTATCTCAGGTTACTCATCCCCCAAAAGTAGCAACGTATTTACAGCTTGTCAAAGCATTTTCCCCTCCAGTGTAACAGATCTCTGATCACCTGTAACAATGGATCTGTAAACTCTGTAACTGTTTGTTTCATGCCTGGCACATATGTGTAAGTAGGGAGGGCTGTAATGCTAAGACCCTGGGTTGATGCAATTCTTGTCAGTATGCAGCCCCTCTGAGGAATAGGTGCCTTATTTTGTCATGTGGGAGACTGCAGGGACACATGCTTGCTGCAGAATGTAGCATGGGTAAAATGAGTGAACAAAAGGGCTCATAATGGCCCGACTGACTACACCCTACCAGGGCAGTAAATACAAACAGATGAAATAAAATGTGTACCTCATGGTATATAACAGAGTCCCATCATCTTGGATCCTAAGTAGCTTGTTTGGCATGGTCATGTTATGAGCTACTGACTTCTTTCCATTGTGAAAAAATGTATCTGGAGTCCAGATTTTGCTGGCCATTAAATTGTTCAGGCGAAGAATGTTCATTGGACCCTTAAACTTTAACCTTTCATCTTTCCATTTTTGGCGGAAGAAAACATCTATTGTGTATTCCTGTCATGGAAAAAAAAGTGTTTCAGCATATCATCAGTGCATTTAAATATAGAAATGACACCACATTGCCACTTTTGAGTCACTGAGGAAAAGTAAAGGGAGGGAACCATCAATTGGTAAATAAATAATTCCTAATAATAAATAATAAAAAATAAAAGATAAATAATTCTTACAGTGGTTCCACTCCTGCCTACAGGGTCACTACCAGAGAGTAGCATTGGGAAATTCCTGCTCAGCCCAGCAGCATGGCAGTTACACTATGGGGTCCCACAAGGTTCCATCTTACCTCCCATGCTTTTTATCATCTCTATGAAACCGCTGGGGACAGGGACATCAGGGGATCTGGAGTGCAGTTTCACCAATAGGTGGATAACACCCAGCTCTCTCTCGCCATTCCATCTGAATCAGGAGAGGCTGTGCAAGTGCTGGACCAGTGCTTGGAGGCACTGGTGGGCTGGATGAGGACCAATAAACTGAAGTGAAATCCTGATTAGTCAGAGGCTGTATGGGTAGGTGGCTCCTGGTTCTGGGAATTGGGTAGACGGCCTGTCCTGGATGGGGTAGGCAACTTCCTGGGGTGCAGAGATCAAGTTTCTCCCTGGAACCTACTGGTCATGCCCCACTGAAATCTGGTGGCATGGCAACATGGCAGCAAGAAAAGAACTGCTTTTTCTTTAAAACCGGCCCCTTTTTGCTGCTGTGCACTTGTGGCAAATCACAGCTTGTTTTTTTAAAACAAGGGGAAATCGGACTCTTTTTGCTGCTGTGTCACCAAATTTCACCAGCAAATCCAGGGGTGGGGGTTCAAAAAAGGCCAGGGAGGCCTTCATGCAGCCCATGGTTTACATGTTGCCCGTACCTAAAGTACATGATATTTTTCTTACTAAAAATTAAGCACAGGAGACTCAAATTCAGATATGGACCAAAATGGGGGGGGGGAATTAAAGTTTTAACCCTTTGCTCCCCCTCCCACTGTGGTCTTGATGCAGATTGGAGAGCCAAAGCTTACAATGCGCATTTATAAAAAAATGATCCATTTGCTTCAAAATATTTGGAGTCCAAGCCTTCAGGTCCTAGGGTCTTGTTCTTCTTTAGTCCTTTACCTTTTCTACCTCTTATGCTATAATTACTGTGAACTTTAATACTCTATGTTCCTTTGACAATAAAGAGGTATAAACACTATAAAACTCAAAATAGTGTCACTTAGTGTATACAAGTGTTTTTTAAGCCTTAGTGGTTTCCAGTAAATCTCTCCTGAATCTGTTTTTTAAAAAAGATTCTATGGGATCCTGTAAGTTTATGTCTCTGCAATGACTTAGATTTTTTTTCTTATCAATACCCTTATCAAATTTCCTCCTAAAATTTCTCATTTTAGGAAGCAATTCTCTAGCCACAGGCCTGAATGCATTCCACAAGTTATACTGAGATCTTATAGTGCTGTCACTAAGACAGCTAAGTGCTGTCTTAAAATAAATAGATATTTTCATTAATATGAGAGACTAGTAAAGAATTTTGAATCAAGATTGTATCTCACTTCCATGAATAGATTGCTAGTTTCCAGTTCACAAGCCTTAACCCAGACATGATCTATGCATATGATGGTGGAAGCAAAACTGTGGAAAAATTGAGATGCTGAAGTATTTGAAGTCATGATCAAATAAATACGATAGTAAAGAACATTGAGAAACAGGCATTTACATTTTTCTAGTAACTAATCTGGGTATCAAGTAAACTCAATTGGGACATACAGTGCTACAAAGTCAAACTATCCTTATATGAGGTGGATTTTTGGTGTTTCTATTAAGAGAGGGGTCAAGCACTGTGTTGTAATTCCCTGCTAAAATTACCGGTAGTTCATTTTCTCAAAACATGTCAAAGATAGAGGGAAGCTGTTCAAAAATTCAGCTTGATGCTGGTTGGGGGCACAACTCAATCAAAAAATAAATTTAGTACTGAACAACAGTACTTTTGCACATCGGTATAAGC
The DNA here is from genome assembly GCA_021292165.1 of Shinisaurus crocodilurus. Taxonomy (NCBI): domain Eukaryota; kingdom Metazoa; phylum Chordata; class Lepidosauria; order Squamata; family Shinisauridae; genus Shinisaurus; species Shinisaurus crocodilurus. Next base: position 89,164,816 of record CM037876.1, on the reverse strand, counting down.
ATGACTCTTCTGGATCAAGCAGACAGTTCTGAATTTCTGAGTTAGAATTAGCTACTAAAATAACTGCTACCCCTTACCAAACTAAAGTGAATTCAATAATTTATAAGTAGTGCCAGGCTTGTAGATTTACTGAAGCACTAGATTCTAATTATTATAATCTCAGGATATTCTTTACTGAGAGCCTGAGTTATATGCTTACATTTGATTAGAGAAGACAACATTTTCACAAGCCATGTTAGTATTTCAGGTATACTTTGCATGGGTCAAGAAGAAAAAATGATATTTGCTTACCCATGAAGATAATACGAAATATGTTAAAAAAATATTCCCAACACTAGATGGTCAAAAAAGCAAAAGCAAGCCAAGATATAAAATGAATAACTGAGACTTGTGTCTCCACAGTAACAAATAATCAGGAGCTTTACATGACCCTTAGAATAAAATCCCATCTACATCCTCCTCCCCTCTCTGAATGTACACAGGAGGAGGAAGGCTGGCATGCCTGACTTTAAACAGAAAGGTGCAAACTAGATAAAGCAACAGTAAAAGAGAAGAATGAAACGGGGGAACAGGGCTTCATATTTTTCCACCCTCCCCCCCATCCTGCCTGCGATCCTGCAACAGGTTATGTTATAAGAAATCATTAAACCCAAACACCTCAAAAGTTAAGCTTAAGTAAAACATCTCAAGTTAAAAAAATAAAGGCTACAGTAGCTACTGTCTTAGGTTAAGAGCAAGAGGATTCTGGTATGCTGGGTCAGAATCTGCCTAATTGGCATTGCTAAGTCCCAGAGGAGGAGAAGGATCTTCTAAAGTGATCTGGACAATTAAACAAGAGTTCAGAATTGCTGGTTCAGTTCCCAGTGATGCTTTCCTTCCTCTCTTCCTTTGCCAAGTACCAAACACCAGTCCTGTTTTTCATTATCCTCACCTGAAGGGGCATCACCTATATGCAGAGAAGGTTGCAGGCTACCAGTGTCCAGGCTGAGATAGTTGAAGAACTGCACACCTTCTTTGAATGTGGGGGATATACCCGATTGTGTTCTCCTGGGTAACCAGCAAGCAATTCCAACTATATTTTTAGACAAGCTTTTTGAAACCTCTCTGTAATTGGATGCAAGCCTCACTGGCATAATGTCTCAACTGTCAAACTTTGAAAGAATAAAATCTAAGACTCCAGATACTTAAAATCCAAAATGCCTCTTGATTTTTTGAGAATAGACTCTCTGGCCTTAAAGGAAAAAAGGAACACTGCTATTATACCCAGGGTTTTAGTTGTATCTAACCATGGGAAGAAAGCAAAGCCTATGCCTTGAACTATTCAAGGAAAGGCAGGATATAAACATGCAAAATAAATAAATATTTATTATCTTACCTTTACCCCAAGGAGCTCAAGGACGAGTATACTGGACTTTGGTTAAGGCCCGACTGTTAAGGGTTGCTTTTGTGGTGTTCATTTTGGGTTGTGAGTGGGGGAAGAATATTTAGCTGTTTGATCAGTGTATTGTGGATGTACACTTTTAGTACTGTACTGCTTTTAAATTATGTGTATATTGTGTCTATTTATATTTATATTATTGCATTATATTGATTACTGTTAATGTTGTTTTTGTCTTCCTTGTTATATTGATTATGGATTTTTGTATCTTTCTTGTGTAAGTTGCTTTGAGACTGCTTTTACAGTGGGAAGTGACACATAAATTTAATAAATGAATTAATTAATGGCATCAACCGATATGTAGGCAATGTGATACACATGATACAGCACTTCCAAAAACAAACAAATGACCACTAGTAGCACATCCAGTTCATACATTTTATAGATTTAAATTATTTTTTCATGAAAATTTCATAGATTTTAAAAAAAATATTTTTTTTTTAAAAAAAAGTATAGATTTATACACACACACACACACACCAACAGATTTTAAATTTTGGTATAAAACACCACCTTCAGTCACAAATAGGAGTATGTTAATTAATGGAATGAATCCTCAAAACAACCCTGTGAGGTGGGTTAGGCTGAAAGATAGTGACTGGACCAAAGTCACCCAGTGTGCTTCAGAGCTGAGTGGGGAACTGAACCCGGGTCTCCCCAGGCCTAGTCTGAGATTCTAACCACTACATCACACATCAAATAGATATGCAGTCTATCTAAAGAGCTTTAGCCTAAGGCTTGGAGAAACAGGTCATCACCAGCCATTCCTGCAAAACTCTTTCAGGATCCATGTTTTTAATATCTCTGAGAACCTCTGAAAATGATTTCTTGGGATCACTGATCTTAGACTGAAGCTCCCACTCTTCATTTTTGGCTGCCCTCCAATTGATGGTAAGATCAAAGGCTGACTTTAGCACTACATTTGCAGTTTTCTTGGCTCAGCCTCTGCACCCACATTAGTTATTCACAAATATTTATTTATTTATTATTTGCATTTATTTATCGCCCATCTGGCCGGCAAATTGGCCACCCTGGCCGATGTACAGAAAATAAAACAGAATAAAATACATTAAAACATTTTTCTCCATTAAAATACATTAAAACAGTATAACAGTATAAAATTTTAAAATCTTAGCCCACCCCATATTCCCACCTGAATAACCAAGTTTTTAATGAGCAGCGGAAGCTCAGCAGAGAAGGGGCATGGCATGGCGGAGGTCACTTGGGAGAGAGTTCCATAGTACGGGGGCTGCCACAGAGAAGGCCCTTTCCTCATCCCGACCAGTCTAGCTGCTCTGGCTGAAGGGACAAGGAGAAGGCCGTCTGTGGCAGATCTTGTTGAGCGGCCCACTTGGTGTTGCTGGAGACGCTCCTTGAGATAGACTGGACCGGAGCCGTATAGGGTTTTAAAGGTCAAAGCCAACACCTTGAATTCAGCTCGGCAAGCAACTGGTGATGTGATGCCGCCGGCGGCTGCCTTTAACCAGGCGAGCCGCCGCGTTCTGTACCAGCTGTAGCTTCCGAACCTTCTTCAAGGGTAACCCCACGTAGAGCGCATTACAATAGTCTAGGCGAGAGGAGACCAAGGCATGAACCACTGAAGGGAGCAGATGATTAGGAAGGTAGGGGCGCAGCTGCCGTATCAGATGGAGTTGATACAGTGCTGCCCGGCTCACAGCTGCCACCTGAGCCTCCATGGACAGCTGGGAGTCTAGATAGGTTCTGCTGTGTTGTTTCCTCAGATTTAATGTCCTCCTAAATGGTTTTGATTTGTGATCTGTTTTCTTGGAGTTTATAAGCATACTTGGGGGAGATTTCTAAATCTGAGCCACTTTACAGAAAGGGAATCTTCATTTTATTATCTGGCTTAGCACAGGCAAGAAGCACTTCTTTCCAAGGTGCTAGAGAACCTTTTAATTATTTTTTATTTACCAGCCAGTCCCTTGGATCCTCAGGTGCCACATCTTGACATCTGGAGAGGTGAATGGCTGCCTGGAGGGCTGAGGGCTACAGCCATCTTGGTAATGATGTCACCACTCCCCCATTTTGTTTTTCATATATGCCTCATTTTTACCTTTTGTTCTGCTTTTCCAGAAATAACCCATTTCTAGTTAAAAGGTACATGCCTGAGTTTTACCTTAGAGTTCTGCACCTTCTGAATATTGCACCTCTGTTAGTTGTCAGCACAAAGGCCAGTGGGGTGAGGGCTGCAATGAGTATTTATTTATGTAATTTCCATTTAGACCCCATCCTTTATAAAGAACATCCCAGGGTGGGTAACACCACCATTAAAACATGCAACAATAAAATTTTTTTTAAAAAGTTGTGGCAATGGGACTTGCCAGAAGGACATTTTAAATATTTACAGGAATTGTATTAACTCAATTTTTATACTTCTGCCTGACATTCCCTGAAAGTAGAAGCTTCTTTTCTATGCTTTATTTGTTATGTTCTAATCTCTTGAAGGATCGGAAGCTGATATACTGTGTAGGAGGACTGTCCTCATCTTTCTACTGCCAAAGGCAACTTGCTTAGTTCCAAGGGCTTTACCAAAATATCTTATAAGCTGGAGAGCTCCAGCAAATGTGTATATTTTATTGCACACGGTCAATATAATTTCCATATTATTTTCTTCAACCTGATCATAGGCAAATAACTCTGGCTTTTCAAATCCTTCACCCTACTGTCAACTAAGGTTGGCTTAATGGAGCCAAAATGCTATTCTCACACACTCAGACACCAGTCCTCTAGATGGCACTAGCCTTATCTATGTGTTTCAAAGAATGCATGAGGGCTCAAATTGGTCTGGCCCCACCACCAATGTCCCTGTGTGCACTTAAGTGCAAGTAGAACACTTTGCATGATTGGGGACCCTGTTTATCAAGCTCCCTGACTGCACAGGGCATTCTACTCACATTCAGTTGAATGCGAGTGGAACCTCCGGTCCGTGCGACAACATTGGGGAATGAAGGGGAAATGCCTAATGTGCATAGGTATGTTAGCGGAGGGGCCAGCAAGCGTAGCCCCATCCCTGTCCCCACTTTGGGCCCTCATACAAACCTTGAGACACATAAATAGGGCTCCTATCAATGCAAGAACTGGGATAGGCTTGCCAGGTTTTATGCTGGCACTTAACTCTGAGGTGGCTACCGCCACTTTACTACATAACTAACCCCCAGTAGGTAGGGATACCTGGTGACAAAAACAGAGGAAGACAGAAACCCTCTTCATGTGTTAGTTATGTGAAGGAGGCTCCACATATTGAAGGGACTCTGGGACCATGCTGTTGGCTCCACTCTTGATGTTGTGCACATGGACTAGCCCTGTGTTGAGTACGAACATCTGCAGTGGGGAAGCCTTCTACACATTTTGTATCCCCAATCACACAGAGTTCTGGAGTGTGTGGACACCTATGTGCACAGAGGTCTGTGTGTTTAGGCTTCCCTACTGCAGATATTCATACTCCATATATGGACATTAGGGGTGCACCTAGTCAGCACTCATGATGTTTAATATCATGATGTTTTAATATCTAGCGGTATATGAATCGTACAAATAAATGTTAGGAGTGGGGCCAGCAGTGTAGTCATGCAGCCTCTTCCGCACAGGAAGCCTCCTTCACATGAGCAACACCTGGAGGGGGTTACAGAACTGGTGAGAATTCAATACTCCTCTCTTCTGTACTTAGCACAGGTGATTGCCAATGTCCCAAAGCACTCCTCAAAACTGTAATCTCATCACCTCGGACTACTGCCTCATTCTATGTAATGTGTAGATTGGTTTGAAAATGCAGTAATTGCAGTCACCATGGGGGTTAGAATGCACTGGAACTAGGGCTTTGGAAACATTTCAATGCATGGTGGATTTCACAGTTAAAACTCTTTGGATAGCACTTAATTCCCTCTCCATGGCAAATGCAACAGAGATTACACAATGGAACAAACAACAATCCAGCCTTCTTTGCCCAAATCCAGCCTTCTTTGCCCAAAATTTAAGAAAATGCTACACATTTTTCTAAGGAAACTGAAGATGCTGCAATTAGCTACTAAATCAGGATTTAATGTTATAAGTTTCCTTTGAAAATTATGGTGATTAACCATTCAGAGTTACTGGTTTTGTTTTTCTGTTTTGGGGGAGTAGTTTTCTTTTTAAAAAAATATTAAGTGAACACAGCTTTTCCTCTCAGGCTAATGTCACAATAAATTTCCATCACTGGTCTCCCTGTAATTCTTTAGGGCTTTTCATCACAACACTAAGCTTAGACATTTCATAAAAACAGCTATAAGACAGCTGAATCTCCAAAGGTGCAATCTGCTTTATCCTTGCACTTTAGCTTCCTTCTGTTAGTGTCCGTTATTCTGCATAATGAAGTTGAAAATCATCTCTCCAACCTTCACCTATGACTCAAAGTATTATTGCTAATGCACTTACCTAAACTTGTAAAGCAGCAATTAAAAGTATGTTTGGACTGAAAACAAAAGGAAATAGCTCATTTGTTTCAAAGAAGTCTGATGGGCAATGGCAGCTGCATGTACTGAAGTCCTAAAAGTCCCTCATTCTTTGCAAAATGTATGTGCGAGGGGGAACTTTGAAATGGAGAGGTACTGGGGGAAAGAACTGCTTAATTTATCCCCTTTGTTTATCCCCCCCCCCCCCAAATCCACCACTACCACCACACTCTTTTTACCTCTGCACATTTCTAGACATGCATAGGTCTGGAACACTGGTGGAGATAAAAGAAGCTGACAAAATGCAATTGCAGTGTAACACATAGTTCATCCCTTATGGAAGACAATTGCTTTGGGGTTCCAAGCTGGCAGCTTACTTCAATCATTCTCACTGAAGGCATGAGGCAAGAGATGGCAGCTAATATGCAGCCCAATCTATAACTCATTTAACATGGATTTCAGCTACTTTGAGGCATAACTGTGTGAGAATTCATTTGGGTCTTGGCTAACCTCAGTTAGTGTATGCTATCCATGTTAATAAAATGTGGCAACCATACTCCATCTGTGCACATGATGAATGCAGAAAAACAGAAGACATGGATGTGTTCACAAAGTGTTACAGAGCTGAGAAAACCAGCCAGTCTCACACACAGCACAGTTCCATTTTATAAATCCCTTACTGCAACAAAAATTGCAATCAACATTACACAGCTTGATGTCAGCAGAAAAAACACAAACAGGAAGTTAGAGAGGAAGTTCTTGGATGAGAGCGAGTGAGAGAGAGCTCCAACTAACAAGATAGATTACGGATCTACCTACTGTTGGAGCAGACTAATTGTTTACTTCGTATTACACTGATCTAACTCTATTCACATGTCACCACCTCTCTAACACCAGTTCTCAGTGGGATGTGCGCTATTCCACAATATTAGTCTTCATTTGTAAACTCCAATGGCAATATCTGGGCAGCAGCTTGGTGGTGAGAATATCTGTGAGAATTATTGGTGCAATAATTTATTCCCATGGACAACACTGCATGTCATTAATTCCTTGTTTTTGCATGTCTCTTAGGAGGTGATACTTAACATAAGTGTGCTTAGTTCAAGAGATAATCCTTTTGGTTTGTGACAGCTTTATGCATCCTTGATTGTCCTCAGAAACTGGTGATGGTTCAAGTTGTTTCAGTCCTAAATCTAACAACTGACGAATCCAGATGGCCTCCTGACATGCTTGTGCAGCTTTCACATATTCTGCGTCTGTTGATGAAAGTGCAACAGTGGTCTGTTTTTGACTGGCCCAGCTAATAGTTCCTTCTTCATACTGAAGCAGATATAGCCATTGGTGGACTTGCAAATCAGCAATATTCCTACAGATGTGAAAGAAATTAATTGGATTCATAAATTTATATGAGCGTACACAATTCAAACCTCCTGGAACTAAATGCAGACACAAACACAATCGGAAATCCACACATTTATGAGCTTGTGATCTGATTCACACATCAGAAAAATGTGTTAGAAGAATATATACATTTTAAAAAGTGCATTAAAAATGTGTACATTTGAAAAAATGCTCACAAACATGCTTTGGTTAATGGGAGAAAATGTGTACTTCTCAAAAATGTGCACCAAAAAAGTGTACATTTAGAAAAATGTGCATGGAACACATACAAATTTCCATGGGAGGAAAAAGAAGCTCACAATCTGCTATGTATCCAAATTGGAATGAGCTTTGAAGAGGATATTCCCAAATCAGTCAGAATCCATATACCTAATTAACATCAGATCTATGTTCACTGGCAGTCACAATTTCAGGTGGATTGTTCCCTTTAGATATGATATCACTTTTTCCACTGCATTCCAATCACGCTGATTGGGTGCTGCAACTTTCTTGCACAAAATTCCTAGAACTGCAGCTATATCTGGTCTTTTTGCAGCAGCTATGTATAGTAGTTTTCCAATTCCATCATTTTTCAAGAAGTTTACTTCCATGGTGGGGGTTTCACTTGCTTTGCCTCTTTCATTGAACTACTGGATTATTTTGGCATGTTTTCCCCCTCTCTGATTAAGAAGATAGCTCCCATCTTCTTCCTCTCTTACTCCCTGGATGCTGAGTTAATGTGTGATGTTTCCCAGGGTTTTTTCCCCTTAATTTCAACATTTTGAGTCAGTTTGCATATTATCCCAGAAGTATCTTCCTTTTGTTCAAATGAAAAGTATCAACATAAATCAGGATATATGTCCGTTTGTTATCTTGCATGTTGGAGGACAAGCATGAATTGACTTTACCTTGCATGAATCCTTCCTTGGGGAGTACTTCATTTATTTTCTCATTCCATGAGGGGGGCCCTTTTTGGGCTGATAAGTGACTCATAAATAATTGTATAAATAAAGCAACAAAGCAATCCTCTAGTTTAAGCCCATAAATACTTTCTGAAGTTTATACTTGAGGTTCTAGCCCTTTAATTCCTTGAAACAGGGTGGCTAGTCCATATCTTCCTTTATGTCACTGTGCAAGAAGGTGGTCATTAAGCCTAGATGCTTGGCTTGCATTGCCTTTCCAGCTGCCACACTTGGAAGTGTTCTTATAGTGGGATGCTTTAGAAATGGGGCAATTTTTTAATCATAAACGTCTCCATATTTGGTAGAATATCCTTTGGCTACAGGTCTGCCCTCATATCGTTGGACTTCTTCTGCATTGTATTTGATTTTAAATGTCCATGTACATCCTACAGTTTCCCACCCAGGTGGCAATTTGGTGCGTGTTCAAGTCTTATTTTTGTAAAGTAGGCATATCTCTTCTGCTGCCCCCTCTTTCCACTTCCTAGCCTCATGTTTGGGCACAGGATTGGGGTGGGGAACCATTTCATCAAATTTCTCCAAGGGGAGGAGAAATTCTCCAACAGTTTCTTGAGGCCAGGGCTCACAATGAACTGTCACAATAGCTTAGCTACTTTCTCTTTCCCTAAGGTTTTGTGTTTGTTCAAGATAGAAACTGTGTTCTGTCTTGAATATCCAAAGCTGATTATCCACATTAGTCAACTTTGCCACCGCAAATTTAACATCTGGACTGCCTGCCATCCTCATCTTGTGATTGTTGGAGAAATCTGCGACGGATTCAAATTACTTTGGATTTCTATTAATCTGGCCTGCAGATTCCACAGCAGATCGGCTTTTTCCAAATTGTGCAGACTTACAGACCTTTTTTTACTTTCCAGAATTGTACAGAAATTTAGTCATACAAAAATACAAAAGTTGCTGGAAAATATGCTATTACATATGCCATTTTGTAAAAAGCAAACAAAAAAACCTGATTACAGTCATGCCTTGGATTGAGAGCATAATTCGTTCCGGAAACGTGCTTGTAATCCAAAACACTTGTATATCAAAACGAAATTCCCCCAAAAAAATTTGTATAGAGATTTTTAATTTAAGCCGTACTACAGTACTTGTAATTGCAAGACGTCGCCTGTATATCAAGTAAAAAAAATAAATATAAATATTTAAAGATTTGCTTGTCTTGCAAAACGCTCTCAAACCAAGTTACTTGCAATCCAAGGTATTACTGTACATCTCTCTTCAGCCTCTGCTGTGTAGCAATCTTTTCTTTTTTCCTTTTTTTGGTGCACTCTGCTCATTGATTGTACGCTGAGCTAAAACTGTTACATGCTGGTGAAAGTTCCGTAAATTGTGGCAGACTTTTTGCAGACTTTTCCAATGGGGGAAATGAGTGGAATCCGTGAATGGGTGGATGACAGAGCAAAAGACGCCTGACAATCCGTGAAACACTGATGGAACAGATTTAAAACAATCCATACCTCCCTACTTGGACATGGCCCTTTTTATTTTTATTGTGGCTCACAGTTATGGCTTTCTTGCAATCTGTTCTGTGTCTGTAATCTGTTATCAGAGTGTTACAGAGCTGAGAAAATCAGTCAACTTCACACAGCAGAGTTGCACTTTATAAATCTCTTACTGCAACAAAAGACTGCTAGCAACCAGGGCCGGTGCAAGGCCGTTTGGTGCCCTAGGCAAGATCAGATATTTAGCGCCCCCCCTTCCCACTTGAGCCCTCCCTCCCTCCAGCTCTATGCCCATTAAAAGTCAGTTGGCAAAACCTAAAAAATTTATTATCATAAACATTGACAAACATATATAAAATACATGTTGATGTAGTACCAATTTGCTACATTTCTCGAAATCTATCAAGATATCCTCAGTTATCCCATTGGATAAAGCGAAGATCCATTATACAGATTTTCGCTTTCATATGAAGGTACCAAAGGGGACTAGAAAGCCAAACAGTAGGCATTATCAGGGGCTGCGGGAGTGAATTGTCCATGAAAGGAATCACTTTAATATAAGTATGTGTCTTTTGGCGGGATTTTGAAAATGGGGTGTGGGGGGAAGACTTGCTTGAAACGAGTGTGGAGAAAACACTTTTATACTGGAAGTCTTTAGAGCGCAGGAACGAAGGAAAGCCCAGCTCCGAGAGCCCCTGAGGAAACTGGAGACTCGTCTAGGCAGGCGTGTGCGTGTGTGTGCGCGCGCACGTTGCCTCCTTTGCCCAGCCCCCAGCCTGTCTTTACAAAGCGTCTCCTCCGCTGCCGCTTCCTCCAGCGTCTCCCAACTCTGGAGCCTTTTGATTGGCTGAGGCGCTGACAGCAGGAGGAGCTCGAAGTAAGTGTGCAGCTCGCCCTCCTCTTTGCAGCTTTCCCTCTCAACCTCTCTCCCTCTCTTGTTTTGCTGTGCCTCCCTGTAAAACTGAACAGTGAAAAGGAAAAAGAAAGAAAAAATTGCAGTGGGGATCTGCTAAAACCGGCACAGACAGATGTCATGTAAACTCCCTTCCACCCTCCCCTCTTATTTCTTCTCCCGCTCCGTCTCTTCCTGCTGCTGCCGCCACCGCTCCTCAGTTCAAGTGATCACAAAAGAAATCTTTGGGAGAGTCAGTTTGTGTGTTCCTTGGAAGCGAAGGCAGAGCGAGAGAGAGAGAGACGCGCAGGGGGGGAGAGGAAGAGGAGAGCAGCTAGCGACAGGGCAGTTCAAACAACCCAGAAAGACTTAAAAAAAAAAAAAAGCTTTCTTCTGTAGATATATGTGAAGTGTTTTCGGGAGGGAGTTGGAGTTTCTGGCGCCCCCTTCAGCCCGGCGCCCTAGGCAGCCGCCTAGTTGGCCTAATGGTAGCACCGGCCCTGCTAGCAACATTACATAACTTGACTTCAACCGGAAAAACAAGAAGTTAGAGAGGAAGGTGTTTGTATCAGAGAGAAAAGGGGGGAAGATCTAACCCATTAACAAGATAGGTTACAACTCCATATACTGTTGGAGCAGACCAACTATACCCATAGCATTGCATTGATTTAACACTATTCACCTCATCACCTCTTCAACAGGGGGGAGGAAGGAAAGCAATATGGGTGAGCAAATTCCTCCATCCCATTTTGCCTGCTCTTCTTATGTAATGCTTTCCATATAAGTTTAGCTATAAGCATGTGTGCGTAAATATAAGCATCCACACACATATGTTTGTATAGATATATGCCGGATCCTGGTTCTTCCATCACTTCATATTCTCCTGTGACCGAGAAATGGGAATCCAGGGGTGGGGCAATAAAGATGAAGAGGCAGAGCTAGATAGGGATGGGCTTATTTCTCAATGATTCTCTTTGAGTTCTAGAGACAAAGAAATCAAGTTGCAATCTGCCATTTTTGGACGGGGGGGGGGGAGAATTTGCACTGCCATATAAAAACTTTCCCTCATATCCCCCACCTGTCATAATAGACACTTCCTTTGTTGAGAACTATTAACAGTTATAGCAATAAATTGAATGGAAGGAAATGATATGGCATTGTTTACAACAGTGCAGTAACTTACTAGTATTTCCTCTTATATTTATGTATTGTTTGTATGCCTGCCTTCCTCAAAATGATGTACACCACCCAACCAATTTTCCTAATATAGTACATTTTGAACAATTTTATTTTTGCACATTTCACGTGTACTTGCTCCTAATATGTTCATTTTTAAAACTGGATAATTCCATTGCAGAATTCAGAGAAGTGCAAATTTTGAAGGATAACTGAGTTTTGGTTGCATATTAGTTTGAAAGTACAAATTAAATAAGTTTGCATTAAAATGTAAATCGAATAATCCCCCCCCAACCCTACTGTGAGGTAGGAGGTAGGTTTGGCTGATAGATAATGACTTGCCCATGGTCACTAACAGAGCAATCCTATGGCCCCTAGGCAGCATCTAGAGAGCCATAGGATTTTTCAGATTCCTAGACTGGAAACGAGCTTGGACCTCAGATCTGGGGAACTCACAGCCGGCACAGAAAGAACTGTGCCGGCTGCTTCTCTGAGGTCAAAAAAAGACCTCAGCGAAGGGGTTTAGGGGGCATTCTGGTGGGTGGGGAGGGGAGCAGAGGAGACTGGTGCAGCCAAGATATGATGTATCCTGGCACTGCCTCAGCCTCCTTCCCTCCCCCCCCCCGCAAAGGCCCGCAGTTAGGTGTCGAAATTGGCTGTCTAGCTGCTTTGTAGAGTGGAAAGCATAGGATACCCATAATCCTCCGAGTTCGGAGGGCTATGGGAATCCCCACTGGATTGTGCTGCAAGGGAACTTTGTGAATGGCGCTTTGAATCTGCATTTCCCACCACTAGTGCATAACAGCTGTCTATGGAAAACTGGATAGCCAGAAAGCCAAGGGAAATTTTCAGACACTGCCAAAATAATAATCTCATGCTATTAAAGCAACAGAGAAACAAAAACTATTAAAAACTAAATGGAGCAAAAATAAAGCTGCCTAGAAAATCAAATGTACCATCTTTTAATTCCCAAAACGTTTTATTTTCCTAACTAGTTCAAAAAAGAACAAGGTATTTATATCCCATTTTTAAATTGCTTTTGGTGTGCAATCCTACCTATGAAATATTCAGGAGACCTCTCAATAATTATTTCCTTTTAAAAGTATGGGATATTATGTCTCTGCATAGGATTATTTGAAAACCAATATATAGTTTTAAAAAAACAACCCCGTTTCATGCACTAGAGTTAATGTCAACCCCTGGCATTTGTAAACAATTTAACCACTTTTATACAATTGACTACTTATCTGCAAACAGACATGCAACTAATGGCTGCTGCTGTCATTTTGAGGCACAGTTTTTCATTTCCATGGGGGCTCTCTGGAGAGCTATAATTTCTGTTAATGCTAAATAGGATTCCGTTATCCATTGCTGTGTGTCTTATGTTCTCATTTACACCCAAGCAAAGCATGTGTGAAATGCTGTCAAGTGAATTCTCCACCTACCTCTCTAGATTTTTAAAATGTGTTTCACACTTGCATGTACCGCAATGTCAAATCAAACCCACAGTGCCCAGTCAACAAAATAATATGTCTATTAAAGTGAACTGTGGGACTTTGTGACACATGGGGAAAACCCTGCTATTCGCTTGAGCAATTCACTATTTTTAATCATTCTGCATAAGGTAAATTTTACATATGCTTTATAGCCAGTTGCCTACTAAAAATCCCTTATTAAATTCAGTATATGCTATTTTAGCAAGGATTAGGGAATTAAACAAAAAGCCATCCAATAATAGGAACTGCCCTAGACAAATTCTAATGGCATACTATTTAAAGCTTCTCGAGTGAAAATAGGCACACATGGGATGAAAAGGAATTCATGATGATGCTAATATTAAATATTTGTATTAATGTTAGTGAAAAAGCCATTTGATTGAACCAAAGCTCCCCCCTCTTATTCTGGCAACTCATCTGATAAACTCAGAAACAAGTGGTGACAAAGTTGTACGTATTAGATATGACATAGGTCACGTTCGGTTGTCTGTATTTCTTTTGTAACCAAGGCACAACCATGTTTAAAAGGGATACATGCCTTGACCCCACTACCTTCAGTCTAATATCTGTGTTATGGGTGTCCACAGGGTGGTGGGGGCAAAGGGGCACTTGCCCCCTGCTGGAATCCTAAATGTATTATTTATTTTAATGTACACAGACGCACATCCAGATAGTGAACAATAGGTTTAGAGTGATCTCCGAGAGTGGCTGCAGGACCCGGACTCTCTGCACTTATCTGAAGGAGAGCCTTCCTAGACCAGCAAGCAACTTAGATGAAATGCTGCTTATTCTGCAAATAAGACTTAGAAGACTTAGAAACCTAGAAATACAAAGATATAAACAAAGGAGCTGGAGTGCCTTTTGTGATCAGGTGAGGAGCTTGCGGGTGCTGCTGGACCTGGCTCTGCTTTCTGAGGGGCAGGTGGGGAGCAGTAGCCAAGAACAGAAACCAAAAGTAACCCAGCAGAACTGAAACCAAAAATGCTAACAAGGTTCTCAGGAACTGGGTAGCGAGAATTCTTTTCTTGGAAAAACAGAAGCTTAGTGCTACTGTTTGATTGTTGAAGGTTGAAAAAAAGGCACAACGGTTTTCTGCATAAGGTTGCTAGAGAAAGTAAGCACAGAAGCAGAGCTGTTTCTATTTGTTTAGCTATGGATATCCGCAACTACTTCAAAAGCAGATGACAGCTAGTGAGCCGCAGAGTCAGACACATACTGAAGATACTACTTGCAAGCAGCACCCAATGTGACTGCCTCAAGAGAGACAGAAAATATCCAGGTACAGGCAGGGGCAGAGCAGGTGAAAATACTGAGGCAGCTACCAGTACCACAGATAACATGATAGACCTTATGTCTGGCATTCATCACAGCCAAGGCAGATTTTGTGTAAAAAGTGTGAAATTCAGCATCAGCGGTTTTAAATTTGGTTTAGGGTTTTACAGTATTGTTGTTCAATGGACAAATTGAAGGTGTATGTCTTTCCAGTGCCTTCTCTGCTACTGTTAAATGGACAAAGAAGGCAATTTGTTAGAAGTTAGTTCTGAAATGTATAATCCCATGCAATACAGTAAATCATCAAAATTGTTTCTTGTTGCTTCTCTTCAGATCCATGTAATAGTGCATGGGGTTCAGTCATATGAAGGTTGCAAATAGTCAAGTCAACAACCTGTAATTACAAATCATAGACCTTGCCCCCCCCCCCACCATCCCACTAGAATTATTTCTGCAGACAGCCATGGTCTGTGTCACTGAAATTATCTCAAAAGCCTAATTATTCTTACTTATTTTTTAATTTTCTAGTAATGTAGTTTATAATAACAAGTACATGTATTAAAATTAATCAAAGAAAGGGAATATAAAGCAAGATCAGCAAAGTAAAAAGAAAAAAGAAACCGGAGGGGTGGGAAACACAGTGGAAGCGGGTGAAGAGTATCAAAGGCAAGGAGGTAACATAAATATATATTCCTCATGGAAGCAGGTATAGATTTCATAGATCATAGAGGTATGTTTACCTGATATCTATATCTTTGAGCAGTTTAGAGATTAATAATAATAATAATAATAATAATAATAATAATAATAATAATAATAATAATAAATTTTATTTCTTACCCGCCTCTCCATCTAGATCGAGGCGGGGAACAGCAAAAATATAAAATACATAAACTAAACAAAACACAATACATACTATTAAAACATCTTAAAAACATAAAAAACATCATAAAAAACATCAAAGACATCATTAAAACATCATTAAAACATCTTAAAATATCTTAAAGGCAACCTAAAATTCCGCCGGATAGGCCTGCCGGAAGAGATCAGTCTTTATGGCTTTTTTAAATTCCAAAAGACTGATGAGCTGACGAATCTCCTCCGGCAGGCCATTCCATAATCTGGGAGCAGCAGAAGAAAAGGTCCTCTGGGTAGTACCCGTCAGCCTAGTTTTGGCTGACTGAAGTAAATTCTTCCCAGAGGACCTGAGTGTGCGGGGTGGATTGTATGGGAGAAGGCGATCCCGTAGGTAGCCTGGACAAAACCATGTAGGGCTTTAAAGGTAATAACCAACACTTTATACGTCGCCCGGAAACTGATTGGCAGCCAGTGGAGTGCTTTTAAAACTGGTGTGATGTGAGCACCCCTAGGTGTACCAGTAACCAGTCTGGCTGCCATATTTTGCACTAGTTGAAGTTTCCGGACTAGGTACAAAGGTAGCCCTATGTACAGCGCATTGCAGAAGTCGAGCTTCGAAGTTACCAGCGCGTGCACTACTGTCTTTAGGTCCTCCGACTCTAGGAAGGGGCGCAGCTGGCGTATCAGCCGAAGCTGATAATAGGCACTCCTAGCCGTCACATCTATCTGAGATGTCATTTGGAGCAACGGATCTAGAAGCACCTCCAAGCTGCGAACACAGTCTTTCAGGGGGAGTGTAACCCCATCCAGAACTGGTTGACATACCTCCAAACCCAGATTGTGGCCTTTGACAGCAAGCACCTCCGTCTTGTCTGGATGAAGAGCAGTTAAGCCGTAAATGCTGTTACTCTAAACAAATCTGTAAATGAGGGCCAAATGTCCTCTTAAGTTAATCAAGTTCCTTGTACATCACATGTCTCAAATAGCAAGGTCAAGTAGTGCATCCAGTCACTCTTCAATAGATGGTAAATGTGTGAATTTCCTGACTGAAAAGCCCACATTCATCAAATTATGAAGCTTCCTTGTCAACAGATGAATGTTCCTTGCCAGCAAGCCAGTTGCCCCCGTAACGTGACCTTTGTTCTAATCCTGGCAAGCTGCTTTGTAAATCCATTACCCTTCCTTGGTAAAGCTCCCATGCTTAGTCCAATCATTGGTTAACCAAGAGAAGGGGTCCAACCTTACAGCAAAGACCCTCAAGATAAGATGTTAATTACAACTCTATGTTCTGGCTAATAATGTTCATGTGTTGATCAAGTATACTGTTCACACTTCTATCTATCAGCACGCTGAATTCATTCTTAGCATATTAACTTTACCTTCCATGTGATCCCCATGAGAAGAGTGTTATAACTGGCCCAAAGCCTCATGGACTCTGGGATGGCAACCTTCTCAAACTTGCAGATTACTTAAAAAGCACGTCCTAAACTGCCTGCAAGGTCTTCAACTGTGCCTGACAGACCATGCTGCTGTAATTGGATTCTGTGGGTGGTAGCCAATGTTAATCTTACTTAGAGTAGAACCATTGAAATGAATGAGGCTTCAGTTAGACTAACATTGGATACAACCCTGCGAGTTTGACACTGGGTCAGGCTTGAGTTTTGCTCTCCAAGGTTGAAAGAGTAATTACTACTGGAAACAAATCTGTAAGTGCTACTTTGGTATCTTGGACTCATACCCTACCCTGGATTAATATCTGGCCTTTGATGCAGTAAAAATGCTTGCTCAATTTCACTTCTAAGGAAATGAAGCAATGACACTCCATGTGTATTTCACATAATATTGCATTACTGTCTCATCTGCTTTCTGGAAAGGCAAAGGACCATTACTAATCTGTCGCTTGAGAGGATCTTGCAAGAATTGCATTTATATCTCTTTCCCCCTTATTCAATGAACTCACTCATCCAAGCAGATAAAGCCCCTTTACAACTCGGTTAGGTCATCTTTAATATTCTAGAGCCTGAGCATATGTGTTTGGGCCCCAGACTAATGTCTGTATTTTGAGCATGGTGCCTAGTGGTTTTTTGAGCACGGTGATTTTGAGCTAGTAAATCCCAACACACCCAAAGTGTATTTCAGGCTGCACCTAGATCCACAGACACCCTCCCCCCCTCTCTCCCACCCCCATCCCTGGCACACGCTCTCTGAGTTGACCATTTATTTCATTTCCCAATCTTCTCTCTGATGTCTTTCTTTCTTTGTCACCAACTCTTTCTCTCTCCTCTCCCTTTCCCCCTCTCTCCTGCACCCACCCCATCTCACAGAATCCTGGGATCAGACTGGCCAGCTTCTCAAAGCAGGGGAGACCAGTGTGAAAGGCAGCCTACACATTTGCCTTACCTCAGACCTTTCTATTCCCTCAAGCCTTTCTATTCCATTTCCTTTGCTTTGATGCTCATCCACTTTAAAACTCAGTGGCCACAGCTGAAAACAAGGAATAGTTGCTCATGATCTTAGTGGCAGCTGGCAGGCCGTGGATTCCAGAATATGTCTCTGATGATTAGATTTCATGGCCATGAAATCTGGCCATTTCCTGGTCATCATCAAGGTAAGTCAAGTGCTCCCACTCACATGCTCTCTCTCTCTCTCTCTCTCCCTCCTCGGCTGTGCTCTTCATGGTCATGGCCAGGTTTCATTGACAGAAGAACAATACAATTTAGGATATTGATTCCTTAAGAAATGTCTGTAAAATGGGTGGGGGCATATATTTTCAACCATTTTTATCATGCAAAACAAGTACTTCCATCTTAAAATTCGTATCATATTCTAAAAGTCAGGAAAAAGGTGGCAGCTTGACCGCCTAGGTTTGTAGGGTGGTGTAAACTGAAAGGAACACAGATTTCTCATCTATAAAAATAAAGGAAGATGTGTGTCTGTCAGCACTATAGCACCAAGACCGTGAAACCTAGAAATTTGAAACACGACATGCATACTAAGGGACACTAAGAGTGTGCACCTAAGGGTTATTTGGTTTTTAAAATGCATTAAATGATTTTAATTACTTTTAAATGTTTCTGTGAGTTTGAAGTCTGCAGTACCATCTTCAGTTACTAGGTGGCAGACTTTCTTAACAGGCACATAGCTTTGCAGCTGATACAATCTGAAGCCAGGGGGGATTAGTCTGAGGGACACGTGCACCATGTAAGGGACTGTGCCTAAGGATGCACTGTATCAAACTAAAGGCTGTTACACAACTCATGCAAAGCCGGGTCCGTTCACTAACAGTAAATAAATGATAGTTTACAGCAGAGAAGTTGTGTAGACGCCTGAAATAAAAATGCAGTGTATTCTAAATCACATATGTCAGAAATTATTTCACTCTGGGAACTTACCATGTCTGTATCTGAAACTGGTCCAAAACTGGTCACATAGATGTTTGTGAAGACTTCAGTTGTACTGTCTGGCATAAAAGAGAGAAAGGGAAAGAGAGAAAAGAGGTGTGAGGATGTGCATTTTACCCTTTGTATGATGTTTACAAATATGCTGAGAGAGATCCTACAATGTATTTTCTTCAACAAACAACAAAGAGGCATTTTTTGTAACATAGTTGTGAGTAACTTGTTCACCACTGATGGCCATGAACACATCCTCAATGGAAACCCAGTTAAACTTCTGTAATTCTTCTAAGAAACTAACACACTTGGAAAATCATTTTTGTACAAATACAAAGCACATCTGATATATAATTGTCTGATATTTTTATTCTATACTTCCAAATCCAAATGTGAAATAATTACAGAAAGCTTTACCAAAAAAAAAAGAAACCTTAGAAATCACTTTATTAGAAATTTATTAGAAATAAATTAGAAATCACAAGATCTTATATAATAATGCTGGGGTGTCTAACTTTTGAGCTTTTGTAGTATGTATTTAGTATAAACTTATCCCTGGGAGTCTGGGACAGTGGAAGTTAATGTTGGTGTGTGTGTGCGTGAGCAGCAGAGTGCGTGTGCGCATGGGAGAGTTAAAATCCTGTCTGTGTGCTAGCAGAGGCCTGTTATTCCACACACAGATCTTCCAGATCTCAGCTCCCCCCTTTTCGCAGCGTGCAGCGTGTTGTGAAGATGCCAGCCCAGCCTGCCTGTAATCCAACTTGCTTCCAGCTTCCCCATTTGCAGATTAATCCATGGAGTCAGGAAACACTCTGTAACACCACAGGTCTAATTCTACCTGTTTATTCACTTAGCAAGTAAAGTTCTACAGAGTATACATTTCCTAGTTACAGTCCATGTGCAGAGTATAAATGCATAGCAAGCATTACATCCAGTGGAGTAAGTTGAGCTTCACTCCACCTCAGCAAAGAAGTTACATTGTTGCAGTGACAAAAGTCCAGCAAGAAGAACAAAGAGAGAAAGCAGTCCTGCCTCTCTCTAAGATGGCTTCAGACAGAAAAACAAGTTAGCACGTCATCAGAACATACAAACCATGTGACTAGCTCATAATGCTCCCACGGTCTAGGCTTCCCATGCGAAAAACACAAGAACCCAGCAAGACATAACAAACTTGTTTACAGCCATTCTGTTCTTTCCATGTGTAAACAGTGTGCTACAGCTGGTGAAGTGATACATATCACAACAGTTAAGAACTTATTTTAAAAGTCAAATATAGAAAACTAAACAAGAGTCAAAAGATTACAGAAGAGTAAGGCGGGCATGTGAAGAGTGAAGACCATGAGTAATATGTTTCATGCACTTCAGACAACAAGAGCAAAAATCCAGTCTCTTTCTTGCTCTCAGATGTTCAATTTTATATGAATATCTTTCCCATTTTAAAAAGCACCAAAAGAAATGCCAAGCCTGCTGGAGACACTATAAGTCTAAAAGTAAAAATGCCTTTGCATCAGACCTATTATTTTGATTGCTATAAACTATTGGGGATGGGGGAGATAGAACTTACAAACTATATACTAGTTGGGCTAAATATAACTACTTTTCTGCATTATAGATACGGCTGGTTAAGTGGCATATACTTTTACATGACTACTCTGTTTATAAGCTCCTTCCATTAGTGAACTAATATACTGTAACTTTTACATTAGATGTCCACAACATAAAATGTTTTCCCCCCATTATCTTTTTCTTAGCATGTTCTTCACATGAGTGCATAAGGAAATGTGTGTCACTGCCCTCTACAGAGTGAAATGAGAACTCAAATGTAATAGCAGCCTTGCTGGATCGAATTATAGGTCCATCTAGTCCAGGGATGGGCAACTCATGGCTCTCCATATGTTTTGGCCTACAACTCCCATCATCCCTCACCATTAGCTGTGCTGGCTAGAGCTGATGGGAGTTGTAGGCCAAAACATATGGAGGGCCACAAGTTGCCCACTCCTGATCTAGTCCAGCTATCCAGCACTCTAATACTAGCTGGACAGATGCTCCTATGGCATGATGGAGATCCTACCAACATCATGCAATTATAGATACCACCTGTGAGCATAGAGAGTCCTTTTTATAGCCACTGATAGATCTATTCCCTGTGGATTTGTATAATCCTCTTGAAAAACTATATGTATAGTACTGTCCCCTCATCTTGTAGCAGTGATCCCATCAGTTAAGTATGTGTCAAGTGAACAAATAGTTTCCTTTTCTTGCCCTGAAATCACTAATAATCAATTCAATGAGAGGACCTTAAGTTTAATATTTTGAGAGAGAATATATTTGTCTGTATGCACTTTAAAGCTCTGTCATGTTCCCTTTTAAAAAATAAAAGCCCAAGTCTCTCTCTCTCGCTCTCTTTTTGGACAGGAAAATGTTATTTTAATCACCCTTTTCTATACCCTTTCCAGTTCTACAATATTCTTTTGAAATGGAGTAACCAGAATGAAGATTTCCATGGTGAAAAGAGAATCCCAGTCCCTAAGCCTGGATAAGGGATTGTCTCCAGGGCATGAATATAGTGCTCTTGGCCCTAGAGCAATCTCTTTCTCTCCACTTACCACACATCTGTGAAGGGGACCAAGAATATTCCTGATGGAGATCGACATGCCAAAACGTCACTTTAAAGCATGCCATACATCTAGAGTCCTTTGTGAACAAATAGGTGTATAAATCCTTTCCCAATAATGTAACATTTTCTCAGCCTCAGTCAGTCATTATGCACAACAGGACAGTGCCCTGCTGGGGACCCAGAGGCAAGCAAGATGATGATGATGATGATGATGATGATGATGATGATGATGATGATGTTTAAATTTCATTTCTATACCATCCAATAGCTAGAGCAATCTGGGTGGTTTACAAAAAATTACTTAAATAGCTAACAACAAGGTTATAAAAACCAGACTGGTTAAAAAGGTGACATAACCACCATCCCATGTACTATTTGGAGTTGTTAAATGCCTCAGCATAGAGGGCAGTCTTAACCTGGCTCCAAAAGGATAGTAAAGTTGGTGCCAGGCTGGCTTCAGTGGGAAGCTTGTTCCTCAGTTGGGGGGCTACCACAAAAAAGGCCCTCCCCCTTGTTGCCACCTTCTGAGCCTCCCTCAGAGGTGGCAGTCGGAGGAAGGCCCCAGATACAAGGAGGGAGACACACAAATACACACACACACACACACACACCTCGCTCCAGCAAATTACTTGCCTTTACAACCCAGCTATTTGCTTCTGCTCCCCTGTTGCTACTTTCTTTTCCTGTTGCTGCTTGGCTGATGGTTGCGCATGTGTGGTATGTGCATGGTGTACATGCTCAGAATGTCCCCTCCTTTGTTTTTCTTTTTTACAGTCAGAGTTACTAGTCAGCATTACAGTAGAGGGGAAAGGCAAGGCATCCATGACAACCACTACACCTGTCTCCCATATATGGGCATGAGAGGTGCTCCTGTGCTTGCAGAGGAGTCCCAGTGCTTATTTAGGAAATGGGCATCCATGCAGGATATCCAAAGTCAATGGTCATCGTCCTACTTTTTCCTTTTCTTTTTTTTTTGCAGTTATGCCTACACAGTGGACTGTAACAGTCCTTTACTCTTTCACTTCCTCTTCAGGAAGCAACCAGAGTAGACCAGAATGTGGCAGTGTATAAGATATGGACACGTAGACTCTTCTTTTCCCCCTCACATGTACAGTGTGGAATTGACTGGGCCCTCAGCATCTTCCTTTACTTGAGTGAGCAACAGATATTGAGGGGAGAGGGGCAGAGAGAGAAAAGAAAGTGTATATTTATCAGTTTCTCCATTCCCCCCCCCAATTTTGTTTCCTTCAGTTTGTCTTTTCTTTCCTGTGCTGCTGGAGCAGAAAATGAGGGTTCAAAGAAGTGCTTTTGTATTGTTGTGGCCTGTACAGATCCTTCTCCCCACCCCACCCACTGTTTTGCAAGTAATGTTGAAGTTACTTGCCTCAGTTTGTCCTTTCTGTGCAACGGGGGTTGCTGCTGGAGCAGAAAAATTTGGGTCTAAAGGAGCGCTTTAGTGCTGCTATGCAGATCTCCCCCACATGCAGATCTACATACTTTACTGTGTAGTCCTGATCATCTTTAATTGCCTCAATATGCCTTTCCTGTGCAATGGGGTTGCTGGTGGTGCAGATAAATATGGGATAAAAGGAGTGTTTTGTGTGTGGCTGTGTGTGTGCATCTTCCCCACCCCCAACCCTTGGCTATGCAATCCTGATGATCTTTCAGTTAAGATGCCTCAGTTTGCCCTTTCTGTGCAGTGGCTCTGGCACTGGAGCAGAGAAATGTGGGTTCAAAAGACTGCTTTGTTTGTTGCTGTGTCTCTCTCCCCAACCCACAACACTTTGTCTTGCTCCACCAAACACCACTTTCAAGGCTGAGTTTTGCTGACAAGATTTGTTTCAAAGACCAGACACAACACACTTCTGAAAGCTCAGGGGCCAAACTCCTTGCTCAAGAAGTGGTGTGCCTAACTGGAGGATCAGGGTGGTTGTAAGGTGTTGTGGAGGCCACACACCTTTTCTTCCAGCTCAGAACCAAGTGTGACAGCACCCAACCCTTCAGAACCAAGGTAAGGCACGATTCTTCAGTATAGTCAGATGCTATGTAAGTAAAATGCATTGCTTAAGTGTCCATAGGCTCTTCACAAGCAGGGAAGTAGGTGGGAAGACAACAAGATCATTTGTCTCTGCCTTCAGTGACCCTTGGTTCCACCTACCATTAGCTGCCCTGTCCCCCTTCCAGCCAGCCCTAGTGAGCATCAGCCACCATTGGATTTCATTATTTGTGCATATCTTATGGCAACTACAAATACATACTGGAAGTGTAGAGAATTTCTATCATCTATGCACAGCTCAGTGGCACAGGGCAGATGTCATGTTTCTACATAAGCACCTGCACAAAGAGCAAAGAAATGTAAGCAAATGGCAAAAAAGGAAAGAGGGGGGGAAACAGAGCACCCAAGACTGTGAAATCTGTCTTCTCTCGTAGGCACAGTTTTAAAATACTGCTTCACAATTGGATGCAAGGAAAAGGAAATAAAGCAACCATATTTTATTTTACCACAGTCATACCAGGAAAGGTAATATTACACAATACCATGAAGCAAATAACATTCATAGTAGGAAGGAAGTTCTAGCTTTCCAAGTATTTTATGATCCAGTAAAGAGGATAAAAAGCAGTCAGCCATATTCCTTCCTCCTAATAAGGATCAATGCGTTTTAAGGTTTGCTTTGAGTTAGAGCAAAAATTTGTCTTGTTCCTCGATGGAGGTAGATCTTAGCCTACTATCTCTTGATAGCTCACATCCACAAAAACTGCACAGAAAAAAGCAACATGATATAAATACACAGATATAATGGGGGGGGGAATCCCCGCCTATATTTGTAAATATGACCATATGTGGTCATCCATGGTGTTTTATTAAAATGAGACTGACTGAAATATTGCAGAGGGATTAACATTTTCTGTGCAGAAAGAAGCTGTTTTCAAAGAGGCCACAATGGGCTGGTTTGAATGTAACACTAAACCATAGTTTAGCATTAGTAGAATGAACCTCATCGAAACTCAGGCTCACGCACTCCCCCCTGTCTGGCATCGACACAAGGATTCAAAAGTTTTCACTTCTGTTCCAGATTTACTACGATTTGCTATATCATCCAAACACAAACAAACTGTGGTTAAACTTAACTATGATTAGTAGAAACAAGCTAATTTCAAACTATAGTTTCTGAACTATAAGATTCATAGTTCAGGAGCTATGCTAAACAGTGGGAGAGCCCAGGTCTCACTGAGGCTCATTTTCATTATGTCCAAGCACAGACCGCCAGACTGCCCCCTTGCTCTTTTCTTTCATAGATGCTCATGTACTGTTTGGAATCAGGCTGATAGCTGTTCAGTGCCATCAAAATAACAAACAAACAAAATGGGATAGCTATGTTTGCCCCCAGAAAAAAGTCCAAAATCCACAGAGGGCAATACCTTTAGTAGAATCAAACAAAAAGTCACAAAATACTGAACAAGCTTTCACGTTCTCTAAAACTCTTCATCAGACTAGATGTTAAGCAAAGCAGGCAGAAAAACCTGGCATGATGTTAAAGCCACAACATCTGCAGACAGAAACAATCGTAAGAAGGATTCTAGAAGTTGTGAAAACTTGATTAGATTAGTCTCTGCTAGATGCTAAACTGATTTTTAAGGTTGCACCAAAGGCTACAGTGCAAAGAAATAAAAATGGCTGACCCCCCATTAAAAAACTATAACAACATGTAGCAGTTACTGGGATCTGCCTATAACCTTAATCAGAAGACACAGGTCCCTTGAGAGGCAAATAACAGATGTAAAGAGAATCATGGCAGTCATTAAATTAGCAAAGCTGCAGATGAATTTTAGGTTCTCATTTGGTAAAAAGTCAAAACAATCCAATTTGGGTAGCATTACTTAGGAAACAGTGTCTCCTTTCTAACTATTCGATGAGGATCACATAGTCAGTGTGATGACATCAAAACATTGACACACAGCCAATCACATTTGGCTATCTGATATCCGAAGTCCAATTCAGATGTAATTATATTTATTTAGCATTTTATAGATCACTTTTCAAGCAAAAGGATTCTCAAAGCAGGGTGTAATTTGGGAAATTAACAATACAAATAAAATCATGAAACTATAATAAGACTGCAGAGGAACAGGATAAAACTAAAAGCCATCATCAAAACAATAGCGACAGAACAAATCTAATCATAAAAAGCCTGTCTAAACATAAGGTGTGACGTGCCTGCATGAAAGGGCAAAGTACTCCCAGAACTGTCGCACAGAAGCTGGCTCCAAAGCTTTAGTGGCCATCACCAAATAGGCTAGATCAGCAGTGGCCACCAACCAAGCTGACACAGTAACATTGCTACAAGATTCCCATTAAAAACCAAGAAGGCCAGTGGCTTCTGCCCTCATTCTAAATTAACTTTTTAAAATTTATTTTTTATTATGTTTCAACAAAACAAAACCATAAAAAAGAAGACACACACACACAGAGAGAGATTTGAATATATCAATTACACATCAACAAAAGCGACCAAATATCCATATAGGCATCCATTCGAGAGTGGCTTCTATATGCCATCCGTTCAAATGCTGACAGCATCATTAGGTCCTCAATCCATTGCATTATAGGAGATGAGCATTTATCCTTATGGAGCTGTAATATTAGTCTTTTAGCTATAAAAAGGGTGCAGAAAATCCATTTACGTTGACCATGCGTTAACTTCCAGGAAGAAGGTAGATAATTTAAACCAATGTATGCATCAGTAAATAAGATGTGCCACGAACCTGGGGGGGGGGGCTTGCCTCTCCGCCAGCTCGCCTCTCTGCAGGGGCGGACCCCCCGCCTCGATCTTATGAGCAGCGCGGAGCAGTTCTCCACACCACTCGAGCCGCCGGCGCTGGTCCCGTTGCGTCACATCCGGCCCCGGAAGTGACACGACGGGGACCCTGCGCAGGCGCAATATATTGCGCGGGGGTCCAGCGTGCCTGCGCAGGGTCCCATTGCGTCACTTCCGGGGCCGGCACGGGCGGCTCGCCATGGAGAGGCAAGCCACCACTGGACAAGGTAGGCCCGTAGGCCCGCACGAGCCCCGCACGGACATGAGCGGGGCCGATTTCAGCCCGCTACACCACCAGGGCGAACCGTTACATCCCTATTTACCGATAATAATGTTTGTAAACATGGATTGTGGGTTGATATAACTGATCAGCCTCAATAAGTGTTTCCAATAGTGGAGGAGACTGTGAAGCTATAAAAGCTGCAGGGCTAAACGAACCTAGATTCTAACAAATGTTGCAATTGCAAGTACTGCCATTCAGCCACAGCAGGCAAATTGTATTTGGCATGCAAATCCAAAAATGACAAAAACTCATCACCAACCCCCATTAATTGATCCAAAGTAAAAATCAACTTATCCATCTAAGTCTGTCACAAAAACATTTTCTTACCAATTTTTAAGTCTGGATTTTGCCATGAGGTCAATTTAGCATGTGAATGGATCAAAATGTAATTGACACGATATTATCCGCCATATGTCTCTAGCAACCATAACAATGGGAGGAACCCTATCTGTTTTAATATGCCAAGAGCTTAATGCTATCCATTTGAAAAGAGGATCCAGACAAGAAGATTTCAGAACTGGTCAAGGTGGAAAATCTAATCTAAGTGGAAAAGACCGGAATTTAGTACAAGTCAGCAAATATGCCCAATGATATAAAGCAAAACCACCTTCCTTGATGGAAAGTTGCATCCTTTTCAAGGATATTCATGGCAGAAAGGAACCCCAGAAAATTTTGTGAAACAGAGAATTAATTTTTTAAAAATATTTGCTAGGTATAGATAGAGGAATTCCACATATAACATAGACAATCCGAGGTATAATATTAATCTTAAGTGTATTAACTTACCCCACAAACTCAACTTTAGCTATGCCCATCTGTCCACATCCCATGAGATCTCGTTAGTCAGTGTGTTCAGGTTTAACTTAATCATTAGAGATATGTCTTTGGGGATAAGTATTCCCAAATAAGCAATGAAATCCAGCCACAATCAAAAGTGCCAATTAGCTAATATACTACTATGTGATATATTGTCTCCAGTCGGCATCAATTCAGACTTTGACCAGTTAACTGAATAGCCAGAAAATTCAGCAAAAATATTAATCAACTGCATCAAAGCTGGAACAGATGTCTGGAGTTGCAAAATAAGCAGTAAGAGATCATCCGCATAAAGAATAATTTTGAATTCTGAACTGTTCTGCACAAAGCCGTGAATACTACCATTTTGTCTAATAGCACACGCCTCTTCCCAAGTAAAAAGAAAGCTGGAAAAAGGCCGTTAGTCATAAATCTAGCTCTAGGGGTTGAATATAAAATTTAACCCATTTCAAAAATTTATCAAGGAAGCTGAAATTAATGTAGCAAAAATGAATTTTCCCAATGCATTTTGTCAAAGGCCATTTCAGCATCCAAAGAAACAATAGCAGCCTGGTCTGTTCTATCAGAGTTTTAAACTATTAAATCAACAATGAATCTCAGATTATTGGGTCCCTGTCTATTAATCCCATGTGGTCTGGTCGAACCAATGTTGTAATAACTTCTTGCAATCTATTGACCGAAATTGCAGTTAATATTATCTAGATTAATTAATAAAATAGGTCAATAGATAGCATAATAAGTGTGATCCTTGCCAGGTTCAGGAATCACTGTAAGCATCGTTTAACGATGAAGAAAGGGAGCCCGATTCAAAAATATAATTATAAAGGTGATAAAGTTTTGGAAGTAAGAGGCTAGAAAATGTTTTATACCACTCAATTGGAAACACATCTGGACCTGGTGATTTCCCATTATTCTTATTAGTAATTGCTTTCTTAATTTCCTCCATACGCAAAGAGCCATAAGAAACTGCTGTTGTGAGGAATCTATGCATGGAAGATTAATATGAGGGGGGGGAAATATCCATATCCTACTCCGATGTTTCGCTACCTATACTATACAAATCAGAATAAAACTTTAAAAATTAATAATATATATCTGTGGGAGAGTTAAATAGCCTACCATTCTCATCTTTAATAACTGAAATAACATTACGATGTTTCTGCAATTTAAGATAATGTGCCAAAATCTTACTGGGAGGACATTCACCATTTTCCCAATATGCCTGTTGTAAACAGGTTAAAGCAAATTCCATCTACTGTGAAAGGATATTATTCAACTCATATTTGACTTCCTGCAGTTCCTGATAAATTTGTGCAGTTGGGGAAATGGCAAACTGGGCTATAAGAAATTTCAATTTCTTATTAAGTATTATTTGTTGCATATTTTTTTTCTTATAAGAAGCATAGGCAATAATTCAACCCCATACAAAAGCTTTACTGGCCTCCCACTCAATGGCACTAGAATCAACAGTGCCCTCATTATCTTCAAAATACTTGAGTAGTGCAGCAGAAATCTGATTTTTAAACACCTAGTTATTAAGAAGAGAAACATTAAGCACGAAAGACCCAGGGGCCTTGGCAAATCTGAATATTGCAACTCCAGGCAAACTCGATTCTGGCCTTCGTAAACAACCTTCACTGATCCGAAATTTCTTTTGTGTAATCTGGATAAAACATGATTTTTAAAATGCTGTAAATAAATTTTATCATTAGCAGGGCCTCACTGAAGCTCCCCCTCCATCTGGCTGTGCAAAGCAAATATTCTTTCGTTGAAGCCCAGAGAAGCTGAAGGATAACTGGCCCCCACCCCAGACCCTCAAGTGGAACCAAGAACGCGATAAGCATGTTCAATATCAAGCTGAAAATCTGGTGGCAATGCCAATAACTCACACAGAAATGTATCCATAAACTCTGCCAAACGGGCCATGTGTAGGCTGTTCCCAAAGTCCAAGGACACACAAATTAGCTCTCTGCGAAAAAGCTTCCAAAAAAGAAACACACGCAGATATTGTGCTATGAGATGTAGACATTGTAACTTGGTCCTCCAACATATTTACTTTTGAATCCATCAGTTTAAGTTGAGCATCAGTGGAATTGACAGATTCCTAGAGAGTTTTGATAGAATCCTGCAACAGTCCAAACTGTTTAGACCGTTGTACAGTCATGCCTTGGATTGAGAGCATAATTCGTTCCGGAAACGTGCTTGTCATCCAAAACACTCTTATATCAAAACGAAATTCCCCCAAAAAATTTTGTACAGAGATTTTTAATTTAGGCCATACTACAGTACTTGTATTGCAAGACGTCGCTTGTATATCAAGTCAATAAATAAATAAATAAATATTTAAAAATTTACTTGTCTTGCAAAACGCTCTCAAACCAAGTTACTTGCAATCCAAGGTATTACTGTATTGACATATTTTTCAGCACAGCAAGGACATCTTCTCCTTCTTATTCCACTTTCAAACCTTTAGCTGGCAGGGGCTGAGGGGGAGTCAGCGGCATTCCCGCTCCTTTCTTGTTTTTGGTGTAGTCATGATCAGTCTCCTTCAAAGCACAGTAAGCAGGTACAAAAATAAAACAAACCTAGAATGAGGCTAAATGCAAAATACCAAGATAACATGACAGTCTTGAAAGGTTTTTTTAAAAGCTGAAAATTGGGAGAGACATAGACTAGAATCTGATTACATCACCATCTTAAACCAGCCATCTTAAACTCTAAATTAACATGATGATGGCACACACATAGCCTGTCAGATTTGGCTACATGACAATATTATGAAGCCAATCAGAGTAAGGGCATGAAGCATTGCCTGCTCTCTGAATGGATATCAAAAAGGGAGAATGCAGGTCGCTGTAGTATGAGGACTCTTGCCCCTTTTCACAGCCCTTGTCTGTTAGCAGTTCCCCTCCTGAAAAGTCATTAAAAGGGACATTTGTAAGAAGACCAAAACATTGGTTTATGAAGCCATTGTATTGCCAGCTTTATTGTATGCCTGCGAAACATGGACTATCTATAAACGTCACTTCCACCTCCTTGAAAGATTTCATCAACGTTGCCTCCGGAAAATCCTGCGAATTACTTGGGAAGATAGGCGAACAAATGTCAGTGTACTGGAAGAAGCAAAGACTACTAGCATTGAAAAAATGATCCTTCAATGCCAACTTCAGTGGGCCGGTCATGTTGTTCGAATGCCTGACTGCCATCTCCCAAAGCAGTTACTTTATTCCCAACTCAAGGATGGAAAGCGGAATATTGGTGGTCAATATAAGAGGTTTAAAGATGTTCATAAGGCTAATCTAAAAAAATGCAATATAAACATCGAAAACTGGGAAGCTCTGGCCCATGAACGATCTAACTGGAGGTTGGCCTTTCACAAAGGTTCCATGGACTTTGAAGAAGCCCGAGTGCAAGGTGAAAGGGAGAAACGTGCTAAGCGAAAAGCACGTCAAACGAATCCTTTACAGGGCCATCTTCCATCTGGTAACCTGTGTCCTCACTGTGGGAAACTGTGTGGATCTAGAATTGGCCTCCACAGTCACTTACGGACCCATCGCTAGAGTCTACACAATTTTTCTTTAGAATTTCCTCCTTTTAAAATTTCCTTTTTGTAAATTTTTATCCTGGAAGACAATCTTACTCGGTCACGAGTGATCGCCTGATGATGATGATGAAAAGGGACAAACATTTCACAGGGGGTGAAAATGTTTGTGAATCTTCGCACTCCCACTTTAGCTCCACCCTACTGACAGAGGCAAAAATGGAATTCCTCATTCCCTCCTTTTCAATATCTCTGGAGCACTTAAAGGAGAACAAATGGACAGCTTGCAGTACAAATGGAGGCATGTATGCTTAATTCACAACTTGGTTTTAATTAGGTTGATTAGGTGGAGTGATGGGAAGAACACAGAGAAAAGGGGAAGACTGGTTTCCTTTTTCCTATGCCACTGCTTCAAAAGAATGCTTGGTGGTCAGCCCTTCCTTCTTTGCCACTTCACTTGACTCCAAGGCAAAGCCAAGCGCAGACGGTAAAGCAGCAAGACAGGACAGCCTTTTGTACCAATGCACATTGCCCAACCGCTGCTCAGCTTCTCAGAGTTGCAAAGGAACAGCTCTCATTATCCCCCTGCCTGCCAAAAGTATTGTTTCACTTCCATTCTTGATAAAGATCAGTTGGAAAAGAGAGAGTATTGGGGCAGGGGACGCATAAATAATGTTCTCTTCCTTGGTTTCCCTAAGAAGTAAAATGTCAAGGCAAGCAGCCCAGTTAGAAATTGCCTCAATGCTGGTGGGGAGCAAAGGTAAGTCTGCATGCAAGAAAAAGGAGTAGCAGTGCATGTGGGAGTTTTTGATGCAAAGAAGTAAATCTCTTCCACAAAGGAAACTAGCCAAAGACATTTGGCAGTATTAACTGTGCAGCTGCGTCAGGCAGTGATGCTGTGGGGGCGGCTCTACTACACTAAGCGCAGTATCCAACAGGGTGCTTATGCCCCTGTTGATTCTCCTGAGCCCCACAGATTCCCTTCCGCAAGCAACACCTGCTGCTTACGCAAGGGAGCTTTAGCACTCCCAGGGCAATACGAAACAAGTGGAAATCCTCATTTCTAGAAGGAGGCAAGTCGGCGGAACCCACATAAGGGCTTCCTCCAGGAAGCACTAAATCACCCTGGCATGAGTGGTGGGTCCCGCTAGTGGAAGGGAATCGGCGGGGGCATAAGTGGCCCATTGGATTCTGTGGTAACAGTGGAGAGCCAGTGTGGCGTAGTGGTGAGAGTGTTGGACTGGGAGGAGATCCGGGTTCTAGTCCCCACTCAGCCATGAAACTCATTGGGTGACTTTGGGCCAGTCACTGACTCTCAGCCTAACCTACCTCACAGGGTTGTTGTGAGGATAAAATGGAGAGGAGGAGGAGGAGGAGGAGGATTATGTAAGCCGTCTTGGGTTCCTTGCAGGAAAAAAGGTAGGGTATAAATAAAATAAATAAACTAGGAGTGGACAGATCTGTCAATCTCAGTCTTGCCAAAATTGTTGGGTTTTTTGAGATCAAACTTGTTCTGTCCTGTTTCCACATTAACTTGCGATTTTTTAAAAAAGAAAAAAGAAAAAAATCTGTATGGAAATTTATACTTTTTTGTGCACATTTTTTTGTAATATATTTTGTGGGCATTTTAAATGTATGC